>JALGQZ010000014.1:11970350-12637850 GCA_023105745.1 Austropuccinia psidii
ACAGAGCACCAGCATGACATCAAACATACCATAAGTAATGGTATTAAGAGTATTGGACAAAGATAGCCAATACAGGTGAAATATGAAGAGGCGAAAGACACAACTATAAATATACCACCCTTACCCAAATAGAATAAGAAATGAGAATGATATGTGTTGTCAAAGATAAGACTAAACAAGCAAAAACCCTTATTTTCAACTCTCATTGAGCTATGCATATCCAATAAACACCCCACCAAAATGGTATTTTTTAAATATCTCAAGGAGAGCTAACCAATGGAATCATCCATTCATCTGTAGTACTGCTACAACACAAGATACCATTATACCACCTTTTTAAACAAAAAGCCCTCCAGATGTCCAAGGGGGCTTGTAAAAAACTGTACAAAAGTACAACCAAATTTAAAATCTGAGTCAGAGCTTCAAATTGAGATACCTTAGACCCCTTCATTTCCAAAATTGGCAGAGGCATCTTGATTCAAAGGTTTAATACTTAAAATTCAGGATTTCTGAAAATAACAATATAAAAAACACCTGTATCTTGGGAATATATCCATACAAGTGTACTGTGTTATAAACCAAACCACAAAGCCTATAAATATATTCAGCTTCATATCATTGGAAGACAGATATTTTCTAAATTAGAAGAGATACCTGGCTTGGAGGTTTTTGAAGCCACATATTGATGTAAAAACTACATCAAAAAATGTAAAAACCTTATAGCTTGTACTATTTTTGAGGAGGGTAATCATGAATAATATCAAGAGTAAGAGCTCATTACACCCTTCAATAAGCCTTTCTTGGATTATTAATATCTCAAAAACCAACTTAGATATTTAGATTGCAAGGTTTTTGGCCAATACTGGTCTGTACCAAACCTGTACCAAGCCATACTGGCTTAATACATAAATAATACTAGTTTAAAGTTTAAAAATTCTAGAATTACCAATACTAGTCACTTAAAAACCAGGGAGAAATCATAAAATTACTGAAATTGGGGGATCACCTTTTGGTGTGGGATGAAATAAGGCAGTACCTTTAGAGGGAAATTATTGGTAAGTCTGTTTTGAATTCCAGAATTGTCCAATAGCCATGGGTGCTAAGGCTTATTAGCTTCCCCTCTAAATAATACTGGGTAATCAGCCTAAATATAATTGCAAAACATAATAAGATCTGTGGCTATAACAGATACAGAAGACCTATCAGCAGTATCTGAATCAGACCTATAAAAAACACTACAGTCAAAACTCTGATTTAAGAATAGAATTGTTAATAAAATAAAGACTAAGGTCTTCTGTTAATTGAATATTACTGATAAGAATATATTTTTTTATGCATTTATGTTTGTTATTATTATTTTTTAATGTTAATACTAATAATAAAACTACTAGATTTGAGTCTTTTAATATTTCTTTAATAATTCTATAATACTGAGTCTATATCACTAGCTTTTTTTCAATAACACTAAGCTTCTGAGAAAAGCTGATAAGCTTTAACTACTGTTAAAATACCAAGCTACTGAGCAAGCCTACTGATATTTTCACTATGGTTATACTACTATTCTTGAGAAATACTAAGCTACTGAGCAAGGCTACTGAGCTGTTTGCTATGGCTACACTACTATTCTTCAACAATACTAAGCTACCAAGCATGGCTACTGAGTTTTTAATGACTAAAACACTACTATTACTGTAAATATTGTGCTTGTTCAGGGATGTTTGTGATCCTGGACAGTGAAAAATTGTTCCATGATTCTTGGAAAAATGAGGGAGAGAGTACCTCTATGTATACCTTTTGGGCTTCCATAGAGCTTCTCAAAACAGGATACTTCAAAAAAAATCATAGCTGAGATTTTTGACTGGTGATATGTTTAGTTTTGGTATAGCAACATGTTTTCTTAGAGTATTAACCTGGTGGTTATACTTCTTATCAAAATCAGGTGATTGTCACAACCATGGCATTTCACCTCCTTAGATCCCCGTATGGCATATCAAGCTACAGTCCCTTTATGGCTAATTGTCCATATCCATCACCAGTGGCCAATATGGCCATGTCATCATCTTATGGACCACTTATGGCCATTTGTCTTTTGGGGCCTTCATGGCCCTTCACCTCAATCCCAAAGCCATAGCGGCAATTTATACCCAATAGGGTATTTCGGGTCATTTCCCTCAAAAGCAGGGGAAATGGCCCAAATGGCTGTTTTGGCCATTTGGGCTCATAATGCGCATTTGCACACTTTTGCGCATTTTTGCGCATTTGCACACTTTTGCGCATTTTTGTGCACTTTGACACATAGTGTCCAAAAGACACTTTCCTGCCCTTTGGGCCAGTTTTTGGCTCAGAACCCAAAAGTGGCCAAAACCCCAAAGGACCCAGAAACACCTTCCCAAGCTCTGAAGCCATCACATCCATCTTTTTCCCCTCTGTCTTTCCATCTCAAGATCTTTGGACGTAATCTTCTTTCCAATGAACCAATATGCCATAAATGATGTTATATATCATTATGCATCATTTTTCAACAGCAATTCAATGGTGGCAATATCAAATGGTAATTTTAATATTCCAAAATATTATCACGTCATCAAGGCACCCAATCATTCAGAGGACTCATCAAGGCACCAGAGAAAGTGTTTCAGCGTCAAAGACCAATCACGCCATCAAGACATCATTGGATAATTTCATTGACAGTATTCCTCCAAGGCAATACTGTTCAACCATTCTCAAGGGATTCAAGAGGCAGTTCATTCATTCATTTGTCAAGTGTCAAAGCTCCACTCAATCCATCTTGGCAACCACCTTCATTTCAATACAGTCTGGATCCATCAAGAACTGTATTTCATTTTCAAGTATGGGAAATTCATTCAACCCATTTCAATTTCAATATTAGCAAGCTGTATCAATTCCCAAAACAATCAGTACAGCCTCAAGGATCAATCCAGATCAGTTTTCAGCCTGAAGAACTCAAGCTCCCAACTTTTCACATATACTTGTTACCCTTTCCACCCTGGGGGGTTTTTCCCCAGTTAATTGATATATTTTGATTTTATTTTATCTTGATTTATCTTACCATTTTGTTAAGTGAATACTGATATTATCAAGTCAGTCATTTAGCACCTTTTCTCTCATTCTTTCTTTGCCTGTCAATGGATATTTGGTGGTCATATCCTTACTAATTCCATTGTTCATCTTGGCAGGTTGAAACAGTGATTAAGGACTTACTTGGTTGGCTCTTTACCCATTTGGTTTCTCTTTCCTCTTATTGCATCTCATCTTTGTACCTGCATATTTCTCAGAGGAATTCCATTCTTTATTTTATTTTTCTTTATTCTTTTGGAGTCTTCCAAGTGAGTTCCCTGATTTATGAGGTCCAGGCCACTCTTGTTTTTCTCTCCAAAAGCCCCTGTGACAGTGATGTCTTTGGATTAATTTTGCTGGGGAGATTTTATTTTTTTCCAAGGAAGTGAAAAAGTACAGCTTCTGACAATTGAGATTTTTCTAGTCATATTATATATTTGAGAAAATTTGGCTGGTGAAATTTTTCTTCTTGGTGACATTATTACATGTTTGCTGAGAGATTTATGCTGGTGGTTCTGTTTCTTATCAAAATCATGTGATGTCTTTGGGATAATTTTTGTGGTGAGATTTGATTTTTTCCAAAAAAGAAGAGGAAATACATTTTATAAAAATTAAAATCTTTCTAGTCATATGATATCTTTGAGAGAATTTGGCTGGTGACATTTTTCTTTTTGGTCACCTTCTGACATTTTTCCTGAGAGAATTATGAAGATGGTGCTGTTTCTTATTAAAATCAAGTGATTTATTGAAGATAATTTGGCATCTGGAATTTTATTTTTGCCAATAAAGTGGTGAAAATACAACACCTAACAATTCATCTTCCTTCTAGTAATATAATATCTTTGAGGGGAGTTTGCTGGTAGTCTTTTCTTTAATGTGGGGAAAGTATTTCTTATTTATTTCTCTGTATAAAATTCATTACTAATATTAAATTTGATATTGAGTATTTACGGAAATTTGCTGGTGGTTTCATTTTAGGATTTCATCATTCAATATGAGGATTGCATCATTTCTATCAAGTTTGATGCATATCATTATTACTAAGAAAGCCCTTATCCTTGGAAAATGTATTTTAATTTTTGGCACAGCCTTGAGGTATTTCTTCTTACAATTGAATTGTGGTGGGTATCATACAGTTCTTATTCTTTTGTCCATCTTCATACATCTTTATTTGGATTAACTCCTTTGAATTGCATAATTTGTTATTGATGATGAAATAAGGTGGAAAATCTGTGTGATTATGCACTGCTTTGAAAGGATGTTGAGGCTTTGTATTGTATATGCCTATATGAAACCTGTAACTGTAATATGTTGATATTGGTTTCATAATTCTTCATCATCATTTTTCTTTTTTTATCCGTAATCCCAAACTTGTATCATTTGTATGGAATACCACATCTTTCAGGATGAGTCTATGAAGGAGTTGTAATATGGCTATTTACATCTTAACCTATGATTATTACATGGTTAATTATAAATAAAAGCATTATAAAAAGATTACTTAAGGGTTTCAACATAGAAAAATACTGGTGGTGAGCACAACTGAAAACCCTGGGTGCAGTGTTACCAATTGGGTTATTCTAATAAAGACTAAAATACTTGAATTATAGGTATACCTAATTATTTTCCAAGAGTATAGCTGTTTTTAAAAGTTTTACTACATAGGAATTCAAGAGAAGAATGAGTATTCCTGTTTTGGAAAGAGAAAGGTCCCTTTTTATCCTGAAATTTGGTGAAAAGATCCTCTAGACCATTTCACATAAAGGAGGTGAAGGATTTTCACTTCCAAGGACTGGCTTTTGGTTTTCTTACACCATGTCTACTCTTTATTGGCCTTGGATGTGGTTTCAAAACCACATCTCAGCAGTTTTCACCAACACAGGGTGAGAATGTTTATCTGGGGATCACATAGCCCTCTTCTGACATGTATGGCATGTAGAATGCTGTAAAGAACCTGTATAGGGCCCAAGTAATGAATGAACTTTGGGTATTTGAAGCATAAACAAGCTACTTTGTTTATTTGACATCTCAAAATCAAAGGTATGGGAAAGTATCCCACAGTAAAGGTGTATTGGCCAAGCTATGAGATTTTAGCCTTAAAACTGCCATAAATTTGTCAGTTTTTGCAATATTGAGATCAGATTTTTCGCATTGAATACCCCTGTATGGGATATACACAATGGTACCTTATTTGGTATGGGTATCATGAAATATGGAAAATTTATACCATGTTCAATCTTTATCATCCAGATATGTATTTTTCTCCAGAGCTGTATAGAGCTAGCTTGCTCTGTAACTTTTCTTCTGGTTCACTTATGGGGAAATGAATGGCACCATCCGATAGCCCTAATTAAGATCTTTCCAAAAAGACCCCACTTTAGGTATCTCACACTACAACCATAGAAGTTAGATGAGATGTGAATATTTCATTCACCCTTATTTGACCTTATTTTGCCCAGAACTTCTTCAGTTTTGGTGGTAGCTAAGTCTGACTACTACCATTGGATATCTATAATTGAGATATTTGATTTGAACACTCATTTCATGGGGTTCAGCCTCTTTATCTGGAATTTATATTGGAGGTGAAAATTATTGTTTATGCTGAGCTACTGCTTTGAGATGGAATAAATTTGTTATATTTTGTCCTATAATAATGGGACTTGTATATTTGGAAAGATCTTGGCCTCCTCTTTCTTTTGATACATTTTGAGCTGTTTTGGCTCAGCTCCATTTTTTGGTGGTATTGTTGTTCCACCATTAGTTTATGTTATTTTGGCTGTCATACTTGTCCTCTGGTTTTGAGTCACAGGCTGGCACACCCTCCCTTCAAAAAGGCTCATCATTGATGAGACTGCTCAGCCCTCCTATAGGCTCTGAATTTTCTCAGGTGAAGCTGACCATCTTGTATATCATCTTCAACTAGAAATTTATCTTCATAAGCTTTTTGATTTTTAAATCTGACCAGATATTGTCTATGGTACTTTCCATGAAGTCTTATCTTCCTGTCCTTAATGATTTCCTTCACTGAACCAGGGGAGGCCTGTACTTCCACTATTTCTTGGGGAGTAGGGTCCTTGCTTATAGAGGGGAACTAATCCTCTCCTGTTTGGTGGTAAGGCTTCAATAGACTCACTGGGAAGACTGGGTGTTTCCTGGAGAATCCCTTTGGGAGTTGGACTTTAACTGCATTTCTTCCTGTCAATCTAATGATAGTGAATGGTCCCACAAATGAGTCTCTCACTTTCTTTGGGCCTTTAAGATTATTTAAATTCAGAGTAGACACTCACACTTGGTGTCCTTTCTTGAAGTCTGGTTCCTTGTGGGTTTTGTCATATCTCTGCTTGTTGTATTTCTTTGCGTCAGCTATTTATCTAGCAGCTGTTTCAAATGCCTTCTTCCACATATCATGTACGTTTTTGGCAGCTGGGTGGATGGTGAGAAGACTTTTCTTCAAGAAATCCACAGGAAGTCAGGGATTCCATCCTTTTTCCACCAGCAAGGGTTATTTCCCTGTGTTGGAGGGTAAGCTTGTATCAGAAGACAGCTCAATTGCTGGAGGGGTGCATCCCAGTCATAGATATACCCTTCATGGTCTTTGTACTACATGCCATATGCACAGAATCGTCTAATGATCTCCTCCATTGTTTGGATCATCCTTTCACCCAATCATCAGCTTGTGGGTGGTAGGCTGTAGAAAATTGAAGCTTTGTTCCAAGAATATCATAAAGGTTAGTCCAAAATTCTTATGTGAATTTTGGGTCCCTATCAGTAATAATTATTTTTGGGACTCCACAAGTGGCTATGATGTTATTCCAGAATGTCAATTCTGTTTCCATAGCTGTATTCTCTTTTTGGAACTGTAGAAATCTGAAGCTTTTACTGTACCTGTTCACTATGACTAGGAAAGCATTGAAGTTTTATTTTCCTCCTGGAACAAGTCCTGTTACCCCATCCATGTTAATGGTTTCCCATGGGTGTTTAGGCTCCTCTATATGTTGAAGTAACCCATACTTCTTCCCATGTTTACTGTTTGCCTTCTGGCATGTTTCAAAAGTGTTGATTTATTCACTCAACTATTTCTCCCATCGAGGCCACTAAGCTGTGCTTTCTACCCTCTCCTTTTTCCTGTCTTCACTCATGTGTCCCATATAGGGACAATCATGGCCTCCTTGAAGGATTAGGGAAATTTGGTCTCTGTCTGTCACGCTAAGTGCACTATTGTGCTTATATATGTGGTATAGAAGTCCATCTATAAGGAAAACATGTTGTAGTTGGAGTCCCTCAACCAGGGTTTGTATAACTGATATTCCATTTCTGGGCTCCTGTATTTTTGCTGAAGGATTTGCAAAAATATGCTACACTGTTTGTGTTTGGCATATGTTTTGGTGACTGAACTGAAAAATTCATTATGCAGTTCTGAGGAGCTCATTCCCAATATGTGAGTTTATGTTCCTTCTGTTTCAGCATTATAACTGTCTTAGGTACCAAATTCTGCTTCTCATTCAGAAAATTTGAAGTTCTTCCTCCAGTCTTTTCCATGAAATGCATAGGAATTTTGGCAGGTACTGCTGGTTCATAAGCTGGGTTGCTTTTGACATTATCCAATGGCCATATTCTGAGGCCATCAGAGTTAGTGTGGACTTTGCCCTCTTTGTATATGATTATCATATCACCTCTATACTCTTGAATTGCTATTTGCCATCTCAACATGATTCTATTAGTATTTTTTTGTTGAGTAAAGATTTGAGTGATGTGAAGTCTGTGTAGACTTCAAATAATGCACCCTCCTAATAATAGTGGAGTTTTTCCAGGGCTCATACTAGGCATACTCATTCAGTCTGAGTTTCTCCATACCTAGCTGCTGAGTCTTTCAATTTCCTGCAGATATAGCATATTAACCTTTCCATTGGTTCACCATCTACAATTTGTCTTTGGTGCAGGGCAGCTCCTAATCCTTGACTGAAAGCTGCATCTATGTACAACTTTAATGGTAATTCTGTCACAGGTGCTCTTGAAGAAAGAAAGAGTGGCCTGGCACTCAGAAATCAGGGAACTCACTTGGAAGACACCCAAGAATAAAGAAGATAAAAATAAAGAAATGAATTTCTCTAAGAAATATGTAAATACAAAGATGAGATGCAATAAGAGAAATAAGAAGCCAAATGGCCAAAGAGCCAACCATGTGATTCCTTAATCACTGTTTCAGCTTGCCAGAAGGAACAATGGAATTAGTAAGCAATATGAACACTAATATCCACTGACAGGCAAAGAAAGAAAAGAAAAGAGGTGCTAAATGACTGACTTGATAATATCAGTATGTATTAAACAAAAATGATAAGATAAATAAAGATAAAATAAAATCAAAATATATTAATAAACTGGGGGAAACCCCTCCCAGGGTCAAAGGGGGCTGGTACATGTGAAAAGCTGAGAGCTTGACTCATTAAGGCTTGAAGCTGATCTGTATTGAATACCGGAAGCTGTTTTGATTGTCTGATGGAGTGTATACCTTGCCAAATTGAGAAATGAACTGGATTGATTGATCTTGCCATGGTGTATGAATGAAAATAGAGGTCTTGATGAATCCAGACTTTATTTAATGAATGGGGCTGCCAAGGTGGATTTATGAAGCATTGACATTTGACAGATTGTTTTGGAACTACCTCTGGAATACCCCTTGAGAATGAACTGCCAGTATTTGCTTGGAGGATCAATTTCAATTAGAATATACAATGATGGCTTGATGGTGTCATTGATATTTGAGAGAAACATTTGTCCTTGAGCCTTTATTAATCCTCTGGATGATGTGATGCCTTGATGACATTATGTAATTTGAAAATAACCTTTTAAAATTGGCACCATTGGATTTCTGGTGAAGAAAGATGCATAATGGTGTATAACAGCATTTATGGCACTTTTGGTTATTGGAGGGTGAAAGTGGCCAAAGGTATTTGGAAGTATTCCAGGAGGATACAAGTGAAAAATTGGTTTTGGGTGGCTTCAGAGGTGAAAAGTTGTTTTTGGATGTTTTGTCCAAATACACCTTATACAGCTTTAAAACTGTATTTGGGAAAAGTGTGCAAAAACTGCGCAAACTGTGCAAAAATGGCAATTCAGTCCCAAATGGCCTAATATGGCCATTTGGGCATATTTCCCATATTACATGGGAAAATGGCACTGATATTAAAATGTTGGCATATGACATGGGACTTGCTTGATCTTCTTTTGACATTGGATTCATGATTTATGATGAATAAAAATGATTGATTATTTCTTGACATGAAATTTGATGTGATAAAAGAAAAATTCAAAATCAAAATAAAAAATGAAAGGTTGAAAATGAAAATAAGGAAAGAAAAAGAGAAAAATGAGAAGAAATTATTCTTGAGTAGGTTTCAATCTTCATCACAGAGGTTGATAATTGATTTGGAAATTGGCAAAGGACATAGAAAGAAAGACTTTATCCCGGGTGCTCACAGAATGGCCAAGGTGATGTTTTGACAGATTGTAGACCCCTCAGAAAAGTTCACACAAGGAGAGGAACTTACATTTGGTAGCTACCACTCCCACCAGTGCCATAGAACTGAGAAATTTTTGAAGGAATTAATTGGAAATGGAAAACACTTGGAAAAGAATTAAGAAAGGGAAGGTTCATTTTCCCAAGTGAAAATTGCCACGGCTTTGGAAATGATCTTAAAAGCCTGGCTAAATATCTATGTCCAAAAACATTCAGAGTACTTATAGAGTACCCAAGGTGATGCTTACAACAAAAAGAGTATAATAGCTCATAAGTTGCAAACCAGGAGTGGGATGTACTTTTAATAATTTCTCTCCCCACCAAGCACAATAGAATAATCAAGATATTGAAGAAAAGGATCCTGGCTTTTCAGGATATAAAGAATGAAAGTCCTTGAGATTTTTAGCAGGTTCTCAAGTGGATCTTTCTAGGTCTTGACTGAAACCTTTCCATTCCACCAAAACCAATAATATTCCTCTCTTGATGTTTGAGTCCAGTATTTGAGTGACTTCCCATTCCTCTTCTTCTTCAATGTTAATTGGAAGAGGGGCTCTTGATTCCTATTTGGGATTTTTGATGTCTTGACTGGTTCTAAGAGTGAAATATGGAAGACTTGGTGGATGAAATTTCATTGGGATGGAAGCTTGAGATGGTAGGCATGAGTGCTGTGAGCCTTACAGGTATTTTCATATACCCAAAAGACCACAAATAACAAAATAAGATAAAAATATAAATAAAATAAATTGATTTATAGTATCAAAATAAGAATTGAAATATAAATACAAGCTTATATACAAAAAGAAAAATTCAATTATACTTCAAAATAATAATTACATCAAATTTTAAACTTATGAAAAGGCATTTTTACTTGAAAAAATTAAGTAAAAATGAATTTTTTGTTAAAATTGATGAAATTGAAATATTTTTGGTAAGAAGTTACGTAAAATATATTATAGCTTTTTACCCAATAAATAAACCTAAGAAAACTACTTCATCATTGGATTCCTCATAAAAAATAAGGTGGGGTCACCTTTGGGTAAATTTCTGTAACTCAACTCCAAATAAGTTTAAATTAAGCTTTCAGTATTTCCTGTACAAAAGTTGAAAATCCTCAAAACCTTAATTTAATTGACACCACATGTGGTGTTAACCATCAATTTTTGTGTTAAAATTGAGGTGATGTGTATAGCTTAGAAGTTATGAGGAATTGAAGTATTTTCAATTGAAATGTCAAAATGTGCGCGTGTATTACATAAGTGAACTGTAATTTACATACAATTGTGTACTGTAAAATTTCAATTGAATTGCATGCGTAAATTACAAATGTATTACATGATGAGGAATTAAAGAAGAAAATAAATTGGAAAGATTAAATCTGGGGGGGAAAGGAGCTCTAGGTCCAAGGGGGAGCCAGACCCCCAAAATCCTTGCTGACAGGCGTGAGATGTCAAAGTCCATGCAAACATTCAACAGTTTTGGCCTGGAATTGAGTCAGAGGGTCTGTGACTCAGTTGTTGATGAGGTTTTAATACCAACCAGGGCAGTTTTAACTGTTGCCAAGAGGGTAAAGCTACCCTTAAGCTACAAACATCTTAGTAAAAACAGCTTTAACTGGTTTCTACGTCTCTTACACACATTCTGAAATGTTTTGAAGGCTCTAGACCAGGTATTACTATAGTAATGGCTGATTTAAGGGCCTCAAATAGCTAAAACAAGCCCTTTTTGGCCTAAACCAGGGTTCAATGATGCCATAATTGGCTTTTCTGTTGTCAGAGTGGTTTCCACGACTCACAAGAGTAAATTTTACTTTTGGGGCAAGAAAATTGATGGCTATAAAATAATGTCTTCTTTGCCTTTTCCTTTGCTAATTAGTTTAAACACTGTTAAACCAATCAATAAAAGATTGCAACCACCCTTTTATATCATTTTAAACCTTTTAACCACGTCAAAAAATTACTATAATCATCTTTTGTAACTCTTATAATCATTTTTACCCCTTGAACCACCCCATAAGTGAATTAAAGCATCTTCCATCACTGTTAACTTTGTTAATTTGTTTCCAAATTCACTCTGGTCACTTTTAGGTGTTTTTTCTCTTTAAATACCTTTTTAAATACGTTTCTCTTTAATTAATTGCTTGCAGTTCTTTGCTCAATAAATTCCAATTTAAATTTCTCTTAAAGGAATTTCTTTTGTAGCCTTAAAAATCTTTTGTAGAGTATTTTTGAATAAATTTTGATTGTTGGTAAAACAATAAATCTGTATGATATCATTGTTTTATACGCATAAAGTTAAAAACAATGAAGTTAGCCTGGGTTCTCTTAAATATACTATTTGATACTATTTTTTAATCATATTTTAAGCTATAAAAAGTTTGAGGATAGGAAAAGTACTTGATTTTTAATCAAAGTTTCATACCCACACCTTACATTTGGGGGCCCAGCCATGATATTTTACCTGTGACATAATTTCTTACTCTTTTTGAATCCTTTTTTCTCACATTGAAAAATTTAAAAACATATAAAAAATATTCATTATTCAAAAAATCCATAAAAAATAACCTTTTTCATATCATAAGTGAGGCTTTATTTTTTGATTTCTGTTTTGAAAAAGATTTTTTTACTTAATCAATTGGCTTTTCCATTAATTTTAGTGTCTGAAAACGTGGTAATACAAGAAAATATTGGAACAGCCTCAACAGTAACAAGCATTATTCCTGCAAGTGCTGTGAATTCTGACCATAATAGTACAATTATTATAGCTCACAATAATCAACCTGGACCAATTACTTCTGAATTATTTGGCTTGGATATAAGTAATACCCTTCAGAAGGCAAAGAATTTGGCCAATGGTAAGTTGTTTGACCTAAAAATACTATTTCTAAGATTTTTAATCATAAAATATGCCTTCAACCAGATCAGGATCCAGCTATAACCCCTCAAGCAGCTCCCAAAAAGGTCATAGACATGATTATGGCAGAAGCCAATCAGTTAGAGAAGGACAAGGGCCAGTTGATAACTTCCAACTACATGAATTATGTCATCCTGAAGCTGATAATACTGTTTTACCTTCAAGCAGAGTTGACACTGCCACAAGAAGCCTCAGTGGATATATACAAAGGCAGCCAGAAGGCTTACAACAATGCATTGCAGCACAAAAAGTACCAGATCCTTGCAGATCTGTGGAAAAACTGCATGAATTCTTACCTGACTGTGAAATAATTCCTGGCCATCCCAACACTTGCAAGTTACTCAATTGATTGCATCCATTGATGGAAAAGAAAAACATGATTCTTTTAACAGCAGAATAGAGGTAAAACAACCATCCACCACCCAAGAAAGTGCCAAAAACAGCTCCAGTATCCAGCAGCAACAATTCCAACGTGAAAAAGCAGCCACAAGCTCAGAACAAGGGCAAAGGGAAGGCACCAGCCACAAACCCTTACAGCCAGGGTTACAGAATCCCAAAGATTCAGCAGGATGCCACAAAAAATTTATATCAGATGTCCAGAACAATGATGGAATTACGCAAAAGGAGGAAGCTAGATTAAAATATCAGAAATAATTTCTGACATTTTTGATTCTATCCCAGAGTTGTATGAAGCTATAAAGGATGTAAAAAGTCATGTTTCTGATAAAAATTCATCCATTTATAACAATCTTAAAAAAACAACTTAAGTCTGAGCCAAATAATTGAAACACTTATTTATTTTGAGAAAGTTTTAAGCACAATTAAAGCTTCTAATAATGACAATTCTTTTGGCAATAAGATAACTGAACCATATGCCATTATAAAAGAATTAACAGACAAATATTCTAAATTCAATATTGATGCCATAATTGAAACAAGAATTAAACAAGCCATCAATATTATCAAGACAGATAACAAAAAAGTCCTTGATGACATTTCAAATTCATTTACTGAAGTAAAAACATATATAATTGCCTTGAAAAAGTGTTTTGATGCTTCACAAGAGGAAGTATCAAAATTAACAATGAAATTGAATCAGGTAGCTGCTGATAATACAAGACAAACAGAGTTATGGCAAGAACTGACACCTAAAGAAGAAATGTATAAAATTGAAGTAATAAATCTAATACAAGCCTTCCAACATGAATTCAGAAATTCCCAAAGGTGTAGCAACAGTAATATGAATCAAATTGAACAGATACTAAACACCTTACCAAGAATGTCTACACCTCTGAATCAAAATGAGGGCACAGGAATTCCCAATCCACAAGTATTGGATTCTGAAAACTCACATTTAAAAAATGAATTTTCCACTTATTTTCATAACTTGGAACCATCAATGGGCCAAGCAATTTTGAAAGAAGTACCAAAACTACAAGAATGGCCTCACTTCAGTGGTGAAGAAGGATATGACCATATGGAATTCATCAGAGGTATTGAAATGATTAAAGAAGATTTTGAATTACCAGACAGATTGGTAACAGCAATATTTAACACGTTGTTTACCTGATCAGCCCACAGATGGTATATCAAATTAAGACAAGCACATGTACCCCAAAGGTGGACTTGGTGGAAAACCCAAATTATCAACAAATGAGCCAATGATGCTTGGAGGTTCAAAGTGGAAACAGCCTTTGAATCTCCCAAACTCAATGATGATAAAGACAAATTTTTACAATGGTTTTTCCAACAAACAGACATCTTAACAGAATTGTGTACTGACATGTCAGAATTTATGATCCACAGAAAACTGTGAGAAAATGTGGATTTGACTTAGAGCATGCTGTCAAAAGCAGGACTACTGAACAATCTTCAGCAGAAGTGATTATTAACATATTAAAAGAAGTAACCACAGAACCAGAATTGGTTCTAGTAGGGTGAATCTCAAAGCAAGGTTTAATACACCTTGGAAAAATTCTGTGGACAAAATCTCAAAGAAAATTTTAATAATATGAAGTATAAGTCTGCAGATATAATCAGAAAGTCCCATATTTGCCAAAGTACCACCCATTTAGCCAATAAATGTCCAAAGAAGGGGAAAATCAATGAAATTGATATTGAAAACGAACCTGATGTTGAAAAAGATGAAATCTTCCCTGAAGAACCTTCAGAAGGATGGTTAATCATTTACATTGATGACATTATTGTCTATTCCAAAAATTGGGAAGAATATATATACAGATTATCCAGAGCTTCAACAGAAATCCAATCTGTGAACATGAAACTTTCTTTAAATAAATGCCATTTTGGATTTAAAGAACTCAAAGAACTAGGTCATGTACTATCTGGTTTATCCCTTAAAATGACAAAAACGATGTTGCAGCAGTATTTCTGAAGCCCATGCCTTATAACAGAAAAGAAATTCAGTCATTTTTGGGGCTTTGAGGACATTACAGGGAAAATATTAAATATTTTGCATCATGAGAAAGACCTCTTTATAAATTGTGTGACAAGGACACAGTATTTTAAATGACCGTTGACAGAGTCAAAGCCTTTGAATCTTTGATACAAGCCTTGACCACTTCTCCACTCTTACTGTTTCCAGACTTTAAACTGCCTTTTTAAACTATATATTGATGCATCAGGAGATGGGCTGGGTGCTGCACTTCATCAAGTCCAAATTATAAATGATAAACATGTGGAGGGACACATATGTTTCATATCCAGGCAAATCAAACCAACTGAAGCCAGATATGGGGCAGCTCAAATGGAGTGTTTATGCGTTGTCTTGGCCTTGAAGAAATTGAATTACTTCCTGGAAGGATGTGTTTTTGAAGTAATACCATATTGTACCACTGTTAAGTCACTTTTAAACATGAAAATACATAACAGACATATGCTCAGATGGCAAATAGCCATACAAGAATATAGAGGCAAAATGACTATTGTTCACAAATATGGGAATATTCATAAAATTGAAGATTTAATAAGCAGATGGGCACTACCAAATAATATTGATAATCCTGCCTATCTGCCAGAAGAGGGTTCCCCACAAATCCCCATAGAAGAAATCGGTGTTACAGACCTGAACACCACTTTCTTTGAGGAGGTAAGAAACAGCTATACTCAGGATAAAAATTGTAGCATTTTGTGCCAATTACTTACTAAGGACTGTAAAGACAATTCCTCTATACATGCCTTAGATGAAATATGGAGAAAAGCATATGATGAAGGAAGATTCCACTTACTGGATGGTATAATTTACCGCAGAGCTAAGAATAAATGTGACATGACAGTTGTGGACAGTTCCTCAATCAATCTTATACTTAAAAATGCCATGACAGCCCTTTCTCAGGACAGAACAAGGGAAAAATTAAAAACCTGCATATGGTGGCCAATGTGGCAGAAAGATGTTGCAGAGTATTGCAAAACCTGTGACATATGTCAAAAAGCAAATAAATCCACTGACAAAAGACTTGGAAATATGATCAAGATCCAAGAGCCCAGCAGACCTTGGGAAATTGTCCATATGGATTTTGTAACTGTCCTGCCACCACAGGGTGACAAAATTTATAATTCTTGCCTAGTGATTGTTGACAGATTAAGTAAGACTCCAATCTTTCTACCATGTCACAAGGACAATACAGCAATGGATACAGCTCTTCTGATATGGAATGAAGTAGCATCATGGACTGGCATATTCACTAACATCATCAGTGACAGAGATCCCATATTCACCTCAGCACTATGGAAAAATCTTCACCCACTATTTGGGACAAAATTATTCTTCTCTACAGCCTACCACCCACAAACTGATGGCTTGGCTGAAAGGATGATCCAGACCTTAGAAGATATGGTAAGATGAATTTGTGCAGATGGCCTTGAATTTAGAGAGTGTGATGGATTTACCCAGGATTGGTGTACTCTTTTACCAGCACTAAAATTGGCATATAAGACATCCATTCATGCCAGTACCAATCAAACTCCTGCTATTCTAGAAAAAGGATGGAATCCCAAATTACCTCAATATTCCTTGAGGGAAGAATTGGTTAAAATACATCCTAAAGCTGCTAGCTTCAAAGGAATGATAGACAAAGGTAGAAACATTCAGTGAGGTGAATGGAAGACTCTTTTTCATATGCTAAAGACAAATGGGACAAGTCACCTGCCACTCCATATTTCAAATTGGGGGATTGAGTACTTGTTACCACCACTAATTTCAATAACATCAAAGGATGTAAAAATCTCAAAGACTCCTTTGCAGGACCTTTTCTTATTAAGGCCCTCCATGGAGAAAATGCTGTTGAAGTAGAATTATAGGAAGAACTTAGCAATAATTGTCCTACATTTCCAGTGAGATTTATAAAGCCATATAAATCTAGTGATGCTGAAAAATTTCCTTTGAGCAATAAAGCTCCCCAAGTTATACCTCCTATTGAATCATCTGGTATTAAGAAGATTACCAAAGCTCTCAAATAAAGATAGTTGAGAACCAATAAAGTAAGGGAATACCTTGTTAGGTACAGTGACCCAACTTGTGAAGATGTGTGGTTAGCAGACAAGGACATAACTGAAGCTACTAAACTTCTCAGAAGGTTCAGACACACCATAAATAACAATATTACAAAGTAATATTTCCTTTTAGGGGGAGGGAATGTGAGCCTTAGGGGTATTTTTTATATACCCAAAAGACCACAAATAACAAAATAAGATACAAATATAAATAAAATAAGTTTATTTATATTTTCAAAATAAAAATTCATATACAAAATAAAAATTCAATCCTAATTTAAAATAAAAATTACATCAAATTTTAAAATTATGAAAATGCATTTTTACTTGAAAACATTAAGTAAAAATGAATTTTTATTAAAATCAACAAAATTAAAATATTTTTGGTAAAAATTTACATAAAATATATTATAACTTTTTATAAAATAAATAAACTTAATAAAATTACTTCACCATTTTATTCCTCATAAAAAATGAGGTGGGGTCACTTCTGGGTAAAATTTCTGTAGCTCAACTGTGAACCTTGAGGTATATTTTACATACCCAAATAAGCCACAATTATCTTCAAAATAAATTCCAAATTATGCATAACCCATAAGTCATGCATATATTCAAAATTCATCATTTTTCATTTCAGAAAAGATGAATAACTCTTTATTCAGTAAGTAAATCCATGGATTTAAGGCCAGATTTGGATTCTACACAAAATTTCACCTAGGGTAGCTCCATAGAGTGAATAAGCTAAAATCAACTCTTGAAGGTGGCAATGTGTAAAATTCTTCAATACCACATCATCAATACCACATAAAAGATCCATGAAAATTTTTGTTTTTCCCAATTTCACGCCAAAATAGTGGGAATGTGAGAAATCCCATGTTACATATACACTAAGAATAGTGTTATGTATTTTTGAGGCACTTAATATTATGGTATTCTTACATGCACTTTTGGTACACCCATAGTGGATATCTCACTTGAAGCCTGAATTTTTATTTTGACGTAAAAACTAGTCAAGGGGGACAAAAGACATCAAATAGAGCCAGGGTACCCAGCTTCTGAGGCCTCTGAGGCGTGGATAGCTCCAAAGCTTAGATACATGGCTGATATTGACCCAATTAGTAACTTAAAGCCTTTTGGGAACTTGGTTACCAAGTCAAAATTTCATTATATCATAAGAAAACAGCAAATAAGCTGCTATTTTGATGTTCCAAGGAGGTAAAGAGCAACTTAGACTCCTGTAACCATGTCAATTCTTAATGACTTTCCATGGATAAGCCCAAAAAGAGTAATCAAAGCCCTTTTTGGGCTAGTATCAATTGATTTACCTCATAGCAATCAGCCATATAGTGCTATTTGAAATTCTACGTAGAAATGAGGTAAAAACTTCAAAAATTCATTAAAAATAAAATGCTTTATGAATCTTTCTGAAACCTTCAGGACCAATTAATATCAAAACCAAAAATAATTATACCTTTATAATTAAAATTAAAAGTTCTACTTAAAGTCCATTTGTGATGATTCCACGTGAAATACTGAATCTTGAAAAAACACAGAAAATACACTTTGTGATAAAATTTCCAATAACATTGATAAATTTGAGAAATAAATGATTATTTTTGAAAGAAAATAAAATTTACAGTTGTTACTTCTTTTATTCTTAACCATAAATGGGTTTGCAGTCATGTAAAAGCACTAATTAAGTAATTATGATAATCTTATGTGAACACAGATGATGCAATCAATAATTAAAAACGTTTTATTGTTTTCTCACTCACTGGTTTTTCAGTTTGCTCCATGGTATGCCTCAGTGAGCTGTCTTAGACTTAAAAGAGGCCTCCTCTTTCTGTTTTTTCCCAATCATCACATTATTTAATTATACCTTTAGTACAACAAATAAGTTTTAGTTAAAGCTTTTCTTAGGTGTTTTGAATCCTTCAAAATCACTCAGAAGGTCGTGAAATCATGGAAATCAGCTATATATTGTTTTAATATTGCTATAAAATCATTTTTTGATCCATTCAATCCACAATTCTTTGTCAAATCTCTCTACTATTATCTTCTAAAGAGGTTCATTGGATTAATAGTGATTGATTTATCTTAATTCTTGAATTTTTTCTCTATTAATAGTTTTCTTCAATAATTATCTTTACAATTATTTCTTGTAAATAGATAATTATATATTAAAATAATTATATTATTTTAATAAAGAAGATTTTATTATTAAATTCTTCTGGTAATTGATTCTTGTAGACAATTACTGATTACTGTTATAATCACTAGTAGTATATAACACATAAAAGAAATAATTCTTGAATTATTTGATTCTGGTTATAATAATTTTTTATTATTATATTTCATAAGAACAGTCATAGTACTGATGATTAATAGTAGTATTATCAATAGCTTCATAGACACATCTGACATCAACTCTAAATAAGCTTAAATTAAGCTTTTAGTATTTTCTGTAGAAAAGTTGAAAATCCTCAAAACCTGAATTTAATTCACACCACATGTGGTGTTAACCATCAATTTTTTGTGTTAAAATTGAGGTGTTGTGTGTAGTTTAAAAGTTAAGAGGAATTGAAGTATTTTCAATTGAAATGTCAAGCTGTGTGCATGTATTACATAAGTGAACTGTAATTTACATATAAGGTATCAATTATTACAATTGTGTACTGTAAAATTGCAATTGAATTGCATACATAGATAACAAATGTATTACATGTTGAGGAATTAAAGAAAAAAATAAATTGGAAAGATTAAATCTGGGGGGAAAAGGAACTCTGGCTCTAAGGGGGAGCCAGACCCCCAAAATCCTTGCTGACAGGCGTGAGTTTTCAAAATCCACACAAACATTCATCACTTTTGGCATGGAATTGAGTCACGTGGTCTGTGACTCAATTGATGATGAGATTTCTATACTAACCATGTAAGGTTTGTCTATTAAACTCTTGATAATAATAACAATATCAAGAGTACTATGACTGTCCTCAGTGGAAAAATATAATACAATAAAACATTATAACCACAAATTTAAATATAATTATTAAAAATAACTATATAAAAGATAAATTCAATTATTATTATATAAAATAATAATAAAAAAGAAATTATAATAAATTATAGTTATTCTATTATTGTTATAGTCACTGACAATATTAACAATAAGAAGTGTAAAGCTCTTAATGAGACAATTACATGTGGAAAATATAAATATTCAACCACTTATAAATAATTAAAACACAAACTGTGAAGAAATAATTCTTATAGAAAAACTCTATATAAAAAACTAATAATAGATAAAAAAGATATAGAATTTGAGAGAAAGCTTACTTATAATATTTATTTAATACAACAAGTCGAACAACAACAGTTATTATATTAAATAATAATTATAAGTTCAAAACATTCCAAAAATCAATATTTTCAACAATAAAACAACTTTTTTATAATAAAAATTATGATTAAAGAGTTTTTGAGAGGAATTTGTGGATTTTAAAAGATATTTCAAAGACAATAATTTTATAAAATAAAATATATTATAGGTGATTACAACAATAATCTAATTTATATGATTTCAATTCTTTAATTTAAGATTTATAAATAATAAAATACTTGAGAAATACTTTAATAATAAGATTTTCTATATACTAAAACTTTACCTGTTTAAATGTCTAAAATGATAGGATTGATAATTAATGGTGGACAAAAACAATGATGAAAAGACTCTTTTTTTTGTCTACAGAGCAGCTCTCATGATTCATAATGGATAATGAGGGTTTCCTCAGGTCAAAACTGAAAAACCATGCTTAGAAATAAGGCTCTTAAATTAAGGTAACTTGCTTTTAATTCCAATTTAAAGTTACAAGTGTTATTCTTAACTCCAAGTAACTTTAACCCCCATTTGAGTTAATTATTTTACTTTTTGATATGAAATAAGTTTATTTATATTGAATTTCATCACATGAAACACTTAAAAATAGAGTTTCACGCAGAAATCTCTTAAGCTCATTATGATCAATTTTTAAAGTAATCTTAATTTTTTTGAATTATAATTAACAGAGTAAATTTCCAGGCTAATTACCCAGAAATTCTATTTATCAAAGATACTTAAATATTAAGTTATAAATAGATAATATTAAATTGTAAGCTGTGTGAAATGTCCAAGCAAATCCATTAAGAATTGGATTTTTAATGAATTTTTGAAGTTATTACTATTTTTACACGTAAAATATCAATACACACCAAACCTTAACTTTTGATAAGGTTTTAATGTTTGTAACCTTAAGTTTTTAAGCTTATTTAAGCTTTGAAAGGTCTCAAAACTTTAATTTCAAGCCTGCACATTGGGATTTACCCTTTGGCAGCTTGAAATTCCTGTCCAAATTGGGTTGAAACAAGTTTAAACCTTAAGGTTGGATCAAAGTCTAATCCTAAAATTTTCATAAGGTTGAAAATCCTCCAATACAGGTGAACAACCTTAATTTAATCCTTGCAGATCCAAAAAGTTGAGTACCCCAGCTCTGTTTGGTCTTTTTCCTTTGTGCCACCTTTTTGCGTGGATTTTGCCCTTTTATTTATTTAAAGCCATACTATGGCCTTAAGCAATTTTAAATTGAGCTCACGCAGGTTTTACATTCTGTATGGCAAATACTTAGCCAATTCAGTAAATATACACCACACCTCAATTTTAACTGAAATTTTGGTAAGTTTTCATAAACCTTATGCAGTTTTAAATTTAAGCTTATTTCAGCTTAAATTTAACACTTTTAAAAAAATGTTAAAAAAGCTACATTAGTACTGTGAGATTCTTAAGTCTTCCAATAACATAAGAAATAACCCTTTTTGGGTATAACACCCTATGGGTGTACCCTAGGTCATTTTTGGTGTAGAATCCAAAAATGACATAATAATTAGAGCTTTGTTTATCCAAAAAAAGATATAATTATTTTTTGTTATTTTTTATTTTAAATTCAATGAAAAAGTCTGTTGAGGACTAAATCAGCTGTATATAAAGCCATTTGTGGCCTTATGGGTATGCTATACACACCTCGCAGGCTCACATTCCCTACCACCAAAAAATAATTGTACCACAATTTTCTTTTAGTAGTATACCCCCAAGCTAATTGGGGAGGTATAATCCACTTTCCAACCTCTCTACTTATACTTTCAAGTATGTAAAGCCACAATTTATATGTTTCATTGAGGAATTGGTCTTCTGTAATGTCTGAATCTTCTGAAAATTTTGGGAATCAGGTATCTTTTCTGATACAATCCATTCATCTTCAGTTTGTGGATTTCTGTACCTGACCAAGTATTCTCTTTCATCTTTTCCCCTAAGTCTGTCTTCTTTCAAGCCTTTCAATACTTTTTTCTCTTCACTCTGATCAAGTGGAGGTACTTCTAAGTGTGTTTCATTTCTTAGCGGAAATAATTCCTTATCACTTGAAGTGTAATTCTTTACCAGACTAACAAGAAAAGTTGGATGTTTGTTTTCCAATTCTCCTGAAATTTCTACCTGTACTGCATTTGTCCCATGAAGGGCTTTCATAAAGAATGGTCCTGCAAAGGAATCTTTCAATTTCTTTTGGCCTTTAATATTATTCAAGTTCAAGGTTGAAGCTAGTATTAAGTCCCCTACTTTGAATTCTGGGGTTTTATGACTTTTATCCCATTTCTGCTTAGCATATTCAAAGGCATCATTCATGCTTTGATTTGCATGATGCCTTACTTTATCAGGCAATAGCTTAACACTTAAGGCAGCTGGATGAATATCAACTGAATCTTTATTCAAAGTATCAACTGGAAGTTTAGGGTTCCATCCATTTTCCAACCTTTCAGGAGTTTTTCCTGTTGAAGCATGGATGGAGGTCTTGTAGGCTAATTCCAATTCTGGTATAAGAGTACACCAAGAATGGGTAAAGCCATCAACATTCTTGTGAATATTTCTAGCTTTATGTACTATAGTCATATTGCCTATATACTCCTGTATAGCAATCTGCCATCTTAACATGTGTCTGTTTGTACTTTTCATGTTAAGAAGTGATTTTACTTCATTACAATAAGTAATTAATTCAAACACACTACCATCAAGATAATGATGTAGTTTTTCCATATTAAGCATAATGTCCACTTCATGGCCTTTGATAGCCCCAAGTAATTCATTATCAGAAGCAAAGGCTTCCCTGTATTGAAATAAAATTTCAATAAGTTCTTCCTTCATTATTGGTGTTAATTCAGGACTGATTTGTGCTTCAATTAATTTCTCTGACACAAAGTTTTTTGTATGAAAATGTTTTACTTGTCTAATGACAGTTATTTCTCTGTTTTCTGGAGGAAAAGCAAATTTTTGCCTTTTATTTTCCCCTATAGTGAAATACCTGTCTTTATGATTATTAATATCAATACCATAAATATTGCAATAATCATTTCCAATTATAAAGTGTTTTTAAGTACAATTATTCATAACAACAAATTCAACTTTTAATCTGATACTTCCTGTAGGATGAGGGAATATCATTTCTGCTTCAAATATACCCAAGGGGTGCATATTTTGGCTGGCACTGCTTAATTTTATACCTTCAATTGGCATTAACTTTTCTTTCCAATTGGTATAAATCTTGTCAAGATAATCTTTTCCAACACAAGTACAAAAAATACCTGAGTCAAGATGTATCTTTTCTTCTCTGTTGTTTATCACAATATTAGTGATACAAGATGATCCATCTGTATAACCTTTACCTCTGGCTGCTTTGGATTTCTGATTTTAGCATCTTGCACATGTATGAGAGCCATACATTCATCACTGTACTGTGGTAAGTGAGTATGCACTTCTGTGACCTCAAAGGAAACATTAATATTTTCTATATTAAGTTCATCTGGCAATTCCTCCTCTTCAGAAGGCTCAGAATCACTTTCATGTACAGAGACATTATTTGTTTCTTTTTTGTCATCTTTTTCAATTTCTATGTAATTGATTCTTGTCTTTTTGGGATAAGTATTAGCCAAATGAGATGTACTTCCACACTTATGACATTTCAAAGGAGCTTTTTCATGTGTTTCATTGTGTTTTGGAATTGGTTTCCCACTGGTCTCGTTGTCCATTGGGGGTTTATACCAATTTCTACCAATTTTTGTTCTAGTAGTTATGTCCTAAATAGAATTTATATAATCTTCTGTAGAGCAAGGCCCAATACATCTGCTTCTTATGGCATGCTCAAGGTCACCATCACACTTTCTTAATATCCTTTTATGTACCATTGCTTCAGACATATCAGGATGAAGGGCAGTTAATCTGTCCTTTTGTTTAAGAAACCAAGACATGGGCCTGTCCCTCTCAATATTGAAATGGCTTCCTCAAAATAATTCTCCATTTCAAATCTCCAGGAATCATTTGCCCATTTGGAAATAGTTTTTTCTTTCTACCAAGGCCAAGAATTTTTACCATTGTCTTGTCTCATTTTGTAATGCCATTTCTTTTCTGATTTGGTAAGCAATGAGTGCAATCTGGCACTTATGTATTCATCTGGTATGTTAAAGTCCTCTTTAAACATATCCACTGTTTTCATAAATTCCATATGATTATATTCCCCTTCACTACTGAAGGTTGGCCATTCTTCTAATGTTGGAATGTCTTTAAAATTGCAAGCAGTTTCTACTTCTGCATTAATTGAGATTGTATGATGTAAGTCATTATTCAAGTTTAGCACATTTATGTCAAGAATTGGTGTAGACTGTCTTGGAAAATCATTCTTCAGTGATATATTGTTAATACTTGATTTAATATCTTCTTTCAATTCAAGTCTTTCTTTATCACTTTTTTCCAATTGTTCTTGAAAAAGGGCTGCATTGTGCCCAGTTGAGTTTTCCAAGTTTTGAACTTGTATTATTAATTCTTTTAACTGTCTGGTTGTAAAAGAAATAGAATTGTCCTCTGGTTGATTGAGTAAGGTAACCTTAGACTCAATTCTTGCACAAATTTGTGTCAAAGACAAAATATTTTCTTTATTAACATTTTCAAGGCCAATAATGGTCTTTTGTTATTCTTTTACTTTTAGTATCTCATTACCCAGCTTTTGTTGGATATACTCAAATGTTTTAAGCTTTGTTATAATTTCTTTATTACAAGTTTCAATTTGTTTTACACGCTTTACAAGATCTATTTCTTTGGAAAATATTGGGTCAATCTTTTCTCTTCCTTGTTTTTTAATTCCATCAGAGTTATTGCCATTTTGAACACATTGTCCATGGCTTTCTTCTCTTTCCTGGGAATCCTGTAATTCTACGGGTAAGGCTTGTTCCACTTGTTCTTTGCCTTTCCCTTTGCCTTTTCCTTACCCTTCTGGTTGGTCTTTGGGGTTTGCTTGGGCTTTTTTGGTACTTGTTGAGGTGGATTTTTGCTTGTGGAGGCTTGGGGAGCTTCCACTGGGCTGTTTTCCTTCTCTTGGGCCAACTGCTTCTTCTGGTCCTCTGATAACATGCTTGGGTTTTTCAACCAAGCTTTTATCTGTTGGACTTGTCCTTTGCAAGACATGGGTGTCCAACCCTTCAGAAGTTCTTCTGTCTTTTCTGGCCCCATGAGCTTCTTCACTTGAAGATATGAGTTCATGGTGCCTATCCAAAGACTTGGAAGAAGTTTCCACTATTGCTGCTTTGCCACCATAAACCAGTTCTTGTACTGAGACTGGTATATCTCTATTTTTGCCTGTTGAAAGTGATTCAGGTCTAACAACAGCAATAGCAGTTATGTCAGCTTCTGGACTCTCAATAAGAGTGTCAACGGTGCTGGCTAACCTTTGAAAACTGGTGCAAGTTCTGGCATCCTCCATTTGTGGGTCTCCTCCGGCCTGAAATTCTTGTCTTTTTGATTTATGTCCTGGTCCAGATCCATTTTATTGGATGGAGTAGTTACCTCCACTTTTAGTAGGAGTCATTTCACGTCAATTTAAAGCAATTAAGACTAAGAAATGGATTGAATTCACCTGCTGGACCCTTAAAGGATTATTTGGTAATTAAACCCTTTGGTTCTGGGCTAGTTTGAATTTCAATACTAGACTCTGAGGCTTAAGCATCTGAAGAACTTTCTCTGATGGATGACACTAGCGAAAAAAACAAATATAAGTTATTTTATCAAACAATAAAAATAACTTCTAAACTCAACTTATTGAATAAAATTTTTTTAATTTAATTTATGGCAAATTACGTCAAAAATGAAGAAAAATGTCTAAGATTAAAGAAAAAATGTTTTTAGTAAAGATTTTTAATTTTCTTTAACGAAATAATAATTATGCAATTAATAAATCATTAATCAAAATTGTATTATTATTCACTTTATACTAGAATAACTCAAAGAATAAATTTCAACTCTGTGATCTGAAAAAGCCACTGGTTAGACAAAATAAATTTATTCCAAGTCACCCAATTATATATTGTTCAAACAATATTCTTAAGAAAAATTAACTTTATTAATATTATAAAGATTATTCATAAGGGACAAGTCCAAAAAAGCCAATATTAAAGTAGATATGGCAAATTAACTTCAAAAAACAGTAAAATAAGGTCTAGAATATTATTTATGTCCCAAAAATTGGTTAAAATCATGGCCAGACCCCCAAATGTAAGGTTTGTCTATGAAACTCTTGATAATAGTAACAATATCAAGAGTACTATGACTGTCCTTAGTAGAAAAATATAATATAATAAAATAGTATAACCACAAAATTAAATATAATTATTAACAATAATTATATAAGAAAATAAATTTAATTATTATTATATAAAATAATAATCAAAAAAATTATAATAAATTATAATTATTCTATTATTTTTATAGTCACTGACAATATTAACAATGAGAAGTGAAAAGCTCTTAATGAGACAATTACATGTGGAAAATATAAATATTTAACCACTTATAAATAATATATAAATATTATTTATAAAGAATTAAAACACAAACTGTGCAAAAATAATTCTTATAGAAAAACTCTATATAAAAAAACTAATAATAGATAAAAAAGATATAGAATTTTAGAGAAAACTTACTTATAATATTTATTTAATACAACAAGTCAAACAACAACAGTTCTTATATTAAATAATAATTATAAGTTAGAAACACACCAAAAATCAATATTTTTAAAGATAAAACAACTTTCTTATAATAAAAATCATGATTAATGAGTTTTTGAGAGGAATTTGCGGATTTTCAAAGATATTTTAAAGACAATAATTTTCTAAATAAAGTATATTATAGGTGATTACAACAATAATCTAATTTATATGATTTCAATTCTTTAATTTAAGATTTATAAAGAATGAAATACTTAAGAAGTACTTTAATGTCAAGATTTATATATAATAAAACTTTACCTGTTTAAATGTCTAATATGATTGGATTTATAATTGAGGATGGACATAAATAGTGATGAAAAGACTCTTTTAATGTCTACAGAGAAGCTCTCATGATACATAATGGACATAAAGGAAGTGCTAAGGTCAAAACTGAAAAACCATGCTTAAAAATAAGGCTCTTAACTTAAGGTAACTTGCTTTTAATTACAATTTAGACTTACCGGTGTTATTCTTAACTCCAAGTGACTTTAATCCTCATTTAAGTTAATTGTTTTAATTTTTAATATAAAACAAGTTCATTTATATTAATTTTCATCACATGAAAAACTTAAAAATAGAGTTTCAAGCAGAAATCTGTTAAATTCAAGTTTTAATTAATTTTTAAAGAAACCTTAATTTTCTTTAATCATAATTAAAAGATTAAATTTCCAGGATAATTACCCAGGAATTCTATTTATCAAAGATACTTAAAACTTAACTTATATATTGATAATATCAAATTGTAAGCTGTGTGAAATGTTCAAGAAAATCCATTAAGAATTGGATTTTTAATGAATTTTTGAAGTTATTACTATTTTTCCACATAAAATAGCAATACACACCAAACCTTAACTTTTGATAAGGTTTTAATGCTTGTAACATTAAAGTTTTGAGCTTATGTAAGCTTTGACAGGTCTCAAAACTTTAATATTAAGCTGGCATATTGGGATTTACCCTTTGGCAGCTTCAAATTCCTGTCCAAATTGGGTTAAAGCCAGTTTAAACCTCAAGATTGGATCAAAGTCTAATCTTAAAATTTGAATAAGGTTTAAAATCTTCCAATACAGGTGGACAACCTTAATTTAATCCTTGCAGATCCAAACAGTTGGGTACCCCAGTTCTGTTTGGTCTTTTTCCTTTGGCCACCTTTTTGCATGGATTTTGCCCTTTTATTTATTTAAAGCCATACTATGGCCCTAAACCCTTTTAAATTGAGCTCACACAGGATTTACATTCTGTATGGCAAATCCTTACCCAATTCAGTAAATATGCACCACACCTCAATTTTAACTAAAATTTTGGTAAGTTTGCATAAATCTTATGCAACTTCAAATGTAAGCTTATTTAAGCTTAAATTTAACAATTCTAAAGCAAAATTAAAAAAGCTACATTAGTACTGTGAGATTCTTACGTCTTCCAATAACATAATAGGTAAGCCTTTTTGAGTATAACACCCTATGGGTGTACCCTAGGTCATTTTTGGTGTAGAATCCAAAAATGACATAATATTTATAACTCTGTTTATCCAAAAAATATTTATATATATTTTTTGTTATTTTTCATTTTAAATTCAATGAAAAGTCTGTTGAAGACTAAATCAGCTATATATATAACCATTTGTGGCCTTATGGGTATGTTATACATACCTCACAGGCTCACAAACCAGGGCAGTTTTAACTGTTGCCAAGAGGGTAAAACTGCCCTTAAGTTCCAAAATTCTGAGTAAAAACAGTTTTAACTGGTTTCTACGTCTCTTATACACCTTCTGATGTGTTTTGAAGGCTCTAGACCAGGTATTACTATAGTAATGGCTGATTTAAGGGTCCAAAATGGCTAAAACCAGCCCTTTTTGGCCTAAACCGGGGTTCAATGATGCCATGATTGGCTTTTCTGTTGTCAGAGTGTTTTTCATGACTGAAAGGAGTAAATTTCCATATTTGAAGCAAGAAACTTGATGGTTATAAAAGAATGTCTTCTTTGCCCCACTTTTCCCTTCATGTTAAAATCTTCTCCTTTTATAATTAGTTTAAACACTGTTAAAACAATCAATAAAATATTCCAACCACCCTTTTATATCATTTTAAACCTTTCAACCACATGAAAAAATAATTATAATCATTTTTTATAACTAATATAATCATTTTTACCCCTTGAACCACACCATAAGTGAATTGAAGCATTGTTCATCACTTTTTAAGTTTGTCACTTTGTTTCCAAATTCACTCTGGTCAATTTTGGGTGTTTTCTCTTTAAATACCTTTTTAAAGACTTTTTTCTTTAATTAATTCCTTGCAGCTCTCTGCTGAATGAATTCCAATTGAAATTGCTCTTGAAGAAATTTCTTTTGTAGCCTTAAATATCTCTTGTAAAATATTTTTGGATCAATTTTTATTGTTGGTAAAACAATAAATCTTTATAATATTATTTTTTTATACTTATAAATTTAAAAACAATGAAATTGTTGTGTTTCCTCTTAAAAATACTATTTGATACCATTTTTTAATCATATTTTACCTTATACAAATTTTGAGGACAGGCAAAGCACTTGATTTTTAATCAAAGTTCTATATCCACACCTTTCAGAAAGAGTAGTATATCAATTTCAGATTTGATAAGCTTAACAGAAACTCATAAACAAATTGAAATCTCATTCCATTTCAATTTACTTTTCCCCAAGTAAAATCAATCCTGATATGAAATATCACTTTGGAAGCCCAAATTCAAAAAATGGTTGGCCCCTTTCAGGATTTTTTTATTCCTCCCTCTCATGAATGGATTCCTTGATTATTTGAAATTAATTAATCCAACATCTATAGAATTAAGGTTTTTTCTATTCATTTTAATTCAAGTTCACAGCCACAAAATAGTAATTCTAATACGTAAATATTTAATTCAAATTTTACCTATGCAAAGCTTCTGCACAATTTGATAATATCTCAGTTACTTTTTCATGAATTATAAAATACAGAACATCTACTAATTTCAAAACAAAAGGTTATTTTAACCCCAAATTGGTTGTGAGCCAATTGGAGCCTTTCTGAATTAAAGATCTTCATACTTAAAATCAAGTTTTTTTTAAATTTAAGCTTAAAACAATTCAGGGCCACAGTCGTCACATGGAGTCAATTCAAGATGTTTTTTTATGATTAATCCAATGTATTTTTTTCATTTTTTGTTATCAAAAAAAAATTCCTCAAAAATATTCTGCCTTTTTTTACTTTTACTATATTTTTCATAAATATTCTACAAAATAATTTTCCTTTTTTTAATTCTGCTGCTTTTAAATTCAATTTTTAATATGAATTTTTTACTGGAGTTAATCTTCAAAAACAGTTCAAGATATGTTTTTTTTTCTTCATTAATATCTTTAATATAATGTGCTTCTTTTTTGTATGTATAGCCTACATCGAAGGATTACAATCTGATTGATGGTTTCTCAGTTTAACAAAGATATTTCTCAAACTCATCTGCTTCCCCCTTAGCACATATCTGTTAAAACACAAAACTAAAGGTGGATTACAATCAGTAAGAAATTAGAAAAGCAAGAAAACAAAGAATGATTTTTACCTAAAGGTGCATTGCAGTATTTAATTGACAGTTAAGAGAAAAGGAAAAGAACGGCTATAAGAGACCAATAGGACTATCTGAAGTGACGAGTAATTTTGGATATACAATGTGATTTGAGTAAGTGTATAAACTTTACCCGAGTAGGGATGACAGCTTAAAAGAATATTAGAGCGAGAGACAAGAGAAGAAAACCGATAACAACGTAGAAGGTATCAAGAGAAGAGAAAGAAAAAAGATAACAAGGAGAATATGTTGAAGATGGAGGGCGAGAACTATTTCGTAAGAGTTACGAAACTGGTCAGAGAACCGCTCCTTAAAGAATTCGTTGAGGCAGGTTGAGTAAGCAGAAGTTTGATCTTCCTAGGGGACCGTAGTTGGTGATAGATCATGAGACCACTGCGGTTACTGGGGCTGTGCCTAGAGGAGTCGTTGATGATGATCCGTGGTTGAAGATGGAGGATCATTATTCTCGACAACATCTGTTTCATCGATGCTGAAATATTTTGAAGGCTATTCAAGTTGAGTTTTCTACTGCACTTACCAATTTTTTGGAATTATGGATAGGATTGTTCAATTTCATACACAGCTCTAGGCAATAAGTATTTGTGCATACAAAATCGGTATTTAAAGAATCGATCATTTTACACTGGAGTGTTGCTGAAATTATCCTAGGACATGTTGTTTAGAGCTTAGAAACCCAGATTTGTCCTGCAGATTGCCACATGTGGGGTTAATTGGTTTCTTTTTTTGGAACAGATATTAATTATTGTATTTAAACTTGTCTTTTGAAAACAAATAAAACAAATGAAGGTGTGGTCAATGTGAAGAAAAGTGGTGAAACCTGAGTGGTTGCTCCTCAACAACATACGCTAGAGTTTCGTTCAGCAGGCAAATTGATAGCCTTGGAGATGCATCTTACGCTTTCATCTCTCAAGTTTTACGTTTTCTCGTAAAAAACATAAAAGCCCTTAGAGGAAATGATGAGAAACCTGGGGAAACCTCACACGGAGGAGCAACCAGCGTGTTCGATTGGTTGAAGCAGATATCATGTGTGACCAACCGAGCATCACAGGACGGGCCATGGCGGCCGGAACATGATTGAGTAGTTCATTTTCCGGAGCAAGTCACGTGAGCCGAGGTCGTTGTGGTAAAACTGTCATGCTTTTTCTACACTCTGAGGCAAGCCCCTGGTTCGGAACTTGATCAAGAGTGGCAGGCCCTAGACAGTCCCCACTTTGCCCTTCAGCCGTTTACCTGCGATCGCTTCCAGTACAAACCCAAGTCCATTCATGACGAGACAAGGATCCTTGAATTAGGCTGTTTGATAGCTTGCTTGGCGCCTCTAGCTGCTATCTAATCAAGCCTCCCAAAACATGTCGAAGACGACGGCATATTGTGCTGGCATCTTAAAGGTGATAGCATTGTAACTTACAACAAAATTTTGGACCTGGATTTGGGAGGCGAGAGCTTGAGATTGTCCGATTCCTTGCAGGTGAATTGAACTATGCCTTCCTTGTCGCTGCTTCAACTTAGTCCCTGCCTATGGGGCCTTGCATTTCTTCTACTCCTGAGCACCGGAAAAGCAAGTCTGTCATTCATGAATGGTGAAGAAACCGACTTTCGTTCAGTCCGAACTCTGACGCTGTTCCCAATTACGCATGAAGACGCCCAGATTGAGTCTCCTCAGTTGCAGCCTTCGTGCAATCTAGAGTTGGGGTTGTCCCTGGGAAGCGGTCCAATGGGTAAAACCCAAGCTATGGACCACCGTCCTTCCACTGAGCTTGAAATTAGCTTTCCAAATTATCTACAGCTGGGTGCGTTTCCCTCATTACTTTGGTTTGCACCACACGGCTCCATTAAAACTCTCTCGGTTAATTGTACCAAAAAGCCAGGAATAGTGATGACAATTACGGCGGCGCTAGTAGCGTAGATGGCCGTCAATACTTCCACACCCAGCCTGACAAGCAGACGCCCACAAGCGGAAACCTGAACGCTTACTCAATGCAGAACGGCGGTTCTTACCCCTTTGCGAATGCGGTTTTGGAAACTGGTCCACTTACCAATGAGCAAGTGCCTCACGAACACAGTCGCGCAAGGCTTGAAAGCAGTTCTGCGCACTCTCTCCAGTTTAGTAGAAACGTTTCATTAGTTGGATATTTGTAAACAGGCTGAATTGATAAGCTGAAGACTGCCGGATTGAACTAGGGAGAACGCAGATAATGATGAGAGTTATTCCAGCACTAGCTCCCTAGCCGTTATTCAACCCTCCATACATACTGACACGCTTGCACATATTGACGGAGCGCCCAAGCATCACTCATTGACTATCACACATACAAAATCAGACTATCGCGAAGCTCAAGTTGCGGAAAATGTCCCTAAGGGTGTCTGCAACAACGCAAACTTCCCACCATTTCTGTTTAAAGCCACAGCCGATACGCAACATCTGCTTGATTCCGGGGGGAAGGCGCAACCCGTGCTTCAATCAGAAGACGCTCCGCAATTGTTGCTCAGAGCAGGTGGTAATACACAACTTTTCCCAACTTCAATAGGTGATGTTGATCCTCCAGAAATTATTAAGAATTTGAAGGAGGTGGATAATTTTCAATGTGAGAAAAGATCATTCATTGATGCATCGATAAACAACCTATCATCATTAAACATTCAGTCGATTCTGTTCTTTACCCCTATCCCACCGCTTCGCATTCTTCAACATGGTTACAATGCTCGTATCAAATGACTTCATCATTGTAGTTTTCACGTCAGGATTCTTGAAGAGGAAGCGAACCCAGGAGGGCTTGGAAGAGTTTTTAAAGCTACAAGCACCGCGTAACGCTCAACCTCAAAGCATGCTTTTTCAGTACGTTGGTTCAGGTCGGGAACCCGTAGAAGAATACTCCGACACTTTCACAATCAACCCTTGGATGAAAGGTAAGTAAATTCAAATAATCTGGTGGGAGATTATTGAAGCAAGTTAATTCACGTATTTCCACCATGATTAAATGACTTAAAGGGTTATATTCTAGTGCAATTCTTCAGAGTGGGAAGCTCGAAACTAGAAGAGTCCGTCGCCTCAAGAATTCGTCCCGCACTATTTTACCGAATCCTCTATGGCCTCACCCGAGGGCTATGGCTATAGCGTCAAACGGTATCATCACATTGCGACCTTTTCGATTTTGGACTTTCCCACGGCGAAAGCATCTTTTGAGCGCTGACAATGATGTCGCCTCTATCGACTTCAAGTTAGTCAAAATCGCAGTGGAGAGAATTGTTTCCCTCATTCCAAACGAAAAAAAGATACCACGAATCACACGTCTCAAATGTCCGACTCTTCCAATAGTCCTCAAAAGGTCAGAAGAGCCTTCAATAAAGAACTGGCTAATGATTCTTGGAAAAGATGGGATTTTAAAAGCAACAGGATTGGTGAAGAACAGAGCTGCTGCCTTTTTTAAAACCATTCTATTGTTCCAAGATATTTTGCTCACAAAACTTTCGCAAACCCCAAATGCACATAAGATACGTCAAGAATTTTGGTCTTGGCTCATCAGAGAGGTTTTTGAACCGCAGAACTCATTGCCAGTCTTTGGAACTGTCAATGAAAACCTTGAAAAACTTGAGGCACGTAGGTTTGATGCACCGCAAAAACTATTCATTCATGCTGTCGCAGCAGATTCAAATCATGAAGTGGATGAACCCGCTGCTCTATCGATCCTCACTTTATGGTATAAAAACTACCAGCCAGTGTTATGGAAAAAATTATTTGAATCAGATGACGAATTCATGTTCCGATTAACTGAGAAAATTGTCTCCATTCGAGAGGCGCATCCCCTAAACATCAGCTTTTTGTGCTAAAAACCGGAACATCCAAATTTGAAAAATTGAGTTGATTTCCAAGCCTTCCAGAATGTTTTTTACATAAAAGGGGTCACATTAACATTCTCAAAAAGGAATAGTGATTTCAGGGTGTGGCACTTTTGTTTCCGTCCAGTTTGAAAGCTAGAAAAAAGGAACAACTGAAAGAATGAGAGGGCCACTGATAGTATCAGTTTGGGATCATCTCAGAGGTATTTTATATTCAAGAAATAATTCACCACTCGAGGCACTAGCAACAGATCTTATTTAATATTATTGCTTCATCACTGTTCAGAACAACATCAAGACACTGTCAACTAGATGGGGTCCGCTTTTTCATTGAAGTGGCCTTTGGCTCCCTGTTGTAATGATCCCTTCATGATCTGTTTTTCTGTTCACTATACCATTTACTAGTTTTTTTGTGCTGTTGTCATCACTCTAGCATAGGAAACTGACACTTGGACTATTTTTTATCATGCTATGATAATCTCAATTTTTCTGACCTCTATAATGATTATTTCTTTCCTTTGATGGCCATATTTATTGCAAGAGATTGACAGGAAATCCTCAAGGTCAAAGTTGATATTTGGCCCTAATTTCTAAAAGACGGGGAACACCTTCATGCATACTTCTTAGTGTTAGAGCTATTGTTTGGTCTCTCAACCTTAATCCAAGCCCACCAAGAACTGAGGGAAACAAACCCTCATCTTTTTTGCAGAAGGGCTGTGAGTAAAGAAAATCAAGCTGTTTTGACCTTGTATTATCCCTGCCTACTGATGGTGCAGCAGTTGTGAAAGAATGCTTAAGAGAAGCTATAACATGCTCCAACACTTAGATATATATGGTATTCTTTCTTTTTTGGGTTTTTATAGAATCCATCCTCTTTTTTTGGATCAAAGGGATTTTTTGAGCTAGTCTTTGTTTTCCATATTTATCATTTTTTACTGTATTTTTTTGTAGGTTTTTCTTCTACCCATACACAAAAGATGGATCTACATCCTTTTTTTTATGAGCACTCTGATAAAAATTAAAGTTCAAAAAGAAACAATTTAATATTTTTATGCACAACAAGGATCTCAAGGACATAGGGAAACTGAAATTTGAGGAAGATGGAATTTAGAAAGCCTTTTTTGGAAAGTTAATCTCAAGGAAAGGAGTGGAATGGTAGTAGAAACATATACATAGTGCAAAAGAGAACAAATCAAAATTTTTAGATATAATTAATAAAATAACTATAAACCTGAGTCAATAGGTAGAGCCAAAGTAACCTTTTGGAAGAAAAAACTCAATAAGTCAGATTATTTACTAGTCTGGATATTTAAATCATAAAAAACTAGTCAATCTAAGACAGATAAACAAGAACTATTTGATAATAGATGTAAAAAAGGGATGATTGTCAATACTACTCTTAGAAAAAACAATCTATAGATTCAATCAGTAGCTATAATTTTACCAACCTCTTACACTGATATGGAATGGCAGAATCTAGCCAAAATAAATAGTAATTTTTCTTGGAATTCCTTCTTTTTTTAACTTCAAAATTACTCTGAATTTGTCAGCCTGTGACTCAAAGCCAGAGCACAAGAATGACAGCTCAAATACCATAAGCCAATGGTACAGCAAAGTGCCACTAGAGCGTGACCTGAGCCCAGATATCTTACAAATGTGATCAAAAAAAGAGGAAAGACACCTCTTTCAAAAGATACAACTCCCATAAGCATAGGATAAGTAATGACAGAGTTATTCCAGCTCAAAGCAAGAACTGAGCATAAACCTTAATTTTCACCTCTCATATAAAATCCAGATAGGAAGGCAGAAAACCACCAAATAGGTGTTCAAATTGAAGATTTGAATCAAGGCTATCTAATGGTACTAGCCAAATCAGGCTAGTATAAAAACTACAGAGGTTATGGCTAAAAATAAGCCAAATAGGGGTGGATCAATCATTCACCTCTCATCCACCATCTACAGTTTTTGTGTCAGACACCTGAAGTGGGGTATCTTTGGGAAGAGAACAATCAGGGATTTCCTATGGTTCCATCCATTTTCTTATAACTCATGTAGAAAAAAGCTTATGGAGTAAACAAGGTCAATACAGGATTCATAACGAATCCACACATTGATAATGGAATTTGGAATTGGTATAACTTTTCCATATTTAATGCTAGCTACACAAAATAAGTGACCAATGTGTATATCTCATCAAGGGCTATAAAATGAGTCACCTTATAGCTCTCCATATTCAAAGATGACAAAGATATCCAGGATTTGAGATTGTGAGCCTACACTAGACAGTATGGAATCTTACTGTGGGACAGCTGTCAAAAATTTAATTAACAGCTAATAAATTGAATAAAATGCTTTTTAGTATTCAATTTCTCATAACCTGGAAAATAAGAGTCATACAGCCATGTCCTGTACAGCTTCTGAGAACACACCTGTAAACTCCATTGGTAAACATTTTCACCCTGTATAGGGTAAAAATGTCCACTTTTTCTTCTTAAACCACATTTCCACCCAATACCAGTCTGTAGTTGTGAGCCTTAGAGGTATTTTGACATACCCAAAAGACCACAAATAATAAAACAATATACAATTATAAATAAAATAAATTTATTTATAATATCAAAACAAAAGGTAAAATATAAATATAAATTTATACACAAAAATTAAAATTTAATCATAATTTAGAAATGAAATTACATTGAAATTTAAATTTGTGAAAACACATTTTTACTTAAGATATTTAATTAAAAATGAATTTTCAATAAAAATACCAAAATTAAGATATTTTTGGAAAAAAGTTAAATAAAAATTATTATAACTTTTTATCCTACAAATTAAAATATGAAAATTCTTTCACCATTGGACTCCTCATAAAAAATAAGATGGGGTCACCTCTTGATAAAACTTCTGTAACTCAACTCTAAATAAGCTTAAATTACGTTTTTAGTATCTTCTGTACAAAAGTTGAGAATACTCAAATCCTTAGCATAATCCACATCACATGTAGTGTTAACCATCAATTTTTGTGTTAAAATTGAGGTGTTGTGTGTAGTTAGAAGTTATGAGGAATTGAAGTATTTTCAATTGAAATGTCAAAATGTGCGCCTGTATTATATAAGTGAACTTTGATTTACATATGAGGTATCAATTATTACAGTTGTGTACTGTAAAAAAACAATTGAATTACATATGCAAATTATAAGTAAAATACATGATGAGGAATTAAAGAAAAAAAATTGGAAAGATTGATTCTGGAGGGAAAAGGAATCTTGGCTCCAAGTGGCAGCCAGACCCCCAAATTCCATTCTGACAGGTGTGAGATGTCAAAATACATGCAAAGGTTCATCAATTTTGGTCTGGAATTCAGTCACAGGGTTTGTGTCTCAATTGATGATGAGGTATTGATACCAACCAGGGCAGTTTTAACTATTGCCAAGAGGGTAAAACTACCCTTATAATAAGAAAAACAATTTAAAAACAGTTTTAACTGGTTTTTATGTCTCCTAAACACATTCTGACATTTTTTGAAGGCTTAAAACCAGGTATTACTATAGCAATGGCTGAAAATAGCAAAAAAGGGTTGAAAACAGCCCCTTTTTGGTCCAAACCAGGATTAAATGATGCCATAATCAGCTTTTATGTTGTCAGGGTGTTTTTGACAACTGAAAAAAGAATATTTCACTCTTGGAGTAAGAGAATTGATGGCTATAAAAGAATGTCTTGTTTGCCCCACTTTTCTCTTCATGTTAGAATCTTTTCCTTTTAAAAATAGTTTAAACACTGTTAAACCAATAAATATAAGATTCCAACCACCATTTTTAGATCATTTTAAACCTCCCAACCATGTGAAAAAATCATCATAATCATTTTTTCAACTCTTATAATCATTTTTACCCCTTGAACCATCCCATAAATGAATTAAAGCATCTTTTATCACTCTTAACTTTGTCACTCTGGTCACTTTTGGGCATGTTTTCTCTTTAAAAATCCTTTAAAGACTCTGTTCTTATATTAATTGCCTCCAGCTCTTTGCTCAATTAATTCCAATTGAAATTTCTTTTGAAGAAATTTCTTTTGTAGCCTTAAATATCTCTTGTAGAGTATGTTAGGTTAAATTTTTATTGTTGGTAAAAAAATAAATCTTTATGATATTATTGTTCTATACTAATAAATTTAAAAACCATAAAATTGGCATGTTTTCTGTTAAAAAGCTTATTTCATAGTATTTGTAATCAATTTCACCTTAAACAAATTTTGAGGACAGGAAAAGCACTTGATTTTTAATCAAAGTTTCATATCCACACCTTACAGTAGTGATTTTATAGAACCACCAACCAACCCACAGTAGTGAAGAATCTCACTCTGTGGTTGTGTGCAGAGGCAAGCAACCTCCAAATACCCCAGAAAAAGATAAGAGGCTTTTTCTCACCAAAAAGCAAATCCATCATCCTTTTCTAGTATTTGTACATGGTATATCTTTATAACAAACCTTTACCCTTAGAATTAAACAGGTATTGTCATAATTCTAATAATTGTAGGTTTTATTATTGTAAACCAAAAGATACACACTGCACTCAGAGCTTTCAGAATAATTCAGAAGCACTGAGACTCATTGGTTAATCCCCAACACCTCCATAAAACATCTTTACACTCTATTATCATCATAATTCTTGTGTCACACTCAGATTTATAGCTTTTTATTATCATTGCAAAGATATATCATGGAGTAACCCTGACAGATTTCTCTCTTGGCCAAAAGGAACTCCTCATCATTGAAATGTAAGCTCTTTTTATATTAAGACTCATCTTGCATTTTTCCCTATAGAAGGAAATTTCTTGAATGTATTATTTCAAAAGAAAATTGAATAAATAAAAAGGACACTAATATTTGTCTATGAACCCCTTGATAATAGTACTTTGACTATTTTTATGAAATGTAATAAATATATTTCTTATCACCATAAATAATTAATTGACTGTTTAAGAATTTCTTTGAATTATTAAGAACTACTATAAATCATAATAGTAAGCATCAAATCTCTACTAAAAGAAATTACAAGAAGAATTAATAATAAAATTTATTACTAATATAATATGAGATTATTTTAATTAAAAAAATTGTCCTTTGCAAGAGTAATTATTATGAATTCTTGAAGAGAACTAAAACCCAGAGAAAGAATTCAAAAATTCAATAAACCACTAAATAAGAATGCACAAATGCCATGAGAAGATTAGGTGGATTTATTTTATGCATTATTTGTGGGTTCAAAGAATCAAAAGTTGGATTGAAACAGTAATACACCAATTTACAGCTATAATCATATTATCAATGATGATATCCTTTGATTTCAAATCTTTCTGGTTTTTTGGGAAATATTTGAAATACTTCAGAATTATTTGATAACCAATTCTTACTGGTTGTAACAATTATTTCATGATTTAACTGAATGATAATGGAATGATTGGATAACATGGAAAGAGTAGGCTTTGTTTAAGTCTACATCAGCTCACAAAGGTTTTTGATGGAAAATACTGAAAAAAAATCAGCAAGAATCCATTTAACCTAGTTTCTTGCACATAAAATCATTATAATTGCTAAATTAAGTAATTTTATGGTGATAAAATCCAGCTTATCATTTATAAATAAAGGAGTTATTACTTGAAATATTATTTCATTTAAAAATAAAGATTTTTTATTAAGGTTATCAATTTTATTAGAAATTTGATAACAGGTTTTGTATTTTGTGAATTTTGAAGGATTCAGTGTTTCACATGAGCTCATCAAAAAGAACTATAAGAAAGACTTTTAAATTTAATTATGAAGTGATAATTATTTTGTGACTTTAGGGTGGATTATCCCCTTTTCAATGCATGGCTATTCAAAAAAATTGATTTGAAATATTCAAAAAATTTGTCTTCAAGTTTGAATTTTTGAGCTACATAATGAAAACCAAAAACTTCAAAAAAAAATGGAAAAAGGATCCATTCAAAGTTTTCAACCTCCAAATAAAAATTTTAATCTATAAATTTCAAATTTTTGTTGAAAAAATTATTTATGCAAATAATTCATTAATTAAAAAAAATTGAATTTTCTCTTGAAAAAAGAGATTTATTAAGTAACATTAGTTTGAATTAGTTAGCTTAAAATGGATTTAATTAAAATCAAACTAAGTAAATTTAATGAAAATTGGTTGAAATTGCTTAACCTTAATTAAAATTAAAAGCAATTTGACTTGATTTTAACTAATTTGAATTAATTTACATGAATGAAGATTAGTAAAAATTAAATAAAAGTAAGCCAAATGAGTAAAATTGATTCAAATTGATTTAAATTGATTTCAATTATTTTGAATCAATTAAAATAAGTAAAATTGATTAAGTTTAATTAAAATCAATCAAAATTAAGGCAAATTACTCAGAAATAATTAGAATTAATTTAAATAAATCAAAATTCATTAAAAGAAATGAGAATTACTTAGAATAAATTGAAATTAATAATGATCAATTATAATGAATTAAAATTTTGTGGAAAAAGGACTTGAAAAATTCCTATGCTCACCTTATCATGCCAGATTGCAAAGAAATTAAATTTGGCTTATAAGAAGTATAATCAGGGATTGGCAAAGCTCAAATATTTACTGATAAAGGTGTTCATTTGGGCAAGAGTAGTAATTGATATAACTGAAACTCATTTTTCTAGAGCTTCTTATCATTTAACCTAGAAATCAAACTAATGATGCCATTTGTTTTATTCTCAATATTTGGCAAAATATTTAGTGTTCTGTTGTGTTATACCTTTTGGGGAGTGAAAATGTCAAGCATAAAAGTCAGCCTTTTAATTATGTAAAAATGCCACTGATATCCATGAAGCAAAAATTAATTCCTATTATTATTTATTTGTAATTTTTTATGTTAGTATTAATCATTATGCTTTGTAATATTTTATGGTAACATTATAAAAATTGAAGAAACTAAATTGAAAGAAAAAGTGATTTAAATTGCTCAAAATTGAGAAAAACTAATTAAAAATTAACTTGAACAAAAATGGATCAAATTTGATGCAGATGAATTAAAATACTTTTAAATTAATTAGGCTTATTTGATATCAAATCAAATTCACTTGAAATTGATAAATGTTGATGAAAAATTTTGGCATTTAGTTTTAATCAATAATAAATAGTTCTAAGTAGTTATCAATACTTAAAATAAATTCTATGCAATGATAATTAATAAAAATAAATTGCACATAATTCAAATTAAGGATAACTGGTTATAATTAGTATGAACTGATTATAATCGATATTAGTTAATTATAATCAAACTCAATGGATCAATATCAATAGTAATTAATTATATACAATCTTAATTAATTAAAATTGATAGTGATTTATTATAATAAAACTTAATTAATTAGAATGAATATTATGTAAATCAATTGAAAGGTATCTAAATTAGTTCAATTGTATCCAATTTTTGTCAAATTATTTATCAAAGCTGAACCAAATTTACTAATCTCAGTTATTTAATTCTTAATTTTTGATATTTCTTTGTAGTTTTTCTTATTTTTTATTCAATTTGTTAATTTTTCATGATTTATTTATGAATTTTTATCATTATTATTATTGATTTTTGATTCTTTTTTTGAATTTTTATTATTGATGATTTATTAATTATTGATTTAATTCTTAAGTTTCTTATTTGTAATTAAATTTCCATGTTTTATTTATTAGCTTTCATTGTATATTATTCATATTTGATTTATTGAGTTCTATAGATTCATTTATAATTTTCATGACTTACTAGTTATTTATTTATTATTATTTGGTTTTTTATTATTATGTGTTTTCATTTTTCATTATTTTCTATTTATTTATTGTTCATTTGACTTTGTATTTCTATCATTTATGATTCATTTCCTATTGTTTATTATTCATTTTACATTATTCATATTTTATGGTTTACTTGTCATTCCTTCCTGTTTTCTTTTTCATTCATTATTATTTATATTTTATGATTTATGTATTTTTATTCTTTTATTTTGATTATTCATTATTATTTTTTGGTTTTAGTTCTTATTATTTATCATTCCTTTTATATTTTTTATATTACATGATTTATCTATTCTTCATTCATTAATGAGGTTTAATTATTCATTAATCCTTTTTATTATTTATGTTTCATGATATATATCTTCTTTATATATTTTTTGAGTTTGCATTGTTTATTATGCATTTATTTTTTTATATTTTATGGTTTATTATTATTTATTTATTTATTATTTTTAATTTTTATTATTCATTCTTGATCTTCTTTATTTATGTTTTATTAGATATCATTTATTCATCTATCCATTTGTTTTTATTATTTATATTTTGAAGGTTATGTATTATTTATTATTCATTTTTTATGATAAATTTATCATTTAATTAATTTTTACTTTTATTATTTGTTTTTCATGATAAGCTTAGGATATATTTGATATTTGATGATTTTTTATGATTCATTTAATTATTAATTGTTATTATTTATTATTTATATTTAGTTTTCCTTATTAATTATTCTGGATCAGTGTAATGAATATGCACTATTCTTTATCACTATGTTAGGGTATGTGTCTGATTGTAAGCTCTAGGCTTCAATCTTCAGCTACCCCAACAATTAAATCCTACCAAATTAAAATTAAAATTTTAATATTTAATTATTTCTCATCATCAGCCTTTCAGCTTTTAATTTCAAAAAATCTTGAATAAATTCATCATCTTCAAGATTTCACATCATCTTCAAAATTATCATTCAAATTTGAAAATTAATGACAAATTCTACAAAATATTCATATGGTTTGGATACTAAATTGTTAGATGAACATTACAATAGAGCCAATATGAAGATCAATTCACTCTATTTGTTGACTTCTTACACTAACCCATGAAAAATTATGTTTTTAATAACTGCAGTGCTGGGAAGTCAAATTTCTCATGTTTTCAATAAGTTTATTTCTTCTCATCTTCCCCTTGATGACGCCGAACCAGATGATCAGAACCCATCAAAATCTCCAATATCACCTGCCACATTCCTTAAGGCAATTTTACTGATTGGTGGTATTGGTTCCCAGCAAATCAAACATAGCTTGGCTGAATTCAAAGAGCATGTTTCTGACATTCTTGTTGGATAACCTGGTAGAATTGAAGTATTACTCAATGAAGGAGATTGGTATGGTTCCTGTATCCATCACCTCTATCAATTGAAGCTAACAAGACTTTGTGAATGTTTACTTGATTTAGAATTTGCACCAGGCTTAATAAATATTCTCAATAGAATATGCAGCAAACTAATAGAAATCAACCCCAACAAGCAGCAGTCATAAGCTATCCTGATCTCATTGAGCTACATGCTGCGGAGCTTAATATTTTCCTTGTGTGTTTACCCAACCTGGTATCTTTATATCTTACACATTTTCATCCACATTCTCATCATCAGTTGTGAGCCTGTGAGGTATGTAGAACATACCCATAAGGCCACAAATGATTTTATATACAGCTGATTTAGTTTTTAACAGACTTTTCAATTGAATTTGAAATAAAAGATAACAACAAATAAGTCTAGGTTTTTTGAATAAGAAAAGCTATAAATATTATGTCATTTTTGGATTCTACACAAAAAATAACCTAGGGTACTGTAAGGTGTGGATATGAAACTTTGATTAAAAATCAAGTACTTTTCCTGTCCTCAAAATTTGTATAAGGTAAAAATCAATTGAAAATAGTAAGAAATATTATTTTTAAGAGAAAACACGCCAATTTTATTGTTTATAACTTTATTAGTATAAAACAATAATATTATAAAAATTTATTGTTTTACCAACAATAAAAATTTATCCAAAAAATACTCTACAAGAGATATTTTAAGGCTACAAAAGAAATTTCTTCAAGAGCAATTTCAATTGGAATTAATTGAGCAAAGAACTGCAAGCAATTAATTAAAGAACAGAGTCTTTAAAAGGAATATTAAAGAGAAAACACGCCCAAAAGTGACCAGAGTGAATTTGGAAACAAAGTGACAAAGTTAACAGTGATGAAAGATGCTTTAATTCACTTATGGGGTGGTTCAGGGGTAAAAATGATTATAAGAGTTACAAACAATGATTATAATGATTTTTTCACGTGGTTGAAAGGTTCAAAATGATTTTAAAAAGGGTGGTTGGAATCTTTTATTGATTGGTTTAACAGTTTTAAACTAATTAATAAAAGGAAAAGATTCTAACATGAAGAGAAAAGTGGGGCAAAGAAGACATTCTTTTATAGCCATCAATTCTCTTACTCCAAAAGTAAAATTTACTCTTGTCAGTCGTGAAAAACAGTCTGACAACAGAAAAGCCAATTATGGCATCATTGAACCCTGGTTTAGACCAAAAAAGGGCTGGTTTAAGCCATTTTTAGCCATTTTTAGCCATTTTAGACCCTTAAATCAGCCATTACTATAGCAATACCAGGCCTAGAGCCTTCAAAACACGTCAGAATGTGTGTCAGAGGCGTAGAAACCAGTTAAAACTGTTTTTACTATGATTGTTTTATCTTAAGGGTAGTTTTACCCTCTTGGCAACAGCTAAAACTACCCCAGTTGGTATCAAAACCTCATCATCAATTGAGTTCACAGACCCTGTAACTCAATTCCAGGCCAAAAGTGATGAACTTTTGCGTGAATTTTGACATCCCACGCCTGTCAGCAAGGAATTTGGGGGTCTAGCTCCCCCTTAGAGCTGGAGTTCCTTTCCCCCCCCAAATTTAATCTTTCCAATTTATTTTTCCTTTAATTCCTCATCATGTATTATACTTATAATTTACATATGTAATTCAATTCAATTGTACAGTACAATACAGTAATAATTGACACCTCATATGTAAATCAAAGTTCACTTATGTAATACACGCGCACATTTTGACATTTCAATTGAATTCAATTGAAAATACTTCAATTCCTCATAACTTCTAAACTAAACACAACACCTCAATTTTAACACAAAAATTGATGGTTAACACCACATGTGGTGTGAATTAAATTAAGGTTTTGAGGATTTTCAACTTTTGTATTGAAAATACTAAAAACTTAATTTAAGCTTATTTAGAGTTGAGTTACAAGAATTTCACTCAGAGGTGACCCCACCTGATTTTTTATGAGGAATCCAATGGTGAAATAAATTTTATGTGTTTATTTATTGGATAAAAAGTTATGATAATTTTTATATAACTTTTTTCCAAATTTATTTATTTTTTCACAATTTTGTTAAAATTTTATTTTTACTTAATTTTTTCAAGTATAAAAGTAATTTTATACTTACAAAATTTAATGTATTTTTTATTTTTAAATTGTAATTAATTTTTTATTTTTAATATAATTTTATATTTATATTTTGATTTTTATTTTAATAATATAAATAAATTTATTTTATTTATATTAATATGTTATTTTTTATATTTGTGGTCTTTTGGGTATATGAAATTACCTCTAAGGCTCACATTCCCTCCCCCTAAAAAAGAATATTACTTTGTAATATTGGTGTTTCTAGTGTGTCTGAATCTCCTCAGGAGTTTGGTAGCTTCTGGTATATCTTTTTCTTCTAACCATTCATCTTCACAAGTTGGGTCACTGTACCTAACAAGGTATTCCCTTACTTTCTTGGTTCTTAATTTCCTGTCTTTAAGAACTTTGGTTATTTTCTTAGTACCAGATGTCTCAATAGGAGGTATAACTTGGGGAACCTTATTCCTCAAGGGAAATTTCTCAGCATCACTAGATTTATATGGTTTTATCAAGCTCACTGGAAATGTAGGATGCTTATTGCTAAGCTCTTCAGATAACTCTACTTCAACAGCATTTTCTCCATGGAGGGCTTTAATCACAAAAGGTCCTGCAAAGGAGTCTTTCAACTTTTTACATCCTTTGATGTTATTGAAGTTAGTGGTGGATACAAGAACTAGGTCCCCCACTTTGAAATCTGGAGTTGCATGTGATTTATCCCATTTGTCTTTAGCATATGCAAAAGAGTCCTCCATGCATCTCACTGCATGCCTTCTAGCTTTGTCTAGCATTCCTTTGAAGCTAGCAGCTGTGGGATGTATTTCAATTATGTGAGCCTTTGAGATATGACCACATATCCAATAAGGTCACAAAAAAGATTAATAATAATTATACCTTTAATATAATTATATTAAAATTAATTAGAATAATTATACACTAAAAATAATTACTCAAATATACAAAAAATACCATAAATTGGTACTAAAATTGGTTTAACTTAAAAACCAATGAATGAACATGTGAAATAAATTATACCATTGGATTCCCCATGGAAAAATACACATATACCATTTTTATGGCATATCTGTAAAGTCAATATTTAATGAATTATAAGGTATAATACCTTATAAAAACCATAAAATCCTATTTATCTCAGAAACCAATGAAACAACATGTGAAATAAATTGTACCAGTGGATTCCCCATAAAATTCCACACATAAAACAATTAATAAGCTAATTCTCAAAATCAATACTTAAGGAATTATCCTGAATATATGCACTTTTTTGGTCAACGCATATATTCAGTGATCATAGCTAATATCTTCTAAACTATACATGCTAGAATGATGAACCAAAAATAAAGTTACCACGTAATTACTGTAAGAACACAGATATGAACTTTATTTTGCAAATTATAAACAAGGTTAAGACTTATGAGGAAATATTGATAAAAATCAACAGAGCTGTTGACCACTTTGTTGTGAAAGTAGTCCAAACTTAAAAAAAAGTACACAGTTGGATTCTCCTAGTTCATTCGTGAAGAATGATGTAATTTTTATTATTAAATTCAGGGTATAACCCCCTGAAATCAAGGTTTGAAGTTTAAAATATTGAATTTCGACAGAAAAGATGAGTTACAAGAAAAATCATCAAAATTAGAGTTTTGATGATGTAATGAAAAGCTCTTGACAGCATAATAAGGTTATGTCAGGCTATCAGAATTCACTCTCTGAATTGCTGTAGCGTGAAAACCTTAAATGTTATTGAGGATCAAAGTTTGAGCTTAAATTGAGCTGTTATGATCACATACTGTAACCTTAAATTAAGTTTAACAGTCTTAAGAGTGATAAAATTGGTGAATACTATTAGTTTATGATTAAAACTAATACAATCCACGAAATTTGGGGTTCTGCCAAGCCTCTGATGTCATCACACTTAGAGTTATAGTGATAACTCTAAATAATGGTGTAATAATGATGTAATATGGTTTGATCATGATGTAATCACCCTCAAACCTTAAAATATTGATCAATTCCAGTGGATATGATCAGTACACGTCTACTAGAAGCCTGTTGGACTCTAGGAGGGAGGTATTTACTATAAATAGAGCTCTTTTTACTCTGTTTTCCCCTCAGACGCATCAAAAACATTAAATCAATTAAATAAAAGGTAATTTCTTTATTCTTTAAATATAAAACTCTTATATTCTTAAAGACCAAAGACCATCTTGTCATTAATCACCATTTTTACGTGATTAAATCAATTCTTTAATTGTTTTTGCTATAAATCTCTCTAAAAAGCTCATTTCCACGTAAAATCAAGAAATTTAGTAAATTCTCTTTATTTTTATTGTAAATACAATTTGAAAAGGTTGTATTATATTCTTTTGGCGTAAAATAACTCAAAATTATTATCTTAAGTGTTAAAAGTAGGTTATTTCATCTTATTATAATAATTTCTCTCTTATTATTACTCATAATAATTCTTATTTAATATAAATAGTATTTATATTAATTTATAACTTTAATATTAGTAATATTATTGTTATTAATTGTTTTTTATTTATAAAAAACAATTTTTTACGCCTTTATTATTTGTTGGTAACAATAATAAAGAGCTTTATAATATATTAATTATTTTATATTAATATATTAGTTATAATATTATATTTTTATATAATATTAATTATATTATTATATTTATTTAATAATATAATAATTTTACGCCATAATAATAATATTTCTTTATTATTATTATTATTTTAATCTTATTTATTCATTTTATAAGGACATTCAGAGTACAATAAGTGATAAATTAGTAATTTTTACTTATTGTTTCATAGTCAAACCTTACATTTGGGGGCCTGGCCGTGATATTTACTTAAAAGACCTTTAAAAAGATTCTATTTGGGTTTATCCAATAATAAATTATATTTATAATCATAAAATTATATAATAATTTTATATTTTATTGATTTTAAAAGCTATTGAGGCATTTGGAAAGCAATTGTACTGTCTTACACGTGGTTTTTCACATCCTTAGACTTGCAAGAACTTTCTTTGAGTGACTCTAGTGACTAAAAAAGATAATTTATAAATTAAAAATAATTTTTATTATAATTTAATTTTATAAGAATCATATTCATTTTTTATTTTATTCTTTAAAAATAAAAATATACATAAAAAATATTAAAAAATATTAAAAACCAATAAAAAAAGTTATTTTTATTCATTTTTATTCATTTCTTTATTTATTTCATTTTTTTAAGATATAAAAGCAATTTCTACGTGGAAAATTACCATATCTTGCCAAAAATAACACTTCTTATAAAAAGACTTATATTTATTTGTCTTTTTTAGTGTTTGAAGATAACCCAACAGAAGACAACCAAACTACTGTTGAGAGATTGGTGGAAGAAACTTGTCAAAGTTCTCCTACACCAGTTATCACCAAAAGAAAGAAAGCTAAGAAATTAGACTTTCCAGGGCCCACCATTCAAGACTCTGAAGGTGAGCACCTCTTTTTAAATTGCCATAAAAGAATTTTATTCTAAAATACTTTTATTTTTTCTTATTCTTTAATTATGACTACCAGAAGAGGTTCCCAATACTCCATCCAATCAGATGGAGCTGGACTCAGAAGTAGAATTGATCCCTCAAAAGGGAAAAAAAAGGGCAATATCCCCAGTGGAACAGAATCCACACAAGGAAGTGCCTTATCCCAAAGGCAAGTCCCAGAAATGCCCATGATATCTGAGCCTGAATTGGAACTAAGTATGAGTAACTCAAACAGGTACAAATCACATTCAGAGGGCTCAAATAGACATCTACATGAGCCAGTACAAACAGTATTGCACAGTGTACAAGGACAAAGACTGGGAAATGCTGCCTCAAATACACCAAGGAGTGATGAACTCCTGGCACATCCTGAAAAAGTTCCTCAAAGAGGAGGAGATAGTGAGATACTCCAATGGATGGAATCCACTGTCATCCAAACCTCAAATCAAAAAAATCAAGGATTATCATGCCAAAAAGAGGGAGGCAACCAAGGAAGAAGCCCCAGTAGCTTCTACCAGCAAGCCTCAAGCCAACCCACTTCCCCAAGAAGGGAAGAAGAACAAGAAAAAGCATTGGAGGAAACCATATTCCCCAAGCTACAGAATCCCAAGAATCCAAAAGGATGCCATGGACAATGTTTTCAACATGGCCAGAACCTTGATGGAATTCAAGGACAAGGAAGAGCAAAGAATGAGACAACCTCATTTCCCAAAGAAATAACCTTGTCCAAAGATGTTGTAAATACTTTAACAGAAATTAAAAATAGTATATTACCTCTAAAAGAAATTAAAGACAGTTTATTATCACTACAAGAAATAAATAACAATTTATCTTCTTTAACAAAAATTGTTGTACAAAACAAGAAAGAAATTGACAACATTAAGTTTATTGTTGAAAATAATAAACCAAAAAATTTAATTGACAATACTCAAAAATTAATACAAGGACAACAAGAATTGTATAAATACATAAAAGATATCAAAGATAAGACTTTGACAATCAATTATGATGTGAGTATTGACAATCTTACAGAAAAATTAAATAAATTAAGTATTTCTGTAGAAAAATTTGAAGAAAAGACTTCATCACACCAAAAATTACTTTTGGACCATGTAGAAAAAAGTGATGAAGCAAGAATGCATCTGAAAGATGATATTCAAAGTGAAATAAGGCTTATTACAGAAAAAATGGATAAAATTAATGAGGCTAATTTAAATATGCCAAAGTTATCAACACCATTTTCCCATATAAGAAGCCCTATTAAAACAAAAGAGGAATTGTCAAATCCTTTCATAACAGACTTGAGTCACCAAGACAATAACCAAATCTTAATGAAGGAAGCACCTCAATTGAAGGAATGGCCAACATTCACAGGAGAAGGTGAATATGACCACATGTCATTTATTAAAACAATTGACATGTTACAAGAAGACTATGCCATACCAGATGAATTAATCACTGCAAGATTACATTCATTATTTGAGAAATCTGCAAAAAGATGGTATTATGGCATAAGACAGACAAATGGTAAAAATACCTGGTCTTGGTGGAAACAAGAAATAATCACCAAGTGGGCAAATGATGCCTGGAGGTATAAGATAGAAAATGCATTTGAAAACTCTTTCTTTGACCCAGAGAAAGATAAACCTTTAACTTGGTTCCTAAAACAAGTTGAAAGGCTTAATGCACTGTACCCAGAAATGTCACAGAAGATGGTGCATATGAAAATACTTAAAAAATGTGGAGGGGAACTAGAACATGCCCTAAGAAGCAGGTGTATAGAACCATGCTCCACAGAAGAGTATATAAATGCACTAGAAGATATAGTGACAAGGACAAAAATTGGCAGGACTTGGAAAAAATTGGACATTAAAAGCCCAAACAAACCATTTATCAAGAAAGATAAATCAAAAGAATCCTTCAAACCCAATACATCCAACAATAATGAGCAAAGAAAATGCCATAAATGTGGAGGTATTGGACACTTAGCCAATAATTGCCTTAAAAAAGCAAAGATTAATGAAATTGTGGAAACAGAAAACCACAATGACAAAGAAGAAGAATCTGACTCTGAAAAAGAGACAGAAGAGTCAGAGAGCTCTGAAAGTGATGAAATCAATATAATTAATGCACAAATTAATAATATTGATATAATTTATGAAGTACTGGATGTTAACTCAAACTTGCCACAAGTTGGAACATCTGACACAAATCTGACAAACATACAAGATGCCAAAATGTATAGAACCAAATCTGCAAGAGGAATGGGATATACAGCTGGAAAATCAAGTATTAGTATTGTTATGGTTGATAACCAAGAAGGAAAGGTTAACTTGGATACAGGAGCATATTGCACTTGTGTTGGCAAAAGTTATTTAAAAACCATTGTCCCAGACTGGCAAGAAAAACTTATGCCAATACAAGGTGTCAAATTTAGTAGTGCAAGTGAGAGCATGAAGCCCCTTGGAATAATTGATTTAACACTAATTTTTCCTCATCCCTCACAATGTGTCAGAATCAAAGTAGAGTTTGTAGTAATGGACAACTGTACTAGTAATCATTTCATACTTGGAAATGACTACTTATCAATCTATGGTATAGATATCTCCAACCAAAAGGATAAATATTTTACCATAGGAGATAATAAAAGACAAAAGTTTGGATTCTTAAATAACAAAAAACAAATCACAGTTATTAAGAATGAGGAAAAAATTCCAGAAAAAGAACTTTTTATATCTGAACAACTCAGAGAGGCAGAATTCAATCAAGAGTTAACAGAAAAAATGAAAGAAAAATTGATTGACCTCTTATTTAAGTATAAAAATGCCTTTGCAACTGACAAAGAGCCACTAGGTGCCATAATTGGACATGAAGTGGATATAATTCTTAATGTAGAAAAACCTTACCCACCTTTATTAAGAAGACCTGCTTATCCAGCCAGTCCAAGAGCTAGAGAAGCCCTAGAGGTGCACATTAAAGAATTAATGGACCTTGGAGTATTAAGAAAGGTTGGACATAATGAACAAGTAGAAGTTACTACACCTGTCATTATAACTTGGCATAATGGAAAATCAAGGATGGTAGGAGACTTCAGAGCCCTGAATACCTATACCATTCCAGACAGATATCCAATACCCAGAATCCATGAGACATTGACCCAATTGTCACAAGCTAAGTTCATCACAGCTATGGATGCTCTTAAGGGTTTTCATCAAAATGTCTTAACAGACAATGCCAAGAAACTACTAAGAATAATAGTCCATTGTGGAATTTTTGAATACTTAAGAATGCCATTTGGGATAAAAAATGCACCTTCCCATTATCAAAGAATGATGAATACCATATTTCCTGAAGAATTATCAGAAGGATGGTTAATAATCTACATTGATGATATCATAGTTTGCTCAGAAACTTGGGAAAATCACCTGACAAGACTAGAAAGGGTACTACAGAAAATAGTCCAAGTAAATATGAAAATTTCATTGAAAAAGTGTCATTTTGCATATAGTGAATTGAAAGCCCTAGGACATGTAGTATCTGGACTTAGTCTAGGCATAGACAAAAATAAAGTAGCAGCAGTACTACTTAAACCAATGCCTCAAACTAAAAAAGAAATGCAATCATTTCTAGGATTTGCTGGTTACTATAGACAGCATATAAAGGACTTTGCAAAGATTGCTAAATCCTTGTATAAGCTATGTGACCAACAAACAGTCTATGAGATGACAGAAGAAAGAGCCAAGGCATATGAAGAATTGAAAAATTCTTTAACAAATGCCCCATTTCTTCTAATGCCAGATTGGAAACTACCTTTCAAACTGTACATTGATGCTTGTGGAGAAGGACTAGGTGCTGCACTTCACCAAACACAAATTATCAATGATAAACCAGTGGAAGGACCAATTTGTTTCATTTCAAGGCAGATAAAGCCAACAGAAGCAAGGTATGGAGCAAGCCAAATGGAATGCTTATGCCTAGTGTGGGCTTTAGAAAAGCTGCATTATTATTTGGATGGCACAGTATTTGATGTAATCACAGACTGTAATGCTGTGAAATCACTATTAAATATGAAGACTCCAAATAGACATATGCTGAGATGGCAAATTGCTATCCAAGAATATAGGGGAAATATGACTATTGTTCATAAATCTGGAAATATTCATAAAAATGCAGATGGTCTTAGCAGATGGGCTCTAGCAAATACCCCTGACAATCCAGCATGGGTACCACAAGAAGAGCACCATATAGAAGGAATATGTGTTACAGACATTGGCACAGAATTCTTTAACCAAGTTAAAGAAAGCTATAAGACAGACAAAAATTGCCATATCTTAAGCCAACTTCTAATGAAAGACTGCAAAGACCCATCACTTTCATCAAAACTAGATGAAATATGGAAAAAAGCATATGATGAAGGAAGATTCCACCTCCTTGATGGAATCCTTTACCATAGAACAAAACACACATGTGTTATGGCCTTAACAGACAGAACACTGATAAACACTATTTTACATGAATGTCATGATAGTGTTGCATCTGGACATCTCTCAGAAGATAGGACACTAGAGAGGGTGAAAACCTGCTCTTGGTGGCCAAATTGGAAGAAAGATGTTGCAGAGTACTGCCAAACCTGTGACAGATGCCAAAAAGCCAACAGAGCCACAGGAAAGAAATTTGGAATGATGATCCAAATCCAAGAACCAAAATCCCCATGGGAAATAGTTCATATGGATTGGGTAACAGCTTTACCTCCAGGAGGAGACAGGAGTTATAATGCATGCCTAGTATTAGTTGACAGGTACAGTAAAACTCCCATGTTCTTACCATGTCATAAAGATGACACAGCTATGGATACAGCCATAATGATATGGAATAAAGTCATTAGCCACACAGGCTTATTCCAAAATATTATAAGTGATAGAGACCCAAAGTTCACTTCAGCATTATGGACAAATCTCCATAACTTGTTTGGGACAAAATTATCATTCTCAACAGCTTATCATCCTCAAACTGATGGTTTAGCAGAAAGAATGATACAGACCCTAGAGGACATGATCAGAAGATTCTGTGCTTATGGGCTAGAATTCAAAGATTCTGATGGTTTTACCCATGATTGGTGTACACTAATACCAGCACTTGAACTGGCATATAAGACATCAATCCATTCTTCTACTGGCAAAACACCAGCAATGCTAGAGAAAGGTTGGAATCCAAGACTTCCTTATGATACCCTCAAAAAGGACTTGGTGGATATACATCCAACAGCAAGCAGTTTCAAGATAATGCTTGACAAAGCAAGACACCATGCAAACAGATGCATGCAAGATTCTTTTAAATATGCAAAAGAAAGATGGGATAAAAGTCATAAGCCACCTGACTTCAAAATAGGGGACTTGGTTTTAGTATCAACCCTTAATTTCAATAACATAAAAGGCCCAAAGAAATTGAAATATTCCTTTGCAGGACCATTTATGATAAAAGCACTTCATGGACCCAATGCTGTGCAATTAGAACTCACAGGTGAACTAATGAACAAACACCCAACTTTCCCTGTAAGTCTGATAAAACCTTACAGTTCAAGTGACAAAGAGTTATTTCCACTAAGAAATAAACCCCCACTTGAGATTCCCCCCTTGGAAGAAGGAGAGGAAAAGAAAATAGTAAAAGTCCTTAAAGAAAGAAGGACAAGAAACAAAAAAGAAAGAGAATACCTTGTAAGGTATAGAAATTCAACTCAAGAAGATGAATGGCTACTTGAGAAAGATATAACAAATGCTGATAAACTACTAAGAAGGTTCAGACATGAAAGAAAACCTTAAAAATAAAAAAGTTAAGCATTATTGAGCTTCAAGACTAACAAAGTCTATTGAAGAGGTAGGACAGTGGATGATACCCTAATCACATATATCAGATTGTGGTACAATCTTTTTTGGTGGTAGGGAATGTGAGCCTTTGAGATATGACCACATATCCAATAAGGTCACAAAAAAGATTAATAATAATTATACCTTTAATATAATTATATTAAAATTAATTAGAATAATTATACACTAAAAATAATTACTCAAATATACAAAAAATACCATAAATTGGTACTAAAATTGGTTTAACTTAAAAACCAATGAATGAACATGTGAAATAAATTATACCATTGGATTCCCCATGGAAAAATACACATATACCATTTTTATGGCATATCTGTAAAGTCAATATTTAATGAATTATAAGGTATAATACCTTATAAAAACCATAAAATCCTATTTATCTCAGAAACCAATGAAACAACATGTGAAATAAATTGTACCAGTGGATTCCCCATAAAAATCCACACATAAAACAATTAATAAGCTAATTCTCAAAATCAATACTTAAGGAATTATCCTGAATATATGCACTTTTTTGGTCAACGCATATATTCAGTGATCATAGCTAATATCTTCTAAACTATACATGCTAGAATGATGAACCAAAAATAAAGTTACCACGTAATTACTGTAAGAACACAGATATGAACTTTATTTTGCAAATTATAAACAAGGTTAAGACTTATGAGGAAATATTGATAAAAATCAACAGAGCTGTTGACCACTTTGTTGTGAAAGTAGTCCAAACTTAAAAAAAAGTACACAGTTGGATTCTCCTAGTTCATTCGTGAAGAATGATGTAATTTTTATTATTAAATTCAGGGTATAACCCCCTGAAATCAAGGTTTGAAGTTTAAAATATTGAATTTCGACAGAAAAGATGAGTTACAAGAAAAATCATCAGAATTAGAGTTTTGATGATGTAATGAAAGGCTCTTGACAGCATAATAAGGTTATGTCAGGCTATCAGAATTCACTCTCTGAATTGCTGTAGCGTGAGAACCTTAAATGTTATTGAGGATCAAAGTTTGAGCTTAAATTGAGCTGTTATGATCACATACTGTAACCTTAAATTAAGTTTAACAGTCTTAAGAGTGATAAAATTGGTGAATACTATTAGTTTATGATTAAAACTAATACAATCCACGAAATTTGGGGTTCTGCCAAGCCTCTGATGTCATCACACTTAGAGTTATAGTGATAACTCTAAATAATGGTGTAATAATGATGTAATATGGTTTGATCATGATGTAATCACCCTCAAACCTTAAAATATTGATCAATTCCAGTGGATATGATCAGTACACGTCTACTAGAAGCCTGTTGGACTCTAGGAGGGAGGTATTTACTATAAATAGAGCTCTTTTTACTCTGTTTTCCCCTCAGACGCATCAAAAACATTAAATCAATTAAATAAAAGGTAATTTCTTTATTCTTTAAATATAAAACTCTTATATTCTTAAAGACCAAAGACCATCTTTTCATTAATCACCATTTTTACGTGATTAAATCAATTCTTTAATTGTTTTTGCTATAAATCTCTCTAAAAAGCTCATTTCCACGTAAAATCAAGAAATTTAGTAAATTCTCTTTATTTTTATTGTAAATACAATTTGAAAAGGTTGTATTATATTCTTTTGGCGTAAAATAACTCAAAATTATTATCTTAAGTGTTAAAAGTAGGTTATTTCATCTTATTATAATAATTTCTCTCTTATTATTACTCATAATAATTCTTATTTAATATAAATAGTATTTATATTAATTTATAACTTTAATATTAGTAATATTATGGTTATTAATTGTTTTTTATTTATAAAAAACAATTTTTTACGCCTTTATTATTTGTTGGTAACAATAATAAAGAGCTTTATAATATATTAATTATTTTATATTAATATATTAGTTATAATATTATATTTTTATATAATATTAATTATATTATTATATTTATTTAATAATATAATAATTTTACGCCATAATAATAATATTTCTTTATTATTATTATTATTTTAATCTTATTTATTCATTTTATAAGGACATTCAGAGTACAATAAGTGATAAATTAGTAATTTTTACTTATTGTTTCATAGTCAAACCTTACAAATTAAGTCTTTCCTCAAGGAATCTTGGGGTAACTTGGGGTTCCATCCTTTTTCTAGAATAGCAGGAGTCTGATTGGTACTGGCATGGATTGATGTTTTATATGCCAATTCCAGTGCTGGCAACAGAGTACACCAATCATGGGTAAATCCATCACAATCTTTGAATTCAAGGCCATATGCACAAAATCTTCTCACCATGTCCTCTAAGGTTTGGATCATTCTTTCAGCCAAGCCATCAGTTTGTGGGTGGTAGGCTGTAGAGAAAGACAGTTTAGTGCCAAATAATTGGTGAAGATTTGTCCATAGTGCTGAAGTGAATTTGGGATCTCTATCACTGATGATATTTGTAAATATCCCAGTCCATGACACTACTCTATTCCATATCAGAAGAGCTGTATCCATGGCTGTATCATCTTTGTGACATGGTAAAAAGATTGGAGTTTTACTGAATCTGTCCACAATTACTAGGCAAGCTTTTTAGCTTCTGTCACCTCCTGGTGGTAGGCTAGTTACCCAATCCATATGGATAATTTCCCAAGGTCTGCTTGGTTCTTGGATTTTCATCATATTTCCAAGTCTCTTGCCAGTGGATTTATTTGCCTTTTGGCATCTGTCACAGGTTTTGCAATACTCTGCAACATCCTTTTGCCACATTGGCCACCATATGCAGGTCTTCACTTTCTCTCTTGTTCTGTCTTCAGAAAGATGTCCTGAAAAGGGACTATCATGGCATTCCTTCAGTACAAGATTGATTAGTGACCTGTCCACAACTGTCATAACACATGTGTGTTTTGTTCTGTGGTAGATTATACCATCTAATAGGTGAAATCTTCCTTCATCATAAGATTTTTTCCATACTTCATCCAAGGCATGTGTAAGAGAGTTGTCCTTACAGTCCTTGTTAAGTAATTGGCATAAGATGCTACAATTCTTATCTTGAGTGTAACTGTTTCTGACTTCTTCAAAGAAGGTGGTGTTTAAGTCTGTAACACTTATCCCTTCTATTGGAATTTGTGGGGAGGCTTCTTCTGGTACATAAGCAGGATTATCAATATCATTTGGTAATGGCCATCTGCTTAGTCCATCTGCATTTTTATGAATATTGCCATCTTTGTGAACAATAGTCATATTGCCCCTATATTCTTGTATGGCTATTTGCCATCTAAGCATATGTCTGTTGGGTGTTTTCATGTTCAGAAGTGATTTAACAGCAGTACAATCTGTTATTACTTCAAAGACACATCCTTCTAGAAAGTAATTTAGCTTTTCTAGAGCCCAAACAAGGCATAAACACTCCATCTGACTTGCTCCATATCTGGCTTCAGTTGGTTTGATTTGCCTAGATATGAAACATATGGGTCCTTCTACAGGTTTATCATTTATGATCTGAACTTGGTGAAGTGCAGCACCTAGCCCATCTCCTGATGCATCAATATAAAGCTTAAAGGGAAGCTTAAAGTCTGGCATCAGTAAGAGTGGAGCAGTGGTCAAGGCTTGTCTCAAGGATTCAAAGGCTTTTACTCTGTCAACTGTCATTTCAAAGACTGTGTCTTTGTCACATAGCTTATAAAGAGGTCTTGCTATGGATGCAAAATCTTTAATGTGTTGCCTGTAATACCCTGCAAAACCCAAAAATGATTGAATTTCTTTTTTGTTTTGAGGCATGGGTTGAAGCAGTACTGCTGCAACTTTGTTTTTGTCAATTCCAAGAGATAAACCAGATACTACATGCCCTAGTGCTTTAAGCTCTTTAAATCCAAAATGGCATTTCTTTAAAGAAATTTTCATATTGACAGATTGAATTTTTGTCAAAACCCTGGACAATCTGTACATATGTTCTTCCCAAGTTTTGGAGCAGACTATAATGTCATCAATGTAAATGATTAACCATCCTTCTGAAAGTTCTTCAGGGAAGATTTCATTCATCATTCTTTGGAAGTGTGAAGGTGCATTTTTGATACCAAAAGGCATTCTTAAATATTCATAAACTCCACAATGAACAATGATTCTCAAATACTTCCTTGCTCTTGGTGTTACCACATTCTGATGAAATCCCTTAAGAGCATCCATAGTGCTTATATATACTGCTTGAGATATTTGAGTGAGGGCAATCTGGATCTTTGGAATTGGGTATCTGTCTGGAACAGTATAAGTGTTCAGAGCTCTAAAGTCCCCAACCATTCTAGATTTTCCATTATGCCAAGCCACTATGACTGGTGTAGTTATTTCTACTTCTTCATTGTGGCCTACTTTTCTTATTACACCAAGGTCTAAAAGTTCTTTAATATGGCTTTCTAGTGCTTCTCTTGATTTTGGACTTGCTGGATATGCAGGTCTTCTTAAGAGTGGTGGATAAGGTCTCTCAATATTAAGGATAATATCAATTTCATGACCAATAATTGCCCCTAGGGGTTCTTTATCTGAGGCAAATGCTTCTTTATGGTCATATAAAAGAGAAAACAGTTCATTCTCTTGTTTATCACTCAAATGAAGGCTTATTTCAGCTTCATTTAAGTGTTCAGACTTGAATTTCCCTAACTCTAAGTTGACTGGTGATACTTTGTTTACTGTAATTTGTCTTTTAAATGGTAAAAAGGCAAATTTTTGGCGCTTATTGTCTCCAATAGTAAAGTATCTGTCTTTTTTGTTGTGTAAATCTATGCCATACATGATTAAATAATCATTTCCCAATATGAAATGGGTACTAGAGCAATTTTCCATAACAACAAATTCAACAGTGATTCTTAAATTTCCATTGATATGTGGAAATATGACACTAGTCTCAAATATTCCCAATGCTTTCATTGGGTTACTTGCACTATTGAATTTTATGCCATCAATTGGCAATAATTGATCTTCAAAGTTTGGTACACAAGTTTTAAGAAAAGATTTACCAACACAAGAGCAGAAGGCTCCTGGGTCAAGCAAAAGTTTAGTGGGTTTGTTGTCAATCACCACTTCTGTTATACAGGAGTTACCAGCTGTATAACCTTTTCCTCTGTTTGGTTTGGTTTTCATGAGTTGTGCATCTTGGATTTTTGATAAATCAAGTTGACCATTGCTTAATTGTGGTAAGTGGGAATAAGATTCCATGATGTCAAAAGTGGCATTGATATTTTCTATATCTTTTGAAGATTCAGAAAATATGGATGACTTGTCATCTGAATTTTCTTCAATTATGTCATCTTTTTCAACATCAGGTTCTTTCTCCACATCAATTTCATTGATTTTCCCTCTCTTTGGACATGTATTGGCTAAATGAGTGGTGCTTTGGCAAATATGGCACTTTCTGACTGTATCTGCAGATTTATTTTTAATATTATTAGAGTTTTCTTTGGGGTTTTTGTCCACAGAATCCTTCCAAGGTGTATTAAACCTTGTTTTGAGATTCACCCTACTGGAACCAATTCTGGTTCTTGTGGTTACTTCCTCTAATATATTGATAATGTCTTCTGCTGAAGATTGTTCAGTAGTCCTGCTTTTGACAGCATGCTCTAAGTCACCTTCACATTGTCTTAGAATTTTTCTATGAATCATAAATTCTGACATGTCAGGGTATAATGCTGTTAACCTGTCCTTTTGTTGACAAAACCATGGTAAGGCTTTGTCTTTATCAGCATTAAATTTGGCGGATTCAAAGGCTGTTTCAACTTTAAACCTCCATGCATCATTGGCCCATTTGTTGACAATTTGGGTTTTCCACCAAGTCCAACTCTGGTGTCCATGTGCTTGTCTTAATTTGATATACCATCTGTGAGCTGATTTGGTAAACAAGGTGTTAAACCTGGCTGTCACCAATCTGTCTGGTAATTCAAAATCTTCTTTGATCATGTCAATACCTCTGATAAATTCCATATGGTCATATTCTCCTTCACCACTGAAGTGAGGCCATTCCTTAAGTTTTGGAACTTCTTTTAATAGTGCTTGGCCCATTGATGGTTCCAAGTTATGAAAAGAGGTAGAAAATTCATCTTTTAACTGTGAATTTTCTCCATCCAATACTTGTGGATTGGGAATTCTTGCACCCTCATTCTGGTTCAGAGGTGTAGACATCCTTGGTAAGGTGTTTAGCAGTTGTTCAATATCATTCATTTTACTGTTGTTACATCTTTGAGAATTTTTCAACTCATGTTGTAAGCTTTGTATAGAGTCTATGACATTCTTTTTATGTTCATCCTCTTTATATGTAAGCTCACTCCATAACTCTGTTTGTCTAGTATTATCAGATATAACTTCATTCAATTTCATTGTTAATTTTGATATTTCCTCTTTTGAGGTATCAAAATCCTTTTTCAAGGCAATTGTATTTGTCTTTACTTCAGCAAATGCTTTTGAAACATAATCCAGAGTCTTTTTATTGTCCTCTTTGATAGTACTAATGGCATGTTTTATTCTTGTCTCAATTATGTCATCAATATTGAGTTTAGAATATTTTTCTGTTAATTCTTTAATAATTGCAGATTGTTCATTTATCTTAATGCCAAAAGAAGTATCATTATTGGAAGTTTTAATTGTTCTTAAAACCTTTTCAAAACACATAAGTGTTTCATTGATTTGGCACAGGCTCAAGTTGTTTGTTTTAATGTTGTTACAAATGGATTCATTTTTATCAGAAAGATGTTTTTTCACGTCCTTTATAGCATCATACAACTCTGGGATGGAATCAAATATATCAGAAATCATTTCTGGAACTTTAATCTGGCTTCCTCCTTCTTTTGTAATTCCATCATGGTTCTGGCCATCTGAAATACATTTTCCATGGCATCCTGCTGAATCTTTGGGATCCTGTAGCCCTGGCTGTAAGGTTTTGGAGCTTGTGCCTTCCCTTTGCCCTTGTTTGGAGTTTGTGGCTGCTTTCTCACGTTGGAATTGCTGCTGCTGGCCACTGGGGCTGTTTTTGGCACTGGTTTTGGTGGTGGAGGGTTGTTTTTCCTCCATTCCAGTGTCAAAAGCATCATGTTTTTCTTCTCCATCAATGGATGCCATCCATTGAGCAATTTGCAAGTGTTGGGATGGCCCAAGAATTTTCTTACTGTCAGGTAAGAATTCATGCAATTCTTCCACAGGTCTGCAAGGATCTGGTACTCTTTGAATTGAAGTGCATTGTTGTATGCACTGTGGCTGGCTTTGTATATGTCCACAGAGGCTTGTTGTGGCGGTGTCAGCTCTTTTTGAAGGTAAAATGGTATTATCAGCTTCAGAATGACCCATTTTAGTTGTTTGGAAGTCATCCACTGACCCTTTTCCTTCTGTACCTGGTTGGCCTCTGCCATAATCACATCTATTACCTTTTTGGGAGCTGCTTGAGGGGTTGTAGCTGGCTCCTGACCTGGTTGAAGGCATAATTATGGTTAAAAAAGGCTTAAAATAGTATTTTTACGTCAAAAACTTACTATTGGCCAAATTTTTAGCTTTCTGAAGTGTATTACTTATATCCAAGTTAATTAATTCAGAAGATATTGGTTCAGGTTGATTATTTTGAGTCACAATAACAGTACTATTATGATCAGAATTAACAGTACTGGCAGGGATAATGCTGGTTACTGTTGAGGCTGTTTCAATGTTTTCTTGTCTTACCACGTTGTCAGACACTAAAATTAATGAAAAAGCCAATTAATTAAGTAAAAAAAGGTTATTTCAAAAAAGAAATAAAAATATAAGCCTCACTTATAATATGAAAAAAATTATTTTTTAAGAATTTTTTGGATTATAAGTATTTTTTATATGTTTTTAAATTTTTCAATATAAGAAAAAAAGATTTAAAAAGAGTAAAAAAAATATGTCACAGGTAAAATATCACGGCTGGGCCCCCAAATGTAAGGTGTGGATATGAAACTTTGATTAAAAATCAAGTACTTTTCCTGTCCTCAAAATTTGTATAAGGTAAAAATCAATTAAAAATAGTAAGAAATATTATTTTTAAGAGAAAACACGCCAATTTTATTGTTTATAACTTTATTAGTATAAAACAATAATATTATAAAAATTTATTGTTTTACCAACAATAAAAATTTATCCAAAAAATACTCTACAAAAGATATTTTAAGGCTACAAAAGAAATTTCTTCAAGAGCAATTTCAATTGGAATTAATTGAGCAAAGAACTGCAAGCAATTAATTAAAGAACAGAGTCTTTAAAAGGAATATTAAAGAGAAAACACGCCCAAAAGTGACCAGAGTGAATTTGGAAACAAAGTGACAAAGCTAACAGTGATGAAAGATGCTTTAATTCACTTATGGGGTGGTTCAGGGGTAAAAATGATTATAAGAGTTACAAACAATGATTATAATGATTTTTTCACGTGGTTGAAAGGTTCAAAATGATTTTAAAAAGGGTGGTTGGAATCTTTTATTGATTGGTTTAACAGTTTTAAACTAATTAATAAAAGGAAAAGATTCTAACATGAAGAGAAAAGTGGGGCAAAGAAGACATTCTTTTATAGCCATCAATTCTCTTACTCCAAAAGTAAAATTTACTCTTGTCAGTCGTGAAAAACAGTCTGACAACAGAAAAGCCAATTATGGAATCATTGAACCCTGGTTTAGACCAAAAAAGGGCTGGTTTAAGCCATTTTTAGCCATTTTTAGCCATTTTAGACCCTTAAATCAGCCATTACTATAGCAATACCAGGCCTAGAGCCTTCAAAACACGTCAGAATGTGTGTCAGAGGCGTAGAAACCAGTTAAAACTGTTTTTACTATGATTGTTTTATCTTAAGGGTAGTTTTACCCTCTTGGCAACAGCTAAAACTACCCCAGTTGGTATCAAAACCTCATCATCAATTGAGTTCACAGACCCTGTAACTCAATTCCAGGCCAAAAGTGATGAACTTTTGCGTGAATTTTGACATCCCACGCCTGTCAGCAAGGAATTTGGGGGTCTAGCTCCCCCTTAGAGCTGGAGTTCCTTTCCCCCCCCAAATTTAATCTTTCCAATTTATTTTTCCTTTAATTCCTCATCATGTATTATACTTATAATTTACATATGTAATTCAATTCAATTGTACAGTACAATACAGTAATAATTGACACCTCATATGTAAATCAAAGTTCACTTATGTAATACACGCGCACATTTTGACATTTCAATTGAATTCAATTGAAAATACTTCAATTCCTCATAACTTCTAAACTAAACACAACACCTCAATTTTAACACAAAAATTGATGGTTAACACCACATGTGGTGTGAATTAAATTAAGGTTTTGAGGATTTTCAACTTTTGTATTGAAAATACTAAAAACTTAATTTAAGCTTATTTAGAGTTGAGTTACAAGAATTTCACTCAGAGGTGACCCCACCTGATTTTTTATGAGGAATCCAATGGTGAAATAAATTTTATGTGTTTATTTATTGGATAAAAAGTTATGATAATTTTTATATAACTTTTTTCCAAATTTATTTATTTTTTCACAATTTTGTTAAAATTTTATTTTTACTTAATTTTTTCAAGTATAAAAGTAATTTTATACTTACAAAATTTAATGTATTTTTTATTTTTAAATTGTAATTAATTTTTTATTTTTAATATAATTTTATATTTATATTTTGATTTTTATTTTAATAATATAAATAAATTTATTTTATTTATATTAATATGTTATTTTTTATATTTGTGGTCTTTTGGGTATATGAAATTACCTCTAAGGCTCACAGGTACACTCACAGGGTTTTATACTAAAAAATACTTATTTCTGATGTTATTGGAAGATTTAAGAATCTCACAGTACTAATGTGAATTTTTTAACATTTTTTTTAAAATTGTTAAATTTAAGCTTAAATAAGCTTAAATTTAAAGCTGCATAAGGTTTATACAAACTTACCAAAATTTGAGTTAAAATTGAGGTGTTGTGTATATTTGCTGAATTGGCTAGGGATTTGCCATACATGATGTAAATCTGGTGTGAGCTCAATTTAAAAGTGTTTAAGGCCATAGTATGGCTTTACATAAATAAAAGGGCAAAATCCACGCTTTGGAACTCCTTTTAGTGTTGGATTGGATAAGGCAGTCCTTGAGGGGGAAATCACAGGTAAACACTTTTGAGTTGCTGAAATAATCCTGTAACCAAGGGTGCTAATGGTATTTTAGCTGCCCCTCTGAATATACTAAACAATCTCCCTACAGCGCTCACAAATCAATATTTAAGATTGTGGCTTTACAGCTAAAGAAGACTTTTTAGCAGTCTCTATCAGACCTATTCAATAGCCAGATAAGTAACTTATAAGTTAAAACAGTATAAAATATGATTTTCAAATAATAATATAAAATAATTTTAAGGGTAAGACCTTCATAGTATAAGAGGTTGATTTAATATAATAGTAATAATATATATTTTAAGGGGTAAGCTCAATTTGATGTTATATATGTTACAATACTTAATGGTTTGAGAGGGTAATTGTTAATATAATATAATAATAAGACCTTTAATAATTTATGTGTAATATTTGGTTCAATATAGAGTGGATGTTTGTTAGATATATAAATGATATAATATAATATAAGGGTATGTTTCTTTATATATAATAATATATAGTTGTAAGGTTGGTTTTTTAATATGAAGATATAATAAGGCTATTTTTCCTCTATAATGTAAAGGTTATGGTAATAAACTCAATATTATGAGTATTATTGATAGTATTATAATTATAAGACTAATAATTTAAACATAGGGTGGATTAATAATATTAAGTAGACCTTCTGTTAACTACTATTAATTAGAAATCACTATGAATTAAACTTATAAGTCTATAATACTTTTAATCAAATAACTAGATTATACTACTAGTAAGGGATGAATAGTTATTCTCCTTCTTGGTATATAGCTAATTGGATTCATGGGGAAAAGAGGAAGAAATGAGGGAGAGAGGCCCTCTATTTATATTCTTTGGGCCCTCCATAGAGGCACTCAAAAACAAGGGACTTGGAATTTTTCACTTCTTTTGGCTGGGAGAATTTTTTATAGTGGTAATATACCATTGGTTTGGTTTGTTGCACAAATTTATGTATGATTATACAATCTGAGATGTTTTTGCTGGTGAGGAATTTTGAGATGGTGTCATTTGATCAAGATATTGCACCATATGTTTGGTTTGTTGCACCATTTCTGGAGGGATGATGTGATTTTGTACAGCTATTGCACCATAGCTCTGTGCACTTTTTGAACTTTAGGTGGAGAATTCTGTGTATTGTGGGGATTCTATTTGCCCTGTATGAGTTTTGATTTTCCTTCCTTTAAATTTAATTCTGTTTTTAATTTATATTTACTGGCTTATCAGGTGGCTGTACTTGTGTTTCCACAGATATGCTGTGTAATTTAAGGTTTTGATGTATTTTCCTTGAATAAATTAATTGATTTCTTTTTCTTTCTGTCTTGTGACTGCTGTTTAATACAGTTTTAATTCATTCCTTATTGAGGTGGCCTCAGCTTAATAACTGCATTTCTGAGTAATCCAAAGGTTGAGCAGAGCCTGGGTAACTTGAGTGTTTCACTACCCCTCTTACTGGTAAATTTACCATTCTTGCTAGCTTGTCTTTTTCTTTTCCTTATTTTATTGTTATTCCTGTAATCAAATGGACCATTCTTGCAGGATTTGCTTATGGGATTATACATATTGATCAATTTAAGTACATTTTATTGCTGAATTCCTCTATTATAATTGATTAATTATTGATTTTTCTTTGTTGTTTCTTCAGTTGATAGCCTTATAAATTAAATTTCACTTGACACTGGGCCATTAAGGTATGGAATACCACATCCCCCTCTCCATTTAATTCTGTCCCCAGCATTCCAATTTAAAGAGGAATATTCTGGGTTCATACATAAACATTTTTTTTTAAATGTATATTCTCAAAGATTCACTTGATATTTCCTGTTTGTAGCTGTTTATATTGATTTTTAATCTCCATTGTTTCTTATTTTGTCTTCTTTGTTTCATTTCTTTTGATATAATTTCATTCTTTTGTTACATTTTCTATTATTCTTGTTTATTGATGTTTTTCTTTGAAACTTTTTTTTATTAGAAATTATGTAATTTTGTCCTTCCAAATTTATTATACTAATGTAGATATGAGTTGATAAGATATTTCCAGCCTATTGATTGAATTTATTGATTTTTTTGAATTTTGAGATATGTGATTTTGATTTATGGGTTGATTCTCTTTTTTCCAAAGAAGATTTTGAGTATTGAAACAAGATATGCAGTTTAAGGTCATACTCAGGATCACAGCTTGAGTTATTTGAGGTAATAATTGATAAAATGAATAATTTATTCAGACAGCTTAAGGTCTTATCAAGGACCTATTCTTGAAGGAACCTTGTTGGTAAAATATAAAAAATGGAATATTTGGACAGTTTAAGGTCTTATCTAGGATCTATTCTTTTTTTATTTTGTTTTTCTGATTGGGTTGTTCTTTCTTGTTGTTTTTGTTTTTTGCTGAAATTAACCTTATATGGTGGGGCCATTCCCTCTTCATTTAATAATTACACCATCATATCTACTTTATATAATAATTAAAATAAATGTAATTTTATATCAATATATGATATGGTTTTTTTTATTATAAGTTATTAAAGAAATAATAATATAATAATAGTAAAAGAATAATAAATAATGATGATGATAATATAATCAAGTAAGAAAAGAACTAATAATAAAATTAATATCCAGTAATATAACTCATAACACAATGATAATAAAATAGATTACTTAAATATCTCTGAGAATTAAAACTAATTTAAGGTCTTTAGTGGACCTCTTGAATTATCTATTTACTTTTTTTATTTGTTTGATATATTAATTATTATTGATGGTGAGTGGATTTTTTTTATTGTTATTAAGGGTTAACACCCCCTCTACATTTAATAATTTGACCCTAATTTTCATTTATTTATTTTAATTTCTTTTTTTTTATAATAATAAATTTAGTTTAATATGAATAACAATAATACTTTTTTTTAAAATAATAAATTTAATTTAATATAAATAATAATAACAATTCCTAATTTAATATAAATAATGATAATAATATTATAATTTAATATAAATAATAATAATAATATTTATATTTATATTTATTTTTATTATTTTTTTTAATAATAAATTTGATTTAATATAAATAATAACAACTTTAATTTAATATAAATAATAATAATATATTTAATTTAATTTAAATGATAATAATTTTTATTTTATAATATCTTTATAATAATAATAATAAGAATAAAATTGCTATAACTTTTGCATAAGAAAAAATAAAATAAAAAATGATTAGAGGAATTTACTAATGCTACAGGCAGTTGAAATTCTAATCAAGTCAATGTTTTTTTTTAATTCAATTTAAGCAGTAATTTTTGAAACTTTTGTTTTTTTGGTAATTTAATTGAAAACAATTAGCTTTATTTACAAAGCTCAAGATAAGCTTAATCATTACTAAGCAGCTTTAAGTAAAACTTCTTTTAATATATATGAAGTTAAAGTTAGAATTAAGTATCAATTAATTAAGCTTAATTGATCTTAATTTAGTTTTTTTTTGCAGTTGAGTAGAGTTAATGATTAAATTTAACCAAATAATAATAAGAAATAAATTAATTAAACTTCTTAAAATTAAATCAAAGTTTTGATTAATCTTGAAACTCAATTAACATAAAATTTATTAAATTTGTGCAAGAAAATTTTAATTAATTAAATTTGAAATGGAGTTAAACTCTAATTTCACCAAATAATAAAAGATCAAATTAATTAAGATTCTGAATTTCCAAATTGAAGATTAATTTGTTTGGTTAATCCAATCAATATATTATTGATTTAATATATCAAACTTATTTATTTATTTATTTTTTAAATTGAATTCTAATTGGGGTTAAATGGTTGATAAGATGTATTTTTAGAGTTTGCATAGCTTTCAGTATATAAAATGCTTGAGGGCTAAACTGTGGGTGGAAGAAACTTGCTCCATCTTTAATATAAAAGGAGGTCTTTTTCATCCTTATTCCAGTAAGAAATGAGATAATTTGTGTCTTTTTTATAGAGAATTTTGAATATCCAAAGTAAATTAATTAAAAGGGAATTGATTGTATAAAGAAATATCTTCATCTGGGTTTAACCTGGCCAGTTATACCTTTGATTGTATATTCTCTATTTTATTATTATGATATAATTATTATTTGAAGAAATTAGAACTAATAAGATTCCTGGAGGTATCTTATTGATTTTTCTGGATGACTTTGATCCTCTTAATGCTTTTATTTATTAACTGTTATTGTTATTTTAATCTTGCTGTATTATCTTGATTATTTTCAAAATTGCTCTTGTAAGCAAGGGGGGTGACTAGTAAATTCTAAAAAAATGAACCAATAAAAAAAGTAATTTGAATAAAAAATAACCATAAACAAAACTGGTCACCTCTCTTTCTATTTGTATTGTGAGGCTGTGTGTGTTGTTTGGCCATTTTTGTATATTCCTTCAATTTTGTATTTTATTATTTTACTCTTTAAATCTTGCAGATATACATCCTTGAGCTATTTCTTTGATTCTTCACCTTGCCTTGATTTCTTGAATAAGTTGATATTATCAATTATTATATTCAATATTGATGAGGGTTAAATTATAGAATGAAATTGAAATTCCCCAGAATTTCATCCCAAAAACTCAAATCATAAAGGATGGATTTAAGAAATAGACACCCACCCTAATTTTTTTTGTTAAGTTATTTTTTCTCTATAATACATAAGTTAAAATTGAATAATGATACTGATACACTTGAAACTCTTTTCTTATTGATATTTTTATTTTTTTTATCTTTATATTTTTCATTATTTCTTATTATTTTTAATATAGATATTTGAGACTAGAATAAGACTAAAATTCATGAAATAATAAAGGAAAATGTTTTATTCTAATAAAAGGTCATGGATAATGTGAAAATTTGTTGTCAAGATTTTTCTTGAATTTGGCCTTCTTAGCTGTAAGCTCATTTATTATTTCTTCATTGAGATATTGATCTTTCAACTTTTCTTCATTACTCAAATACTCATGATTAGTGTTTCCATCTTTATCATCATTTTCTGTCCAATCCTCATTTTGTGTTGAAATTTGATATTGCCCTGCCAAATGGGCCTGCAAGCTTGGGCATATCTTTTTATTCTGAGTAATCCAAAAAAATTCCTTTTCTTCCTTAGTCTTCTTCTTCTTTTTTCTACTTCTATCTTTGATTCTCTCTAATTTTTTCTTCTTTGGTGTACCAATATCTTCCAACCACTTGACATGTGGGTTTGAACTTTCACAGTTGTTCCTAGGATTATTATTATTTTGTTCAACAAGGTTGGCATTTCTAAGAGGTTGCCAATTTGTATAACCTTCCCAAGGGTATTCTTATTCAGTAAGTATAAATTTATTTTCATCTTCAGCTTCTTCTTGTATTTCCATTTGACAAAATAATCCTGCTTCCTTCTCATATTCTGATTCAGAAAGGTGTTTTTCTAAGATAATTGGTGAGTGTATTGTATTTTTTATGTATTCATTTGTGGCATTTTTCCTGATAGATTTAAGTCTCTTGAATCTTGAATCAATTTCTTTTGCAATATTAAAGTTATTATAAGCTTCCCCAGAGGATTTGTTTTCAGGGTGTAAGGTTTTTTGTTGATTTAACTCCTATTTAATTGTCAATTGAGACAGTGAATTGATTGAATTTTCATTTTTTGGCTCATCAATGTCAGCTTCATTGATATACTGAGCTTTACTGGAACTACAATCTATATCTTTTCTTGTTGAGGTATAACAAGGAAATTCCATTCTTAAAGGTTCCTCTTCTAGACAAAAGGTTATATCTTTTACTTGATTTTGGTCATTTCTTTCTTCATGTGAAACCTCTTCTTTGCATGATATGTTATTCTCTGAGTTATCCTCTTCTTCTGGGAAGTTACTCTTTACTGAAGTGATCTGGGAATTGATATTAGAAATATGTATGATTCTTCTATCTTCTAAGATTGAGGGTGGGCTTACAACCTTCTTTATTTGATCACTTGTATTGGGTTTACTGAATATGCTAGGTATGACTAAAGATTCTGTATTCTTTTCTTCAAGTTTATTATTATTTTTTGAATTGGAGTGATTCACTTTAATCTTCTTAATTGAATTGATGATCATATTGTTAGTTAAAAATTTTACTTAAAAGTGTTTGGCCTTTTCACTTTTGTAAGTATCCTTCTTTAATGAGCCTTTTTCTTCATTTGCAATCCCGGAATTTGACTCTGAAATAAAATTTTCTTTTTTTTTTAGGTTCCAATAAATTCTCCAATGATTTTTTCATACTCTTGATTCCTTTTGAAATTGAGCTCAATGATCTTAAGGGTGTGAATTTCTTTGATTACTTCCTAAAAAAAACATTTTCTTTGGGATTAAACCTACAGTTGTTACTTTCAGTATGAGTTTCTTCCTTGGAATTCTGTTTTGATTCCCTAAAAATTTCACTATGAACTTCCATTTTCTTAGTCTCATTGATGTCTGAAATAAGTAAATTTTCTTCTGTATAAGGCATATCAACTCCTTTCAATTCAGGTTTGTCAGATAAACTATGTGATCTTAATTTTTTTTATTTATGGTCTTGTCAGTTTTTCTCATTTCCTTGTGATACTCCTGAGGATTTATCTCTTGTGAATGTGTTATATCTTGAATAATTTGTTCATTTTTTATGGAAAATTCCTCCTTCATTTCCCCTTTGTCTTTGGATTCTTTAATTTCTTCACTACCAAAACTTTGATGAGGACTTTTCTATGAATGTGCTTGATTTTTGGATCTTGACTCTTTCTCTATTGGTATTTCTTTCCAATCTTCCAATTGAGAAACTGCACATGTTTCCATTCCTGCTGGCGGCTCTTCTCTCCATCCTACTTTCTGTGGTGAACAAATTGGTAAACCAAGTCTTCTTCCATCTGGCTCTATATAACTGAATATTTCCCCTTTCTGTTGAGAAAAGTCTAATATTATGTTATTATCTGCAAGGAAAGGCCTTCCCAATACTGTGTGAACTTCTCCTCTTGCTACAAAAAGATGTATATTTTTTTCTTCCCCAGTAGCTAAAGTGATTGGGGTAAATTCTGCTAATCCAACTATTGAGGTACAATGCCCACCAATTCCCCTTAAATTCATGTTAAGGCATCTTGTGGTAAGTCCTGCTTTTATTGCTGAATCCTCTGGTATTATATTTAATTCTGATCCTGTGTCAATTAATGCCATTATTTCATGTCCTTCTTCTCCCAAATATACTTGCATAAATCCCAATGGACAGGCATAATTTAATCTTGGCTGCTCATAATTACCCAAATGATGATTTATGAGTTTGGTTTGAATTTCCTTTGTATCAATTGAGTTAATAGATTTTTTCTCTTCTTCTGACAGGTTCTTTAATTGATTCAAAAACTTTGGTGACATGACCAAAATTTGTTCCAAGGTAAGATTTATTTTCTGATAAAATACCTTTTTGATAATTTGTGCCATAATTTCTTGAATATCTACTTTTTCTTCCTTAACAATTCTCCTTTCATTGACTTTATTCATTGGTTCTTGAGTATTTTAAGTGTGATCACCTTTAGGTTCCTGTGGAAGTATTTCCTTTTCATTTTTCACCAATTGAGGCTTCTTATATTTAGCTGGAATAATTGTTTTCTCTTCTTCCTTTTGCTCATCTTCAATATAAGCTCCAGGTATATTTGGTCTTTTGTTTATTGGTATTTTCACTTTTGAATGTGATCTTAAAGCATCTTGATTGGTATTTTCTGCTCTTGCGTTTCTTTCTTTAGTATTTCTTAATCCATAATTATTTAAAAGTGGCTCATTGGCTGATGAAATAATTGGTGGTTGCCAGATTCCCCAGTTTTCAAAGTTGGCTATAGCAGTTGCACTGTCATCTTTCTTTAATTGTATTATGTTCATTGGATTAGGCTTGGGTAATGATTCTTCAGCTTCATCTTCTTTCATTTTATTTGTAAGTTCTTCTTGCTCTTTTGCAAAATCTTCAACTAACTTCTTTGGAGCTATTTTACCATCAGTTGGAACTCTTTGCCAATTGAGAAATAAAAATCCACCTCCTTGTCTGCTAACCAATTTCTTATTTTGATCTTCAAAGAGGTAGTTGCATCTATTAACTGAAGGTCCTTCCTCCAACCAATAATAGTGTTTGAGATATGGTTTTGGTATGTTTTGTGCTGGTGTATAAGGAATATGCCTTTGGAAAAGGGTGGTAAGCTACCTTTTGGGTACCTTGTTTGATTTTACTTCTTGAACACCTGTCCTGTTTTCTTTTGAGGTAATACTGCTTCTGTCAATGCCTTAATTTGCTTAATGAAGTCCTTTATTTCTTTCCTTTCTTCTTGATCCTGAATCCTGGGTCTTTCTTGTTCTTTAATTTTATTATTAAGCTCCTTCAGTTCATTTAGGGCATTTTCCATGATTTCATCTTCAAATTGAACTTTCTTTGCTTTTGTCTTATCTATATGTGGATGATTTAATTCATAATGGGAGCTTGTGTCTTCAGCCCTGTCCCTTGATATGATCACAGTTTCTAGCTCTTGCTCTATATAGCTCCTCAATACTTTCATTTCTGGTACAATATATCCACCATCCCTTGCTTGGATCATGACCTTATCTCTTCTCATTTCCTTAATTATGGAAGTCCTAATTTCTGGTGAAAGGCTTGCATAGAGCTCTTCATTATGTTCAAATTCTCTTCCAATATATCCATATTTATACAGATAATTTGTGATATTTTCATATTCTCCAATAAATCTCTTTTCTTCAGCTAAGTTTCTAATTCCTCCTGCTCTTTTGGTATTATTGAAAAGCTTCTCCAAAGATTCTGGTCTATATCTTCTGTCTGGCTCTACTCTTCCCCATTCTGTAGTAAGTTCTTCTCTTCATAACCTTGCATTGCTTCAATTTTCTCCTTAACTTCTTCAGATGCTGACATAAAAATAACTTGTCTTGCTATATCTTCTCCACTAGCTCCTTCAATTTTAGCTGCTTCTTCCACTCTTTTTATGAATTTTTCTACTTCATTACCATTAAAAACAAGATTATAATCTTTAGCTCTTATCTTTACAATGAGAGATGTTACCTTAGGAATTTCCTTTTGTAATGGACTTGGATGGTTTGGTGTAGTTAAAAATACTCCACTTGGAATACTCTGTGATCTTTGTTCTGTTTTTGGGTGTGGATGTTGCTCTAGGGCCAGGTGTAGGTGATATTGGTGAGTCTTCAGGCCTAACATGCCTTGGTAATGTGGGTTCACTTGGACTAGCTCCAGGTCTGTAAGATGTTTGTTCCCTTCTTTTTCCTTTCTTTTTACTTTGTTTTAATAATAAATCTTGCATTTTTTTCATAAGACTTTGTATTTGTACTGTTTGATCTTCCTCTTCACTTTATTCTGCATACTGTCCTTCTACAGTATCTTCAGGAAATGGTGGTAATTCAGATGTTGATTGTTGATTCATTTCTACTTGATAAACTGATCCTTTAAATTCTTTTGTACTTATCTTGTTTTTCCTTGCTTCTTGAATTAACTTGAAGAAAAATCTCCTTAATTCTTCCTTTTCCTTCTGTTCTGTTCTTGGTGTTGCAATGAGTAAATCAATATCCTTGGGTGTTTGATTTTCTGGTGTTCCTTCTTTTACTGGATAATAAAAATGATATGATTGATTTGGGATTGTGATGGTGATGATGATTTGGAATGGGATTTGTTTCCAGATTCCAGATTGTATGAGAGTGTTGATGGTTAATTCTTGATAATGATATTTATTTTTGTGAGTTATGTTGATTTGATTATCTTCTTTCTTGATTATTGACTGATTATTTAATGTTGAAGTTTAAATGGCCACTGTTGGGACACCAGATGTGGAACTTCTTTTAGTGTGGGATTGGATAAGGCAGTCCTTGAGGGGGAAATCACAGGTAAACATTTTTGAGTTGCTGAAATAATCCTGTAACCAAGGGTGCTAATGGTGTTTTAGCTGCCCCTCTGAGTATACTAAACAATCTCCCCACAGAGCTCACAAATCAATATTTAAGATTGTGGCTTTACAACTAAAGAAGACCTTTTAGCAGTCTCTATCAGACCTATTCAATAACCAGATAAGTAACCTATAAGTTAAAACAGTATAAAATAGAATTTTCAAATAATAATATAAGATAATCTTTAGGGTAAGACCTTCATAGTATAAGAGGTTGATTTAATATAATAGTAATAATATATATTTTAAGGGGTAAGTTCAATTTGATGCTATATATGTTATAATACTTAATGGTTTGAGAGGGTAATTGTTAATATAATATAATAATAAGACCTTGAATAATTTATTGGTAATATTTTGTTCAATATAGAGTGGATGGTTGTTAGATATATAAATGATATAATAAAATATAAGGGTAGGTTTTTTTATATATAATAATATATAGTTGTAAGGTTGGTTTTTTAATTTGAAGATATAATAAGGCTATTTTTCCTCTATAATGTAAAGGTTATGGTAATAAACTCAATATTATGAGTATTATTGATAGTATTATAATTAGAAGACTAATAATTTAAACATAGGGTGGATTAATAATATTAAGTAGACCTTCTGTTAACTACTATTAATTAGAAATCACTATGAATTAAACTTATAAGTCTATAATACTTTTAATCAAATAACTAGATTATACTACTAGTAAGGCATGAATAGTTATTCTCCTTCTTGGTATATAGCTAATTGGATTCATGGGGAAAAGAGGAAGAAATGAGGGAGAGAGGCCCTCTATTTATATTCTTTGGGCCCTCCATAGAGGAACTCAAAAACAAGGGACTTGTAATTTTTCACTTCTTTTGGCTGGGAGAATTTTTTATAGTGGTAAGATACCATCTGCTTGGTTTGTTGCACAAATTCATGTATGATTATATAATCTGAGATGTTTTTGCTGGTGAGGAATTTTGAGATGGTGTCATTTGATCAAGATATTGAACCATATGTTTGGTTTGTTGCACCATTTCTGGGGGGATGATGTGATTTTGTACAGATATTGCACCATAGCTCTGTGCACTGTTTGACCTTTAGGTGGAGAATTCTGTGTATTGTGGGGATTCTATTTGTCCTGTATGAGTTTTGATTTTCCTTCCTTTAAATTTAATTCTGTTTTGAATTTATATTTACTGGCTTATCAGCTGGCTGTGCTTGTGTTTCCACAGATATGCTGTGTAATTTAAAGTTTTGATGTATTTTCCTTGCATAAATTCATTGATTTCTTTTTCTTTCTGTCTTGTGACTGCTGTTTAATACAGTTTTGATTTATTCCATATTGAGGTGGCCTCAGTTTAATAACTGCATTGCTGAGTAATCCAAAGGTTGAGCAGAGCCTGGGTAACTTGAGTGTTTCACTACCCCTCTTACTGGTAAATTTAACATTCTTGCTAGCTTGTCTTTTCTTTTCCTTATTTTATTGTTATTCTTGTAATCAAATGGACTATTCTTCCAGGATTTGCTTATGGGATTTTACATATTGATCAATTTAAGTACATTTTATTGCTGAAATCCTCTATTATAATTGATTAATTATTGATTAATTATTGATTTTTCTTTGTTGTTTCTTCAGTTGATAGCCTTATAAATGAAATTTAACTTGAAACTTGGCCATTAAGGTATGGAATACCACAACGCAAAAAGGTGGGACAAAGGAAAAAGATCAAACAGAACTGGGGTACCCAATGTTTTGGATCTGAAAGGATTCAATTAAGGTTTTCCACCTGTATTGAGGGATTTTTAACCTTATTTAAGCTTTAAGATTAGGCTTTGATCCAACCTCAAAGTTTACACTGGCTTTATCCCAATTTAGACAGGAATTTCAAGCTTCCAAAGGGTAAATCCCAATATGCAGGCTTGAAATTGAAGTTTCAAGACCTGTCAAAGCTTAAATAAGCTTAAACCTTTAAGGTTACAAGAATTAAAATCTTATCAAAAGCTAAGGTTTGATGTGTATTGCTATTTTATGTGGAAAAATAGTAATCACTTCAAAAATTCATCAAAAATCCAATTCTTAATCGATTTGCTTGAACATTTCACACAGCTTAAAATTTAATATTATCTATATATGAATTAAATTTTAAGTAACTTTTATAGACAGACTTCATGGTTAATTAGCCTGGAAGTTTAGTCTTTTAATTATACTTAAAGAAAATTAAGATTTCTTTATAAATTAATTAAAAATTGAGTTTAAGGTATTTCTGCTTAAAACTCTATGTTTAAGTTTCTCATGTGATGAAAGTTAATACAAATAAACTTATTTTATATTAAAACTAAAAATAATTAACCTAGATGAGGATTAAAGTTACTTTGAGTGAAGAATAACACTGGTAACCTTTTTCAGTTTTGACCTGAGCACACCCTCTATAGCAATTATTAATAATGAGAGCTGCTCTGTAGACATAAAAAGAGTCTTTTCATCACTGTTTTTGTCAATCATCAATTATTAATCCAATCATATTAGACATTTAAACAGCTAAAGTTTTATTATATATAAAATCTTATTATTAAAATATTTCCTAAGTATTTTATTCTTTATAAATCTTAAATTGAAGAATTGAAGTCATAGAAATTAGATTGTTGTTGTAATCACCTATAATATATTTTATTTTATTAATTATTGTCTTTGAAATATCTTTGAAAAATCCACAAATTCCTCTCAAAACCTCTTTAATCATATTTTTTATCATAAAAAGTTTTATCATTTAAAATATCAATTTTTGGGGTGTTTTTAACTCATAATAATTATTTAATATAATAACTGTTGTATTTGACTTATTGTATTAAATTTATATTATAAGTAAGTTTTCTCTAAAATTCTATATTTTTTATCTATTATTAGTTTTTTTATATAGAACTTTTCTATAAGAATTATTTCTGCACAGTGTGTGTTACAATTCTTTTATAAAGAATATCTATATATTACTTATAAGTGGTTAAATATTCATATTTTCCACATGTAATTGTCTCATTAAGAGCTTCAAACTTCTTATTGTTATAATTGTCAGTGACTATAACAATTATAGAATAATTATAATTTATTATAACTATTATATTTTTTTTATTATCATTTTATATAATAATGATTGAGTTCATTTTTTTATATCATTATGTTTAATAATGATATTTAAAATTGTGGTTATAATATTTCTTTATATTATATTTTTCTACTGAGGAAAGTCATAGTACTCTTGATATTGTTACTATTATCAAGAGTTTCATAGACTAACCTTACATCAGCTATCCTGCTACATGTTGGTAAAAGATCAAATTTAACAAAGCAACATGGTCAATCTTCAAAATTTCTCACTAAGATCATTAATTATAACCAATTGTGTCCTATCGGCTAGCAATGTGAGATTTTTGGCCAATCAATTTGTTAAACTGGAATCTCTCACCTTTTTTAAACTCTTTATCAATTAAAATCCAATCTTGGCTCTCAATACCCTTCTCAATCATGATGGTGATAATGATGAATTTGTTGATGCTTTCAGTCACAGTTTAGGATTCCTGAAGTTTTCTTTTGAAGATTTCAAACTCAACTCATCAAGCTCAAGAGATCAAAATTTGACCTTGAGCCATTCAAAAAATTGGAATAAATTAAGCTTGAAAACAGAAAGTCAAGTACATCTTGCTGGCTTGAACAGGTTGAAAGAGTTGGAAATTGATTGTAAGTTGATTAATTAGGTTTGGAAAATGATGAAAGATAAATCAATATATTAATCCAATCTGACACCTTTAGAATCAATAAAAATTCTAGGTTCATTATAACTCAACAAAACAGCATTAGATGATGATGAACTCTTCCCCCTTGAAGCTGGGGTTTTACTATGTACTGATCTTGTTGCAAGGGGTCTTGATCTCCCAAAGATTGTTTTGGTCATCCAATTTGATCTACCCAAAGACAACTTCTTTCATTGGGTAGGCTCAACATAAAGGGCTGGATAAGAGTTCAAGGAAATTGCACTTTTGAAATCCAACCAGGAATTCAAATTTGTTGGTTAATCTGAGAGTTTTGTTTTATTAATAAAATATTTCTTTAGATTACCACAGGATTAACGTGATTAATCTAAATCCTTATCCTTATTTGGTAGCTCAAGTTTTCCTTTCACAGGAAAACTTGCTATCCTAGAACAACAAAAGGTTTCCAAAAAACACCATGGTCCAGAAGGATTTATTGGAATCCCTCAGTGGACTTGGTAGAAATAAGGTGTTTCTCAAGGCTTTGCCTCTCTATGTGGGTGCACACCCATAGGGATGTCTTGAGGCTGTATCACCTTGTGGAGACTGATATATTGAGGGCTGGGGTCAGAAGATCCACACAAGGGGAGCTGTCCAGGCCAATATGGCCGGTTCCTTGCACAATAAAGAATGAAATAACACTTTCAAATTAGATTAATTAAGAATATCCAAAGATATTTTGTTTAATCATTTAAATCAGGATATTTTCTGGTCATGGTGGGGGCCCACACAATGACTGTTAGCTGTATTTATTTTTAGTAGCCAACATGAGGTATTTTCTGCTCAAATTTTCTTAAATGCATCATTATTAAAATATAGTAACTTTAATTGTTTTTTCCTGCAATAAATAATACATTTGTTCAATTTTTCCAAAAACATGAGTTTAATTAACAAATTAATAATTTGTTTTAAATTGACAAATCAAAGAAAAAATCAAATGAAATATAATTAATTCAAATAAAATAAAATTCATCAAAAATAACAAAAATTATTTAAAATTATTTAAAATTTTCAAAAACTAAATGAAATCAACTCAAATTAGTTATCATCAAGTAAAATGAATGAATAAAAGACAAATAAAATTAAACCAAATAAAGTAAAATTAATTGAAATTGATTAAAAGTAATAAGTAATGGAAATTAATCAAAAGAAAGGAAAAACAGTTAAGAAAATCAAATTCATTAAAAATGATCAAAATTAACCAAATTTAATAAATATGAAATAAATTTTATTAATCCTATTTACTATTTCTTACAAAATTAATGAAATTTTATCAAAATAAATCCAAATTAATACAAAATGATTGAAAATAGTCAAAATTACTTTGGAAATTAAGTACATATGAGGGTTAATTAATTAAAAAGAATTCAAATTGATTTTGATCAATGATAATGAATATAACCCATTATAGATAATGAAAGCTTAGTTTAATTATTGAAAATCATTACTAATTGAGTATGATCAATATTAATTTATTAGAATTGATTAAATTGAATAAAATTCAATAAAAAGTGACTAGAATTAATTACAACTACTCAAAGATAATCACAAACACATGAAACATATTAAAAACAATTCCAATTAGTTGGAATTAAAATTAATTGAATATATCTGAAATTACTCAAAGAAATAAAAACAAAATAAATTGACCTAAAAATGAAAACTGTTTTTTTTAAAAAGTAATTAATCCAACTTAAAAGTCAAAAAATCGATTCAATTTAATGCAAATTCATGAAGATCATACATTATTGACTAGATTTGTTTAAATTTTAATTTAATTCAATTTTAGTTGTTTTTATTAATTAATAATGATTGCTGGTCATTTCAATTAATGATAAATATTTGAAATCAATTTTCAATACGTAAAATCAATGTTAATTCACAATGATTGATCAAAACTAATGACAGCTATAATCAAGTAAGCTTAATTTATTATAATTAGTATTAAGTAATTCTGAACCTTTGAGATATGACCACATACCCAAAAAGGTCACCAGAAATATTTAAAATAATTATACCTTAAAACTACAAAACTGCCATAAATAGGCATAAAACTTGGTTTAACTTAAAAGCCAATGAATAAAAATGTGAAATTAATTACACCATTGAATTCCTCATGTTAAAATACATGTATACCATTTTTATGGCATATCTGTAAAGTCAATATTTAATGAGTTATAAGTAACAACACCTTATAAAAAACATGAATCCTTCATTATTTCAGATACCAATGAAACAACATGTAAAATAAAATGTTTATTTTGATTCCCCATAAATTTCTACACATAAAACAATTAAGAAGCTAATATCCAAAGTCAATACTTAAGGAGTTAAGTTGAATATATGCACTTTTTTGGTCAACGCATATATTCAAGGATTTTAGCTAATATCTTTTGAAATATACATGATAGAGTGATAAGCCAAAAATAAAGTCACCACTTAATTACTTTAGAAGCACAGAAATGAACTTTATTCCACAAGCTAAAAACAAGGTTAAAACCTGTAATGGATTATTGATTAAAATCAATAGAGCTGTTGACCACTTTGTTGTGAAAGTGGTCCAAACTTAAAAAAAGTGGAAAGTCAGATTATACTAGTTCATTCGTGAAGAATGATTCATTTTATATTATAATATTCAACATATAACCCCTTGAAATCATGGTTTGAAGTTTAAAATATTAAATTTCAACAGAAAAGATGAGTTACAAGAAAAATCATCAAAAAAAAGAGTTTTAATGATGTAATGAAATGCTCTTGGCAGTCTAATGAGGATGTGCCAAGCTATCAGAATACACTCTCAGAATATTTTTAGCGTTTATAACTTCAAAGTTATTAATGATCAAAGCTTAAGCTTAAATTTGATCATTTATGATCACTCACTATAATCTTATTTTAAGCTTAACAGTCATATAAGTGTTAAAATTGATGAATAATATTAGATTATGATTAATACTAATAAAATCCACAAATTTTAGGCCCCTTTCAAGCCTATGACATCATCAAACTTAAAGCTACAGTGGCAACTCTAAATAATGGTGTAATAATGAGATAAGATGGTTTGATCATGATGTAATCATCCCTAAAACTTGAATTATTGATCAATTCTAGTAGAAAACATCAGTACACATCTACTATAAGCCTCCTAGACTCTATAAGGGAGGTATTTACTATAAATAGAGCTCTTTTTACTCTATTTTCCCCTCAGACGCTTACAAAACACTAAATAATTAAATCAAAAGGTAATTTCTTTATTCTTTATATATAAAACTCTTATATTATTAAAGACCAAAGATAATCTTATTATAATCATCATCTTTGACATGATTATCACATTTATTTAACTGTTTTGTTTAAAATTCTCCCAAAAACCTCAATTCCATGTAAAATTAATAATATTTGTAATTTCTCTTAAACTTTATTGTAAATAAAATTTAAATAAGTTTTATTTACATTTTTTGGCATAAAATTATTCAAAATTATTATATTAAGTATTAACAGTAGGTTATTTCTTCTTATTATAATAATTTCCTCTCTGTTATTACTTTAATAATTCTATAATTAATATAAATAGTATTTATATTTATCCATAAATTGAATATTAGTAATAATATTTGTATTAATGGTTTTTTATTAATAAAAAACAATTTTTTACACCTTTATTATTTGTTGGTAATAATAATAAAGTGCTTTTAAATACATTAACTATTTTATATTAATATATTTTTATTTATTATATTATTATATTTATTCAATAATATAGCTATTTTTACACCATAATTATAATAATTCTTTATTATTATAATTATCTTTATCTTATTTATTTTATATATAAGGACATTCATAGTACAATAAATAAAATATTAGTAATTTTTACTTATTGTTTCATAGTCAAACCTTACATTTGGGGCCTGGCCGTGATATTTACTTTAAAAGACCTTTAAAAAGAAATTCTAATTGGGTTTATCCAATAATAAATTATAATTATAATCATAAAATTATATAATAATTTTATATTTATTGATTTTAAATACTATTGAGGCATTTGGAAAGCAATTGTACTGTATTACACATGGTTTTTCACATCCTTAGACTTGCAAGAACTTTCTTTGAGTGACTCTAGTAATCAAAAAAGATATTTTGTAAATTAAAAATAATTTTAAATTATGAGTTAATTTCATAATAGAATCATATTCATTTTTATTTTATTCTTTAAAAATAAAAACATACAAAATAATAAAAAATAATAAAAAATAATAAAAAATAATAAAAAATAATAAAAAATAATAAAAAATAATAAAAAATAATAAAAAATAATAAAAAATAATAAAAAATAATAAAAAATAATAAAAAATAATAAAAAATAATAAAAAATAATAAAAAAAATAATAATAATAAAAGTTATTTTTATTTCATGTTTATTTCTTTATTCATTTCATTTTTTTAAAAAAAAAAATATAAAAGCAATTTTTTACGTGGAAAATTGCCATATCTTACCAAAAATAACACTTATTATACAAAAGACTTATATTAATTTGTCTTTTTTAGTGTTTGAAGATAATCCAACTGAAAACAACCAAGCCACTGTTAAACGATTTGTGGAAGAAACTTGCCCAAGTTCTCCAACACCAATTATAAGTAAGAAAAAGAAAGCTGAAAAATTGGACTTTCCAGGACCCACTATTCAGGACTCTGAAGGTGAGCACCTCATTTATAAATTACCATAAAGGAATTCCTTTTCTGAAATCCTCTTATTTTTACATTTCTTAAAATATGACTACCAGAAGAGGATCACAATACTCCATCCAATCAGATGGAGCTGGACTCGGAGGTAGAATTCATTCCTCAAAAGGGAAAAGGAAGGGAAATATCCCTAGTGGAACAGAAGCCACACAAGGAAGTGCCTTATCCCAAAGGCAAGTTGCAGAAATGCCCATGATATCTGAACCAGAGTTAGAAGTAAGTATGAGTAGCTCAAACAGGTACAAATCACATTCAGAGGGCTCAGATAGACATTTACATAAGGCAGTACAATATTGTTGTACAAAATAAAAAAGAAATTGACAACATTAAGTTTATTGTTGAAAATGATAAACCAAAGATTTTAATTGACAACACTCAAAAATTAATACAAGGACAACAAGAATTGTATAAATACATAAAAGATATCAAAGATAAAACTTTGACAATCAATTATGACGTGAGTATTGAAAATTTTACAGAAAAATTAAAGAAACTAAGCATTTCTGTAGAAAAATTTGAAGAAAAAACTTTATCACACCAGAAACTACTTTTGGACCATGTGGAAAAAAGTGATGAAGCAAGAATTCATCTGAAAGATGATATACAAAGTGAAATAAAGCTCATCACTGAGAAAATGGATAAAATTAATGAAGCCAGCTCAAATATGCCAAAATTATCAACTCCATTTTCTCACATAAGGAGCCCTGTTTAACCAAAAGAGGAATTAACAAATCCATTCATAACATACCTGAGTCACCAAGAAAATAACCAAGTCTTAATGAAAGAAGCACCTCAATTGAAAGAATGGCCAACATTCACAGGAGAAGGTGAATATGACCAGATGTCATCTATCAAGACAATTGACATGCTACAAGAAGATTATGCCACATAAGATGAATTAATTACTGAAAGATTACATTCATTGCTTGAAAAATCTGCAAAAAGATGGTATTATGGCATAAGACAAACAAATGGAAAAAGCATCCGGTCTTGGTGGAAACAACAAACAATCACCAAGTGGGCTAATGATGCCTGGAGGTAGAAGATAGAGAATGCATTTGAAAACTCTTTCTTTGACCCAGACAAAGACAAACCTTTAACTTGGTTCTTAAAACAAGTTGAAAGACTGAATGCACTGTACCCATAAATGTCACAAAAAATGGTACACATGAAAATACTTAAGAAATGTGGAGGAGAACTAGAACATGGGCTAAGAAGCAGGTGTATAGGACCATGCTACACATAAGAGTATATCAATGCACTAGAATACATAGTGACAAGAGCAAAAATTGGAAGAACTTGGAAGAAATTGGACATTAAAAGTCCAAATAAGCCATTCATCAAAAGAGACAAATCAAAAGAAGGTTTCAAGCCCAATATATCCAACAATAATGAGAAAAGAAAATGCCATAAATGTGGATATATTGGACACTTAGCCAATAACTGCCTCAAAAAGGAAAAGATTAATGAAATTGTGGAAACAGAAAACCACAATTACAAAGTGGAGGAATCTGACTCTGAAAAAGAGACAGAAGAGTCAGAAACTTCTGAAAGTGATGAAATTAATATAATTAATGCACAAATTAATAATATTGATATAATTTATGAAGTACTAGATGTTAACTCAAACTTACCACAAGTTGGAACATCTGACACAAACCTTACAAATGTAAAAGATGCCAAAATGTATAGAACCAAACCTGCAAAAGGAATGGGATATACAGCTGGAAAGTCAAGTATAAGTATTGTTTTGGTTGATACCAAGAGGCAAAAGTGAACTTGGATACAGGAGCATATTGTACCTGTGTTGCTAAAGGTTATTTGAGAACAATTTTTCCATCTTGGCAAAAAAGACTTATGCCAATACAAGGTGTCAAATTTGGTAGTGCAAGTAAGAGCATGAAGCCCCTTGGGATAATTGATTTAACACTCCTTTTTCCTCACCCCTCACAATGTGTCAGAATTAAAGTAGAGTTTGTAGTAATGGACAACTGTACTAGTAATCACTTCATACTTGGAAATGACTAGTTGTCAATCTATGGTATAGACATCTCTAACCAAAAAGATAGATATTCTACCATAGGAGACAACAAAAGACAAAAGCTTGGCTTCTTAAATAACAAAAAACAAATCACAGTTATTAAAAATGAAGAAAAAATTCCAGAAAAGGAACTTTTCATATCTGAACAACTCAAAGAGGGAGAATTCAATCAAGAATTAACAGAAAAAACAAAACAAAAATTGATAGACCTCTTATTCAAGTACAAAAATGCCTTTGCAACTTACAAAGAGCCACTAGGTGCCATAATTGGGCATGAGCTGGATATAATTCTTAATGTGGAAAATCCTTACCCACCTTTACTGAGGAGACCTGCTTACCCAGCTAGTCCAAGGGCTAGAGAAGCCTTGGAGGCACACATTAAAGAATCAATGGACCTTGGAGTATTAAGAAAAGTAGGACATAATGAACAGGTAGAGGTCACTACACCTATCATTATAGCTTGGCATAATGGAAAATCAAGAATGGTAGGAGACTTCAGAGCCCTGAACACCTATACCATTCCAGACAGATATCCAATACCTAGAATCCATGAGACATTGACACAATTGTCACAAGCTAAGCTGATTACAGCCATGGATTCTTTAAAATGTTTTCATCAAAATTTTTCAACAGACAATTCCAAGAAGCTACTAAGGATAATAGTCTACTGTGGCATTTTTGAATACTTAAGGATGCCATTTGGTATAAAAAATGCACCTTCCCATTATCAAAGGATGATGAATACCATATTTCCTAAAGAATTATCAGAAGGATGGTTAATTATCTATATTGATGATATCATAGTTTGCTCAGAAACTTGGGAAAATCACCTCACAAGACTAGAAAGGGTACTACATAAGATAGTGCAAGTGAATATGAAAATTTCCTTGAAAAAGTGTCATTTTGCATATAGTAAACTAAAAGCACTAGGACAGGTTGTATCTGGTCTTAGTCTAGGCATAGACAAGAATAAAGTAGCAGCAGTACTACTTAAGCCAATGCCTCAAACCAAAAAAGAAATGAAATCATTTCTAGGATTTGCTGGTTACTATAGACAGCATATAAAGGACTTGGCAAAAAATTGCCAAATCCTTGTATAAGGTATGTGACCAACAAGCAGTCTATGAAATGACAGAAGAAAGAGTCAAGTCATATGAAGAAGTGAAAAATTCCTTAACAAATGCCACATTTCTTCTAATGCAAGATTGAAAACTACCCTTTGAGAATTACATTGATGCTTGTGGAGAAGGACTAGGTGCCACACTACACCAGACACAAATTAACAATGATAAACCAGTGGAAGGACCAATTTGTTTTATTTCAAGACAGATAAAGCCAACAGAGGCAAGATATGGAGCAAGCCAAATGGAATTCCTCTGCTTAGTGTGGGCTTTAGAAAAATTACATTACTACTTGGATGGAACAGTATTTGATGTGATTACAGACTTTAATGCTGTAAAATCTCTATTAAATATGAAAAATATAAATAGACATATGCTGAGATGGCAAATTGATATCCAAGAATACAGAGGAAATATGACTATTGTTCATAAATCTGGTAATATTCATAAAAATTCAGATGGTCTTAGCAGATGGGCTCTAGCAAATACCCCTGACAATCCAGCATGGGTACCACAGGAGGAGCACCATATAGAAGGAATATGTGTTACAGACATTGGCACAGAATTCTTTATCCAAGTTAAAGAAAGCTATAAGATAGACAAGAATTGCCATATCTTGAGCCAACTTCTAATTAAAGACTGCAAAGATCCATCACTTTAATTGAAATCAGATGAAACATGGAAAAAGGCATATGATGAAGGAAGATTCCACCTCCTTGATGGAATCCTTTACCATAGAACAAGACAAACATGTGTTATGGCCTTGACAGATAGAACCCTGATAAACACTATCTTACATGAGTGTCATGATAATGTTGCAGCTGGACATCTCTCAGAAGAAAGAACACTAGAGGGTGAAAACATGTTCTTGGTGGCCAAATTGGAAGAAATATGTTGCAGAATACTGCCAAACCTGTGACAGATGTCAAAAAGCCAACAGAGCCACAGGAAAGAAATTTGGAATGATGATCCAAATCCAAGAACCAAAATCCCCTTTGGAAATAGTTAATATGGATTGGGTAACAGCATTACCTCCAGGAGGAGACAGAATTTATAATGCATGCCTAGTGTTAGTTGACAGGTATAGCAAAACTCCTATGTTCCTACCATGTCACAAAGATGACACAGCTATGGACATAGCCATAATGATATGGAATAAAGTCATTAGCCACACAGGCTTATTCCAAAATATCATAAGTGACAGAGACCCAAAGTTCACTTCAGCATTATGGACAAACCTCCATAACTTGTTTGGGACAAAATTGTTATTCTCAACAGGTTACCATCCCCAAACTGATGGCTTAGAAGAAAGAATGATACAAACCTTGGAGGACATGATAAGAAGATTATGTGCTTATGTACTGGAATTTAAAGATTCTGATGGTTTTACCCATGATTGGTGTACATTAATACCAGCTCTTGAACTGGCATATAAAACATCAATCCCTTCTTCTACTGGAAAAAACACAAGCAATGCTAGAAAAAGGTTGTAATACAAGACTTCCTTATGATACCCTCAAAAAGGACTAAGTGGATATACATCCAACAGCAAGCAGCTTTAGAATAATGCTTGACAAAGCAAGACACCATGAAAGCAGTTGTATGCAAGATTCCTTGAAATATGCAAAAGAAAGATGGGATAAAAGTCATATACCACCTGACTTCAAAATAGGAGACTTGGTCCTACTGTCAACTCTTAATTTCAATAGTATAAGAGGACCAAAGAAATTGAAAGATTCCTTTGCAGGACCATTTATGATAAAATCACTACATGGACCTAATGCTGTGAAATTGGAGCTCACAGGTGAACTAATGAATAAACACCCAGCTTTCCCTGTAAGTCTGATAAAACCTTACAGCCCAAGTGACAAGGAATTATTTCCACTAAGAAATAAACCCCCACTTGAAATACCCCCTTTGGAAGAAGGAGAGGAAAAGAAAATTGTGAAGGTCCTTAAAGGAAGAAGGACAAGAAATAAAAAACAGAGAGAATACCTTGTAAGGTATAGAAATACAACTCAAGAAGATGAATGGCTACTTGAGAAAGATATAACAAATGCTGATAAACTACTCAGAAGGTTCAGACATGAAAGAGAACCTAAAGAATAGAAAAATCAAGCATTATTGAGCTTCAAGACTAACAAAGTCTATTGAAGACGTAGGACAGTGGATTATACCCTAATTAACTATATCAGATTGTGGTACAATCTTTTTTGGTGGTAGGGAATGTGAGCCTTTGAGATATAACCACATATCCAAAAAGGTCACAACAAAATTTCTGTAATAATTATACTTATGATAATTATCTCAACAATTAGTAAAATACCATAAATAAGCACAAAATCTAAATTAACTAAGAATCTAATGAATAAACATTTGTAATAAATTACACCATTATATTTCTCATGGTAAAATTCACATATTTCACTTTTATGGCATATCTGAAAAGTCAATAATTACTGAAGTATAAGTAATAATACCTTCAAAAGGTACAAAACCTCATTTATTTCAGAACCCAATGAAGCGACATGTGAAATAAATTGTACCATTGTATTTTCCATGAAGCTTTTCATATAAAACAATTATAAAGCTAATCTCTAAACTCAATACTTAAGGAATTAAGCTGAATATATGCACTTTTTTGGTCAACGCATATATTCATGGTTTTTAGCTGATATCTCTTGAAATATACAAGATGGAGAGATGAAACAAAGATAATTAACCATATAATCAATGTAGGAATACAGTTATGAACTGTATTTTAGAAGCTATAAACAAGGTTAAAACTTGTCATGGATTATTGAATAAAATCAACAGAGCTGTTGACCAGTTTATTGTAAAGGTGGTCCAAACTTAAAAATAAGTAGACAGTTATATTCTACTAGTCCATTAGTGAAGAACAATGGAATTTGTATTACAATATTCAAGGTATAACCCCTTGAAATCATGGTTTGAAGTTTGAAATATTAAATTTTGACAGAAAAGATGAGTTACAAGAAAAATCATCAAAAATAGAGTTTTGATGATGTAATGTAATTCTCTTGGAGGTTTAATAAGAACATTTCAAGCTATCAGAAATCACTACTAGAATAGCTGTAGTGTGTAAAACTCAAAATTTATCAGTGATCAAAGCTTAAGCTTAAATTTGAACATTTATGATCACTCACTGTAATCATATTTTAAGCTTAACAGTCATATAAGTGATAAAACTGATGAATACTATCAGATTATGATTAATAATAATAAAATCCACGAATTTTAGACTTCTTCCAAGCCTATGACATCATCAAACTTAAATTTACAGTGATAACTCTAAATAATGGTGTAATAATGAAGTAAGATGGTTTGATGATGATGTAATCATCACTAAACCTTAAAATATTGATCAATTCTAGTAGAAAACATCAGTACACCTCTACTAGAAGCCTTATGGACTCTAGAAGTGATTTATTTACTATAAATAGAGCCCTTTTTACTCTATTTCCCCCTCAGACGCTTACAAAACACTAAATAATTAAAACAAAAAGGTAATCTCTTTATTATTTATACATAAGACCCTTATATTGTTAATAACCAAAGATCATCCTTATTTTAATCATCATTATTGACATGATTACTTCAATTATTTAACCGTTTTGTTTAAATTTCTCTTAAAAACCTCAAATCCACATAAAATGAAGATAAATTGTAATTTGTCTTAATTTTTGTGGTAAATACAATTTGAATAAGTTGTATTTAGATTTTTTTGGCATAAAATCATTCAAAATTATTATATTAAGTATCAAAAGTAGGTTATATCTTCTTATTATAATAATTTTCTCTCTATTATTACTTTAATAATTCTTTAATTAATATAAATATTATTTATATTAATTTATAACTTTGATATTAGTAATATTATTGTTATTAATGGTTTTTTATTAATAAAAAAAATTTTTTTACGCCTTTATTATTTGTTGGTAACAATAATAAAGTGCTTTTAAATATATTAATTATCTTATATTAATATATTTATTTATTATATTACCTTTTTTAAAATATCAATCTTATTATTATATTTCTTTAATAATATAATTATCTTTATGCCATAATTATAATAATTCTTCATTATTATAATTATTTTTTATCTTATTTATTTTATTTATAAGGACATTCATAGTACAATAAGTAAAATATTAGTAATTTTTACTTATTGTTTCATAGTCAAACCTTACAATTTTCATATCACTTTAAGCCTTTTAAACACATGGAAAAATCATTATAATCATTGTTTGTAACTCTTATAATCATTTTTACCCCTTGAACCACCCCAAAAGTGAATTAAAGCATTTTTCATCACTGTTAACTTTGTCACTTTGTTTCCAAATTCACTCTGGTCACTTTTGGGTGTGTTTTCTCTTTAAATATCTTTATGAAGACTTTGTTCTTCAATTAATTTTTTGCAGCTCTTTGCTCAATTAATTCCAATTGAAATTGCTTTTGGAAAAATTACTTTTGTAGCCTTAAATATCTCTTATAGAGTATTTTTGGATACATTTTTATTGTTGGTAAAAAAATAAATGTTTATAATATTATTGTTTTATAATTATACAGTTAAAAACAATAAATTTGGTATGTTTCCTCCTAAAAATACTATTTCTTACTATTTCTAATTATATTTCTCCTTATACACATTTTAAGGAAAGGAAAAGTACTTATTTTAATCAAAATGTCATATCCCCACCTTACATAAGGGCTTGTGTCGGTTTAAAAAAATTTTAAATATAAATTGAAGTGTTTATATAAATATATCTTTAATCGGTTCAAAAAGCTAAATCCAAAATTTGATTTTGAATATTTGAAAATTTGAAAATTCAATTTCAAATATTTAAAGGCAACTTAAATTAAATTCTGAATATTTGGTCAAATTAAAAATTTAATAATGAATATTTGAGGAACCTCAAATATTAAACAAATTCTTTTAAATTCTTTGAATTGATTCTTGGATTTTTCTCTCTAATAGATAATAGATTTTAAATTCATAATTTAAATCATATAATTTGAATTATATTTATTTTATTATATCAAATTTTTGTATTAAAAATTTTCTTTTAAATCTAAGAATTTTCTTAAAAAAAATTTTGAATCATATTTTATTATAAAAATTGTTTTATTTCTTTGAAGATTTTTTAACTTATAGAAATTATTTAATACTATAACTGTTTTTGTTTGATTTATTGTATTAAATAAACATTATAAGTAAGTTTTTCTCTAAATTTCTATATATTTTTTTATCAAGTATTGGTTTCTTTTATAGAATTCATCTATAAAGTTTATCTTTGTAAAGTGTGTGAGATATATTATCTTATGAATAATATTAATATTACTTATGAGGAGCTTAAGTATTATTATTCTTCACATATAATTATCCAATTAAGAGCTTTATACTTTGTATTATTATAACTTTCAGTGACTATAATTATTAAGAAATTTACTATTATTATTAAATTATAGAATAATAATAATTCTTTGCTTTTTTATATAATTATATTAATTTGTGGTTATAATAATTCATCTTATTATATTTTCTACTGAGGAAAGTCATAGTACTCTTTATTAATATTAATATTGTCAATAGTTTTATATGAAATCCTTACAGTTAGAGCACTATATTATAGATTCATACATCTTTACTAAGAAGTAATCTATAATTGATCTTATTAGCTTAGATATTTATACATAAAAAAGACAATAATATCTACCTTATGTTTCCGAAAATTCCCTTTAGTAATATTAAGTATTTGTTCAGATAATAAGATTATAATAATTTAGCTATCAGAATTAAATTTGATCAAATAAACTGAGTGATCTTCCTCCTTCCAAGGTTGAAAACTGAATATTTATATTATAAACATAACTGAAATACATATTGGGAGAATTCGTAAATTATTACAATATCCACAATAGATATGCTGATGCTTTGACTTAATTTTGAACATTAGTGCTTATCCAAATAAAAAGGAATTATCTTTTTAAAACATGTTCAAGATGTTATATAGTATTAGAGGGTGTATTTTCTTGATTTTTGTTTCTTAACATAATCAAGATTATGATTGAAAGTCTTGATATTATAGTTTCAGATTTGGTGTGACACTTTTCCACTTTTGGGCTGAATGGCTTTAAAATATATATCAATAAAACCTCCATTGGAATTGATGGATCAATTATCTCCATTATATAAATCAAAAGGATATATATATTTACAACATGTTCAAGATGTTATGTAGTATTGGAGGGTGTATTTTCTTGATTTTTGTTTCTTAACATAATCGAGATTATTATTGAAAGTCTTGATATTATAGTTTCATCTTTGGTGTGAAACTTTTTCACTTTTGGGCTGAATGGCTTTAAAATATCTATCAATAAAATCTTCATTGGCATTGGTAGAGCAATCATCTTCTCAAAGTAGGAGAAGGTTATTTATTCCCTATCTGTGGTTGTTTTATCTCTTAATCCTATTTTCCTTTATCCTGTCTCAAGCAATAGATTTACAATTTGGACAGTCTGATCTTGAAATCAATTATGTGCTCCATAACCTAGATGAAAGCATGATCAAGCATTGGCATATAATACCTTAATTTATTTTATGGTGTTTTCTTTTTTTTATGTAGACTCAGTTTGAAGAATGTATAGTTCACTACTGATATGAATGTTTTAAATATACATTTTTATTATTCATTCAGAATGATATTCTCATCAAAATCACAGTTTTAAGGTAAAATTCAATGACAGTCATTAAAAAGTGGTTTTAAAAATTTGAACTTTTGATCCTTTCACTGTCTATCTAATGAGTTTTCTTGGGAAGTTGAATTTGTAGATGTAACGTAGCGACCCCAATGCAGTTGTAATTCATCCCAATACACGGAAATGAGTTAAAACTAACGTTTCAAATCTAAATATGTTGTGAGTTTGGGTCCATTTGCGTACTTGATTATTAACTGATTCAATTTTAGATCACTCATAGTACATACAAAAGTTAGTTCGATTTAATTAAAGATTCTTACCGCAATTCCATCCCTGCTATAAAGCTAATACAAGTTTGTGAAGAAGATTTTGTAGCAAATGTTGGTTTTGATATGTAGACCTCAGACATCACTTTATTGAAACGCTATAAAACTTCAAACAGTAATGATAAGATTAATATACCAAAATGATTTATTTAAGCTGACGACCAAAATCACATTAAATTTATAATTTACCCAATAGCCCTGTGACACTCTGCAACCTAGTAGTATGATTTGCAGGACTGTCTTGTTGGATAATTTTACAAGCCTATTTGTGGTTATTAGTGACCATGATAATAGTATGATATGTATGTAAAGTAAATAATTCTTCACCTCCATTTGAGATTATTCTAGCTCTCGCTGAATCACCAACTCGACGCAGGTAGGTTTGTCGTGTTAGTTCGCGATGACTAAGAATGAGTATGAACTAGAGAAGATAATGAAGAGTTAAAAGATTTGAACAGAGAATAGGATTTGACTGCTAGTACAACGTATAAGCAATAAGATCACACTATTTATATGCTAAGATTACTGGTGCAACGATGAATGATTGTCATAGCACATTTCGTCATTGTGGCGTCACACACGATGAGATTACATAAAACCACCTCCATGAGTTATCTCAACAGTATTTGTTGAATTTTGAAAGGCTTTCATGATAAAGGAGTGCAACCGAGAAATAAAATACTATAAAAGCACAGCATATGTCAAAGTCGAGATATAATTTGTGTAGTGTCGTACTATCCTGACCTATTTAGCCTCTCTACTGAGCAGCTTTTGGAAGAAAGTACTCCCCAAGGTTCTGGAAAATGCCACTCGAAGGACGAAAAAAAGACATATAATGTGGGAAAGAGAAGGCAAAGCAATGAGAAAATAATAGCCTTCACAAACAAAATTAAATCTAGAAACCCACAATGACATCAAAGGATAAAGCCCTATATGACCACATGTTTGTCCTACTTTCAGCCACGGGAAAGGTATTATAAAGCTTTAGGAAGAAATTTTTTTTCATCCATTTAAGAAGATGTTGATTTGAATCGTGAAATGTTTCAAGATTTTTTTTTGTGAATTGATAATTGCGTTCCTTTTCAATGGTATCCGAAACAGCACTTGTAATCGTTTCCGGCGTTATGTGTAGTTGAAGATATTCTTTTTCTTGGGGTGGAAGCAGAATTAAGTATTTATAGTCCAATAATCTGTTGGTAGCTTCATGAAGTTTTATGCCTGCATGGAATAAGGAAAACATTGAGTCCAATGTGACGTTGTCTTCCACATTTTCGAATGGTAAGGTTGGAAAATGGTCGATTTGATAAGTTCTAATGAAATTAAATAAGTAGTAACTAATCAAGTATTCAAATCTCTTCTTTGAACGGTCTGCATCTCCGAAATACTTCACCAATTGCAAAACCCACTCTTTAACGTTTTCTTGTTGCAAAGGATTTGGCGATTGATTCAACCACCAGTGTTTAAGTATACGCTCTTCAGTAACTGCCTCTATAATGGCTATTGTTTCGGGGCTTGCTTGATCATAAATGAAGCTTCCTTGGAAATCTTCTATTGTGCCAATCAGCATTAGCTCAACTAAATGGGCTTGTTGTGCCTTGTCAAGATCTTCCTTTCATCAAATCATGAGTTGGTCGAAGAAGGACGTCGCCAAATTATAATGATCAGCTCAAGATTCTGGCAAGATTGCTGGAAAGATCAGGGACATGGACTTTACCTCTCAATAAACCATGAAGATGTGCAGTATTCCAGTCCTCAAGCACAAAAGATAGCTCTGGCATGAGAGTAAAATATGAAACAATTTCAATGGGGCTTCTCCTCTTGTAAAGGTCACGTAAGTGCTCGCAAGTCCTTTCCAATGTCCTTCCGGTAGAAAAAAACGTTTTCAAGACTTTTTTATCGCACAATTGGTTTTCATATAAAAAATTCAATGCTTCAAATATAGACGTCTCAAAGAGGACTCTAGTACCCCGTGCTCGTTCTTTGGCAGCCATTGAAATTCCATCATGATTTGATAAGACGTCCAAATCGTGCAGGATCTTATTAAGTCTTTCTGCCATGGTGTTAACCTTCATTTCAGCTCTCTGATCGATTATGGCCTCTGCTATAGTTTCCTTATTTGAAAAACTTCCAGACGAGTCCAGCTTTTTGTCTTTCCAGTAGAAGTAGAAACAAACTCAGTATTTTTGATACCAGAAATAACTTATCATTTCATCAGTGCAATCCAAGAAGAATGCTGACATACCAATTTTTTCCACAAATGGGAAGTAATTAACTAACTTTGACAGCCAGCTAGACCATCTCGAACTCTGAGTACTTGAGGAAATGAAACCAAGACTCAAATTTGCTGATGGCGGCAAGTGATTTTTGATAAAAAGATCAATCTCATGGTCGACTTTCTTCAGCTCGTCGAAAATTGAAATGCACCGTTTAATCAAATCATTTTTTATCTTCTCCTCCTCATATTCTTTGAGCTTCTGCTCCAACTGAATTTTGAGCGACGATTCAGTTTGCGGAGATGCTGGTTGAGTTCGTATCCTCTTTTCCAAGTCGTTCTTCAGAGTTTGAGCATAGTCCTTTCTTCGTAAACGCAAAGAGTTGGGTGTTAACCATTTGTTGTTTTCGAGAATTTTCATTGATTTCTTCCTTGCTCTGTAACCTTGAGAAAGTTTTTCGATTTTTCCTACAAGAAAACAATACAAGGTTTCAATCAACCGCTCTCAATAGTAAAAAAGTGCTGCTGACATCGTCTATGCGGACGAACCTCGATTGATGGAAAGTCTTCTTGGGAGTACGGTTTCTAGAAAATATTTAAAGTCAACGCAATTTTTTTAAGAAGTATGATTTTTGTGATTTTAACCCACTCTTTCTTTCATTTAAGCCTGATGTTGCTGTATTTTGAACATAACTAGGCAAAAGCTGCTTGGATTGCTCAGAACACTCCCCCGAGCTGCTTAAATGAAAAGCTGTTTACTCATTAAAAGAAGCTTGTTAGCAGCCACGATAAATTGATTTTTTTGATATAAATAAGGCTGCTTGCCAATTCTATTTTTCAGGAAGTTGTTAATCTTACTCATCGATTCGGACACCTCATAGCTTTTTTTGAAGTAATACGCTAAAAAAACCAAATAAAAGATTTGAGAAAATTTCATGTTCGAACTGCTTCAATCTCCACGTCTTGAGACACCTTCGTGCGCTTGAGCTTGACGCAACGCGTCAATCGTAGTTCATGGACTTTGACTTTGATAAAATCGACTTTAGTTTGGCTGGAGTGGCCTCGAGTCTTGCTTTCAACGAACGGAAACTTCCTCCTAGAAAGAGTTTGGGGGGACCACCGATGCCTTGGAAGAAATAAGTGGCACTACATGTTTCAGACTAATCTTATCTTCCAAAATCCCCCAGGAAATATCTTGCCTTCCATGTCACATCTATCAAAGAATCTATCTTCGCAGCTCATCTCTGTTGAGTCGAAGAATTTGGAAATGAGCCGAGGCAAAGTGGCTGGCGACACTTAAAGATGGGGCTTCCTAACTTCTACCAACACCTCACCACCTTTTTAGCGCTCAAAACAAAACGACCCAAAAAAACTCATCAACGCACTCACTCGTCATCTTCCCTCTGAGCTTACATCACCAACATCTCCTCTTCCTCTTCCGCCATCTATAGTTCGTTGCAAGTCATGAGCCCTAGCCCAGATCGTTCAAAACCCCTTAAAGAGCGTTCATTGCTAATGAGGCCCCTTCTATAATGAACGGTGCAAATCAAAGGCTTTCACCTGGCAAGTATTAGAAGAAAAAACTGTCTACAACAGCTCATCTAGAACTCATAAGAAAAGGGATAAAAATCCTGTCACAGACAGGTATTATGATTACCCCATTCCCCAATGGAAAGGGCTTCGTAACCATAATCATTGTAGACTAGACTATAAATAGAAGTTGATGAGGCACTTACCAAATCCTCATCGACTCTTATTTTCTTCTCACTTAACACCTTCAGGTGTGGTCCACACTGCTGTCGTCGCCACTTAGTTTACTCATAAGGTATTAACAGACCTTACAAATCAGGTTAGTTATCATATAGGCTATGAAAAATGAAATTAATATCATCGACTCTTATTCTCTTCTCACTTAACACCTTCAGGTGTGCTCCTCACTTCTGTAGTCGCCACTTAGTTTACTCATAAGGTATTAACATACCTTACAAATCAGTTCTGCTTATAGGTTATGGGCCCAGAAGCGCTGTCTGGTTCTGCAGATCAAAAGAATGGTGTCCCTATTCTATCTGACAACAACTACTCAGAATGGGATGCTGCCATCAGGGCATTTTTCCTCTATATCGGATTTCTTGACTCCGTTGATGGAGATCTGAATGCCCCATCCGAAGCCACACCAGAACTTCTTATGAAATACAAAGAACTGACCAAAAAAGCTGCCAGAGCTATTTGCCAATCTCTAGAGACAAACAACCGGGAAAAATTCCTGAATAAATCTAACGAAAAGAATATCAAGGTCCTGTATGATTCCATCACTTCCTATTATCAATCAAACCAAAGCAAGAATCAAGGTAGAGTGTTCTGAAACCTACTTGCAGTAAGCTGTAAAAAAAAAGAATTAGAACACTTTATTAGCAATATCAGAATTCAACTTATGCACCTCAATTCAGTTGGTATCAAAGTTGGAAAAACCCCTGCCAATATAGATATTTCCAATGAATTGCTTGCTGAAATAATTGTCAGCAAACTTTCAAGTGGGTATGATAATCTAAAGAGGATAATTTACGAAAAAAGTGTTGAAATTAGAGAAGGAGAAATGATTTAACAATATCACTTTGAGAACGGAATTTGATGTTATCCAACCCATGCGATGAGATCACTGTGATCTTATCACATGAATGCTTCAGCAAGGCATAAATGAGCACTACGTGCAGTTGAATCGCATCGGGAAAAGAATTGTTTTCCATTTTTACTTCATCTTTATCTCGCATCTTAATCGTATCTTAATCTTCATTATTAAAGTACTTCAGCTCATCACTGAAACTAAGGCAGACAATATATCACATATCCTACTACTATTCTTATTATTTAACTAACCCAGTGTTCAACAACCTTTACTTTAAAAGCTGTTACCCGTCTATTTCTCTCGAACGTAAGAAGGAGAATAAGTAGACTGTTGAGGTATTTATTATTATTCATTTCACTAAAACGATTGTATGCTCCTTAGCTTACAAGTTTGTTAATCAGTATACAGTTAGCGTACACCGACATAGTGAACTATTTAAGTTGATTCATAATTATATATATATATAGCCAAAAAACTAGGTTAATTCTGTTTCATCTGATCTATCTTATAAGGCATATAAATGTAAACTGATATCTAGATTATGTTAGTTATTGCTACTGGTTAACTTTTATCCCAATAGAAAGATATTATTAACCAAACTCTTGCACAAAGACCTCTGGAGACTCAAATGATTGTGGCAAAAATAGACGACTACATCAGAGAATTATACAATTCCTCCATGGATGAAGCTGTGATTGAATCGGAGAGCGCTTATAAAATCAGACATTACTACCAAAATAGAGCACACAATCCTATGACAAAACATACGGCCGAAAAATGTCAACAGTTGCATCCATAACTTAAAAAACAACCAAAAGACAGACACGATAAGAAGAGAAACACCAACCATCAAAACAAAAACAGTGATTCTTGAAGAAGATCATTCATCATCTAATGATACTCAAGTTGTTAATTATTCTAAGGCTTATGCAACTAAAAGTAATCAATATCCTGCATTATCCTATCTAGACACAGCAGCATAAAGCCACATGATAGGAAATTGAAAATAATTCTTATCATAAAAAAATAAAGCCATGATTGTAGAAACTGCTGATGGCTCTCACACCTCAGTATTAGGCCATGGACTTGTGAAATTCAAATTGAATGATTATAAGTTTAAGCTACACTGCATCAATGTGCCTGAGATCAAAGAAACCCTGATCAGCATGGTAAAAATCTGGGACAATGGGTTCTCCATGATGAGAAGAGACCATAATCACTTTGACATCAAAAATGGCAAAGGTGTCCTGATGAATGGAAGAGTTCATAGCAACATTTTTGAAGTGACCCTAGAAATTGTTCCTCCAAAACAATCAGAATTGGCTTGTATCTACATCTCTGGAGAAATACTGCACAACCAAGAAGGTCATCCGGGTATTGAAGTTCTCAAAACAATGCTCCCAAATATTTGAAAAGTACCTTTCTGCAATGCCTGTGCTCTTACCAAATCACATCAACAACCCTACAAAGGAAAACTCCCCTGTGCACCATACATTGGCCACACAATCAATTCTGATCTGTCAGGAAAAATATCACCACCAAGTGTTGGTGGAGCTAATTACTATTTAAAATTGACTGATGACTACAGCTTATTCAAAACAGTATACATTATTAAGGACAAGTCTGACATGTACAATGAAATAAAATAATACTTAAAGAAGTTGATAGAAAGCATGGAACCAAAGTAAAAGTCCTTGTCAATGACAATGGGGGAGAGTATGTTTCAAGAAAACTGAAAAACGTTCTCAAAGAAAAAGGAATGAAAATTGTTCTTACTGCACACTATTCTCCACAACAAAACTCAATCTCTGAGAGAGGAGACCGTACCACTAGTGAAAAGGCCCAAGCCTCACTCCAAAAATCCAAACTCACCCCAAACTTTTGGGGAGAAGCAGTAACAACCAGTTTTTTCATTGAGAACATAACACCATCACCCTACAACAATAATCAAGTACCTTATCACATCTGGAACAAATCTGAATTCTATCTCAAATTACTGAGAACCTTTGGATGCTTGTGTTATGTAAACATCCCCAAGGTCCTGCGACAAGGGAGATTCTCAAAAACATCTTCCAAAGGGATATTCTTAGGCTATTATCCTGATGGAAAGAATAATTTACAAATCTTACTAACCAATGGAAAGATCACCAAAAGCCATGATGTCGTCTTTGATGAAGACCCATTTCCACAACCTTTGAACCAACATGCCCACAATGCAAGAAGTATGATTGATTAAGACGAATTGCCTCTGCAGAAAACAATCAACATACCCCTTTTCCACCACAACGGAAGAACAACCTGCAAATGAACAAAATGAAACTACACCAAACTCAATGAAAGCACCAGGAAAACCAGGATGGGAGATCAAACTTACCTCAAACAAAGCGCCTAAAACAGTCTCAGCAGACTTGGATGAATCAAATATTCTGCACACTAAATGACAAGCAAATATGGTAAGCATCAACCATAGTTACCCCAACCCTAAAAACTGTAATGAAGCTATGTGTTCACCTGATCGGGAATCATGGATAGCTTCATTAAAAAAAGAATTAAAAAACTATACTCAAGGGAAGTTGTAGAAGAAACCAGCTTACCAAAAGATAGAAACGCAGTTGGTTTCTCTGTCAGGTTCAAAAGAAAATTTGATCATCGAGGAAATCTGATCAAGAATAAAGTAAGAATCTGTCCACAAGAATTCTCACAAAAATAGGGAGTAGAGTATGAAAAAACTTACTCACAAACAGGAAAATTCAGTTCCTTGAGAGGTATGTTGACCATTGAAGCACTAAAAGAACTTGACATCCACCACATGGATGCAGTGGCAGAATCTTTGAGCCCCAATTTAGTAGAAGAAACTTAAATTAAGATACCTCCATTCTTACCTGAATATTGAGAAGGAAAAGTTTGGAAACTTAGGAAACCTTCATATGGACTGAAACAAGTCTCAAGATACTTGTATCATGAAATTTCAAATTAAATCAAGTCAATAAAACTGAACCCAAGCAAGACAGATCCTTTCCGGTTTATCTCAACAGAACCAGACTGGGTATGCTATTTACATATCCATGTTGATGAACTGAAAATTGTCTCAAACAATGTCAAACAATTAAAAACGTTTATTGAAGATTTATTTGAAATGGAGGACTTGGGTCTGGCAAGCTATATTCTAGAGATTGAAATCCGTTGGAACAGGATTGATAAAGCACTGACTTTGTCACAAATGACATATGTCAAAAATCTCCTAGACTAGTATCAAATGACAGATTGCAAACCAGTTTCAACACTAATGGCACCAAGCTCAAGAATAAAAGAAGCCTGCGAGGAAGAAAGGCATGCCCTCAAAGAACAGAATATCAACTACCAACAAGAAATTGTCAAGATAAGCTACCTCCAAGTTGCCACCAGAGGTGACCTGTCATTCACTACATCTCAACTTTCCCAATTCCTTGAGAACCCAGGGATCAAGCACTGGCAAGCTTTCAAGCACCTCTTATAATACCTTAAAGGCACAGTCTCTTTGGCCCTCACTTTAGGGGGAAAATTACCAAATATTCAAACATCCAGTGACACTGATTATGCTAGCTGCAAGGACACAAGGAAATCTATAACAGGCTACAGGACAATGGTTGGAAACTCTTTTATCAACCGTAAAAGTAAAAAGCAAACTACAATATCAACATCTTCTTGTGAGGCCAATTACAAAGCTCAATTTGAGGGTGGCAAAGACCTTGTCTGGACAGAAATACTACTTCAAGACCTGCGAATAAGTGTAGATTACCCTCTAACACTGAATGGTGACAACCAGGGTTCTATTGCACTTGCAAAGAATCCTCAATTACATGAACAAACTAAGATTTTTGACACAATATTCCATTGGATCCAGGAAATGATGATGAAGAAGAAGATTAATAACACATACATTTGGACACAACAAATTCCAGCTGATGGACTAACTAAAGCTCTGCCATGACCAGCACATGAGAGATTTGTGAAACTTTTAGGACTACTAATCTCATGAGTGAGGGGGGTCTTAGAATAAAAACCTGTCTACAACAACTCATCTAGCACTCATAAGAAAAGAGATAAAAATCCTTTCACAGACAGGTATTATGATTACCCCATTCCCCAATGGAATGGGCTTCATAACCATAATGATTGTAGACTAAACTATAAATAGAAGTAAATGAGGCACTTACAAAATCCTCATTGAATATTATTCTCTTCTCACTTAGCACCTTCAGGTGTTCTCCTTACTGCTGTTGTCGCCACTTAGTTTACTCATAAGGTATTAACATACCTTACAAATCAGGTGTTTTCCTCAATTATTTCTTTTCCACTTAGGTTACTCATAACTTGCAAACTCCACTCCTTTTATAACCACTGATGAACAACCTATCCACATTACCTACTACTGTGTCAATAAAAAAACACAATCCAAAATGAACAACTCACATAAAAGAAGATGTCTATGTAGAAATTTCCACATTTACTTACAACCAAGAATACCAAACAATAAAAAAAGAATAACTGCCTCAGGACATTTCTCTGAAGCCAAAGGACTTATTACAATGAATAATACAACAACATAAGCCCAAGTAGTAATTGATTGTGGAGAAACACCCCACATGTTCAACTTGAAAGACTTCTTCTCCTTTCTATCAACAATTCCTTCCTTCTCTATTGAAACCAATTACAGAAAAAGCCAACTCTGTGAGCCTTTGTGATACAACTGCATATTCAAAAAAAATCACACAAAAACTTTACAATAATTATTCTTTTAAAATGATTATCTTAAAACAAGTGAAAATTTCATAACTAGGAAGAAATTCTTAATTAACTTAGAATCTAATGAGTCAAAATTTTGAAATAGATTGAAATATTAGATTCCTCATGATAAAATACAAATATATCATTTATATGTCATATCTGTAAAGTCAATAATTAATGAATAATAAGCAAAATGCCATAAACAAGACATAGACTCTTATTTATCTCAGAAACCAATGAGACTACATGTGAAATAAATTGCACCATTGGATTCCCAATTAAAAAATATACATAAATATTTTTCATGTCATATTATTAAAGTCAATATATAAGGAAATAACCTGAATATATGCACTTTTATGATCAGTGCATATGTTCATGGGTTTTAGCTCATAGCTCTTAAAATACTTTGCTGTGAAAGTGGTTCAAACTTAAAATAAAGTAAATATTCAGGTTCTATTAGTTCATAAATGAAGAATGATGTATTTCCCTCATTATGTTCAAGGTAAAACCCCTTAAAATCATGATTTGAAGTTTAAAATAGTGAATTTCAAAAGAAAAGATCAGTTATAAGAAAAATCATCAAAAACAGATTTTTGATTATTTAATAAAATTCTCTTAGAAGCTTTATTATGAAATGTTAAGCTATCAGAATCAACTTTCTGATTGTCTGTAGTATGTATAACTTCAAAGTTATTAATGATTAAAGTTCATGCTTAAAATTTATCATTTAAGATCACTCACTGTAATCTTATTTTACGTTTGACAGCTATATAAGTGATAAAACTGGTGAATAATATTATATTATGATTAATACTAATAAAATCCACAAATCTTAGGCTTCTTCCAAGCCTAGAGTTATAGTTATAGCTCTAAATAATGGTGTAATGATGAGATAAGACGGTTTAATTATGATTTTATCATTACTAAACATTAAAATACTAATCAATTCAAGTGGATACCATCAGTATATATCTACTAGAAGCCTGTTGGACTCTAGCAGGGAAGAATTTACTATAAATAGAGCTCTTTTTAATCTATTTTCCCCTTAGATGCAACAAAAACAATAAATTATTAAAACCAAAGGTAAAAACTTTTTTCTTTTATATAAAACTATTATATATTAAAAAAATAAAGTTAATTTATATTATAATAATCAATTTTGATGTGATTAAATCAATTTTTAATTGTTTTTTTGTTAAATTTCTCTAAAATCTTTAATTCCATGTAAAAACAAGAAAATTTGTAATTTATCTTAATTTTTTTATTGTAGATAAAATTTAAATAAGTTTTATTTATATTTTTGAAATAAAATTATTCAAAATTATTATATTAAGTGTTAAAAGTAGGTTTTATTTTCTTTATATAATATTTTCTCTCTATTATTATTTTTCTATAATTCTTGAATTAATAGAAATAGTATTTATATTAATTAATAGCTTTAATATTAGTAATATTATTGTTAAAACCATTTTTCATTATTGAAGAACAATTTTTTACACCTTTATTATTTGTTTGTAACAATAATAAAGTGCCATAAATATATTAATCATTCCATATTAATATATTTATTTTATTATATGAATATTTTTAATATATAATTTATATCACTATATTCATTTAATAATAGAAATATTTTATGACATAATTATAATAATTCTTCTTTGTTATAATTATATGTTATCGTATTCTTCAAGCTTCATAATGACATTCAGAGTACAATAAATAGAATATTAGTAATTTTTACTTATTGTTTCATTGTCAAACCTTACAAACCCATTGAAACAGTCACTGGGACAGTAAAAATAATCAACTATGAAAATATTTTGATCCTTACAAACTTTCTACTAGTATTGAAACTGACCTTCAATTTAATCAGTTTAATGCAGCTTTTCAAGAAGCAACTTAGGATACACAGAAAAAACAGAAATTTAAGCATCCAATCTAGTGGAACGATGTTGTGATGGGGATATATTGACAATAATCTCATTAAAATAAACTGCCAAAACCACAGTTCCCTATTTACCATGTCCTTGGACAATTTGGAGAATAAGAGACTTGGGCACCCTCGGAAAATACCAGTACAAGAAATGGGACTCTCAGCAAATAATGTGCCCCATATTACCTGTGATATAAAAAAGCACACTTATTGCCTTTCAAATATGAATTTGAGAAAGTAAGCTTACCCATTGACTGTGTTCACATTGATCTAGTTGGCCCTTTTACTCCTCATTCCGTTTCTGGATTTTGTTATATTCTCATTATTATCAATTAATTTACATTGTACAGAATAATTTGTCTTCTCAAAAAGAAATCTGACTCTTTTGATCAGCTTATAATAGTTAAATAAATCAATCAAAAACCATCACAATAGAACAATAAAAAAGGTCATCTCTGATCAGGGAGGAAAATTATTCGATTCTAAATTGAAAGAATTATCAAATACATGCAGTTTGAAACACATCTTCGCACCAGCCTATATGCCCAAAAATAATGGGTACCCAGAAAGAGAAAACAAGATGATTATAGAAAAAGCTAGATGCCTTATCAATGGTTCTAATCTGTCAAGCTGCTACTAGGCTGAGGAAATAAATACAGCAACCTTTTTATCAAACTTAATTACTACTCCCTCCATAAATAGCAAATCCCCTTATATGCTATGGAACAAGTCACCTCCCAGAATCAAAAAACTTCCACTTTTTGGATGTAAATGTGCAATAATAATCTCAAAGAATAATCACAGCTGGAAGGGAGGTGATCCCTTCAGGACATGAAAACGAAGCTTCATCCTACTGAGTCTTGAGAATACAAGACATAAAGGTCATTGTCTCAAGGTAAATTATATTTAATGAACCAATCTTTCCGACATCTAAGGGTTTTGTTAAAGAAAGTAGTGAAATTCTTCTCAAAGGCTTCAGCTCATTGGAAATAGATGAAATCCAGCCAATGGAGAAAACCTCCCCCCAAGAAAAGGTTCAAGTGGTGGTAGATGAAGTCCACGACTCTTGCGAATGTGCTAACTCTATGTGTGAGCCTTAGAGGTAATTTCATGTACCCAAAAGACCACAAATACAAAAATTAGTATATAAATATAAATAAAATAAATTTATTTATATTATTAAAATAAAAATTAAAATATAAATATAAAATTATATTCAAAATAAAAAAATTTAATTAAAATTTAAAATTAAAATTACATTAAATTTTGTAATTATAAAATTACATTTATACTTAAAAAAAATAAGTAAAAATGAATTTTTAACAAAACTGTAAAAAAATAAATAAATTTGGAAAAAATTTAAATAAAAATTATTATAACTTTTTATCCAATAAATAAACATATAAAAATTATTTCACCATAGGATTCCTCATAAAAAATCAGGTGGGGTCACCTCTGAGTGAAATTTTTGTAACTCAACTCTAAATAAGCTTAAATTAAGTTTTTAGTATTTTCAATACAAAAGTTGAAAATCCTCGAAACCTTAATTTAATTCACACCACATGTGGTGTTAACCATCAATTTTTGTGTTAAAATTGAGGTGTTGTGTTTAGTTTAGAAGTTATGAGGAATTGAAGTATTTTCAATTGAATTCAATTGAAATGTCAAAATGTGCGCGTGTATTACATAAGTGAACTTTGATTTACATATGAGGTGTCAATTATTACTGTATTGTACTGTACAATTGAATTGAATTACATATGTAAAGTATAAGTATAATACATGATGAGGAATTAAAGGAAAAATAAATTGGAAAGATTAAATTTGGGGGGGAAAAGGAACTCCAGCTCTAAGGGGGAGCTAGACCCCCAAAATCCTTGCTGACAGGCGTGGGATGTCAAAATTCATGCAAAAGTTCATCACTTTTGGCCTGGAATTGAGTTACAGGGTCTGTGGACTCAATTGATGATGAGGTTTTGATACCAACTGGGGTAGTTTTAGCTGTTGCCAAGAGGGTAAAACTACCCTTAAGATAAAACAATCATAATAAAAACAGTTTTAACTGGTTTCTACGCCTCTGACACACATTCTGACGTGTTTTGAAGGCTCTAGGCCTGGTATTGCTATAGTAATGGCTGATTTAAGGGTCTAAAATGGCTAAAAATGGCTAAAAATGGCTTAAACCAGCCCTTTTTTGGCCTAAACCAGGGTTCAATGATGCCATAATTGGCTTTTCTGTTGTCAGACTGTTTTTCACGACTGACAAGAGTAAATTTTACTTTTGGAGTAAGAGAATTGATGGCTATAAAAGAATGTCTTCTTTGCCCCACTTTTCTCTTCATGTTAGAATCTTTTCCTTTTATTAATTAGTTTAAAACTGTTAAACCAATCAATCAAAGATTCCAACAACCACTTTTTAATCATTTTAATCCTTTTAACCACGTGAAAAAATCATTATAATCATTGTTTGTAACTCTTATAATCATTTTTACCCCTGAACCACCCCAAAAGTGAATTAAAGCATCTTTCATCACTGTAAACTTTGTCACTTTGTTTCCAAATTCACTCTGGTCACTTTTGGGCATGTTTTCTCTTTAATATTCTTTTTAAAGACTTAGTTCTTTAATTAATTGCTTGCAGTTCTTTGCTCAATTAATTCCAATTGAAATTGCTCTTGAAGAAATTTCTTTTGTAGCCTCAAAATATCTCTTGTAGAGTATTTTTTGGATAAATCTTTATTGTTGGTAAAACAATAAATTTTTATATTATTGTTTTATACTAATAAAGTTATAAACAATAAAATTTGGCGTGTTTTCTCTTAAAAATAATATTTCATACTATTTTTAACTGAATTTTACCTTATACAAATTTTGAGGACAGGAAAAGTACTTGATTTTTAATCAAAGTTTCATATCCACACCTTACATTTGGGGGCCCAGCTGTGATATTTTACCTGTGACATATTTTTTTTACTCTTTTTAAATCTTTTTTCTTATATTGAAAAATTTAAAAACACATAAAAAATACTTATAATTCAAAAAATCCATAAAAAATAACTTTTTTTTTCATATTATAAGTGAGGCTTATATTTTTATTTCTTTTTTGAAATAACCTTTTTTTTACTTAATTAATTGGCTTTTTCATTAATTTTAGTGTCTGACAACGTGGTAAGACAAGAAAACATTGAAACAGCCTCAACAGTAACCAGCATTATCCCTGCCAGTACTGTTAATTCTGATCATAATAGTACTGTTATTGTGACTCAAAATAACCAGCCTGAACCAATATCTTCTGAATTGATTAACTTGGACATAAGTAATACCCTTCAGAAAGCTAAAAATTTGGCCAATAGTAAGTTTTTGACGTAAAAATACTATTTTAAGCCTTTTTTAACCATAATTATGCCTTCAACCAGGTCAGGAGCCAGCTACAACCCCTCAAGCAGCTCCCAAAAAAGTAATAGACGTGATTATGGCAGAAGCCAACCAGGTACAGAAGGAAAAGGGTCAGTTGATGACTTCCAAACAACTAAATTGGGTCATTCTGAAGCTGATAATACTATTTTACCTTCAAAAAGAGCTGACACCGCCACAACAAGCCTCTGTGGACATATACAAAGCCAGCCACAGTGCATACAACAATGCACTTCAATTCAAGGAGTACCAGATCCTTGCAGACCTGTGGAAGAATTGCATGAATTCTTACCTGACAGTAAGAAAATTCTTGGGCCATCCCAACACTTGCAAATTGCTCAATGGATGGCATCCATTGATGGAGAAGAAAAACATGATGCTTTTGACACTAGAATGGAGGAAAAACAACCCTCCACCACCCAAACCAGTGCCAAAAACAGCCCCAGTGGCCAGCAGCAGCAATTCCAACGTGAAAAAGCAGCCACAAGCTCCAAACAAGGGCAAAGGGAAGGCACCAGCCCCAAAACCTTACAGCCAGGGCTACAGAATCCCAAAGATTCAGCAGGATGCCATGGAAAATGTATTTCAGATGGCCAGAACCATGATGGAATTACAGAAGAAGGAGGAAGCCAGATTAAGGTTCCAGAAATGATTTCTGACATATTTGATTCCATCCCAGAGTTGTATAATGCTATAAATGACGTGAAAAAACATCTTTCTGATAAAAATGACACCATTTGTAACAACATTAAAACAAACAACCTGAGTCTGTGCCAAATTAATGAAACACTTATGTGTTTTGAAAAAGTTTTGAGAACAATTAAAAATTCCAATAATGATAATTCTTCTAACAATAAAATAAATGAACAATCTGCCATTATTAAAGAATTAACAGATAAATATTCTAAATTCAATATTGATGACATAATTGAAACAAGAATTAAACAATCCATAAATATTATCAAGACAGATAACAAGAAAGTCCTTGATGACATTTCAAATTCATTTACTGAAGTAAAGACATATACCATTGCCTTGAAAAAGTGTTTTGATGCTTCACAAGAAGAAGTATCAAAATTATTAATGAAATTGAATCAAGTCACTGCTGATAATACAAGACAGACAGAGTTATGGCAAGAACTGACACATAAGGAAGACATGTATAAAATTGAAGTAATAAATTTAATACAAAGCTTCCAACATGAATACAGAAATTCCCAAAGGTGTAGCAACAGTAAAATGAATGACATTGAACAAATACTGAACACCTTACCAAGAATGTCTACACCTCTAAATCAAAATGAGGGCACAAGAATTCCAAATCCACAAGTATTGGATCCTGATAATTCACAATTAAAAAATGAATTATCCACTTCTTTTCATAACTTGGAACCATCAATGGGCCAAGCACTCTTGAAAGAAGTTCCAAAACTTAAAGAATGGCCTCACTTCAGTGGTGAAGGAGAGTATGACCATATGGAATTCATTAGAGGTATTGAAATGATCAAAGAGGATTTTGAATTACCAGACAGATTGGTAACAGCCAGGTTTAACACCTTGTTTACCAGATCAGCTCACAGATGGTACATCAAAATAAGACAAGCACATGGACACCAGAGTTGGACTTGGTGGAAAACCCAAATCATCAACAAATGGGCAAATGATGCTTGGAGGTTTAAAGTTGAAACAGCCTTTGAATCTGCCAAATTTAATGCTGATAAAGACAAAGCTTTACCATGGTTTTGCCAACAAAAGGACAGATTAACAGCATTATATCCTGACATGTCAGAATTTATGATCCATAGAAAAATTCTAAGACAATGTGGAGGTGACTTAGAGCATGCTGTCAAGAGCAGGACTACTGAACAATCTTCAGCAGAGGATATTATAAATATATTAGAAGAAGTAACCACCAGAACAAAAATTGGTTCTAGTAGGGTGAATCTTGAATCAAGGTTTAATACACCTTGGAAAGATTCTGTGGACAAAAACCCCAAAGAAAATTCTAACAATGTTGGGTATAAATCTGCAGATACAGTCAAAAAGTGCCATATTTGCCAAAGCACCACCCATTTAGCTAATACATGTCCAAAAAGGGGAAAAATCAATGAAATTAATATTGGAAAGGGACCTGATGTTGAAAAAGATGACATAATTGAAGACAATTCAGATGATAAATCATCCATATTTTCTGAATCTTCAAAAGATATAGAAAATATCAATGCCACTTTTGACATCATGGAATCTTATTCCCACTTGCCACAATTGAGCAATATTCAACTTGATTTATCAAAAGCTCAAGGGGCTAAACTTATGAAAACCAAATCCCAATAGAAGGAATAAGTGTTACAGACTTGAACACCACCTTCTTTGAAGAGGTCAGAAATAGTTACATTCAAGATACCAATTGTAGCATCTTATACCAATTAGTGAACAAAGACTGTAAAGACAACTCTCTAATACATGCCTTGGATTAAGTATGGAAAGGATCATATGATAAAGGAAGATTTTACCTACTTGATGGTATAAAATTCAACAGTACAAGTAACCCAATGAGAGCATTAGGAATCTTTGAGAATCACAGTTTAATTGGTGGTTATGTAAAATTGCTCTAGTACCCATTTTATTGGGAAATGACTATTTAATCATGTATGGGAAAGATTTACATAATAACAAAGACAGATACTCTCCTATTGAGACATCTGGTGCTAAGAAAATTACCAAAGTTCTTAAAGAAAGGAAATTAAGAACCAAGAAAGTAAGGGAATACCTTGTTAGGTACAGTGACCCAACTTGTGAAGATGAATGGCTAGAAGAAAAAGATATACCAGAAGCTCCCAAACTCCTCAGAAGATTCAGACACACTAGAAACACCAATATTACAAAGTAATATTCTTTTTTAGGGGGAGGGAATGTGAGCCTTAGAGGTAATTTCATGTACCCAAAAGACCACAAATACAAAAATTAGTATATAAATATAAATAAAATAAATTTATTTATATTATTAAAATAAAAATTAAAATATAAATATAAAATTATATTCAAAATAAAAAAATTTAATTAAAATTTAAAATTAAAATTACATTAAATTTTGTAATTATAAAATTACATTTATACTTAAAAAAAATAAGTAAAAATGAATTTTTAACAAAACTGTAAAAAAATAAATAAATTTGGAAAAAAGTTAAATAAAAATTATTATAACTTTTTATCCAATAAATAAACATATAAAAATTATTTCACCATTGGATTCCTCATAAAAAATCAGGTGGGGTCACCTCTGAGTGAAATTCTTGTAACTCAACTCTAAATAAGCTTAAATTAAGTTTTTAGTATTTTCAATACAAAAGTTGAAAATCCTCGAAACCTTAATTTAATTCACACCACATGTGGTGTTAACCATCAATTTTTGTGTTAAAATTGAGGTGTTGTGTTTAGTTTAGAAGTTATGAGGAATTGAAGTATTTTCAATTGAATTCAATTGAAATGTCAAAATGTGCGCGTGTATTACATAAGTGAACTTTGATTTACATATGAGGTGTCAATTATTACTGTATTGTACTGTACAATTGAATTGAATTACATATGTAAAGTATAAGTATAATACATGATGAGGAATTAAAGGAAAAATAAATTGGAAAGATTAAATTTGGGGGGGAAAAGGAACTCCAGCTCTAAGGGGGAGCTAGACCCCCAAAATCCTTGCTGACAGGCGTGGGATGTCAAAATTCACGCAAAAGTTCATCACTTTTGGCCTGGAATTGAGTTACAGGGTCTGTGGACTCAATTGATGATGAGGTTTTGATACCAACTGGGGTAGTTTTAGCTGTTGCCAAGAGGGTAAAACTACCCTTAAGATAAAACAATCATAATAAAAACAGTTTTAACTGGTTTCTACGCCTCTGACACACATTCTGACGTGTTTTGAAGGCTCTAGGCCTGGTATTGCTATAGTAATGGCTGATTTAAGGGTCTAAAATGGCTAAAAATGGCTAAAAATGGCTTAAACCAGCCCTTTTTTGGCCTAAACCAGGGTTCAATGATGCCATAATTGGCTTTTCTGTTGTCAGACTGTTTTTCACGACTGACAAGAGTAAATTTTACTTTTGGAGTAAGAGAATTGATGGCTATAAAAGAATGTCTTCTTTGCCCCACTTTTCTCTTCATGTTAGAATCTTTTCCTTTTATTAATTAGTTTAAAACTGTTAAACCAATCAATCAAAGATTCCAACCACCACTTTTTAATCATTTTAATCCTTTTAACCACGTGAAAAAATCATTATAATCATTGTTTGTAACTCTTATAATCATTTTTACCCCTGAACCACCCCAAAAGTGAATTAAAGCATCTTTCATCACTGTAAACTTTGTCACTTTGTTTCCAAATTCACTCTGGTCACTTTTGGGCATGTTTTCTCTTTAATATTCTTTTTAAAGACTTAGTTCTTTAATTAATTGCTTGCAGTTCTTTGCTCAATTAATTCCAATTGAAATTGCTCTTGAAGAAATTTCTTTTGTAGCCTCAAAATATCTCTTGTAGAGTATTTTTTGGATAAATCTTTATTGTTGGTAAAACAATAAATTTTTATATTATTGTTTTATACTAATAAAGTTATAAACAATAAAATTTGGCGTGTTTTCTCTTAAAAATAATATTTCATACTATTTTTAACTGAATTTTACCTTATACAAATTTTGAGGACAGGAAAAGTACTTGATTTTTAATCAAAGTTTCATATCCACACCTTACACTATGACCATCAGTGAGGAGGTATATGAATTCACCCCATTTAGCCAATTTATTGCTAATTGACCTTAACCAAAGATAAAAGTCATAGGACCACACCACCCTACCCTTATCTCAAGCAATTTCACTTGCTACAACATTCTACCCTACAGCCAAAGAGCAGATAAACACATCACAACTATCTCTGAAACTCCTCAAACCTCTCAGAAGGCTTTTAAAAGCCCTTCAAAAGAAGCCTGGATTGATTCAATGAACAAGGAGCTGGAAAACATGAAGCACATGAAATTATGGTATATGATAGTACTTGATCCTGGCTACAAGTTGGTGGGAACAACTTGGGTTTTTAAAAGAAATAAAGATCACAGAAATAACATCATTGCACAAATGGCTAGACTCTGTGTGCAAGGTTTTACCCAGATGCCTGGAATAGACTTCAACAAAACTTTTCCTCCTGCTGGGAGATTCAATTCTCTTTGCACTTTGATAGCCTTTGCAGCAGAAAACTCTTTGGATTTTCATCAAGTTTACTTCAAGAGTGCCTTTCTCAATGCACCCCTTACTGAAACCGTATATCTATCAATTACCCAGGGAATGAATCAGTATCAAGGGAAAAAGTGTCTTTGCCTGAATGAGGAGATCTATGGTTTGAAACAAGCTCCATTAGCCTGGTACAAAAGATTGAGAGATTGGTTAGTTACAGTAGGGCTTAAATCTTGCACTCTCAATCTGTGTGTTTTCTTTTCATCTGGAAAAAGAGCGACCTGGCTATATGTTCATATTGATGACATAGCCACTTTCAGCTCGAATGTTGAAGCTTTTAAGTTGGAAATTAAGCAAGAATTCGAAATCAAGGATCTTGGCCGTTCTGATCTTATGCCTGGAGTTAAAATATCACAAGACTCACAAAATCTCACTCTTGACCAGCAGAATTTCTCTGAATCCCTTCTGGATATTTATGGGATGGGTAGTTGCAAGACAGTTTACACCCCCTTAGTTCCTAATGCTCACCGTCAGGAAGAATTGGATAAAGAAGTGCAAGAGTTTAAGCTAATTGGGGTCGGCTATAAAAGAGCTGTTGGGAGCATCAATTATCTAAGCACTGCGGCTAGACCAGATCTCTCCTTTGCCATTAGCTGCCTATCTCAGTTCCTTGAAAGACCGGGTATTCAGGATTGGAGAACATCTCTCCATGTGCTTTGATACTTGAAAGGGTCACAGACTAGAGTTCTGGTATATTCTTGAAGTGAAATATTGGGAATCAGAGCCTATAGTGATGCAGATTGTGGTAATTTTAGGACAACGCGAAAATCAGTCACAGGCTATCTTTCCACTTTCAAAAACTTCCTGGTTATATGGAGGACTATAAAGCAGCCTACTTTATCCCTATCAACAGCTGAAGCAGAATAAAAATCCATGTGTGATCTAACCTCAGAGCTTCTATGGTTGTGGCAGTGGTGTGCTGAAGCAGGAATTGCGACATTTGACCAGGAAATACCCGTTCATGAGAATAATAAAGATTGCGTCAACACAGCTTGTGGGAGAAGAAATTTCAACATGAAGAGGCTGAAACATGTTGAAATTCAGCTGCACTTTGTGAAAGAAGAAATTATTGCCTCAAAAATTGCTTTGCAATATACGCCAACAAGTGACATTCTTGCAGACTTCCTCAAAGAGTCTGTTGGAGGATCAACCCTTGCTCATGTGCGTACTGCATTAGTGGTTCTGAGCCTAGGGGAGAGGGGGGGTGTCAGAAATCATGATCCTCCACCTGCAGCCACATATCATCACTAGCAAACTCCTCTAGGAACAGCCCCAGTAACCGTAGCAATCTCAAGATCCACAACCAACTACGGCCTCCTAAGAAAATCATCTTCTCTCCTTTCAGTCAACTTGGCCCTTATGGATATTTGAATAATGTCTCACTTCTTTCATCTAGCTTCTTTTGTCTCAAACCATCTTTACTTTATCTCAATTCTTTCATCTAACTTCTTTTGCCTCAAACCATTTTTCCTTTGTCCCACTTCTTTTTCTCTACTACCTTGTCTTTTCCTTTTTCTTTTTAGCTCACAACCATACTCAGGTGAAGTCTCTGAACTACTCAAGTCGTATCACAGTTCCAAAGCTTACTTATGACTTCAAATAGTCCTGTTCTTTACTTCTCTTTGTTCTTTTTCTGTTCTCTTGAAACTGTTAATTAAAACGTTGTAATACACCTCTAAGGTACAAACCACTCATCTTTTGTTTCCTTTTAAGACTTCTTATTAATTTTAATACACCTCTAAGTTTTTGTGTTTTGACAAGAAGTATCTATACACTTATCACTATAAGTACGATGTAAAGGAAACACGCCTAGAAATGTGAGATAACAATGAGTACAAGACATGAACAGAATGTAGAAAGAAAAGAATGTTGAATTTCCTGACCCTAAAAGTCCTAGGTCAGAACCATACTAATCACTCCTATCCCAAAACTGCCCTAATTGTTAATTAAAACATTATTCTGTCTCTAACAATTTGCTTACTATTATAGGCACCGTGCATCATCCAATGACTCCTCCTTGGGTCTACGATGTAGTTCCATGATATAAAACTCCTCTTTGTTCAAAAAAAAGGGGAAGTCTTCGAGGGAGAAAAACTCCTCTCCATTTCTTAGTCACTCCATTTCTATCAGCTATTAAATTACCACTTAAAACTTTCCTACTCATTGCTCCTTCATTCCTCTTTATAAAATAACTCTCCTTGTAAAAACACAACTGTGTTAATTTATTGTTTTACAATTTTATTTTAATTATTTCCTCTTTAAAATAAAATTTGAAAGCTCAAGCTAAAGTGCCACTAGTCCCTTGTACTTATATTGTTGTTGCCCTGCTTTCCAACTTCAGTTCTAAAAATTTCACAAAGAGAATTACAACTATAGAAAAGTAATCTCTATATAAATTTTGGGTTCTGTTCTCATTACTCCCAGAATGAGTTACTGAGTCACATTATGTTCTTCCTTTCTCTAGTGAATCTTTGAGTACCTTTCTTGATTCTCATCTTAATTGCTGAGGCTAATTCTCAGTGCTTATTAAATAGGCTAATTGAAAAGATTGAAAAACTAAAAAGGTTTTGATTAACAAAACTTTCGTAAAGCTAGAGAAAAATGAGACAACAAATAGGTGCCTGAAAGGTGAACAATGGTTTTAGATTTTTATTTTAGTACAATTTAGGATGAGACAACACGCTGAGGATATTGTAGCAATACTATCAGTAACCTTCTAGCGCTGAGGCAGAGGGGCACTTGTGCCTACCTAGCAGAACTATGACTATTGTTTCTTACAAATTAACAATACTGTGATGGAGCCTAATGAAGGCAGTCTGGTGCACACTTATTGCACAAAGATTAGTGATGAGGCTGAGTGTCTTCTCAGAGAGTTGAAAAAAAGACAAAACACTTGTCCAGATGCAAAGTGTATATGCAACTTTGGGTAGAAAGGGATACTTTCGATGGAGTAAAATAAAGAGTGATGATAGATCAGAACACTTTCCTTCGTTCTTTCAGCTGGCCTCTCCTAAGCCTGATTGTTATCTTAAAACCAAGGACTAGTTTCACACTAGTGTTTGAGCTCTGTAATCATATTGGGTTTATTTGCTCACAGACTGAGAGACAATCTCTTTTTCAACACCAATCAGCTTCCTAGACCCCCTAGACAACATAAGCCACCTGCTTCTTCCAGAAATTTATGAAAGCAATGAAAATTTTGTTAACCAATGCCACACATGAGCAGGAATCCTCACTATTTATGAGCAAGGTACGTTCCCTCAAAGAGAAAAACTAACCCCTATATGTCAACAGGACTCACCACCCTGCTCACAAGAATATACAATAAAAGTGAGGCAATAACTGAAAAATAGAAATATCTAGAAACTACTATCATGATGTTGAAAAAAAGGATATACTAAATAACAAAACAGAAACGTTTTACAAACACACCGGCAAGTACTTTAAAAACTGTTATAGTGAGAATATTATGTAAAGGTTTATGGAACTAAAAGATTTTTATTTATTAACAGGGTATTATTGTATAAAAGAAAAAGATAACAAATATACAGATTAACCTAAAAGGTGGATAGAGTTGCTACAACAATAAGAGTAAACAAAGTAATGGTACAGAAGGATATTGATCTTTGGTCAGATTTTCAATGTCAGTAAGTGAGTAAGAACTGCTTCTCATACCTGTGGTTAGGAAAGCTGTAAATATTATTAAAATATGGATAAGAAATAAATGTTGCTGTTGCAACGTAAGTCATAAGAGGAAAGTACAATGAATGAAACAAGATAAAAAAAGGAAAGATATTGAATGAGAAGGAAAAGTAGCAAAGGATTCTAGGACAAGAGATGCTGATACATTGCTATTATGTGGAATCTTCTAGCTTCTTATAATATAAACACGGCCGTGGATATTCGTCATATACTACCACTGTGGACGGTTGTCCACAAGCCTACTTAGCTGAGTAAACAAAGCTCGGTCAGCTTTAAATGTGCTTGTGCTTTTGCACCGAGAGTGAGATCGTGCTCACCTAAACCCTTTTAAGTGAATCTTTCTCATCCCCCCTCTCACCCAGTCGCAAAAGACATAGTGCCTGCAAGGACTTCCCCAGCGCTTCTTTGTTCACTTATTTTATCAGGAAATCTTCTAACATATGAGCTGAGGGTATATAGCGTAAGCACACTAAATATTTCTGGATGGCTTCTTTAATGCATTGTAATTGAATGTCAACATGCTTGAGACGTTTTTTGTTTAGGTTACAGTCTCCATCGGCAGTTTTGATACAAGATTGATTTTCTTCATATATGAGGTTGGGTTTTTCCAACTTCAATAGCCTTTCTTCTTCACACCATTGTTTGAACCATAAAAATTCTGAGGTGAGGTCGCATAGAGACTTGTACTCTGCTTCTTCCGTAGAGATAGATACATATGGCTTTTTGAGGGTATTCCAGAAGACCGGGAATTGATGAAAGCAGGTGAGGTAACCTGTGGTTGAGCGGCGAGTAACCCTGAAGTTCCCCCAGTCAGTGTTTCTGAAGGCTGTTACAGTCTTGCTTGTTTGTATGGGGTAGTAGAGTCCTCTGTTCTGTGAACCACTCAAGTACTTGAGCACATGAAGGAATGCCTTCTAGTTCTTCAGCCCTGGAGTTTCAAGGTATTGGGAGAGTTTACTTACTGCAAACAATAGGTCTGGCCGTGTTGCTGTGCTAAGGGAGTTGATACTTCCGATCACGCTTCTGTACCTTGTTTTGAGCTTTTTGAATGATATTTCCTCATCAGTTGTGGCTGGAAAAAGGTGTTCATTATGTTTCAGTGGTGTTATGACCGTCTTGCAAGTGTTTATCCCATATTGTTCCAACAAAGCTTTGTTGAAGTGTTGTTGATCAAGGCTGATGCCATCCTTCCTTTTGTGGATCTTTACACCTAGCATTAGATCAGCTGGTCCGAGGTCCTTTATCTAAAATTCCTTGCCTATTTCTTTCTTTAAAACTTCTACATTGTTGCCAAAAATGGATATGTAGTCTACATGCACATAAATCCAAGTGGAATTTTTCCCTGACCTGTGAAAAACACATGGATCCAGAACACTGACAGAGACGTTTGCCATGGTTAGCCAGATTTTCTGTCTTTTGTAACATGCCAGCAGTGCTTGTTGTAGTCCATATATTTCCTTGTTTAACCTGATAAAATAGTTCCTCTTCTCAAGGTTCGGTCCTTGTGGGATTGCAAGGTAAACTGTTTGCTTAAGTGAAGCGTTGAAGAAGGCGCATCTGATGTCGATTTGATGTAACTGTAGGTTGTTGACACAAGAAAATGCAATTAAGGTCCTCAAGTAGTTCAGTTATCCTTTTGAGGAATAGGTTTTGTTGAAGTCTACTCCTAGGGATTGTGTGAACCCTTGGGCACAGAGTTGGGCCTTATGTTCTATTGGCTCAGCTCATTATTCTTTATCTTGAGAACCCATGTTGTTCCAACAAGTTTGTAGCCGTCTTGGAGATCCACGACATCCCATACCTTTAGAGAAGCCATGTTTGTAAGTTCATTATTGATATATTGCTGCCAGAGAGAGCTGTTCTTCAAGTTTATTTATCCACTGAAAGTGTCAGGAGCTTTGTAAATAATTGTAAGGAAAGCGTTTGTACTTTTCTTGTAAGGGAGAATGTTGACATTGTCTGCTGCTGACTTGATCAGTGTTGGATGCCATGGGCCTATGATTTAAATTTGGGGCAGTTGATCTGGAAATTCTTCATTGATGTCCTCTGTACAATTGGTATGGATGTTTTTTTCTGTTTCCTGTATTCTTAAAACTGGTTTGCAAGTCCTTGTGGCTTCCATATTTGTGTCACTGCTGTATTTACAGGCTGCATTGTTTAAATTAAGGGAGAAATATAGTGTGTCTTCAATAGGGAATGGTAGACTTAGAAATACTTTTTTGTTGAAAGTTGCATGGTGTGTGATTGATACCTTTGAGTCACTTAGACAGAAAATGCAGTAGGCAGTGTTCTTGTTGTTGTATCCAATGAGAATCCCTGGTTGTCCAGTTGTTTCCATTTTTCCTTTGTATGGTCATTTGGGATTGTGTATCACTTCCCTGAATCCAAAATTTCTGAGTTGTTAAGTTTTTGGTAGGGTGTTGATCTAGAGAAAGTGTTGTTACTGATTTGCCCTTGATGCTGTTGAAGGTAGATTTGAGAGTAAAAATGCAATATTTACTTCATCCACCCAGTAGCATTTTGGTAAGTTTGCTTGGTTCATTAGATAGAATGTTTTCTCTAGGATAGTGCTATTTTCTCTTGCAAAAAATAAATTATTCTGAGGAGTTCCAGGAGGTGCTACTATGTGAGTGTAGCCACAATTTTCCAAAGGTTTCTTGAAGTTATTATTGACAAGCTCCCCCCTATCAGTAACCAGTTGTGTTAGTGTTTTGTTATGAAGGTTCTCCATTGCCGTTTTGGCAATTCCAAAGTTTTCAAAAAAATCTGATTTATTCTTCAAGAATTTCACAATTTTGAAAGATGAGGCTTGATTGATGATAGTGAGAAAATAGAGATTCCTGGAAACTGATGGTAGTGTAATGGGTCCTACTAGGTCCATATGTACACAGTGTAAGGTATTGAGAGCTTTCTCAAAGTGATTGTTGAAAGGAAGTTTGTGATATTTGCTAGTTTTGCATATTAGACAGTCATTTTTGTTAGTTTCTAGACCTAAGGGTTTCAAGACAGATGGACCAGGATTACCTAGCCTATTATGCCAAGGAGTCTGGTTGGAACTGGTGAAAAGAGTAGTGGGGATTGAGTAGGTACTGATCATTGATTTGTTGATTATCTTACAGCTTATAATTTCTTTTCCTTGTGAAATTAGGTTGAAAGTGTAATTTTTTGGTTCACTGTTAGTTCTTCTTTAATTAATTCTAATAAGCTGACAAGGTTGCATTTAAGATGTGGTACATATAAGAAGTTTTTGAAGATTAATTTTTTGTTGTTGCTTATGATCTTTACTGTTCTTGTGCCTAGTGCTGTAAGGTTACTGTTGAAATCTCTGGTTGCTACTTGTATGTTGGTTGGTTTGAGAGAGGAGGAAAAGAGCCATAGATTATGGAAAATATGATGTTTAGTGCTGAAATCTATTACAAGTTTCTGCGATGATGGCTGTTGCTGTTCAAGATATGTCGCAAGTGCTTGAGCTGTGGTGAAATGACCGCGCTTCTTCTCCCTTGTAGGAGGTCTTAGGTTAGGATTTTTGGTCCAACACTCTTCTTTCTTGTGTGTTGAGCACCTATAATTTTTTTTTCTGCACAGTAATAGATGATCTTATGTGGTTCTCCTGATGAGATGAGGGTAGTTGGTGTAGTGGATTGTGTTTTGCAGTCCACAGTGTTTACATGAGCTAGGTCTTGTAGTTTATTGAGGATTTTTTCTGGTTGTTAAGGATGTCTCCATTAAGGAGAAGTTTTTTGACAAATTGATGAAGGTTGGTGTCTCCTCTTAGTTTACCAAGTAGGGAATACAACAGAAGTTCTTGTGGGACCATGATACTGACAGATTCAAGCTCCATCATCAGTTTCCTGCACAATTCAATGTAGCTCTGAAGTCTACCATTGTAGAAGCTTCTTTGCCAATACATCTATTCTATTAACTGCTTTTTTTGAAGTGTATTGTTCTTCAATCTTTTCCCAGAGTAGGTTTGCTTTATTGATGGTTTCTGCATTGACTAATTTGAAGAATACTCTTTCTGTGATTTTGTTTGTAATTATATTGATGAATTCATAACTTGATCTTGAACATTTGGTGACAATTGTTGTAGATGCGTCACTTGGTACAGGTTTTTCACATATGTCAATTAGGATATTGGATTGAAGGTTTATCTTAATTTTCATGTGAAACTGACCAAAGTTAGTTAAATCTAGCATTGGAATGTTTGAGATATCTTTTGAAGCAATTTCTTTGTCAGTCATGGTGTATTGCAAACCACCTTTCGATGTTATATTAGGATTTTGTCAATACTGTAAGTATGGAAACGTTTATGGAACCAAAAACCTTTTATTAACTAACAAGAGATTTTTGTATAAAAGAAAAAGATAAAAAATATACAAATGTACCTAAAAGGTGCATGAAGTTGATACAAAAAGAAGAGTAAAAAAAGTAATGGTACAGAAGGATAGCTATCTGTGATTAAAGCTTCAACCTCAGTTAGTGAGTCTTCACTTTTTATTGAGTAAGAAATGTTTCTCATACCTGTGGTTAGAGCAGTTGTAAATATTATTAAAAGATAGATAAGAAATGAATATTTCTGTGGCAATGTAAGTAATAAGAGGAAATTTGAATAAATGACATAAGATAAAAAAAGATAAGAGATTAAAGGAGAAGGAAAAGTAGTGAAGGATTCTGGGACAAGAGATACGGATACATTGCTTTTTTTTGGAAGCTTCTAGCTTCTCATAAGCTAAACACAGCTGTGGTTATTTGTTGTAAGATGTGTCTATGAAACTGTTGATAATATTACTATTAATCAACAGTACTATGACTGTTCTTATGAAATTCAATAATACAATTATTATAATCACAATTAAATAAATAATTCATTAATTATTTCTTTTACTTTTTATACACTACTAGTGATTATAACAGTAAGAAGTAATTGTCTTCAAGAATCAATTACAATAAGTATTTAATGATAAAAATTCTTTATTAAAATAATAAAATAATTTTGATTTATTGTTATCTTTTACAAGAATAATTATAATTATAATTCTTGAACAAAGAAATGCTATAGAAGAACTTTAAGAATGAATTATCAACAACTCACTAATACTCCAATGAACCTTGGAAAGAATATGGTAGAGATTTGATGGATAAATAGGGGATTTAAAGGATCAAAATTGATTTAGAACAATATTACAACAATATATAATTGATTTCTATGATTTTACGTCTTTCTGTTTGATTCTGAAAGAATTAAAATACTTAAGAAAAGATTCAACTAATACTTACTTGTTGGTAACAAAGATATAATTGGATAATAACATGATCTGGAAAAAACAGCAATAGGAGGCCTCTTTTAAGTTAAATCCAGCTCACAGAGGCATCCTATGGATCAAACTGAAAGACCAGTGAGTGAGAAAACATCAATACTTTTTGGATTAATGATTGCATCATATGTTGTCATGTAATATTATTATTATTCCTTAATTAATGGTTTTACATGATTACCAACCCAAATATGGTTAATAATAAAAGTAGTAACAACTGTAAATCTTCTTTTATTTCAAATTGAACATTAATTTCATAAAGTTATCAAAGTTATTGGAAGTTCAATCAGAGGTTTTATTTTCTGTGAATTTTTGAAGATTCAGTGTTTCATGTTGATATATCAAAAATAGACTGTAAGTAAAACGTTAAATTTTACTTATGAAACTTTAATCATTTTTGATTTATTTATTTATAATACTGTTCTCCATCCGTACTGAAAGCTTCAGAAAGATTCATTAAGAACTGTGTTTTTAATGAATTTTTGAATTTTTTACCTCATTTCTGAGTAGAATTGCACATAGCACTATGTGGCTGGTTGCTATGAGGTAAATCAATGGATACTAGCCCAAAAAGGGTTTAAATTACTCTTTTGTGGTTTATCCATGCAAAATCATTAAGAATTGACATGCTTACAGGAGTCTAAGTTTCCCTTTATGTCTCTGTCACATCAAAATAGTAGCTCATTTGAAATTTATTATGATTAAATGAGATTTTGACCTGGAAACTAGGTTCCCACAAGATTTGAGTATACTAATTGGGCCAAGGTCAGCCATGGATCCAAGCTTTAGAGCTATTCACACCTCAGAGGTCTCAGAAGATGGGTACCCTGGCTCTCTTTGATGTCTTTTGTCCCCCTTAGCTATTTTTATGTCAAAAATAGAATTTCAGGCTTAAAGACTGATATCCACTATGGGTGTATCAAAACTTTATGTAAGAATACAATAATATTAGGTTCCACAAGCATGCATAACACCATTCTTAGTGTATATGTAACAAGGGATTTCTCACATTCCCATTATTTTGGCTTGAAATTGAGAAAAACAAAAATTTTCACAATTCTTTTATGTGGTATAGATGATGTGGTAATGAAGAATTTTCCATATTACCACCTCATAGATTTAATTTAAGCTTATTCACTCTATGGAGCTACCCTGGGTGAATTTTTGTGTAGAATCCAAATCTGGCCTTAAATCCATGGATTTATCTACTCACAAAAAGGTTATTCATCTTTTCTGAAATCAAAAGTGATGAATTTTGAATATATGCATGCTTATGGGTTATGCATAGTCCAGAATATTTTTTGAAGATAGGTTTTTCCTATTTGGGTATGTAAAATATATCTCAAGGCTCACATTTGTCATATACTGCCACTGTGGATGGTTCTACACAAGCCTACTGAGCTGAGTAAAAAAAGCTCAGTCAGTTTTAAATGTGCTTGTGCTTTTGCACTGGGAGTGAGATTGTGCTCACCTAAACCCTTTTTGGTGAATTTTTTTCAGATTAGACCCTATGTTGGCAAAGGTGGAAGGGCAATGATAATATTAGACAAAGTAGGAAAGGCTTGTGATGTCAAAGCATGAACGCTATTACCTGAAAACAAGTCTAAACCGGAAGGAGCCAAATGTAAAGAATGTGTGATAAATAGAGCATTTGTATCTGTTGTAATTAGAAAGATCAATTCTTTTTCCTATTCTTTTGTGTTCTTATTATTTCTATCTCTTTTTACCATCACTACTATCTATATGTTGCACACTCATATTACAAGCCTAGGAGTAGATAAAGGTAAAGACTGCAGTCTGTGTTAATTGTTTATTTAATCTCTATTAATAATGTTAGAAATCATGATCAAGACCATGATGACATATGGGATAACTACCAATGTGCCACATCAAGCCTTTAAACTCCAGTCAGTATTTAATTTACCCAACTGCATGAACTAGTGCTGATAATCGGGATGATACATTTGTACAACATAAGAAATCAACAATCATCTCAAATTACAAAAGAACATCAATCTCTTTTCTTTCTTTTTCTTACATTTTCATTCTCTTTTTCTTTTCCATTTCACTCAGTTTCAATCATAAAAAACTTTCCCTTTTCTACTCTATCTCTTTTTCCACATTTGTTTCTTTATTATTATAAATACAACTCATTATTTTTGCTGATTCAGGTATGGTTAAGATTTACTAATATATTATCAAATATTGTTTGAGCTAATAATAACTTATATTATTGTTAATCCATCATTTTTTTACTATTATTGTTTCTACTGTTAAATATTGGTCACTTGTATTTCGCTTTTTAGGTACAATTATTCACATCTTAATTTCTATTTATAAGCACATTCATTATTGAAATTAAGTCAACTTTGTTTTCATTTCAATTTAAATTCCTGGTGCTTGAAAAAGAGCAAAAAAAGAAAATGGTGAACTACAAGCTACTGTGCAAACCAAAACACAATAATGACTAATGACTCTTATGGAGACTATTTGTGAGCCTTGGGGTATATTTTAAATACCCAAATAGGCCGCAACTATCTTTAAAAAGAGATTCTGAACCATCAATAACCCATAAGTCATGCATGTCTTCAAAATTCATCATTTTTTTGAGTAAGTAAATCCATGGACTTGAGGCTAGATTTGGATTCCACATACAATTTCACCTAGGGTACCTCCATAGAGTCAATAAGCTTAAACTAACTCTAAGAGGTGGTAATATGGAAAATGCTTCAATACCACATCATCAATCTGACATAAAAGAATTTTGAAAGTTTGTTTTTCTAAATCTCAAGCCAAAATAATGGGAATGTGAGAAATCTCTTGTTACATATACACTAAGAATAGTGTTATTCATGTTTGTGGAACTTAATATTATGATATTATTACATACAGCTTTGATACACCCATAGTGGATATCAGTCTTTCAGCCTGAATTTCTATATTTGACATGAAAATAGCTAAGGGGGAAAAAGACATCAAAGAGAGACAGGGTAGCCAACCTTTGAGGCCTCTGAGGTGTGGATAGCTCTAAAGCTTGGATCCATGGCTGAACTTGGCCCAATTATTATACTCAAACCTTTTGGTAACCTAGTTACCAAGTTAAAATCTCATTAAATCATAGTAAAGCTACAAATAAGCTACTATTTTGACCTGACAGAGAGGTAAAGAGCATTAGACTCCTGTAACCATGCCAATTGTTAACAATTTGCCATGGATAAGCCCCAAAAGAGTAATTAAAACCGTTTTTGGACTAGTATCCATTGATTTACCTCATAGCAACCTGCTATATAGTGTTATTTGCAATTCTACATAAGAATGAGGTAAAAAACTCAAGATTCATTAAAAATACAATTCTTAATTAGTCTTTATGAACTTTCAAGACCAATGGAGAACACTATGATCCATAAGAAAACCCAAAAGAGCTACAGTTTCATAAGTAAAAGTAAAAGTTTTACTCAAAGTCCATTTTTGATGATTCCATGTGAAACACTAAATCTTTGAAAATCCACAGAAAAAACACTCTGTGATGAAATTTCCAATATGTAAGGTTTGACTATGAAACAATAAGTAAAAATTACTAATATTTTACTTATTGTACTATGAATGTCCTTATAAATGAAATAAATAAGATAAAAAATAATTATAATTATGGCGTAAAAATAATTATATTATTAATAAAATATAATAATATAATTTATATTATAAAATATAATATAATAGAATAAATATATTAATATAAAATAATTAATATATTTAAGAGCACTTTATTATTGTTACAAACAAATAATGAAGGCGTAAAAAATTGTTTTTTATTAATAAAAAACAATTAATAACAATAATATTACCAATATTAAAGTTATAAATTAATATAAATACTATTTATATTAATTAAAGAATTATTAAAATAATAATAAAGAGAAAATTATTATAATAAGAGAAAATAACCTACTTTTAACACTTAATATGATAATTTTGAAATATTTTCTGCCAAAAAATATAAATACAACCTTTTCAAATTGTATTTACAATAAAAATAAAGAAGAATTACTAATATTCTTCATTTTTACGTGGAAATGAGTTTTTAGAGAGAATTTTAGCAAAAAAATTAAATAAATGATTTAATCACGTCAAAATAGATGATTATACCAAGGTGGTCTTTGGTCTTTAATAATATAATATTTTTATATATAAAGAATAAAGAAATTACCTTTGATTTAATTTATTTAATGTTTTTGATGCGTCTGAGGGGAAAATAGAGTACAAAGATCTCTATTTATAGTAAATACCTCCCTCTTAGAGTAAAACAGGCTTCTAATAGACGTGTACTGATCATATCCACTGCAATTGATCAATATTTTAAGGTTTGGAGATGATTACATCATGATCAAACCATATTGCATCATTATTACACCATTCTTTAGAGTTATCACTATAACTCTAACGTTGATGACATCAGAGGCTTGGCAGAACCCCAAATTTTGTGGATTTTATTAGTTTTAATCATAAAATAATAGTATTCACCAATTTTATCACTCATATGACTGTTAAACTTAATTTAAGGTTACAGTAGGTGATCATAACTTCTCAATTTAAGCTCAAACTTTGATCTTTAATAACTTTTAAGTTTTACACGCTACAGTAATTCAGAGAGTGAATTCTGATAGCCTGTCACAACCTCATTATGCTGCCAAGAGCTTTTCATTACATAATCAAAACTCTAATTTTGATGATTTTTCTTGGAACTCATCTTTTCTGTCAAAATTCAATGTTTCAAACTTCAAATCATGATTTCAGGGGGTTATACCCTGAATTTAATAATAAAAATTACATCATTCTTCACGGATGAACTAGTAGAATCCAACTGTGTACTTTATTTTAAGTTTGGACCACTTTCACAACAAAGTGGTCAACAGCTCTGTTGATTTTTATCAATATTTCATCATAGGTTTTAACCTTGTTTATAAATTGTAAAATAAAGTTCATATCTGTGCTCTTACAGTAATTACGTGGTAACTTCATTTTTGGTTCATCACTATATCTTGTATAGTTTAAGAGATATTAGCTATGATCCTTGAATATATGTGTTGACCAAAAAAGTGCATATATTCAGGTTAATTCCTTAAGTATTAACTTTGGAAATTATCTCATTAATTGTTTCATGTGTGAATTTCTATGGGGAATCCAATGGTTCAATTTATTTTACATGTTGTTTCATTGGTTCTTGAAATAAATAAGGATTTATGGTTTTTATAAGGTATTATTCCTTATAACTCATTAAATATTGACTTTACAGATATGCCATAAAAATGGTATATGTGTATTTTACCATGGGAAATCCAATGGTATAATTTATTTCACATGTTGATTCATGGGTTTTTAAGTTAAACCAATTTTTGTACCAATTTATGGTATTTTTGTATTTTTGAAGTAATTATTTGTAATGTATAATTATTCTAAGTAATTTTAGTATAATTATCCTAAAGGTATAATTATTCTGAGTCTTTCTTGTGACCTTATTGGGTATGTGGTCATATCTCAAAGGCTCACATTCCCTACCACCAAAAAAGATTGTACCACAATCTGATATGTGTAATTAGGGTATCATCCACTGTCCTACCTCTTCAATAGACTTTGTTAGTCTTGAAGCTCAATAATGCTTAACTTTTCTATTTTTCAGGCTTTCTTTCATTTCTGAACCGTCTTAGTAGTTTATCAGCATTTGTTATATCTTTCTCAAGTAGCCATTCATCTTCTTGAGTTGAATTTCTATACCTTACAAGGTATTCCCTTTCTTTTTTGTTTCTTGTCCTTCTTTCTTTAAGGACTTTTACTATTTTCTTTTCCTCTCCTTCTTCCAAGGGGGTAATTTCAAGTGGGGGTTTATTTCTTAGTGGAAATAACTCCTTGTCACTTGAGCTGTAAGGTTTTATTAGACTTACAGGGAAAGCTGGGTGTTTGTTCATTAGTTCACCTGTGAGTTCCAATTGCACAGCATTGGGTCCATGAAGTGCTTTTATCATAAATGGTCCTGCAAAGGAATCTTTCAATTTCTTTGGGCCTTTTATGTTATTGAAATTAAGGGTTGATACTAGAACCAAGTCTCCTATTTTGAAATCAGGTGGCTTATGACTTTTATCCCATCTTTCTTTTGCATATTTGAAAGAATCTTGCATACATCTGTTTTCATGGTGTCTTGCCTTGTCAAGCATTATTTTAAAGCTGCTTGCTGTTGGATTTATATCCACTAAGTCCTTTTTGAGGGTGTCATAAGGAAGTCTTGTATTCCAACCTTTTTCTAGCATTGCTGGTGTTTTTCCAGTAGAAGAATGGATTGATGTTTTATATGCCAGTTCCAGTGCTGGTATTAGTGTACACCAATCATGGGTAAAACCATCAGAATCTTTGAATTTTAGCCCATAAGCACAGAATATTCTGATCATGTCCTCTAAGGTCTGTATCATTCTTTCTGCTAAACCATCAGTTTGAGGATGATAAGCTGTTGAGAATGATAACTTTGTCCCAAAAAAGTTATGGAGATTTGTCCATAATGCTGAAGTGAACTTTGGGTCTCTGTCACTTATAATGTTTTGGAATAAGCCTGTGTGGCTAATAACTTTATTCCATATCATTATGGCTGTATCAATAGCTGTGTCATCTTTGTGACATGGTAAGAACATGGGAGTTTTACTGTACCTGTCAACTAACACTAGGCATGCATTATAACTCCTGTCTCCTCCTGGAGGTAGTGCTGTTACCCAATCCATATGAACTATTTCCCATGGGGATTTTGGTTCTTGGATTTGGATCATCATTCCAAATTTCTTTCCTGTGGCTCTGTTGGCTTTTTGGCATCTGTCACAGGTTTGGCAGTACTCTGAAACATCCTTCTTCCAATTTGGCCACCAAGAGCAGGTTTTCACCCTCTCTAGTGTCCTATCTTCTGAGAGATGTCCAGATGCAACACTATCATGACACTCATATAAAATAGTGTTTATTAGTGCTCTATCTGTTAAGGTCATAACACATGTGTGTTTTGTTCTATGGTAGAGGATTCCATCAAGGAGGTGGAATCTTCCTTCATCATATGCCTTTTTCCATGTTTCATCTAGTTTTGATGAAAGTGATGGGTCTTTGCAGTCTTTTATTAGAAGTTGTCTGAAGATATGACAGTTTTTGTCTGTCTTATAGCTTTCTTTAACTTGGTTAAAGAATTCTGTGCCAATGTCTGTAACACATATTCCTTCTATATGGTGTTCTTCTTGTGGTACCCATGCTGGATTGTCAGGGGTATTTGCTAAAGCCCATCTGCTAAGACAATCTGCATTTTTATGAATATTTCCAGATTTATGCACAATAGTCATATTTCCTCTATATTCTTGGATAGCAATTTGCCATGTCAGCATATGTCTATTTGGGGTTTTCATGTTTAATAGAGATTTTACAGCATTACAGTCTGTGATCACATCAAATACTGTTCCATCCAAATAGTAATGTAATTTTTCTAAAGCCCACACTAAGCAGAGGAATTCCATTTGGCTTGCTCCATATCTTGCTTCTGTTGGCTTTATCTGCCTTGAAATGAAACAAATTGGTCCTTCCACTGGTTTGTCATTGATAATTTGTGTCTGGTGTAGTGCAGCACCCAGTCCTTCTCCACAAGCATCAATGTAAAGTTTAAAGGGTAGTTTCCAATCTGGCATTAGAAGAAATGGGGCATTTGTTAAGGAATTTTTCAGTTCTTCATATGCCTTGACTCTTTCTTCTGTCATTTCATAGACTGCTTGTTGATCACATAGCTTATACAAGGATTTAGCAATTTTTGCAAAAGTACTTTATATGCTTTCTATAGTAACCAGAAAATCCTAGAAATGATTGCATTTCTTTTTTGGTTTGAGGAATTGGTTTAAGTAGTACTGCTGCTACTTTATTTTTGTCTATGCCTAGACTGAGTCCAGATACAACATGTCCTAGTGCTTTCAATTCACTATATGCAAAATGACACTTTTTCAAGGAAATTTTCATATTCACTTGGACTATTTTCTGTAGTACCCTTTCTAGTTTTGTAAGGTGATTTTCCCAAGTTTCTGAGCAGACTATAATATCATCAATATAGATAATTAACCATCCTTCTGATAATTCTTCAGGGAATATGGTATTCATTATTCTTTGATAATGGGAAGGTGCATTTTTTATTCCAAATGGCATTCTTAAGTATTTAAAAATTCCACAATGGACTATTATTCTTAGTCGTTTCTCGGCATTGTCTGTTAAGACATTTTGATGAAAACCCTTAAGAGCATCCATAGCTGTAATGAACTTCGCTTGTGACAATTGGGTCAATGTCTCATGGATTCTAGGTATTGGATATCTGTCTTGAATGGTATAGGTGTTCAGGGCTCTGAAGTCTCCTACCATCCTTGATTTTCCATTATGCCAAGTTATAATGACAGGTGTAGTGACTTCTACCTGTTCATTATGTCCTACCTTTCTCAGTACTCCAAGGTCCATTAATTCTTTAATGTGTACCTCTAAGGCTTCTCTGGCTCTTGGACTAGCTGGGTAAGCTGGTCTCCTTAGTAAGGGTGGGTAAGGCTTTTCCAAATTAAGAATTATGTCTACTTCATGCCCAATTATAGCACCTAGTGGCTCTTTGTCAGTTGCAAAAGGCATTTTTGTACTTAAATAAGAGGTCAATTAATTTTTCTTTCATTCTATCTGTTAATTCTTGATTGAATTCTGCCTCTTTAAGTTGTTCAGATATAAAAAGATCCTTTTCTGGAAGCTTTTCTTCATTCTTAATAACTGTAATTTGTTTTTTGTTATTTAAGAAACCAAACTTCTGTCTCTTATTGTCTCCTATAGTAAAATATCTATCCTTCTGGTTAGAGATATCTATACCATAGATTGATAAGTAGTCATTTCCCAGGAAAAAGTGATTACTGGTACAGTTGTCCATTACCACAAATTCCACTTTAATTCTGACACATTGTGAAGGGTGAGTAAAAATTAGTGTTAAATCAATTATTCCAAGGGGCTTCATGCTCTCACTTACACTACTGAATTTTACACCTTGTATTGGCATAAGTTTTTCTTGCCAGTCTGGGACAATGGTTTTTAAATAACTTTTGCCAACACAGGTGCAATATGCTCCTGTATCTAAGTTAGCTTTTCCTTCTTGGTTATCAACCATAACAATACTTATACTTGATTTTCCAGCTGTATATCCCATTCCTCTTGCAGGTTTGGCTCTATACATTTTGGAATCTTGCACATTTGTCAGGTTTGTGTCAGATGTTCCAACTTGTGGTAAATTTGAGTTGACATCTAGTACTTCATAAATTATATCAATATTATTAATTTCTGCATTAATTTTATTAATTTCATCACTTTCAGAAGTTTCTGATTCTTCTGTTTCTTTTTCAGAGTCAGATTCCTCCTCTTTGTCATTGTGGTTTTCTGTTTCCACAATTTCATTGATTTTTGCCTTTTTTAGGCAATTATTGGCTAAGTGTCGAATACCTCCACATTTATGGCATTTCCTTTGCTCATTATTATTGGATGTACTGGGCTTGAAGGATTCTTTTGATTCATCTTTTTTGATAAATGGTTTATTTGGGCTTTTAATGTCCAATTTCTTCCAAGTCCTGCCAATTTTTGTTCTTGTCACTATGTCTTCCAGTGCATTAATGTACTCCTCTGTGGAGCATGGTTGTCAGCCTGTGACTCAAAACAGAGCACCAGCATGACATCCAACATACCATAAGTAATGGTATGAGGAGTATTGGACAAATATAGCTAATACAAGTAAGTTATGAAGAGGAAACCTCCTCAAATATAATAAGAAAGGACAAAGATATGCCCTATCAATGATAAGACCAAATAAGCAAAACCCTTATTTTCACCTCTCATCTAACTTATGCATATTTAAGTTATTATATACCAGAATGGTATTTTTATTAAAGCTCACATAGAGAGCTACACAATGATATCATCCATGTTGTTGTAACACCACTACAACTGGAGATACCATATGACCTTTATTTCAAAACCAAGACCCCCCTGAAAGTCAAAGAGGGCTTGTACAAAACTGTACAAAAGTATAACCAAATTAAAGATATAAACAAGAGCTTTAATTTGAGATACATTAGACCTCTTTATCTCTTAAATTGACTGAGGGATCTTGGTTCAAAGGTTTAACAACCAGAAATACAGATATTCTGAAAACAAGAAAGTAAACAAACCCCTGTATCTTTGGTATACACTCATACAACTGTACAGTGTGATATACCAAACTGTAGAGCTAATCAATCCCTACAAAACTGTATCATCAGAATACAGATATATTCCAAATTGAAGAAGATATCTGGCATGGAAGTTTTTGAAGCCTCATACTGATGTACAAAAATACATCCAAAAACTTAAAACCCTTATAACTTTTGCTATTTGAAAGAAGGGTAAACATGAAGCATACCAAATTGAAGAGCTCATTAAGCCCTTCAATTCTGTGCTCTTGGATTCTTGATATCTCAAAAAATGACCAAGATATCTTGGTTGGAAGTATTTTGACCAATACTGGTCTGTACCAAACCTGTACCAACCAGTACTGGCTTGATACTTAAAATAATGGTTGTTTAAAGCTTAAACCCGCCCAAAATGACTAATATTAGTCATCCAGACACTCTGGACACGTCACAATGGTGCTGACGTGGCCTGTGAAGAGTTTTTTCACCCTGTATTGATCCAGAATGATCATTTGTGGTCCAAAAACCACAATTCTGACTATGCTGACGTCAGAATTGATGGTACAGAACCACAACCCAGCCTCCAGAGTGAAAATTTTCACTCTGTAGACGTGTGAAGAGCCTACCAGTCTCTCACAGTCCTCAGAGGAGATAAAAGCAGGTCTTTCCTCACTGGAAAAGACTCATCTTATCATGAATTAACATCCTTACGTAGTAAAACTGTCTTATACCAGTAGTACTCTTAGGATTATATTGATATAATTAAAATAATTAATTATTGTAGTGTTTCTTTACAGTCAAAGATATTAGAGCATTGCAACCCAGGTCCTCAATAGACTCATCACCACTGTTACCACATAGCAGTAGGACCTGAAGATTTCATTTATTATTTATTTTTTGTGTGTCACAGTCATAGTGCTAGCTTGTATTTACTATTTTTAAGCTACTACATAGACTCACCCTGACAATGGTTCTATACACCTGCTTCTTAGGGCATGTTCTAGCTCTCCTCCACATTTCTTGAGTATTTTCATATGCACCATTTTTTGTGACATTTCTGGGTACAATGCATTAAGTCTTTCAACTTGTTTTAAGAACCAAGTTAAAGGTTTATCTTTCTCTGGGTCAAAGAAAGAGTTTTCAAATGCATTTTCTATCTTATACTCCAGGCATCATTTGCCCACTTGGTGATTATTTCTTGTTTCCACCAAGACCAGGTATTTTTACCATTTGTTTGTCTTATGCCATAATACCATCTTTTTTCAGATTTCTCAAATGATGAATGTAATCTTGCAGTGATTAATTCATCTGGTATGGCATAGTCTTCTTGAAACATGTCAATTGTTTTAATAAATGACATGTGGTCATATTCACCTTCTCCTGTGAATGTTGGCCATTCTTTCAGCTGAGGTGCTTCCTTCATTAAGACTTGGTTATTTTCTTGGTGACTCAAGTCTGTTATGAAAGGATTTGTCAATTCCCCTTTTGTTTTAACAGGGCTTCTTATATGAGAAAATGGAGTTGATAACTTTGGCATATTTAAATTAGCCTCATTCATTTTATCCATTTTTTCAGTAATAAGCCTTATTTCACTTTGAATATCATCTTTTAGATTCATTCTTGCTTCATCACTTTTTTCCACATGGTCCAAAAGTAATTTTTGGTGTGATGAAGTCTTTTCTTCAAATTTTTCCACAGAAATACTTAATTTGTTTAATTTTTCTGTAAGATTGTCAATGCTCACGTCATAATTGATTTTCAAAGTTTTTTCCTTGATATCATTTATGTATCTGTACAACTCTTGTTGTCCTTGTATTAATTTCTGACAATTGTCAATTAATACTTTTGGTTTATTATTTTCAATCATAAATCTTATGTTATCAATTTCTTTCTTATTTTGTACAACAAGTTTGGTTAAAGATGATAAGCTATTATTTATTTCTTGGAATGATAATAAACTAATTTTAATGTCTTTAAGAGGTAAAATACTATTTTTAAGCTCTGTTAAAGTATTTACAACATCAGGAGACAAGGTTATTTCTTTGGGAAATGGGGTTGTCTCATTCTTTGTTCCTCTTTGTCTTTGAATTCCATCAAAGCTCTGGCCATGTTGAAAACATTGTCCATGGCATCCTTTTGGATTTTTGGGATCCTGTAGCTTGGGGAATATAGTTTCCTCCAATTCTTTTTCTTGTTCTTATTCCCTTCTTGGGGAAGTGGGTTGGCTTGAAGCTTTCTGGTAGAAGCTACTGGGGCTTCTTCCTTGGTTGCCTCCCTCTTTTTGGTGTGGTAATCCTTGATTTTTTTGATTTGAGGTTTGGATGACAGTGGATTCCATCCATTGGAGTATTTCACTATCTCCTCCTCTTTGAGGAAATTTTGCAGGATGTGCCAGGAGTTCATCACTCCTTGGTGTATTTGAGGCAGAATTTCCCAATCTTTGTCCTTGTACACTGTGTAATACTGCTTGTACTGGCTCATGTAGATGTCTATTTGAGCCCTCTGAATGTGATTTGTACCTATTTGAGTTACTCATACTTAGCTCCAATTCAGGTTCAGATATCATGGGCATTTCTGGGACTTGCCTTTGGTATAAGGCACTTCCTTGTGTGGATTCTGTTCCACTGGGGATATTGCCCTTTCTTTTCCCTTTTGAGGGATCAGTTCTACCTCTGAGTCCAGCTCCATCTGGTTGGATGGAGTATTGGGAACCTCTTCTGGTAGTCATAATTTAAGAAAATAAAAAAATAAAAGTATTTTAGGATAAAAATTCTTTTTATGGCAATTATAAAAGAGGTGCTCACCTTCAGAGTCTTGAATGGTGGGTCCTGGAAAGTCTAATTTCTTAGCTTTCTTTCTTTTAGTGATAGCTGGTGTTGGAGAACTTTGACAAGCTTCTTCCACCAATCTCTCAACAGTAGTTTGGTTATCTTCTGTTGGGTTATCCTCAAACACTAAAAAAGACAAATAAATATAAGTCTTTTTATAAGAAGTGTTATTTTTTTGGCAAGATATGGCAATTTTCCACGTAGAAATTGCTTTTATATCTTTAAAAAATTGAAATGAATAAAAATGAATAAAAATAACTTTTTTATTGGTTTTTAATATTTTTTAATATTTTTTGATATTTTTATTTTTATTTTTAAGGAATAAAATAAAAATTAATATGATTCTTTATAAAATTAAATTATAATGAGAATTATTTTTAATTTATAGAATATCTTTTTTAATCACTAGAGTCACTCAAAGAAAGTTCTTGCAAGTCTAAGGATGTGAAAAACCACATGTAAGACAGTACAATTGCTTTCCAAATGCCTCAATAGCTTTTGAAATCAATAAAATATAAAATTATTATATAATTTTATGATTATAAATATAATTTATTATTGAATAAACCCAATTAGAGTCTTTTTAAAGGTCTTTTAAGTAAATATCACGGCCAGGCCCCCAAACGTAAGGTTTGACTATGAAACAATAAGTAAAAATTACTAATATTTTAGTTATTGTACTATGAATGTCCTTATAAATGAAATAAATAAGATAAAAAATAATTATAATAAAGAATTATTATAATTATAGCGTAAAAATAATTATATTATTAATAAAATATAATAATATAATTTATATTATAAAATATAATATAATAAAATAAATATATTAATATAAAATAATTAATATATTTAAAAGCACTTTATTATTGTTACAAACAAATAATAAAGGTGTAAAAAATTGTTTTTTATTAATAAAAAACAATTAATAACAATAATATTACCAATATTAAAGTTATAAATTAATATACATACTATTTATATTAATTAAAGAATTATTAAAATAATAATAAAGAGAAAATTATTCTAATAAGAGAAAATAACCTACTTTTAACACTTAATATGATAATTTTGAAATATTTTCTGCCAAAAAATATAAATACAACCTTTTCAAATTGTATTTACAATAAAAATAAGGAAGAATTACTAATATTCTTCATTTTTACGTGGAAATGAGTTTTTAGAGAGAATTTTAGCAAAAAAAATTAAATAAATGATTTAATCACGTCAAAATAGATGATTATAACAAGGTGGTCTTTGGTCTTTAATAATATAATAGTTTTATATATAAAGAATAAAGAAATTACCTTTGATTTAATTTATTTAATGTTTTTGATGCGTCTGAGGGGAAAATAGAGTACAAAGATCTCTATTTATAGTAAATACCTCCCTCTTAGAGTCCAACAGGCTTCTAATAGACGTGTACTGATCATATCCACTGCAATTGATCAATATTTTAAGGTTTGGAGATGATTACATCATGATCAAACCATATTGCATCATTATTACACCATTCTTTAGAGTTATCACTATAACTCTAACGTTGATGACATCAGAGGCTTGGCAGAACCCCAAATTTTGTGGATTTTATTAGTTTTAATCATAAAATAATAGTATTCACCAATTTTATCACTCATATGACTGTTAAACTTAATTTAAGGTTACAGTAGGTGATCATAACTTCTCAATTTAAGCTCAAACTTTGATCTTTAATAACTTTTAAGTTTTACACGCTACAGTAATTCAAAGAGTGAATTCTGATAGCCTGTCACAACCTCATTATGCTGCCAAGAGCTTTTCATTACATAATCAAAACTCTAATTTTGATGATTTTTCTTGTAACTCATCTTTTCTGTCAAAATTCAATGTTTTAAACTTCAAATCATGATTTCAGGGGGTTATACCCTGAATTTAATAATAAAAATTACATCATTCTTCACGAATGAACTAGTAGAATCCAACTGTGTACTTTATTTTAAGTTTGGACCACTTTCACAACAAAGTGGTCAACAGCTCTGTTGATTTTTATCAATATTTCATCATAGGTTTTAACCTTGTTTATAAATTGTAAAATAAAGTTCATATCTGTGCTCTTACAGTAATTACGTGGTAACTTCATTTTTGGTTCATCACTCTATCTTGTATAGTTTAAGAGATATTAGCTATGATCCTTGAATATATGCGTTGACCAAAAAAGTGCATATATTCAGGTTAATTCCTTAAGTATTAACTTTGGAAATTATCTCATTAATTGTTTCATGTGTGAATTTCTATGGGGAATCCAATGGTTCAATTTATTTTACATGTTGTTTCATTGGTTCTTGAAATAAATCAGGATTTATGGTTTTTATAAGGTATTATTCCTTATAACTCATTAAATATTGACTTTACAGATATGCCATAAAAATGGTATATGTGTATTTTACCATGGGAAATCCAATGGTATAATTTATTTCACATGTTGATTCATTGGTTTTTCAGTTAAACCAATTTTTGTACCAATTTATGGTATTTTTGTATTTTTGAAGTAATTATTTGTAATGTATAATTGACTAAGTAATTTTAGTATAATTATCTTAAAGGTATAATTATTCTGATTCTTTCTTGTGACCTTATTGGGTATGTGGTCATATCTCAAAGGCTCACACAATAACATTGATAAATTTGAGAAATGAATGACTATTTTGAAATAAAAGAAGATTTACAGATGTTACTCCTTTTATTCTTAACCATATTTGGGTTGGTAGTCACGTAAAAGCATCAATCAAGTAATTATGATAATCTTAGATGACAACATATGATGAAATCATTGATCCAAAAATTATTATTGTTTTCTCACTCACTGCTTTTTCAGTTTGCTCCATGGCATGGTTCTGTGAGCTTTCTTTGACTGAAAAGAGGCCTCCTCTTGCTGGTTTTTCCAGATCATCTTATTATCCAATTATACCATTATTACCAACAAGTAAATATTAGTTGAAACCTCTCTTGAGTGTTTTAAATCTTTCAGAATCAATCAGAAAGACGTGGAATCATATAAGACAACTATATATTGCTGTAATCTTGTTATAAATCAATTTTGATCACTTAAATCCACAATTATATGTCAAATCTCTCTACCAATCTCTTTCTCAGGTTCATTGAAGTATTAGTGAGTGATTTATTATTGATTATTAAAGGCTTTTCCCTAGTAATAGTTTTCTTCAAGAATTTTACTTAGAATTATTCTTGCAAAAGATAATTATATATTGAAATAATTTTGTTATTTTAATAAAGTTTTATTATTAAATACTTCTTGTAATTGATTTTTGTAGACAACTACTGCTTACTGCTTTTATCACTTGTAGTGTATAACAATTAAAGGAAATAATTAATTCAAAAACTATTTAATTTTGGTTTTAATTATTATTATTATATTTCATAAGAACAATCATAGTACTGTTGATTAATAGTAATACTATCAACAGTTTCATAGACACATCTTTCATTTGGGGGCTCGGCTGTTTTCTTTTACCTTTTACCCTCAATTAATATATCTTGAAGCTTTAAAATATATTTATTTAATAATTTTTCTCTTTCAATTTCAAGTTAAAAAAATTTTCTTTTGGGATTGTCTTTAGACACTTTTAATTGAGGAATTTGGTCTAATTTTATATTGTTTTTACATGTGGCTTTTTCACATCCAAAAACTTATAAAATTATTCTTTGAGTTACTCTGAATTAATTTCAAGTTCAAATTCTTAAAGTTTAATTTTTTTCTTTAAAAAGATTTTTCTTTTCAATATCAAAAAATATTAAAACTCATGAGAAAACTTAAAAGCATAAAAATAACAAATTTATTTCTTTTATCAATCTTTTCAGTGTTTTTAATCAAGTACAGTGCAGCTGGTAATAAGCTTAGTAAGAGAAATATTTCTAGTCCAGAATCTGTGGAAATCATTGAAGTAAAAATCGCTAAAAGAGGCACTTTATTTAGAACAGAACAAGACAAACAACCACCAAAAGGTGTGTTTTCTGTCTTTATCTTTTCATTTTCTCTTGAAATTGGCATGAAAAATGGTGCATACCAGAAATGAAAGGAACTATTAAATCCAACCAAATGGATGTGGACAAGGAAGAGGTATGAAAAAATCCAGATCTGGCAAGTATTCCTCAAGAAAGACATGTCTGGAGGATGCCAGAGTTTCCCCCCATTCCCCAAGGTCTGTACCAAAAATGTTGATGTGAACTCTGATCCTGAACTAATTGAAGGTAATATCTTAAGGGCTGAGCCATTTCCAAGTTGCAACAAGAGAAATATATCAGTCCCAATACAAAGAATGGTTCAGAGCGGCAAAAGAGGAGGAGTGGGAAATATGCCCAAGCCTTTGGCAGGGGGCCAAGAACTCCTACTTACACATCAAGAGCTTTCTGGGTCAGAAGAAGACCATACAACTCCTAGGAGGGAGGAGCCCATTTTCTCGCAAAGACAAGGTCAAAAAGATAAAGAATTGGTTGAATAGCTAAAGTCTTTTATCCATAGACCAGAAGGAATCAAAAATGACTCCAGCTTTGGAGAAAGAAGGCCCAGCGGCGTTTACCAGCTCCAAACCTGCTCCAGGAGTGTCCAAAGACAATCCCAAAGGACCTCAGAAGAAGAAAATTTCCAAGAACCATCAAGGAAAGGGCAAATCCAAAGCCAATTGGCACAGACCTTACCCATAGGGATACAGGATCCCCAAATTGGAGCCTTAAGCAGTGGAAAGTGTATTCAATATGGCCAGGACTCTCATGGAATTTACAGCCAAGGAGCAGGAAAGGATGAACAGGATTTTTCCATGCAAACAATACAAGAAATACAATTTGTTAATATTAATGTAGAACTTGGTAAAATTGATGAAACGTTAACTAGAATAAAATTAGATATCAATGAATTTAAAAAGAATAACAAACACTCTGCTGAATGGCATAAGTCTACAATTTCAAAACTTGAATTAATTTCCAATACATGTGACAGAATTGATAGTAAATATCAAGTCCAAGATGATGAAATGGACAATCTTTCAACTACAAACATTAATTACCAGCTTGAGATTCTGAAAAATAATGTTTTAACAGTAGTTGGTAATACCAATCAATTTGCCATACATTTAGCAAGGAGCTACAGTGAAAGGCAGAAAGTGAAAATGAAATACTTGCACATGTGGAACAAACTCATAAGAATTATGAACCAAATCCACATATTCCAAGGAATTCTAAACCTTTGACTGAAAAGAAACTTTCTTTAAAAGGAATTTTGACCCCCTTTTTAGGAGAAAGTAATGTCTTTCCAAAAGATATTCCCAAACTGAAGGAATGGCCAACAATCTCTGGTGAAGTAGAATACAATCATATTGAGTTCATAAGAGCAATTGATATGTTGCAAGAAGATGTTCACATAACTGATTAAATTATAGTGGGCAAGCTACACTCCTTGTTTAGCAGAACTGAAAAGAAGTGGTATTACAAAATGTGACAAGATTATGGTAAACATGATTGGACTTGGTGGAAATCTGAAATAATAACCAAATGGGCCAGCAATTCTTGGAGATTTGAAATGGAAAATGCTTTTGAAAGTGACATTTTTAACTCAGAAAAGTATAACCCACTTACTTGGTTCCTCAAGCAGAATGATAGATTATTTGCCTTACACCCAGATATTTCTGACTCAATTATTAATATGAAAATAGTAAGAAAATGTGCAGGAGAGCTATAACATGCTATCAAGTGCAGATGTGTAGAACCCCATTCATCAGAGAACTACATTAATGACATGAAGGATATCATCACTGAAACAAGAATTGGTAAAACCTGGACTAGAAACTCTATAGAGTCCAAAATGGTCCCAAAGATTTCCCGAGAAGATAAGAGACCTGAAAGACCTGTCTTGAAGTGTCATAAATGTGAGAGTACCTCACATTTAGCCAATACTTGCACCAAAAAGACAAAAATCAATGAAGCTCAAATCATTGAAGAAGTTCAGTGTAATGAAGAGAAAGAAGAATCTGTCCAAGATTCTGCAGTCTCTGAAGAAACACAAGTAGAAGATTATTCCATTGAGAACATTAAAGCTTTCTTTGAAGTGACAGAAGTCCATACTCACTTCCCATAGTATAGTGAGGATTGCTATAACCTGTTCAATATCTAAGATTCCAGAATGTGTAAGATCAAACCTGCTAGAGGCAAAGGATACACTTCTGGAGCATCTTGTATTAAATCAGTCTTGATAAATTATGTTGAAGCCAAAGTCAATTTGGACACAGCCCCATTTTTCACTTGTCTAGGCAAAGACTACCTTTAAGTCATACTACCTGAATGGAAAAACCATCTGTTACCTAGAGAAGGTGTGCAATTGAGTAGTGCCAGTACTAATATGTACCCTTTGGGCATATTGGACACTAACATTGTATTTCCACATCCTGCAGGAAGTGTAATAATGAAGACAGAGGTAGTAGTAATGGACAATTGTACATCTCAAAATATCATTCTTGGAAATGATTACTTGAAGATTTATGGTATTGACATCAATAGCCATAAGGACAGATATTTTACAATTGGAGAAAATAAAAGACAAAAATTTGCTTTTTACAATATGCCAAAAAAATATCAATAGTATCTTCAAATAAAGATACTTATAAGGAAGAATTTGTGACAGATCAGCTTGTTGAAGCATAAATTAATCCATCATTGTCACCCAGAATGAGGAAAGAACTTAATAATGTATTGTACACATATAAAAATGATTTTGCTTCTGATAATGAACCATTAGGCACTATTAAAGGGCATGAAGTTGATATTACTTTTATTATTGACAGACCATACCCTCCAGTACTTAAAATACCAGCTTATCCAGCCAGTCCTGGAGCTAGAGAAGCCTTGGAAAAAATTATCCAAGGGTTGATCCAACTAGGTGTACTAAGGAAAGTAGGCCATAATGAAGAAGTTGAGGTGACAACATCTGTTATTAGTGCTTGGAACAATGATAAATCTAGAATGGTTGGAGATTATAGAACACTGAATACCTACACAGTTCCATATAGGTATCCGATTGCTAGAATCCAAGAAACCTTGACCTAATTGTCTAAAGCCAAGTATATAACATCCATTGATGCATTGAAAGGATTTCATCAAAGCGTTTTGATGCCCAAAGCTAAGAAATTACATAGAATTATCACTAACTGTGGTATCTATGAGTATCTTAGAATGCCATTTGGTATTAAAAATGCACCATCTCATTATCAAAGAATGATGAATACTATCTTCCCCACAGAATTATCTGGAGGATGGCTTATCATTTATATTGATGATATTATTCTCTATTCTTATTAACAGTATTTGAACATTGAAAGACTTTCAAGAGTACTTGACAAAGTTGCAGGAGTGAATATGAAGACTTCACTCAAGAAATGTAACTTTGGGTTTGAAAAAATTAAAGCTTTTAGGACATATTGTTTCTGGTTTGAGCTTGGGTATTGACAAAAAAAAGTGTCAGAAGTGTTACTTTAGCCAATACCCCGGAATAAGAATTAAATGATGTCTTTTCTTGGATTTTCCAGTTATTACGGGCAACACCTGGAAGACTTTGCAATTCTAGCCATATCACTCTATAGAATCCGTGATAAACAGACAGTATTTCAGATGACACAGGAAAGAATTAAAACTTATTAGAATATAAGGAAAGCTCTTACAGAAGCACCTTCAATCCTCATGCCTGACTAGAATATATCTTTTAAATTGTATATTGATTCATGTGGGGATGGATTAAGGCCAGCCCTACATCAAGTCCAAATCATTGATTACAAACCTACAGAGGGACCAGTTTGTTACATCTCAAGACCAATCAAACCAACAGAAGCCAGATATTGTGCAAGCCAGATGGAGTGCTTATGTTTGGTATGGGCACTTGGGAAATTAAACTATTATCTTGATGGCAGTGGTTTTGAAGTAATAACTGACTGTAATGCCATGAAATCACTTCTCAAAATGAAAACTCCCAACATACATATGTTGAGATGGCAAATAGCCATTCAAGAATATAGAGGTAACATGACTATAGTTCATAAGGCAGGAAATATTCACAAGAATGCTGATGAGCTTAGCAGGTGGGCATTAGCCAATACTCCTGATACCCAAGCGTATGTGCCTTTAGAAGAAGAACCACAGATTCCAATTGAAGGAATTAAAATAACTGATATTGAGACTGAATTCTTTGATGAATTCAGAGAATCTTATAAGCAGGACAAGAATTGCCATATCTTGACCTCCTTGTTAGATAAAGACTGAAAAAATACATTCTTTAGTCAGTTTACTGGATGAAGTTTGGAAAAATTCCTATTCTGAAGGAATATTTCACTTGTTTGATGGAGTAATTTCCCACATAAACGAACATTCTTGTTTGATGACATTGTGTAGCAGATTTCTTATCAATACCACTCTTCATGAATTCCCTGATAGCATCAACTCTGGACGCCTGTCAGAAGACAGAACACTTGAAAAAGTGAAAACTGCGCATGGTTGCCATCTGGGAGAAAATAAAGCATTGAATATTGCCATAACTGTTACAGATGCCGAAATGCAAACAGGAGTACAGGCAAGAAATTTGGATTAATGATTCATATTCAGGAACCAAAATCCCCTTGGGAAGTTGCTCACATGGATTGGGTAACAGCACTTCCTCCAAGTGGTGACAGAAGTTATAATCCTTGTCTAGTCACTGTAGACAGATATAGCAAGACTCCCATATCCTTACCATGTCATAAAGATGACACTGCTATGGATACAGATCTTCTTCTATGGAGGAGATTTATCTCTCATAAAGAATTATTTAAGAATATCATAAGTGACAGAGATCCCAAATTCACATCTTCATTTTGGACTAATCTTCATAGATTGTTTGGGACTAAGCTATCATTTTCAACAGTATATCACCCTCAAAAAGATTGACTATCAGAGAGAATGATTCAAACATTAGAAGACATGATCAGGAGATTCTGTGCTTATGGATTAGAACTCATACAATTGGCATATAAGACATCAGTCCATTCTTCCACAGGTAAAACTCCTGCTATGTTGGAGAAAGGATGGAACCCTAGACTCCCAGAAGACACACTGAGGAAAGATCTTATTGACATCCATCCTACAGCTTCCATATTCAATAGAATTCTTGATAAATTGAAGCATCATGCAAAAAAAGTATTAATGATGCTTTTGACTATCCAAAACAGAAATGGGACAAGAGTCATAAAGTACCAGGCTTAAAAGTAGGGGCCCTAGTTCTAGTTTCAACCTTGAATTTGAATAACATCAAAGGCCCAAAGAAACTTAAAGATTCTTATGTAGGAGCTTTTTTTATTGTTGCCTTACATGGAACCAATGAAGTTCCAGTGGAATCAAGTGGTGAATTAGAAAAGAAACACCCCACCTTTCCAGTCAGCTTGATAAAACCTCATCAACCAGCTGACAAAGCATCTTTTCCTTTAAGGAACCCAGCTCCTTTGAATGTACCACCAGTGGAGCAGAGTGAAAACAAAAATATAAAGAAAGTCATTAAATAATGGAGACTTAGGGGTAAAAATCAAAGAGAATTTCTTGTGAGATATAGAAATCCAGTACATGAAGATGAAAGGCTAGCAGAATCAGCAATACCTGACTCAGATAAACTCTTAAGAAAATTTGTACATGAAATAAGGCCACAAGACCAAATATGTCTAGAAATGTACTTCAAATTACTTGATCTGAGTAATTTAAAGAGGTTGGACAGTGAAAATTAACCCCCTTTGGGGCCTTTTTCTTCTTGAAATCGTTGATAAAATTGTAGTACAATTTTATTTTTTGGTGGGGGGGAATGTGAGCCTTGACGTATATTTTACATACCCAAAATAGGCCACAACTATCTTTAGAAATAAGTTTTGAAGTAAGCATAACCCATAAGTCATTCATATATTAAAAATTCTTCATTTTTTATTTCATAAAAGATGAATAACCTTTTTGTGAGTAAGTAAATCCATGGATAAAACACCCAATTTAGATTCCACACAATGATTCACCTAGGGTAACTCCATAGAGTGAATAAGCTTAAATTCACTCTAAGAGGTGGTAATATGGAAAATACTTCAATACCACATCATCAATACCACATAAAAGAATTGTGAAATTATTTCTTTTTCTCAATTTCAAGCCAAAATAATGGTAATGTGAGAAATCCCTTGTTACATATACACTAACAGTAGTGTTATGCAAGTTTTTGGTACCTAATATTATGATATTCTTACATAAATCTTTGATACACCCATTGTGGATATCAGTTTTGAAGCCTGAAATTCTATTTTGGATGTAAAAATAGCCAATGGGGACAAAAGACATCGAAGAGAGCCAGCGTACCCAGCTTTGCAGGCCTCTGAGGTGTCAATAGCTCTAAAACTTGGATCCATGGCTTATCTTGGACCAATTATTATACTAAAACCTTTTGGGAACCTAGTTACCAAGTTAAAATCTCATTAAATTGTAAGAAAATTGCAAACAAGCTACTATTTTGACCTGACAGAGAGGTAAAGAGCAACTTAGACTCCTGTAAACATGTCAATTCTTAATTATTTTCCATGAATAAACCTCAAAGGATTAATTAAAACCCTTTTTGGACTAGTATCCATTGATTTACCTCATAGTAACCTGCTATATAGTGTTATTTGCGATTCTACATAGGAATGAGGTAAAAATGTAAAAGATTCATTAAACATACAATTCTTAATTAATCTTTCTGAACCTTTCATGATAAATGGAGTAATGTACCATTCAAAAAGAAACCAAAAAGAATGACAGTTTCATAAGTACAATTGAAACTGTTACTTACAGTCCATTTTTGATAATTCCACATGAAATATTGATTAATTAAACATTCACAGAAAATACAACCTGTGATGAAATTTCCAATACCATTGATAGCTTTGAGAAATGAATGTTTATTCTGAAATAAAAGAAGATTTACTGTTGTTACTCCTTTTATTCTTAACCATATTTTGGTTGATAGTCATGTAAAAGCTTCAATTAAGTAATTATGATAATTTTACATGAAAACATATGATGCAATCATTAATCCAAAAATTATTATTGTTTTCTCACTCACTAGTCTTTCAGTTTGCTCCATGGAATGCCTCTGTGAGCAGTCTGTGACTTAAAAGAGGCCTACTCTTGCTGTTTTTTCCAAACATTTTATTATCCAATTATGCCATTCATACCAGCAAGTATTAGTTAATACTTTTCTTAAGTGTTTGAATTCTTTCAGAATCAATCAGAAAGAGGTGAAATCATAGAATCCAACTATATATTGTTGTAATTTTGTTATAAATCAATTTGATCCCTTAAATCCACAATTATATGTCAAATCTCTCTACCAATCTCTTTCTAAGGTTCATTGAAGTAGTAGTGAGTTATTTATTATTAATTCTTAAAGGCTTTTCTCTAGTAATAGTTTTATTCAAGAATTATAGCTATAGTTTTTCTCACAAAAGATAATTATATATTAACATAATTTTATTATTTTAATAAAGAAGTTTTATTATTAAATAATTCTTGTAATTGATTCTTGTAGACACCTACTGCTTACTGTTATCATCACTAGTAGTGTATAAAAAGTGAAGGAAATAATTAATCAATGAATTATTTTAATTGTGGTTATAATGATTTCTTATTATTATATTTTAAGATAAAAGTCATAGTACTGCTGATTAATAGTAATATTATCAACAGTTTCATAGACACATCTTACACTATTAATTAATTCCAATCCTTGACTCATAAAACTTCAGCAACCGGTATGGAAGAATGACCATTCTCCTGAAGTCCAAAGCAATAATGGAAGTGTGTGAAAGCCAATTTGAACCCAGATAAACAACAACAGAATTGAACAAATGAAACAAACTTAGTTCTGAAGGAGTCAACAACATTTCATCTAAAATTAGCTCTTGGATGGCATTAAAAACAGAGAAACCAAAAAGTTTTGTCTACTGTTGCAAAAACATAATAAACGGTATGCCTCTAAAAAACCTGTTAATTAAGGACTTCTCTTGATTAAATGGGTCACTTTAGCCTTTAAAGGTTACCTTCAAGGATACATAAAGAATTTGAAGAAGGCCATGTTGGAGCTTGAAGCTGTGAACTTTATTGTAGACCCAAAAGTCCCACCTTGACGCTTCTTAGAAATCATAGTGGTGATGCAAAAATTCACCAATTTTCAGCAGTTTTGATACTAAATGCAGAATTTATAGAACAACCTGACGTAATTCTTTCAAAGAATTCAAGATTACTATGATAAATTAAAAGCTCAATCCATAGAATCTGTTGCTCCCACACCTTTTAATTTAGTATCTGACTCCACCCATCCATACAAAATTACACATTGTTGTGCAAATTAAAAACATATCCCTAACTACCCCACTCATTAAAAAGAAGTCCCACAGCTTAGACCTTGACAATTCAAAAAAAGAAAAATATCAAAAAAATATCAGTTAATCAGCTCAAGCTCTGGTAACTGGTGCTAATAACCCTCAAGAAGAATTGATCATTGATTGTGGGGCCACCCACAATATGTTCAATTCCAAAACTTTCTCTTTCAATTGTCAAAACACCTCCAAGAAATGGTTCTACTGGATATTCTGAAGTTACTATTCAGTCTAAAGGATTTGAATGGTAACAATCTCTTGCAACAAAAAAATCATTACTCTCAAGGAATGCTTATTTGTAACAAAAAAAATTGAAACCTTGTTAGTGTACTTAAAACTTTGGATGGCAACCTGATAGCCAATCATATCAAAAAAACTCCACCCTTCAATCCAATAAAAATATGATGATTAGTAAAAGAAATCAGAATAATTCAATTACAGTAAAATATCATGTCCCCAAATTTTCAATAACCAATTTTTCCAAGAATATTTTGCATTTAAGATTAATCAATCCAAGCAGTCAGGTCATCAAATAAATAGTACTTCTTGAGAATTAATTTCTGTGAAATTCATGTGATCTAAAAAAATGCAGCAACTACCTTCCAAAAATCAATTGAACACATAAGTAACCATCTGGAATGTGCTCATATCAATATCATTAGTCCCATCAATCCAGCTTCAATCTCTGAATTTGAATATTGTCTTACAGCTTTATCCCAATCCCTGTAAGGTTTGTCTATGAAAATCTTTATTATAGTTACTAATATCAAGATTACTATCACTGTCCTCAGTAGAAAATATAATATAATTAAATAATTTAACCACAAATTTATATAATTATTAGAAATAATTGAATATGTAAAAAAAGAAATGTAATTATTATCAAATAATCTAATAATAATAAAAATCTTAATAATTATAATAAACTATAATCATTCTATTATTGTTATAGTCACTGACAATTCTAACAATAATCAGTGCAAAGCTCTTAAGGAGACAATTAAATGTGGAAAATAAAGATATTTATCCACTTATAAGTAATACATAAATAGTATTTATAGAAAAATTTATCACACAGACTGTGCAGAGATAATTCTCATAAAAGTTCTATAACAAGATAGAAATTTAAAGAAAAACTTTCTTATAATATCTATTTAATACAACAAGTGAAACAACAACAGTTATTATATTAAAGAAACTTTATATGTTAAAAGCATGCCAAAATCAATATCTTAAGGGTAAAACAGCTTTTTATGCTAAAAAGAAGATTAAAGAGGTTTTTAGAGGAATTTGTGGATTTTAAACATATTTTAAGAGAGCAATTTTATATAACAAAATCTATTATTGATGATTACAACAGTATAATCTAGATTCTATAATTTCAATTCTTTATTTCTAATTTATAAAGAGTAAAAGAACTTGATAATTACTTGCATAATATGAGAATTTATATTGAATAAAATATTATCAGTTTAAAATGTCTAATTGATTGGAGCAATGATTGTACTTGCAAAAACAGTGATGTGTAGGCTCTTTTTATGCCTGCAGAACAGCTCTCATGATTAATAATTGATATAGAGGGCATTATCAGATCAAAAGTGAAAAACAAAGCTTGAAAATAAGTTTCTTAACTTAAGTTAACTTATTTTTAATTTCAATTTAAAGCTAGCAGTGTTATTCTTAACTCCAAGGAAATTTAATCCTCTTTTGGATTAATTATGTGAGCCTTAGAGGTAATTTCATGTACCCAAAAGACCACAAATACAAAAATTAGTATATAAATATAAATAAAATAAATTTATTTATATTATTAAAAAAAAAATTAAAATATAAATATAAAATTATATTCAAAATAAAAAAATTTAATTAAAATTTAAAATTAAAATTACATTAAATTTTGTAATTATAAAATTACATTTATACTTAAAAAAAATAAATAATAAGTAAAAATGAATTTTTAACAAAACTGTAAAAAAAATAAATAAATTTGGAAAAAAGTTAAATAAAAATTATTATAACTTTTTATCCAATAAATAAACATATAAAAATTATTTCACCATTGGATTCCTCATAAAAAATCTGGTGGGGTCACCTCTGAGTGAAATTTTTATAACTCAACTCTAAATAAGCTTAAATTAAGTTTTTAGTATTTTCAATACAAAAGTTGAAAATCCTCAAAACCTTAATTTAATTCACACCACATGTGGTGTTAACCATCAATTTTTGTGTTAAAATTGAGGTGTTGTGTTTAGTTTAGAAGTTATGAGGAATTGAAGTATTTTCAATTGAATTCAATTGAAATGTCAAAATGTGCGCGTGTATTACATAAGTGAACTTTGATTTACATATGAGGTGTCAATTATTACTGTATTGTACTGTACAATTGAATTGAATTACATATGTAAAGTATAAGTATAATACATGATGAGGAATTAAAGGAAAAATAAATTGGAAAGATTAAATTTGGGGGGGAAAAGGAACTCCAGCTCTAAGGGGGAGCTAGACCCCCAAAATCCTTGCTGACAGGCGTGGGATGTCAAAATTCACGCAAAAGTTCATCACTTTTGGCCTGGAATTGAGTTACAGGGTCTGTGGACTCAATTGATGATGAGGTTTTGATACCAACTGGGGTAGTTTTAGCTGTTGCCAAGAGGGTAAAACTACCCTTAAGATAAAACAATCATAATAAAAACAGTTTCAACTGGTTTCTACGCCTCTGACACACATTCTGACGTGTTTTGAAGGCTCTAGGCCTGGTATTGCTATAGTAATGGCTGATTTAAGGGTCTAAAATGGCTAAAAATGGCTTAAACCAGCCCTTTTTTGGTCTAAACCAGGGTTCAATGATGCCATAATTGGCTTTTCTGTTGTCAGACTGTTTTTCACGACTGACAAGAGTAAATTTTACTTTTGGAGTAAGAGAATTGATGGCTATAAAAGAATGTCTTCTTTGCCCCACTTTTCTCTTCATGTTAGAATCTTTTCCTTTTATTAATTAGTTTAAAACTGTTAAACCAATCAATCAAAGATTCCAACCACCACTTTTTAATCATTTTAATCCTTTTAACCACGTGAAAAAATCATTATAATCATTGTTTGTAACTCTTATAATCATTTTTACCCCTGAACCACCCCAAAAGTGAATTAAAGCATCTTTCATCACTGTAAACTTTGTCACTTTGTTTCCAAATTCACTCTGGTCACTTTTGGGCGTGTTTTCTCTTTAATATTCTTTTTAAAGACTTTGTTCTTTAATTAATTGCTTGCAGTTCTTTGCTCAATTAATTCCAATTGAAATTGCTCTTGAAGAAATTTCTTTTGTAGCCTTAAAATATCTCTTGTAGAGTATTTTTTGGATAAATTTTTATTGTTGGTAAAACAATAAATTTTTATAATATTATTGTTTTATACTAATAAAGTTATAAACAATAAATTTGGCGTGTTTTCTCTTAAAAATAATATTTCATACTATTTTTAACAGAATTTTACCTTATACAAATTTTGAGGACAGGAAAAGTACTTGATTTTTAATCAAAGTTTCATATCCACACCTTACAAATTATTTTAAGCTTTAAGGTAAAATAAGTTTATTTTTATTAAATTTAATCACATGAACAATTTAAAAATTAAAGTTTCAATAAAAAATCTCTTAAGCTTAAATTTTAATTAATTTTTAAAGAAATCTTAGTTTTCTTTAATAATAATTAAGATGGTTAATTTTAAGGCTAATCAGACATTAAACCTATCAAGTAATGATACTTAAAATTCAATTTATAGATATATAACACTTATTTTTTCAGCTGTGTGAAGGCTTCAAGCAAATTCATTAAGAATTGGATTTCTAATGAATTTTTGAAGGTACTGCTATTTTTCCAGGTTAAATAGCAATACACACCAAAAATTAACCTTTGATAAGGTTTTGATACTTCTCAATTTAAATCTTTAAGCTCATTTAAGCTTTGACAGCTCTTAAACCCTTTATTTCAAGCTTGCGTATTGGGATTTACCCTTTGATAGCTTAAATTGCTGTGCAAATTTGAAGAAAAGCAGTTTAAACTTTAAGGTTGGATCAAGGTCTAATCTTAAATTTTAAAGAAGGTTGAAAATCCTCCAATACAGGTGGAAGGCCGTAATTGAATCCTTTCAGATCCAAAAAGTTGGTTACCTCAGCTCTCATTGGTCTTTTTCCTTTGTGCCACCTTTTTGTGTGGATTTTGCCCTTCTATTGCTTTAAAGCCATACTATGTCCTTAAACCCTTTTAAATTAATCTCATGCAGGATTTAAATTATTTATGGAAAATCCTTAGCCAATTAAGTAAATATACATAACACTTAATTTTAACTAAACTTTTGGCATAAACCTTATGCAAATTTAAATTTAAACTTATTTAAACTTCAATTTAACAAGTCGAAAAAATGTTAAAAAAGGTTTCAATTGTACTGTGAGATTCTTAAATCTTCTTACAACATAATAAATAACCATTTTTGGGTATAACACCCTATGGGTCTACTCTGGGTTATATTTGGAGTAGAATCCAAAAATGACATAATGATTAGAACTTTTTTTATCCAACAAAAGATATAATTATTTTTTGTTATTTTTTATCTTAAATCAAATTGACAAGTCTGTTCAAGACTAAATCAACTGTCTATAAAGTTATTTGTGACCTTATGAGTATGTCATACATACCTCACAGGCTCAAAAGCCCCCTCATTTGAAATCTGTTTTCTTCTGAGACATGAATCTGAAGACTTTGAAAATTTTTCATATCAAAGAAGATTATTGAGAACACTCATTATCAATCAGTTAAGAAACTAATTTGAAATTGAGGTGACAAATTCATAAACAAAAAATTAAAACAATCAACTGAAATCCAAGGTTTTGTTCATTATTTTTCATATCAGGAAACACCTTGGCACAAGGGGTATGCAAAAAGGGGAAACAAAACAGTCTTTGAAAAGGTCCACTTTATGATGGGAACAGGACATCTCCCCAATTCCTAATGGACTGATGCAATTGCAAAAGCAACTCTTTTCAACTATCTTGTACCAACCCCATCAAGAGAAAATTGCTGTCCTTTTTTGCTATGGAAAGGAATAAAATACCAAGATAAACAGGTCAAGTTCTTTGGCTGTAGATCCATTCTCTCCATACCAATGAATCATTGGGAATGGAAGCTGAGTCCTTCTGAAAGGGAAGGAATGCTTTGAGGATATGAAAATGATGATAGCTCCTATTGTTTTATTTGGCCCAGAACTCAAAAGCTACTCATCTCTTCACATCTAAAATTTGACAAAAAAACCTTTCTCAAGCTTTCAACAGCTTATTAATCCAACCCTCTAACTTGGGGTGATTCCAGGTCAGCAGCAGAGGTGGTAAATGAATAGCACGAAGTTGGAGTTTCTGTGGTAGATGAAGTCCAAGATTCACAAAAAGATCCTTCAGAAATTGCAAGAATGGTAGATGAAGCCTAAGTGTCTGTGCGGATGTTCTGATAATTCAATTCTTCCACCAATCAGGAAGCCAACCTCTCCCAGAATTGGGGTGGTAGCGGCCTTTTCATCACACCATAATTACTGTGGACGTCAGCAACCAAAAAAATCTTCCTTATTGGAAAAACCCACATGTTCTTTGCACCATTTCCAAAAATTCTCCTAGAATGTTAAAGAAGGCCATCTCACCTACAAACAAAGAGGTTTAGATTGAGGCAATTAGAAAAGATCTCACTTAAATGAGGGGCATGGGTGTGTGGGATTTGGTTGACCTTCATCCATACGGAAAGCTCGTTGGAACCACTTGGGTATTGCATAAAATAAGAAATCATTTGTTAAGTTTGCTAAACATAAGACTAGGCTTGGTTCCTAAGGGTTCACCAAAACTACTGGAATTTAATTTGGTAAGACTTATTCTCCAGCTTGTTATTTCATCTTTCTTCAGAGTCTCATTACATTTGTGGAATCAATAAATTATCTTTTTAACCAGATCAATTTGAATATTCCATTTCTCAATTCTTCTCCTGTTGAAACCATCTTCCTGTATATTCCTCAAGGATTAAATTAAGATAAAAAGAATCATGCATTCAGCTCAACAAATCTATCTATGGCCTTAAACAGGCTCCTATTAGATTGTATGAGATGTTGGAATGATGGCTCCTCAAGATTTGGTTCCAGTCATGTGTACTGGAGCCTGGTGCATTTCATTGGGGAGGGAAGAATTCAATCTAGCTTTACATTCAAATTGATTATATGTCAATCTTTGGACGTCTTTTGGAAGCTTCCAAAGAGAAGATATCTAGTGAGTTTCAAATCAAAGATGTAGGTGAAGCCAATCTTATGCTTGGTGTAAAGATTTAGCATCCAAACAGGGTATAGCATTGGATGAGAGTCACTAAACCAAATCCCTTATTCATTTGTATGGGACAATGCATGGCTATTGAAAAATTTGATTTGTACTATTTGAATAATTCATCTTTGAATTCAAATTCTTGAACCACAAAATGAAAACCAAAAAATTTGAAAAAAACTAATTAGAAAAGGATCCATTTGAATTCTTCAACCTCCAAATAAAGATTTGAAACAAGAATTATCAAATCTTTGTTGAAAAAATTATTTATGAAAATAATTCATTAACTAAAAAAATTAAAAGATACCATTTATGGCATCAACCACAGAATAACCATGCCATGAATTGTCTCAACAGTATATTTATGGCATCAACAATGATCTAAAAAGGCCATTTATATACTTAAAAGTGCCATAAATGGCATCAACAATGACATAGAAAATTTATGGTAATTATAAAATTAAGTATGGAATTTAAATGTCATTGTTGATGCCATCCATGGTATCAGCAATGCCACATGTGCTATTTCTGGCATAAATCATTCCATTTATGCCATTTATGGAACCAACAATGGCATAAATTGGGCTTTTACCAATCCAGGTATTTTTTAGCTAAACTTTAATTAGAAAATACCCCTTATTTTGTGTTACGAAATAATTACATAATCTTACCAATTCATGGCAAATCCACATAATGGCATACATGTTTTGTCCAAATTACTTGTGTGGATTTACCAATAACCCAAATTAATTGTGATTATTTAGAAATTATTGAAATTAATTGAAATTAATTACAATAAATCGAAGGTAATTGGAATCAATAAAATTTAAGAACCATTATTTCAAGCTAATTGAAATTGACAAAACTGATGAGCAGAAGTTCAAATTAGTAAAAATTAATTAGAATTGTTTGAAATTTCAAGTGATTTACAATAAATTCAAATCATTTACAATAAATAAAACTTGGGTGTAATCATTTGAAGCTGATTGAAATTAATAAAATTGATGAGAATTAGTTAAAATTGGTAAAAATCAAATAAAAATTCCAAAAAACTTAATAAAAATTGATTTGAATTGAGAAAAATCAATTAAAATGAATGAAACTAATTAAAATCCATTAAAATTAATCAAAATTAATCAAAATTAATCAAAATTAATTTAAATTAATTCAAATTAATCATAATGAATTGAAATGAATTGAAATTAATTAAAATTAATGAAAATTAATTAAAATTAATTAAAATTAATGAAAATTAATTAAAATTAATTAAAATTAATGAAAATTAATTAAAATTAATTAAAATTAATGAAAATTAATTAAAATTAATTAAAATTAGTTAAAATTAATGAAAATTAATTAAAATTAATTAAAATTAAGGAAAATTAATTAAAATTAATTAAAATTAATGAAAATTAATTAAAATTAATTAAAATTAATTAAAATTAATTAAAATTAATTAAAATTAATTAAAATTAATTAAAATTAATTAAAATTAATTAAAATTAATTAAAATTAATTAAAATTAATTAAAATTAATTAAAATTAATTAAAATTAATTAAAATTAATTAAAATTAATTAAAATTAATTAAAATTAATTAAAATTAATTAAAATTAATTAAAATTAATTAAAATTAATTAAAATTAATTAAAATTAATTAAAATTAATTAAAATTAATTAAAATTAATTAAAATTAATTAAAATTAATTAAAATTAATTAAAATTAATTAAAATTAATTAAAATTAATTAAAATTAATTAAAATTAATTAAAATTAATTAAAATTAATTAAAATTAATTAAAATTAATTAAAATTAATTAAAATTAATTAAAATTAATTAAAATTAATTAAAATTAATTAAAATTAATTAAAATTAATTAAAATTAATTAAAATTAATTAAAATTAATTAAAATTAATTAAAATTAATTAAAATTAATTAAAATTAATTAAAATTAATTAAAATTAATTAAAATTAATTAAAATTAATTAAAATTAATTAAAATTAATTAAAATTAATTAAAATTAATTAAAATTAATTAAAATTAATTAAAATTAATTAAAATTAATTAAAATTAAGTAAAATTAATTAAAATTAATTAAAATTAATTAAAATTAATTAAAATTAATTAAAATTAAGTAAAATTAATTAAAATTAAGTAAAATTAATTAAAATTAATTAAAATTAATTAAAATTAATTAAAATTAATTAAAATTAATTAAAATTAATTAAAATCAATTAAAATTAATTAAAATTAATTAAAATCAATTAAAATTAATTAAAATTAATTAAAATTAATTAAAATTAATTAAAATTAATTAAAATTAATTAAAATTAATTAAAATTAATTAAAATTAATTAAAATCAATTAAAATTAATTAAAATTAATTAAAATTAATTAAAATTAATTAAAATTAATTAAAATTAATTAAAATTAATTAAAATTAATTAAAATTAATTAAAATTAATTAAAATTAATTAAAATTAATTAAAATTAATTAAAATTAATTAAAATTAATTAAAATTAATTAAAATTAATTAAAATTAATTAAAATTAATTAAAATTAATTGAAATTAATTAAAATTAATTAAAATTAATTAAAATTAATTAAAATTAATTAAAATTAATTAAAATTAATTAAAATTAATTAAAATTAATTAAAATTAATTAAAATTAATTAAAATTAATTAAAATTAATTAAAATTAATTAAAATTAATTAAAATTAATTGAAATTAATTAAAATTAATTAAAATTAATTAAAATTAATTAAAATTAATTAAAATTAATTAAAATTAATTAAAATTAATTAAAATTAATTAAAATTAATTAAAATTAATTAAAATTAATTTAAAATTAATTAAAATTAATTAAAATTAATTAAAATTAATTAAAATTAATTAAAATTAATTAAATATTAAAATTAATTAAAATTAATTAAATTAATTAAAATTAATTAAAATTAATTAAAATTAATTAAAATTAATTAAAATTAATTAAAATTAATTAAAATTAATTAAAATTAATTAAAATTAATTAAAATTAATTAAAATTAATTAAAATTAATTAAAATTAATTAAAATTAATTAAAATTAATTAAAATTAATTAAAATTAATTAAAATTAATTAAAATTAATTAAAATTAATTAAAATTAATTAAAATTAATTAAAATTAATTAAAATTAATTAAATTAATTAAAATTAATTAAAATTAATTAAAATTAATTAAAATTAATTAAAATTAATTAAAATTAATTAAAATTAATTAAAATTAATTAAAATTAATTAAAATTAATTAAAATTAATTAAAATTAATTAAAATTAATTAAAATTAATTAAAATTAATTAAAATTAATTAAAATTAATTAAAATTAATTAAAATTAATTAAAATTAATTAAAATTAATTAAAATTAATTAAAATTAATTAAAATTAATTAAAATTAATTAAAATTAATTAAAATTAATTAAAATTAATTAAAATTAATTAAAATTAATTAAAATTAATTAAAATTAATTAAAATTAATTAAAATTAATTAAAATTAATTAAAATTAATTAAAATTAATTAAAATTAATTAAAATTAATTAAAATTAATTAAAATTAATTAAAATTAATTAAAATTAATTAAAATTAATTAAAATTAATTAAAATTAATTAAAATTAATTAAAATTAATTAAAATTAATTAAAATTAATTAAAATTAATTAAAATTAATTAAAATTAATTAAAATTAATTAAAATTAATTAAAATTAATTAAAATTAATTAAAATTAATTAAAATTAATTAAAATTAATTAAAATTAATTAAAATTAATTAAAATTAATTAAAATTAATTAAAATTAATTAAAATTAATTAAAATTAATTAAAATTAATTAAAATTAATTAAAATTAATTAAAATTAATTAAAATTAATTAAAATTAATTAAAATTAATTAAAATTAATTAAAATTAATTAAAATTAATTAAAATTAATTAAAATTAATTAAAATTAATTAAAATTAATTAAAATTAATTAAAATTAATTAAAATTAATTAAAATTAATTAAAATTAATTAAAATTAATTAAAATTAATTAAAATTAATTAAAATTAATTAAAATTAATTAAAATTAATTAAAATTAATTAAAATTAATTAAAATTAATTAAAATTAATTAAAATTAATTAAAATTAATTAAAATTAATTAAAATTAATTAAAATTAATTAAAATTAATTAAAATTAATTAAAATTAATTAAAATTAATTAAAATTAATTAAAATTAATTAAAATTAATTAAAATTAATTAAAATTAATTAAAATTAATTAAAATTAATTAAAATTAATTAAAATTAATTAAAATTAATTAAATTAAATAAAGGTTGTTGGTAAAAAGATGTAATAGCTTACGTGTTTTTACCAGAAACTTACATGTTTTCACCATCAATTTGTAAAAACACGTAAGGGGTGGTTTTTAAATGAAATATGGCTCTTTATGGCATTAATGGAATTATCAATACAATCAAGGGTATTATTAATGCCATTAATGGCATTATCAATTCAATAAAGGGCATTATTAATGCCATTAATGGCATTATCAATGCAATAAAGGGCATTATTAATGCCATTAATGGCATTATCAATGCAATAAAGGGCATTATTAATGCCATTAATGGCATTATCAATGCAATAAAAGGCATTATTAATGCCATTAATGGCATTATCAATGCAATAAAGGGCATTATTAATGCCATTAATGGCATTATCAATGCAATAAAGGGCATTATTAATGCCATTAATGGCATTATCAATGCAATAAAGGGCCTTATTAATGCCATTAATGGTATTATGAAGGCTATCAATGGCATTATCAATGCAATAAAGGGCATCATTGATGCTATAAGTGGCATTATTGATTCCATAAATTGCATTGTTAATGCCACAAATGGAATTTTCAATGCCACAAATGGCCTTATTTATCCCATCAATTGCATTGTTAATGCCACAAATGAGATTTTCAATGCCATAAATGGCATTAACAATGCAATTTATGGAATCAATAATTTAGGCCATTAAGGCCATTTTTAAGGCCATTAATAATGGAATGGATGGCCTTCAAAATTCCATAAATGGCATTGTTAATATCATTTTCGGCCTTAAAAATGCCACAAATGGGATTTTTAATGCCATAAATGGCATTATTAATTCCATTTATGGTATTGTTAAGGCCATTAATGGAATTGTTGAGGCCATTAATGGCATTTCTAAGGCCAAAAATGACATTAACAATGCCATTTATGGAATTCTTAAGGCCATTCATTCCATTGTTGATGGCCTTAAAAATGGCATGAATGGCCTTAACAATGCCATTGTTGAGGCCATTTATGAAATTCTTAAATGCGTAAATGGCATAGTTAATGCCACAAATGGCATTCTTAAAGCCATACAATTAGATTTATGGAATTGTTTTAATTACAATTATGCCAATACTATCTCCATAAATGGCATCTACATGTCATTCTTGATGCCATTTATGGCATTATTATGTCATTTGTGATTCCATTTATGGCACCTTCAATACCATAAATGGCACTTTGAATGCCACAAATGAAATTCAAACTTCCACTCCCAGAAATTTGATTTTTAATTCAATTGGTGTCATAAATAGCATTTTCAAGTTACTTACAAACATGAACAAAAAAACGTAAAAAAGGGAGTTTTTGGGCTTACAATTTTCCTGGCAAAGAAAATTCCTAAATTTTGGGCTTCTGGTTTTTGATCTCAAGATTTTTCCCTCTATTTTCAAAAAATATTATGAAAATTCATAAGTGGGAACATATATAATGAATTTTTTTAAAAAAATGAAAAAAACCTCAAAACTGATCCTGAGGAAATATTTTTGAAAAATAAGGTCACTTATGTGTTTTTACCATAAACATATGTGTTGTTGCCAAAAATTGGTAAAGCCACGTAAGGGCTTACATGTTTTTACTAAAATCTTACATGTGTTTACCAACACCCTAAAATAATAATGAAATAATAATAAAACAATAATTAAATAATAATTTAATAATAATAAAATAATAATAAAATAATAATAAAATAATAATAAAATAATAATAAAATAATAATAAAATAATAATAAAATAATAATAAAATAATAATGAAACAATATCAGAATAATAATAAAATAATAATCAAATGATAATAAGATAATAATGCAATAATAATAACATAAGAATAAAATAATAATGAAATGATAAAATAATAATAAAATAAAAATAAGATCATAATAAAATCATAATAAAATTGTAAGGTTTGACTATGAAACAATAAGTAAAAATTACTAATTTATTACTTATTGTACTCTGAATGTCCTTATAAATTGAATAAATAAGATTAAAAATATAATAATAATAAATAATTATTATTATTATGGCGTAAAATAATTATATTATTAAATAAATATAATAATATAATTTATATTATGAAAATATAATATAATAAATAAATATATTAATATAAAATAATTAATATATTAAAAAGCTCTTTATTATTGTTACCAACAAATAATAAAGGCGTAAAAAAATTGTTTTTTATTAATAAAAAACAATTAATAACAATAATATTACCAATATTAAAGTTATGAATTAATATAAATACTATTTATATTAATTAAAGAATTATTAAAAGAGTAATAATAGAGAAATTATTATAATAAGAGAAAATAACCTACTTTTAACACTTAATATAATAATTTTGAAGTATTTTACGCCTAAAAATATAAATACAACTTTTTTCAAATTGTATTTACAATAAAAATAAAGAAAATTATTCTGGATTTTTACGTGGAAATGAGTTTTTTAGAGAGATTTTTAACAAAAACAATTAAATAAATGATTTAACCACGTCAAAAGAGATGATTATAGCAAGGTGGTCTTTGGTCTTTAATAATATAACAGTTTTATATATAAAGAATAAAGAAATTTACCTTTGATTTAATTGATTTAATGTTTTTGATGCGTCTGAGGGGAAAACAGAGTAAAAAGAGCTCTATTTATAGTAAATACCTCCCTCCTAGAGTCCAACAGGCTTCTAGTAGACGTGTACTGATCATATCCACTGGAATTGATCAATATTTTAAGGTTTGAGGGTGATTACATCATGATCAAACCATATTACATCATTATTGCACCATTATTTAGAGTTATCACTGTAACTCTGAGTGTGATGACATCAGAGGCTTGGCAGAACCCCAAATTTCGTGGATTTTATTAGTTTTAATCATAAACTAATAGTATTCACCAATTTTATCACTATTAAGACTGTTAAACTTAATTTAAGGTTACAGTATGTGATCATAACAGCTCAATTTAAGCTCAAACTTTGAACCTCAATAACTTTTAAGGTTTTCACGCTACAGCAATTCAGAGAGTGAATTCTGATAGCCTGACATAACCTTATTATGCTGCCAAGAGCTTTTCATTACATCATCAAAACTCTAATTTTGATGATTTTTCTTGTAACTCATCTTTTCTGTCGAAATTCAATATTTTAAACTTCAAACCTTGATTTCAGGGGGTTATACCCTGAATTTAATAATAAAAATTACATCATTCTTCACGAATGAACTAGTAGAATCCAACTGTGTACTTTTTTTTAAGTTTGGAGCACTTTCACAACAAAGTGGTCAACAGCTCTGCTGGTTTTTATCATTATTTCATCATAGGTTTTAACCTTGTTTATAACTTGTAAAATAAAGTTCATATCTGTGTTCTTACAGTAATCACGTGGTAACTTTATTTTTGGTTCATCATTCTATCATGTATATTTTAGAAGATATTAGCTATGATCACTGAATATATGCGTTGACCAAAAAAGTGCATATATTCAGGATAATTCCTTAAGTATTGATTTTGGGAATTAGCTTATTAATTGTTTTATATGTGGATTTTTATGGGGAATCCACTGGTACAATTTATTTCACATGTTGTTTCATTAGTTTCTGAGATAAATAAGGTTTTATGGTTTTTATAAGGTATTATACCTTATAATTCCTTAAATATTGACTTTACAGATATGCCATAAAAGAGATATATGTGTATTTTTCCATGGGGAATCCAATGGTATAATTTATTTCACATGTTCATTCATTGGTTTTTAAGTTAAACCAATTTTAGTACCAATTTATGGTATTTTTTTGTATATTTGAGTAATTATTTTTAGTGTATAATTATTCTAATTAATTTTAATATAATTATATTAAAGGTATAATTATTATTAATCCTTTTTGTGACCTTATTGGATATGTGGTCATATCCCAAAGGCTCACATTCCCTACCACCAAAAAAGATTGTACCACAATCTGATATATGTGATTAGGGTATCATCCACTGTCCTACCTCTTCAATAGACTTTGTTAGTCTTGAAGCTCAATAATGCTTAACTTTTTATTTTTCAGGTTTTCTCTCATGTCTGAACCTTCTTAGTAACTTATCAGCATTTATTATATCTTTCTCAAGTAGCCATTCATCTTCTTGAGTAGAATTTCTATACCTCACAAGGTATTCCCTTTCTTTTTTGTTTCTTGTCCTTCTTTCTTTAAGGACTTTTACTATTTTCTTTTCCTCTCCTTCTTCCAAGGGGGGAATTTCAAGTGGGGGTTTATTTCTTAGTGGAAATAACTCTTTGTCACTTGAACTGTAAGGTTTTATCAGACTTACAGGGAAAGTTGGGTGTTTGTTCATTAGTTCACCTGTGAGTTCTAATTGCACAGCATTGGGTCCCAGAAGTGCTTTTATCATAAATGGTCCTGCAAAGGAATCTTTCAATTTCTTTGGGCCTTTTATGTTATTGAAATTAAGGGTTGATACTAAAACCAAATCCCCTATTTTGAAGTCAGGTGGTTTATGACTTTTATCCCATCTTTCTTTTGCATATTTAAAAGAATCTTGCATGGTGTCTTGCTTTGTCAAGCATTATCTTGAAACTGCTTGCTGTTGGATGTATATCCACTAAGTCCTTTTTGAGGGTGTCATAAGGAAGTCTTGGATTCCAACCTTTCTCTAGCATTGACGCCGTTTTGCCAGTAGAAGAATGGATTGATGTCTTATATGCCAGTTCAAGTGCTGGTATTAGTGTACACCAATCATGGGTAAAACCATCAGAATCTTTGAATTCTAGCCCATAAGCACAGAATCTTCTGATCATATCTTCTAGGGTCTGTATCATTCTTTCTGCTAAACCATCAGTTTGAGGATGATAAGCTGTTGAGAATGATAACTTTGTCCCAAACAAGTTATGGAGGTTTGTCCATAATGCTGAAGTGAACTTTGGGTCTCTGTCACTTATAATATTTTGGAATAAGCCTGTGTGGCTAATGACTTTATTCCATATCATTATGGCTGTATCCATAGCTGTGTCATCTTTATGACATGGTAAGAACATGGGAGTTTTACTGTACCTGTCAACTAACACTAGACATGCATTATAACTCCTGTCTCCTCCTGGAGGTAAGGCTGTTACCCAATCCATATGAACTATTTCCCATGGGGATTTTGGTTCTTGGATTTGGATCATCATTCCAAATTTCTTTCCTGTGGCTCTGTTGGCTTTTTGACATCTGTCACAGGTTTGGCAGTACTCTGCAACATCTTTCTTCCAATTTGGCCACCAAGAGCAGGTTTTCACCCTCTCTAGTGTCCTATCTTCTGAGAGATGTCCAGATGCAACACTATCATGACACTCATGTAAAATAGTGTTTATTAGTGTTCTATCTGTTAAGGCCATAACACATGTGTGTTTTGTTCTATGGTAAAGGATTCCATCAAGGAGGTGAAATCTTCCTTCATCATATGCCTTTTTCCATATTTCATCTAGTTTTGATGAAAGTGATGGATCTTTGCAGTCTTTCATTAGAAGTTGGCTTAAGATATGGCAATTTTTGTCTGTCTTATAGCTTTCTTTAACTTGGTTAAAGAATTCTGTGCCAATGTCTGTAACACATATTCCTTCTATATGGTGCTCTTCTTGTGGTACCCATGCTGGATTGTCAGGGGTATTTGCTAGAGCCCATCTGCTAAGACCATCTGCATTTTTATGAATATTTCCAGATTTATGAACAATAGTCATATTTCCTCTATATTCTTGGATAGCAATTTGCCATCTCAGCATATGTCTATTTGGAGTCTTCATATTTAATAGTGATTTCACAGCATTACAGTCTGTGATTACATCAAATACTGTGCCATCCAAATAATAGTGCAGTTTTTCTAAAGCCCACACTAGGCATAAGCATTCCATTTGGCTTGCTCCATACCTTGCTTCTGTTGGCTTTATCTGCCTTGAAATGAAACAAATTGGTCCTTCCACTGGTTTATCATTGATAATTTGTGTTTGGTGAAGTGCAGCACCTAGTCCTTCTCCACAAGAATCAATGTACAGTTTAAAAGGTAGTTTCCAATCTGGCATTAGAAGAAATGGGGCATTTGTGAAGGAATTTTTCAATTCTTCATATGCTTTGACTCTTTCTTCTGTCATCTCATAGACTGTTTGTTGGTCACATAGCTTATACAAGGATTTAGCAATCTTTGCAAAGTCCTTTATATGCTGTCTATAGTAACCAGCAAATCCTAGAAATGATTGCATTTCTTTTTTGGTTTGAGGCATTGGTTTAAGTAGTACTGCTGCTACTTTATTTTTGTCTATGCCTAGACTAAGGCCAGATACTACATGTCCTAGGGCTTTTAATTCACTATATGCAAAATGACATTTTTTCAATGAAATTTTCATATTTACTTGGACTATTTTCTGTAGTACCCTTTCTAGTCTTGTCAGGTGATTTTCCCAAGTTTCTGAGCAAACTATGATATCATCAATGTAGATTATTAACCATCCTTCTGATAATTCTTCAGGAAATATGGTATTCATCATTCTTTGATAATGGGAAGGTGCATTTTTTATCCCAAATGGCATTCTTAAGTATTCAAAAATTCCACAATGGACTATTATTCTTAGTAGCTTCTTGGCATTGTCTGTTAAGACATTTTGATGAAAACCCTTAAGAGCATCCATAGCTGTGATGAACTTAGCTTGTGACAATTGGGTCAATGTCTCATGGATTCTGGGTATTGGATATCTGTCTGGAATGGTATAGGTATTCAGGGCTCTGAAGTCTCCTACCATCCTTGATTTTCCATTATGCCAAGTTATAATGACAGGTGTAGTAACTTCTACTTGCTCATTATGTCCAACCTTTCTTAATACTCCAAGGTCCATTAATTCTTTAATGTGCACCTCTAAGGCTTCTCTAGCTCTTGGACTGGCTGGATAAGCAGGTCTTCTTAATAAAGGTGGGTAAGGTTTTTCTACATTAAGAATTATATCCACTTCATGTCCAATTATGGCACCTAGTGGCTCTTTGTCAGTTGCAAAGGCATTTTTATACTTAAATAAGAGGTCAATCAATTTTTCTTTCATTTTTTCTGTTAATTCTTGATTGAATTCTGCCTCTTTGAGTTGTTCAGATATAAAAAGTTCTTTTTCTGGAATTTTTTCTTCATTCTTAATAACTGTGATTTGTTTTTTGTTATTTAAGAATCCAAACTTTTGTCTTTTATTATCTCCTATGGTGAAATATCTATCCTTTTGGTTGGAGATATCTATACCATAGATTGATAAGTAGTCATTCCCAAGTATGAAATGATTACTAGTACAGTTGTCCATTACTACAAACTCTACTTTGATTCTGACACATTGTGAGGGATGAGGAAAAATTAGTGTTAAATCAATTATTCCAAGGGGCTTCATGCTTTCACTTGCACTACTAAATTTGACACCTTGTATTGGCATAAGTTTTTCTTGCCAGTCTGGGACAATGGTTTTTAAATAACTTTTGCCAACACAAGTGCAATATGCTCCTGTATCCAAGTTAACCTTTCCTTCTTGGTTATCAACCATAACAATACTAATACTTGATTTTCCAGCTGTATATCCCATTCCTCTTGCAGGTTTGGTTCTATACATTTTGGCATCTTGTATGTTTGTCAGATTTGTGTCAGATGTTCCAACTTGTGGCAAGTTTGAGTTAACATCCAGTACTTCATAAATTATATCAATATTATTAATTTGTGCATTAATTATATTGATTTCATCACTTTCAGAGCTCTCTGACTCTTCTGTCTCTTTTTCAGAGTCAGATTCCTCTTCTTTGTCATTGTGGTTTTCTGTTTCCACAATTTCATTGATCTTTGCTTTTTTAAGGCAATTATTGGCTAAGTGTCCAATACCTCCACATTTATGGCATTTTCTTTGCTCATTATTGTTGGATGTATTGGGTTTAAAGGATTCTTTTGATTTATCTTTCTTGATAAATGTTTTGTTTGGGCTTTTAATGTCCAATTTTTTCCAAGTCCTGCCAATTTTTGTCCTTGTCACTATATCTTCTAGTGCATTTATATACTCTTCTGTGGAGCATGGTTCTATACACCTGCTTCTTAGGGCATGTTCTAGTTCTCCTCCACATTTTTTAAGTATTTTCATATGTACCATCTTCTGTGACATTTCTGGGTACAGTGCATTAAGCCTTTCAACTTGTTTTAAGAACCAAGTTAAAGGTTTATCTTTCTCAGGGTCAAAGAAAGAGTTTTCAAATGCATTTTCTATCTTATACCTCCAGGCATCATTTGCCCACTTGGTGATTATTTCTTGTTTCCACCAAGACCAGGTATTTTTACCATTTGTCTGTCTTATGCCATAATACCATCTTTTTGCAGATTTCTCAAATAATGAATGTAATCTTGCAGTGATTAATTCATCTGGTATGGCATAGTCTTCTTGTAACATGTCAATTGTTTTAATAAATGACATGTGGTCATATTCACCTTCTCCTGTGAATGTTGGCCATTCTTTTAATTGAGGTGCTTCTTTCATTAAGACTTGGTTATTGTCTTGGTGACTCAAGTCTGTTATGAAAGGATTTGACAATTCCTCTTTTGTTTTAACAGGGCTTCTTATATGAGAAAATGGTGTTGATAACTTTGGCATATTTAAATTAGCCTCATTAATTTTATCCATTTTTTCAGTAATAAGCCTTATTTCACTTTGAATATCATCTTTCAGATGCATTCTTGCTTCATCACTTTTTTCCACATGGTCCAAAAGTAATTTTTGGTGTGATGAAGTCTTTTCTTCAAATTTTTCTACAGAAATACTTAATTTATTTAATTTTTCTGTAAGATTGTCAATACTCACATCATAATTGATTGTCAAAGTCTTGTCTTTGATATCTTTTATGTATTTATACAATTCTTGTTGTCCTTGTATTAATTTTTGAGTATTGTCAATTAAATTTTTTGGTTTATTATTTTCAACAATAAACTTAATGTTGTCAATTTCTTTCTTGTTTTGTACAACAATTTTTGTTAAAGAAGATAAATTGTTATTTATTTCTTGTAGTGATAATAAACTGTCTTTAATTTCTTTTAGAGGTAATATACTATTTTTAATTTCTGTTAAAGTATTTACAACATCTTTGGACAAGGTTATTTCTTTGGGAAATGAGGTTGTCTCATTCTTTGCTCTTCCTTGTCCTTGAATTCCATCAAGGTTCTGGCCATGTTGAAGACATTGTCCATGGCATCCTTTTGGATTCTTGGGATTCTGTAGCTTGGGGAATATGGTTTCCTCCAATGCTTTTTCTTGTTCTTCTTCCCTTCTTGGGGAAGTGGGTTGGCTTGAGGCTTGCTGGTAGAAGCTACTGGGGCTTCTTCCTTGGTTGCCTCTCTCTTTTTGGCATGATAATCCTTGATTTTTTTGATTTGAGGTTTGGATGACAGTGGATTCCATCCATTGGAGTATTTCACTATCTCCTCCTCTTTGAGGAACTTTTTCAGGATGTGCCAGGAGTTCATCACTCCTTGGTGTATTTGAGGCAGCATTTCCCAGTCTTTGTCCTTGTAAACTGTGTAATACTGCTTGTACTGGCTCATGTAGATGTCTATCTGAGCCCTCTGAATGTGATTTGTACCTGTTTGAGTTACTCATACTTAGTTCCAATTCAGGCTCAGATATCATGGGCATTTCTGGGACTTGCCTTTGGGATAAGGCACTTCCTTGTGTGGATTCGGTTCCACTGGGGATATTGCCCTTTCTTTTCCCTTTTGAGGGATCAATTCTACTTCTGAGTCCAGCTCCATCTGATTGGATGGAGTATTGGGAACCTCTTCTGGTAGTCATAATTAAAGAATAAGAAAAAATAAAAGTATTTTAGAATAAAATTCTTTTATGGCAATTTAAAAAGAGGTGCTCACCTTCAGAGTCTTGAATGGTGGGCCCTGGAAAGTCTAATTTCTTAGCTTTCTTTCTTTTGGTGATAACTGGTGTAGGAGAACTTTGACAAGTTTCTTCCACCAATCTCTCAACAGTAGCTTGGTTGTCTTCTGTTGGGTTATCTTCAAACACTAAAAAAGACAAATAAATATAAGTCTTTTTATAATAAGTGTTATTTTTGGCAAGATATGGCAATTTTCCACGTAGAAATTGCTTTTATATCTTAAAAAAATGAAATAAATAAAGAAATGAATAAAAATGAATAAAAATAACTTTTTTTATTGGTTTTTAATATTTTTTAATATTTTTTATGTATATTTTTATTTTTAAAGAATAAAATAAAAAATATGATTCTTATAAAATTAAATTATAATAAAAATTATTTTTAATTTATAAATTATCTTTTTTAATCACTAGAGTCACTCAAAGAAAGTTCTTGCAAGTCTAAGGATGTGAAAAACCACGTGTAAGACAGTACAATTGCTTTCCAAATGCCTCAATAGCTTTTAAAATCAATAAAATATAAAATTATTATATAATTTTATGATTATAAATATAATTTATTATGGATAAACCCAAATAGAATCTTTTTTAAAGGTCTTTTAAGTAAATATCACGGCCAGGCCCCCAAATGTAAGGTTTGACTATGAAACAATAAGTAAAAATTACTAATTTATTACTTATTGTACTCTGAATGTCCTTATAAATTGAATAAATAAGATTAAAAATATAATAATAATGAATAATTATTATTATTATGGCGTAAAATAATTATATTATTAAATAAATATAATAATATAATTTATATTATGAAAATATAATATAATAAATAAATATATTAATATAAAATAATTAATATATTAAAAAGCTCTTTATTATTGTTACCAACAAATAATAAAGGCGTAAAAAATTGTTTTTTATTAATAAAAAACAATTAATAACAATAATATTACCAATATTAAAGTTCTGAATTAATATAAATACTATTTATATTAATTAAAGAATTATTAAAAGAGTAATAATAGAGAAATTATTATAATAAGAGAAAATAACCTACTTTTAACACTTAATATAATAATTTTGAAGTATTTTACGCCTAAAAATATAAATACAACTTTTTTCAAATTGTATTTACAATAAAAATAAAGAAAATTATTCTGGATTTTTACGTGGAAATGAGTTTTTTAGAGAGATTTTTAACAAAAACAATTAAATAAATGATTTAACCACGTCAAAAGAGATGATTATAGCAAGGTGGTCTTTGTTCTTTAATAATATAACAGTTTTATATATAAAGAATAAAGAAATTTACCTTTGATTTAATTGATTTAATGTTTTTGATGCGTCTGAGGGGAAAACAGAGTAAAAAGAGCTCTATTTATAGTAAATACCTCCCTCCTAGAGTCCAACAGGCTTCTAGTAGACGTGTACTGATCATATCCACTGGAATTGATCAATATTTTAAGGTTTGAGGGTGATTACATCATGATCAAACCATATTACATCATTATTGCACCATTATTTAGAGTTATCACTGTAACTCTGAGTGTGATGACATCAGAGGCTTGGCAGAACCCCAAATTTCGTGGATTTTATTAGTTTTAATCATAAACTAATAGTATTCACCAATTTTATCACTATTAAGACTGTTAAACTTAATTTAAGGTTACAGTATGTGATCATAACAGCTCAATTTAAGCTCAAACTTTGAACCTCAATAACTTTTAAGGTTTTCACGCTAAAGCAATTCAGAGAGTGAATTCTGATAGCCTGACATAACCTTATTATGCTGCCAAGAGCTTTTCATTACATCATCAAAACTCTAATTTTGATGATTTTTCTTGTAACTCATCTTTTCTGTCGAAATTCAATATTTTAAACTTCAAACCTTGATTTCAGGGGGTTATACCCTGAATTTAATAATAAAAATTACATCATTCTTCACGAATGAACTAGTAGAATCCAACTGTGTACTTTTTTTTAAGTTTGGAGCACTTTCACAACAAAGTGGTCAACAGCTCTGCTGGTTTTTATCATTATTTCATCATAGGTTTTAACCTTGTTTATAACTTGTAAAATAAAGTTCATATCTGTGTTCTTACAGTAATTACGTGGTAACTTTATTTTTGGTTCATCATTCTATCATGTATATTTTAGAAGATATTAGCTATGATCACTGAATATATGCGTTGACCAAAAAAGTGCATATATTCAGGATAATTCCTTAAGTATTGATTTTGGGAATTAGCTTATTAATTGTTTTATATGTGGATTTTTATGGGGAATCCACTGGTACAATTTATTTCACATGTTGTTTCATTAGTTTCTGAGATAAATAAGGTTTCATGGTTTTTATAAGGTATTATACCTTATAATTCCTTAAATATTGACTTTACAGATATGCCATAAAAGAGATATATGTGTATTTTTCCATGGGGAATCCAATGGTATAATTTATTTCACATGTTCATTCATTGGTTTTTAAGTTAAACCAATTTTAGTACCAATTTATGGTATTTTTTTGTATATTTGAGTAATTATTTTTAGTGTATAATTATTCTAATTAATTTTAATATAATTATATTAAAGGTATAATTATTATTAATCCTTTTTGTGACCTTATTGGATATGTGGTCATATCTCAAAGGCTCACAAAAATCATAATACAATAATAATACAATGATAATAAAGTAAGGGTGTTGGTAAACACACATAAGTGACCTTATTTTCAAAATAAATTCCTAAGGCTCAGTTTTCAGGATTTTTTTAATTGTTTTGCCATATTTTTCCCGACTTCTAATGTCAATATGCACAAATTCTCTCAAAATTTCTTTTTTTTCCAAATTTCACAAATTTAGCCAATATGCCAAAATGGCATTTTTTCAAAAATTCATTTAAAATCTTCCCACTTATGAATTTCCTTATTTCTTTAAAAAATTGAAGGGTTCAATCTGAAGAATCACCAGAATCCCATAATTTTGGGAACTTTTTTTGGTGGGACAAGTGAAGGTGCAAAAAGGTTTTTTTTTCAAATGTTTTTTCCCATCATTGTAATATGCCTATTTTTGAAAAGTTAATTTAATAACTTTGCACTTATGGATTCCCTTAATTTTTTTATAAAAATTAAGGGTTCAATCTGGCCAATAAAGAACCAGGAGCCCATTTTTTGGGGGAGTTGTTTTGGTGGGACACCAAGTGCAGGGGAAATAAGTGTATTTTTTCAGATTTTTTTTCCTTGTTTGTAATATAATTATTTCTCAGTACAAAAGTTCCACAAGCTTGATAAAAAAAGATACTGGTGTGGGATTTAAGCAATAAATGTAACTGAGGAGGGGGATTATTGGCATAAGCTGTATATACAAAAATCAATCAATCAGAATAAACCTCCAAAATAGTGGGTTTTTTCTGAGGGGGGGAGGAAGATTGGACAAATACAACATTCTGTGTTTCTTAAATTTATCAGCCCACCCCAAGGCTTGTGGTTGGGCATGAATCTACCAATTCACAGTAATGGGGGGGACTGGATAAACATTAGAAATGATTATGTCCAAAGGCACAAAATGAGCACAGCTATCCAAGAAGCAGATGAAAATTGGGGGATTATCATTTGGAGGACAGAAATAAGGGAAAAAAGACAAATATCAGACTGTGGAATAAAAGAAACCTGGTCTTTTATACTTATTTGCAATTGGATCCCCCATGTCAGGCATGGACATCCACTTGCTTTTTGGAGCCTAGCCAACATCCTCATACCATTCAATTCTGTCCAAATAAGAGGATACTTGGGGAATTAAGGTGTTCATGGCTTCATAAAGGTCTTGATTTTGTTGAATTTCTTCATACAAGTCACCTCTGACATCAGCCCATTGATCTTGAGTCTTGTAAATGTAGTGGGATACTGTTCTGTAGCCACAGATTCCATCACCCTCGACATTGATGGCCTTGAAGGTGTATTTCAATATAAACTTGGGCAAGTCTTCTGAGCCAGTTATCTGATATACTAAGGTCAAAAAATGAATAAATATCAAAATAAACAAGAGAAATTTTTATTCAAAAGAATCAGAAACTCACAAACAGCTTGGAGCATTTATCACTTGTGTGATAATTGCTTTGACAATGCTCACAGGTCAAGTCAATTGCATCATATATCTTTAAACTGGTGGCAGGCTTTTGTGATTTTCTTTGTGATGTTTAGATTCCAATTTCCAATCTTCTGGACCTTCTAAGGGTTACTTCTGATTTATTTAATTCAGTTGCTGAGGGTAGTGAATCTGATGAACTGATGGATTTAGATAATGAGTCCTCAGAATCTTCAGAATCTTCAGATGAGTCCACTTCCATAATTGGAGAGGGGGTGTTTGACTGTGATCTTGATGTTGTTGTACTGGTCACTTTTGAGGGGGGTCTTCCTCTTCTCTTGGATTGACTTTCAATAATTTCAAATCTTGAAGGTTCTCTTTTGTTTGTATTTTTTTTTCTCTTGGCTCCTTGAGGTCTTTCACAGATATTCTTGCATTATAGAGCGTCTTCATAATATTGATCATCCTCTTGACTCTTGGGAATCTGATCAAATGGGACTTTTCCAGTCAAAAAATCTTGAAAATGTTGAAGAATTGCGGTGATTTCTGCCATTGGTCTTTGAAAAAGGTCTTCCTCAATAGCTTCAAATATTTTCTGGGCTTCATTCTTTCTTTCTTTTTAAACACTTTGATCATCACCTTGAAAACCAGCCTGAGAAGAATATGACAAATAAAATCAGTTAATAAGAAAAAATATGAATAAGAAATTAAAAAACCCTCACAGTAAAATTCAAATTCCATTGAGGATGGAAGTCTGACATTTCAAGCCTTTGGCACTTGGCAAATGCCTTTTTGGTCTTATGCTTGCAACGAATTCCTTGATAATTGCTGTATTTTTTGGTGCATTTTTCATTGGAAGGAAAATTGGTTTTGTAATTGTCAAAGGCCATCTGAAGAGCATAATGAGACACCTTTCCATTGAGGGCACAGATGTGTGGAGGAAAATTCTTGACATGGACAATAATTTCTTTGGAGATTCTGTTGATAATTTCAATAAATTGTTTTCTGAATGCCATGTGGAGAGCCCTAACTACATCCAGGAGAGTACCAGTGGACGTTTGGAGCCAAAGTTTCACCATGGAATGGGCACCTTCAACTCTGGAGGTGGAGCCCACACCCAGGTGGCAATGGTGGTTGGTCCAGGCTGGCACATAATAATCCTTTAGAGGAAGCCAGGTATTTTCCAAAAACTGCAAGACTTCAGGATTTTTGACTTGCCTTTGAAGCTTCTTCCAGTTGTCTTTAAAAGACTTTTCAGTGGATGAATACATAACCTGAGAAATGAATCCCAAAGTCATTAATAAAAACAAAGATAAGAGAAAAAGTGCAAAAAAGTGAACTAAAGTGAAAGATAAAAGTATATTAATTGATTCCAAAGGCCCATAAAATTTTCAAAATCAGTTCCATGACCAGTTTTCTTCATGCAATGAGCAGATAAATCTTTATTGAGGTGCCAAATGCATAGCATGAATTTGGAGTCTGGGAAGAGCTTTTTAAGAGAGTTTTTCAAGGCAATATCCCTGTCAATAACAATAACTGGAGGGGGAACAAGATTGGTGTTGTTGAGGACCTTTTCTATGTATTGATTTCATGCCCAAGTATACGAGGGTTCAGTTTCATTCTTCATCAAACAAAAAGCCCCATAAAAGGTGTTATTGGTTGAGCTGAATCCAACAATATGAAAAAGGGGAATTTTGTACTTATTGTTTCTATAAGTACAATTCATAATAATGACATGAGGAAAGCCATGAAGGAGTTTTATGGCCAGGGGGTGAGTGAAAAACAAGGAGTTAATGTGTCCCTCAGAATCCATTTCAGATGACCAAACAAAATTTCCTTGTTTGAGAGTGTCAATAAGAGCATCAATGTGCCTTCTGCCTTGCGGTTTGCCATTCTTGATTTTCTTGACTTGGTTGTAAATGTCTTGAAGGATTACAGGCCTGTCTAACTCCCTCTGGCTGCATAATTGGGCCTGAATTTGCCTTGGAAGAAGAAGTGATTCAGACATTTGAGAAACTTGGGATGTTTCTTGCTCATTGAATTTCCTGAAAGCAGGATGTGCCATTATATTTTCAGTGGCATCATGGCTATGTTCAGGGTTTTTGACTTTAAGAGTCTAAGTGGTACTATTGGCATATTTTCTGGCATAAATTCTAAAAGGACAGTCAAGCTTTCTTGAGGTGACTGTTTTGGAGGGGATTTTTTTGGCATTTGGGGTACCAGACCTGTCACAACCTATTTCAATTTCATTATGGGTAATATTGGACCTCAAGGTGGACACAGCATACCCCTGAGCCCTGGAGACATTATACACATGTTGCCAAAGAAGCGCAAGGGTCTGAAATTCACCTTTAGTGAATTGTTGAAGCATTTTTTAATGAAAAATATGTATAAAAGTGAAAAAAGGGGGAATTTGGGGAGTCGGAATGGGGTAAGAACCTTTTGAAATGTGAAAAAGAAGTGAAAAAATGTGTGAAAAATGAACAGAACTGGTTAAGAGTGAAAAAAGTTGTTTAAATGTGGGATTGATGGATGAGGGAAGGTAAAAAATTGAAAATTGAGAGGCTTGAAAGCAGGTTGCTGTGGTGGAAAATGCAGTCTTTGGGGAAAAAAAGAAAAAAGTGTGAAAAGCTTTGCAAAATGGCTTTGGTAAGGCTGTTTTTCCAAAAATAAATTGGTTTGGGGTGGGGATAATGTGAATTATTTGGGTGTTTGACCTTTTTTTGGGGAGGCTGGAAAAAAAACTCTGGAACAATTGGGAGTTAGAGAGGTTTTGTGGGGAAAAATCCTCCTTTGGCATGTTTTGGCCAAATACAGGCGTGGTTGTGTTTCATTTTGAATTGAAATTGGCCCAGGGCACCACTCACATGTTTTTACCAACACCCTAAAATAATAATATAATAAGAAGCAAGTAATAAGAAACTAATAAGAAAATAATAATAAAATAATAATAAAATAATAATAAAATAATAATAAAATGTTAATAAAATAATAATAAAATGATAATGAAATGATAATGAAATGATATGAAAATAATAATAAAATGATAATAAAATAATAAGAAAATAATAATTAAATAATAATCAAATAAGAATAAAAGAAGAATAAAATAATAATGAAATAATATCAAAATAATAATAAAATAATAATGCAATAATAATAAGATAATAATAAAATCATAATAAAATAATAATAATAAAGCAATAATAAAGTAATAAAAAAATAATGATAAAATAATAATAAAATAATAATAAAATAATAATAAAATAATAATAAAATATCAATAAAATATTAATAAAATAATAATAAAATAATAATAAAATAATAATAAAATGATAATAAAACAATAATAAAATAATGGTAAGATAATAATAAAATAATAATTAAATAATAAGAAAATAATTATAAAATAAGAATAAAATGATAATAAGATAATAATAAGATAACAATAAAATAATGATAAATTAGGAAGAAAATAATAACAAAATAATAATAAAATAATAATAAAATAATAATAAAATAATAGTAAAATAATAATAAAATAATAATAATAAAATAATAATAATAAAATAATAAAATATTAATAAAATAATAATAAAATAATAATAAAATAATAATAAAATAATAATAAAATAATAATAAAATAATAATAAAATAATAATAAAATAATAATAAAATAATAATCAAATATTAAAAATAATAATAAAGTAATAAGAAAATCATAACAAAATAATAATAAAATAATAATAAAATAATAATAAAATAAAAATAAAATAAAAATAAAATAATAATAACATAATAATAACATAACAGTTGAATAATAATAAAGTAATAATAAAGTAATAATAAAATAATAATAAGCAATCATAATAATAATAATGATAATAATAAAGGAAAATTATTGATTTTGACGGAAGAGGAGGAGTGCTACAGTACTATACTGATACTTTACACTTAAAAAACAAAGAAAAGAAAGCTGACTGTATTTTTTTAAATTAAGTTTATTTTATTTTAATGGATAAGGAAAGAGGGTTAAATTAAAGTAGAAAAAACAAACAAGAAATGAGCTACAGTGAGTGGAGATCAGATTTAAATATGGTTAATTTTCAATTATTCACACCAACTTCCTAAAAGAACAAAAAAATAAACAAAAACAAAAAAAAAAAATAAAAGAAGAAATTTTAATACAAATAAAATTGATATACTTTCATACACTTTTGAGAAAATATTATTAATATTATTCAAAGAGGGTTACTTAAATTATTTAGTTGAACATAATAAAAATAGAAAGTAAGAAATAAAATAAATAAAGGGTGTTGGTAAACACACGTAAGCTTTTAGTAAAAACACATAAGTGACCTTATTTTTCAAAAAGATTCCTCAGGCTCAGTTTTGAGGATTTTTTTAATTTTTTTTTTCCATATTTTTCCCGACTTGGCATGTCAATAAGCACAAATTTTTTCAAAACATTTTCATTGCCAAATTGACATATTTTTTTAAAAATTTCGTTTAAAATCTTCCCACTTATGAGTTTCCTTCATTTTTTTTAAAAATGAAGGGTTCAATGTGAAGAATAAAGCACCAGAATCCCATAATTTTGGGAATTTTTTTGGGTGGGACAAGTGAATGCGCAAAAAGGATTTGTATTTCAAATGTTTTTTCCCATCATTGTAATATGCCTATTTTTAACAAGTGAATGTAATAGCTTCCCACTTATGAATTTCCTTCATTTTCTTTTTAAATTAAAGGGTTCAATCTTGACAATAAAGAACCAGAAGCTCATGAATTGGGAAAATATTTTTGGTGGGACAACAAGTGAAGGCGCAATGAGTGTTTTTTTTCTTGTGTGTAATATGACTATTTTCAAGTACAAAAGCTCCACATGTTTGATAAAAAAAGGAGACTGAGGTGGGATTTAAGCAATAAATATGACTGAGGAGGGGGATAATTGGCATAAATTGTATATACAAAAATCATTCAATCAGAATCAACCTCCAAAATAGTGGGTTTTTTTCTGAGAGGGGGGAGGAAGATTGGACAAATCTTTAAGAGTCTAAGTGGTACTCTTGGCATATTTCCTGGCATAAAGTCTAAAAGGACAGTCAAGCTTTCTTGAGGTGACTGTTTTGGAGGGGCTTTTGTTGAGATTTGGGGTGCCAGACCTGTCACAACATATTTCAATTTGGTTGTGGGTCATATTGGACCTCAAGGTGGACACAGCATACCCCTGTGCCCTGGCAACATTATGCACATGTTGCCAAAGAAGCTCAAGGGTCTGAAATTCACCTTCAGTGGGGGGTTGAAGCATTTTTTTAATGAAAAATATGTATAGAAGTGAAAAAAAGGGGGGATTGGGGGATTTGGAATGGGGTAAGAACCTTTCGAAATGTGAAAAGGAGGTGAAAAAAGGTGTGAAAAATGAACAGAAGTGGTTAAGAGTGAAAGAAAGTGGTTTGAATGTGGGATTAATAGATGAGGAAAGGTAAAAAATTGAAAATTGAGAGGCTTGAAAGCAGGTTGTTGTGGTGTAAAATGCAGTCTTTGGGGGAAAAAAAGAAAAAAAAGTGTGAAAAAACAGTTTGGAGTTAGAGGGGTTTTGTGGGGAAAAAACCTCTTTTGTGCATGTTTTGGCCCAAAACAGGCCCAATTGTGTTTCATTTTTAATTGAAAATGGGCCCAGGGCACCCCTTATGTGTTTTTACCAATTTATGGCCAAAACACGTAAGCTCTTACGTGTTTTTACCAACACCCTAAATAAATATCATTAATTCAGTCTTTTTTAATCAAAATTATCTTCTTTCTTTATTACCAGAATTGAAACAAATTAAATTATATAGCAATAAAATGATATAATATAGTCTGAATAGACTTATTATATTACTACTTTAGTATTGTTAATTAAAATAAAAAATAAAATAAGAAAAAGAAAAAATTAAATATTCATACATCTATATTATATTGAATTTATTATTATAAAAAGTGAAATTATGGTGAAATTATTAGATGGAGAGCGGGTGCTAACCCAAATTAATAAAAATAAAGGGAACACACCAACAATAATGATAATAAAATAAAAAAATCAACAAAATAAAAGAGTGATTGAAGAGGTCCACCATGACCTTGAAATGGCTTTATTCTCAGAAGTATTTAAATACTCTACCTTACTATTATTTTTTTATAATCTATATTACTTTACATCATTCTAATTAACAATTTTTCATTATTTAATTATATTATTCTTATTATTTATTGTTGGACTATTATTTTCTTTTTGTTTCTTTAATACATTTTATCACAAAAAATCAAAATTTTATGCTATTTCATTATTATTTTATTAATAGTTTCAATTATTTTATATTAATGATCAATTCTATATATATATTATTTTGATTTAATATAACTCCTATTATTCAAAGAAAGCTTTCTATATTTTTTGTTTGAAGATAATAAAGTTAAATTAATAAAGATGTATATATACTTCATGAATTCAGATTTCTTTTCTTAATTAAATTCCTTTTCCTACTATAATAGTATCAAATTAAAAAAAATCATTATGAATTTAAATTATATTATATTTATTATTATACAAAGTATAATTTGAAATCCAATGATTAAATGGAGAGGGGATTGCCCCACCCTTTAAGTTTAAATTGAGCAAACAAATAGAAAGAAGAAAGATCAAATCAATAAAATATCTGCAAAAAATAATAAATAAGTGAAAAATAATAGGTCCTAGAAAAAACCTCAAACTTTCCAAATACCTAATTTTTTCAATTTATCAACATAATTATTTCAATAATAGATCCTGGAAAAGACCTCAAACTGTTCAAATGTTTTGTTTTTATATTTTATCAAAAGAATTACCTCAAGAATAGGTTCATGACAAGACATTTACCTTTCTAAATTATTTTTTCCTTTCAAAATCAAATACCAAAAGGTGGGGTCCTATCTATGACCTTCAACTGCATCATTATTAATCAAAAAAATCATATTTTTCAATTGTAAAAATGCTCTCTGGACCAAAAAAAGAGAAAATAAAAATAAAAATTAAATATTGAAATATTGAAATAATCAAAAGAATTAATTAGTGGGATGAGATTTCTTTATTAAGTCATATTTTCTTTACTATATTCGTCTTGGAAGAGCAAAATTACATAATTCCTAACGATAAAAAAATAATATAAAAAGACATGAATAAATGAGACTAAAAGACAATGAAATTGAATTGAAAGGAACAAAACAAAGAATACAACACAAAAGAAGAAACCATGGAGATTCAAAATCAATCTAAAGAGCTGAAAAAAGAAAATCTTAACCTAATATAATTGAATGGAGATTTAAACAAAAAAGGTTTCATGAATGGACCAAGAATATTCCTCTTTAAACTGGAATTCTGGGACAGCATTGAATGAAGAGGGGGGTGTGGTATTCCATACCCTAATGTTCCAGTTTCAAGTAAGATTTTATTTATAAGGCTATCAATTGAATAATCAATAATAATAGGTGAATTCAGCCATAAAATGGATTCTAATTAATCAATATGTATAATCCCATAAGAAAACACATAAAAAAATGGTCTATTTGATTACAAGAATAGAAACACAATAGGCAAAAGCAAGGGACAAGATATCAGAAATGCTTAAGTTACAAATGGAATAGGTAGTGCACTGCTCAAGTTACCCTTGTTCTGTTCAACCTTTAGATTACTCAGAAATGCAGTCTTTAAAATGTGGCCACTTCAATAAGGAATAAATTGGAGCTGCATTAATCATGTGAGCCTTGAGGTATATTTTACATACCCAAATAGGCCACAATTATCTTAAACAGAAATTTTGAATTATACATAACTCATAAATCATGCATATATTCAAAATTCATCATTTTGTATTTCAGAAAAGATGAATAACTTTTTATTGAGTAAGTAAATTCATGGATTTAAGGCCAGATTTGGATTCTACACAAAAATTCACCTAGGGTAGCTCCATAGAGTGAATAAGCTCAAATTAACTCTTTGAGGTGGTAAAATGGAAAATACTTCAATACCACATCATCAATACCACATAAAAGATCCGTCAAAATTTTTGTTTTTCTTAATTTCACACCAAAATAATGGGAAAGTGAGAAATCCCATGTTACATATACACTAAGAATAGTGTTATGCATGTTTTGAGCACTTAATATCATGGTATTCTTACATGGACTTTTGGTACACCCATAGTGGATATCTCACTAAGCTTAAATTACTATTTTGACGTAAAAATTAGGCGAGGGGGACAAAAGACATCAAAGAGAGCCAGGGTACCCAACTTCTGAGGCCTCAGAGGCGTGGAAAGCTCCAAATCTTAAATCCATGGCTGATCTTAGCCTAATTGGTAAACTAAAACCTTTTGGGAACTTGGTTACCATGTTACAACTACCGTAAAACTTAAGAAAATAGCAAATAACCTGCTATTTTGACATGCCAAGGAGGTAAAGAGCTACTTAGACTCCTGTAACCATGTCAATTCTTAATGACTGTCCATGGATAAACCCCAAAAGAGTAATTAAAACCCTTTTTGGACTTGTATCCATTGATTTACCTCATAGCAACCAGTGAAACACTGATATTTGCAATTCTACATAGAAATGAAGTAAAAACTTCAAAAATTCATTAAAAATACAATTCTCAAAAAATCTTTCTGAAACGTTCAGGACCAATTGAGAACTGTATTATCTATGGTACAACCAAAAAGAATTACAGTTTTACTAGTAAAATTAAAAGTTTTACCTACAGTCCATTTTTGACCATTCTATGTGAAACACTGAATCTGCAAAAATTCACAGTAATTAAAACCTGTGATTAAATTGGCAATAACATGGATAACTTTGATAAATCAATGATTATTTTGGAATAAAAGAAGATTTACTGATTTTACTCCTTTTATTCTTAACCATATTGGGGTTGGTAGTCATGTAAAAGCATCAATTAAGTAATTATGATAATCTTACGTGACAACAGATGATGCAATCGTTAATCCAAAAAGGTTTATTGTTTTCTCACTCACTTGTTCTTCAGTTTGCTCCATGGCACACCTCTGTGAGCTGTTGTTGACTTAAAAGAAGCCTCTTCTTGCTGTTTTTTCCGTATCATCATCTTATTAATCATTTATATCAGTATTACCAACAAGTAAGTATTAGTTAAAACTTTTCTTAAGTGTTTTATTCTTTCAGAATCAATCAGAAAGACGTGAGATCATGGAAATCAACTATATATTGTTGTAATACATTTCTAAATTCATTTTGATCCTCTAAATCCACAATTCTACGCCAAATCTCTCTATCTTATCTTTCAAAAAGCTCTTTTGAATATTAGTGAGTGATTTATCTTTAATTCTTAAATTTATTCTCTAAAAATTTGGTTTTCTTCAAGAATTATCATTATAATTATTCTTGCAAAAGATAATTATATATTAAAATAATTTTATTATTTTAATAAAGAAGTTTTTATTATTAAATTCTTCTTGTAATTGATTCTTGTAGACAATTACTTGCTCACTGTTAAAATCACTAGTAGTGCTTAACACGTGAAAGAAATTTTTTTTTAATTATTTAATTGTGGTTATAATAATATTTTATTGTTATATTTCATAAGAACAGACATAGTACTGTTGATTAATAGTAATATTATTATCAGTTTCATAGTCACATCTTACAAATCAACAGTCACAAGACAAAATTAAAAATAAAAAACATGAAAGGAAAATCCATAAAAATGTTAAATTACACAACTTATCTGTGGAAATACAGGCACAGCCACCTGAAAAGCCAGAAAAAATGTTTTAAAAGATACAATGAATTTAAATTAAGTAGATCTAGATACAATACAGAACAAATAGAATCCCAACAATACACAGCATTCTCAACCTGAAGTTCAAACAGTGCACACACCTATGGTGCAATAACTATACAAAATCACCTCATCACAACAAAAATGGTGCAACAAACCAAATGAATGGCTTAATAGCTCCAAAAAATTACAACCTCTCAAAGTTTCTTACCAGAAAAAACATCTAAGATTACATAATCATACATAAAAATGGGGAAATCAACCAAAAAATGGTATCTCACCACTATAAAAACTTATCCCAGCCAAACAAAGTGAGAAAATTCCAAGTCCCTTGATTTTGAGTGCCTCTATGGAGATCCCAAAGAATTTAAATTGAGGGCCTCCCTCCCTCATTTTCTCCTATTTACCCTATGCAATTAATTATATACCAAGAAGGAGAATAACTATTCATCCCTCACTAGTAGGTAAATCTAGTATTTTCATTTAATGGGAATTATATACCAAGAAGGAGAATAATTAATCCATTCCTTACAAGTAGTTTAATCTATATTCTTATATAATGTTATTATAGACTTTCAATCTTAACTTATAGTAGCTAAAATAAGGTCTAAATTATATTATTAATGCACCTTTTGTTTAAATTATTATTCTTATAATTATAATACTTCCAATACTAATCATCCTGTTGGCTTTATCCCCACAAGCTTTATATTAAAAAAAAACCTTTCAAATATACCTTGATCTAAAGACTTACACTTATATTATATGATATCACTCATATATGTAACAAATATCCCTTCTATCATAAAAAATACCTTACCATTTAGTTATTAAACTTCCTATTTTTATACTCTATGAAAAACTTACCTTAAAAAACATTAAGTATTATAAATGATATGTAAGGTGTGTGTATTAAACTTCAATTAAAAATTAAGTAATTTTCCTCTTCTCAAAATTTGTATAAGGTACAATTCAATTAAAAATAGTAAAACCAAAGATTTTTAAGACAAAACATTCCGCATCCATCTTTTTCATCTTTGTAAGTATAATCCAATAATATTATAAAAACTTATTGTTTTAACAACAATAAAAATTTATCCAGAAAGACTCTACAGGAGATATTTAAGGCTACAAAAGAAATTTCAATTGGAATTAATTGAGCAAAGAACTGCAGGAAATTAATATAAGAACAAATTCCTTTACAAGATTATCAAAGAGAAAGCACATTCAAAAGTTACCAGAGTGTATTTGGAAACAAAATGACAAAGCTAAGAGTGATGAAAGATGCTTTAATTCACTTATGGGGTGGTTCAAGGGTAAAAATGACTATAAGAGTTACAAAGAATTATTATAATTATTTTGGTATATAGTTAAAAAGGTTTCAAATTATATAAAAGTGATGGTTGGAATTATTGATTGATTGTTTTAATGGTGTTACAACTAATTATAAAAGGAAAGGATTCTAACATGAAGAGAAAAGTGGGGCAAAGAAGACATTCTTTTATAGCCATAAATTTTCTTACTAAAAAAGGAAAATTTACTCTTTTAAGTAGTTAAAAACACTTTGAAGTATAAAATCCAATTATGGCAGAATTTAACCCTTCTTTGAATAAAACAATGGGCTATTTTTAGCCATATTTTTGCTATTTTAAGCCATTTTAGACCCATAAATCAATCATAGCTATAGTAATACCTAGTTCCAAGCTTCAAAAAATGTCATAATATGTTTAGGAGACGTCAAAACCAGTTGAAACTGTTTTCACCAAGACTTACTTAACTTAATGGTAGTTTTACCCTCTTGGCAATATTTAAAACTGCCCTGGTTGGTATCAAAACCTCATTATCAAATGAGTCACAGACCCTGTTACTCAATTACAGGTCAAAAGTGATGAACTTTGGCATGAATTTTGACATCTCACACCTGTCAGCATGGAATTTGGGGTAGTCTGGCACCCTTGGAGCCAAGAGTCCTTTCTCCCCAAAATGAATCTTTCCAATATATTCTTCTTTAATTCCTCATCATGTATTAAACTTGTAATTTAGATATGTAATTCAATTGAGTTTTCAAAGTACACAACTGTTATAATTGATACCTCATATGTGAATCAAAGCTCACATGTGTAATACACACACACATTTTGAAATTCCAATTTAAAATACTTCAATTCCTCATACCTTCTAAACTACACACCACACCTCAATTTTAACACAAAAATTGATGGTTAACACTGCATGTGGTGGGAATTGAAGTAAGGTTTTGGAGGATTTTCAATTTCTATACAGAAAATACCAAAATCTTAATTTAAGCTTTTTTAAAGTTGAGTTACACAACTTTCACTCAGAGGTGACCCAACTTTATTTTTTATGAGGAATTCAATGGTGAAATTATTTTTATTATAAGTTTATTTATTGAAAAAAAGATATAATAATTTTCATTTAACTTTTTTCCAAAAATATTTTATTGTTACTATTTTTGTTGAAAACATATTTTTACTTAATTATTTCAAGTAAAAGTGTACTTTGAAAATGTTAAATTTCAATTGAATTTTGATTTTTTATACAAAATTGGTATCTATATTTTAATTTTTTGTTTTTATAATATGAATAAATTTATTTATTTATAATTATAACATAATTTTTCCTTTGTGGTCTTTTGGGTATATAAAGATACCTCTAAGGCTTGCAAGGTATAACATTAGATTCAACTTCCCCTTATACTATATATTAGTACTATTATATTAAATCAACTTCTTGAACTATAAAGTTCTTACCCTTATATCATTTTATATTATTCCTTAAAAATTATATCTTATACTTTTTTAGATTATAGCTTACTTATCTGATTATTGATTAGGTCTGATAGGGACTTCTGAAAAGTATCCTCTAATTGTAAATCCACAGTATTGAATTTTATTTTTGATCTCTGTAGGGATATTTCTTAGTATATTCAGAGGGGAAGCTAGTACACCTTAGCACCCTTGATTACAGGATTATTTCAGAAATCCAAAACTGTTCACCTGTTATTTCCCCCTCAAGGACTTTTTTATCAGATATTACACTAGGAGGAGTTCCACAAAATCAGGACAAAGCCAAATGGAAGAAGCTACTAATCTGAAAGGAATATTTAGAAAACAAAAATCATTATCACAATTTTCAAGGCCCATGACCCCATAAGCGCCATTTACTTGAAAATGCCCAAATAATTTACCAAAGAGCTTTCATATTGATGCACAGACTTCAACCCCATTACAAGACAATATTTTTAGAAATAAAACACCCATTTTCAGGATTAGTTCAAATTATTATAGCATATGGCTTGATTGAAAGGAAGTAGAAATATTTCTTGAAAGAGTAAAATATATAGCATAAAGGGAAGGAGCAATTTGAATTTAAATAACAAGTGAGATATTCCTTTTTACCCAAGATCAAGATGTTAGCTAGAATATTGAAGGAATTCCTGGATATGAAACTAGGGATTGGGAGCAATTGAAAGTGGATATGAAGAGAAGTTGGGTAAAAGTATCACCTTAAAGAAGATACAAGCTATCCTCAACAACTCAATTATGCAAAAACATTAAACAAGAAGGAGAAATTAGAAATATGACTCAATATAGAGTTCTCATTTAGCAATATTAATCCATAATTAATTATCTTGAAAGGCATCAATATATACAAATAGATGTTAAGCACAATTAATGAGCTTTGGCTAGCCTTTCCTTGATTTTTCAACAATACAGTGAGAAATAAATGATCAAAGATAAGGCCATAGTCCAAGCTCTGGATGGTTGTTCTATCATTCCAAGATTGGAACTATTAAAGCTATATATTTAACATGATTTAGAAGCCAAATTTTTAATTCAACAGAAGGAATTTTCCCAAGCAAAGGCACAAAAAAAAGCTAGGTTTGAAGATAAAAATTGGGAAGAATTTCTAAAGAAAATCAAAGATCTTACCCAAAAAATGTGAGACCTCTTGCCACAAGAACATCAATCAAAATATTCTTGGAATGAATCAGTTTAGGAAGTATTGAACCAGGCAAAAGCACCTTTAAGAAGTAGTTGAATATCCAAAGAAAATACAAGAAAGGAATAAGCAAGATCAGAAAACTACACAAACACCACAGCAATTGAAAGGTGTGGATATGAAAATTTGATTCAAAATAAAGTACTTTGCCAGTCCTCAAAATTTTTACAAGATACAATATGGTTAAAAATGTTAATATTTCATATTTCTAAGAGAAAACACACCAAATTCATTTTTTTAACTTAACAAGTATAAAGCAATAATTTTATATATATTTATTGTTTTACCAGCAATAAAAATTTATCTAAAAATACTCTACAAGAGATATTTAAGGCTACAAAAGAAATTTCTTTGAGAGAGATTTCATTTGGAACTAATTGAGCAAAGAACTGCAGGCGATTAATATAAGAAAAAAGTCTTAAAAAATATTTAAATAGAAAAAATACCCAAAAGTGACAAGAGTGAATTTGGAAGCAAAGTGGCAGGGTTAACAGTGATGAAAGATGCTTTAATTCACTTGTATGATGTGTCTATGGAACTGTTGATAATGTTACTGTTAATCAACAGTACTATGAATGTTCTTATGAAATATAATACTAAACTATTATTATAACCACAATTGAATAATTGAAGAATTAATTATTTCTTTTACTTTTTATACACTACTAGTGATTATAACAGTCAGCAGTAATCGTCTACTAGAATCAATTGCAAGAAGTATTTAATAATAAAACTTCTTTATTTAAATAATAAGATCATTTTAATGTATCATTATCTTTTGCAAGAATAATCATAAATATAATTCCTGAAGAAAACAAGTGCCAGAAAAAAACTTTAATAATTAAGATGAATCGCTCACTAATACTCCAAAGACCTTATTAAAGATAAAAGTAGAGAGATTCGACCAATACTTGTGGATTTAAAAAGATAAAAAATGGATATATAGAAGTATTACAAAAATATATAGTTTATTTCTATTATTTCACGTCTTTCGTATTAATTCTGAAATATTTAAAACACTGAAGAAAAGATTTAACTAATACTTACTTGTTGGTAATAAAGGTATAATTGAATAATGTGATGATTTGGAAAAACAGCAAGAGGAGGCCTCTTTTAAGTCTATAACAGCTCACAGAGGCATGCCATGGAGAAAACTGAAAATCCAGTGAGTGAGAAAACAATAACCCTTTTTGAATTATTGATTTCATCATCTGTTGTCACATAAGATTATCATAATTACTTAATTGGTGCTTTTATGTGACTACCAACCAATTTATGGTTGACAATAAAAGGAGTAACAACTGTAAATCTTCTTTTATTCCAAAACAACAATTGATTTCTCAAAGGTATCAACTTTATTGGAAATTTCATCACAGAGTGTATTTTCTGTGAATTTTTAAAGATTCAGTATTTCACATGGAATCATCAAAAGTGGACTGTAAGTAAAACTTTTAATTTTACTTATAAAGGTATAATTCTCTTTGGCTTTTATATGGATTATAAAGTTATTAATTGGTCTTGAAAGTTTAAGAAATATTAATTAGGAATTGTATTTTTAATGAATTTTTGATGTTTTTACCTCATTTCTACGTAGAATTGCAAATAGCAGTATATGGCTGGTTTGTATGAGGTAAATCAATGGATAATAGTCAAAAAAGGGTTTCAATTACTCTTTTGGGGGTTATCCATGGAAATTAATTAAGAATTGACATGGTTACAGGAGTCTAAGTTTCTCTTTACCTCCTTGGCACATCAAAATAGCAGCTTACTTGCTATTTTCTTATGATATAATGAAGTTTTGACTTGGTAACCAAGTTCCCAAAATGTTTTAGTTTACTAATTGGGCCAATATCAGTGATGGATTCATATTTCAGAGCTGTCCATGCATCAGAGGCCTCAGAAGTTGGGTACCCTGGCTCTCTTTGATGTCTTTTGTCCCCCTTGACTATTTTTTACATCAAAATAGAAATTCCGGCTTAAAGTGAGATATCCACTATTGGTGTACCAAAATATTAAGTGCCACAAACATGAAGAACACTATTCTTAGTGTATATGTAACATGGGATTTCTCACATTCCCATTATTTTGGCGTGAAATTCAGAAAAACAAAAGTTTTCATGGATCTTTTATGTGGTATTGCAGTCTTTTCCATATTACCACCTCAAAGAGTTCATTTAAGCTTATTCACTTTATGGAGCTACCCTAGGTGGAATTTTGTGTAGAGTCCAAATCTGGCCTTAAATTCATGGATTTACTTACTCATTGAAAGTTATTCATCTTTTTTGATTTAAAAAAGATGAATTCTTAATTTATGCATTACTTATGGGCTATTCATAGTTCAGAATTTCTTTTTAAGATAATTGTGGCCTATTTGGGTATGTAAAATATACCTCAAGGCTCCCATCACTTATGGGGTGGTTCAAGAGTAAAAATAGCTATAAGAGTTACAGAAAATGATTATAATGATCTTTTCATGTAGCTAAAAGGTTTATCATCATATGGAAAGGGTGTTTGGAATCTCTTATTGATTGGCTCAACAGTGTTTCAATTAATTATGAAAGGAACAGATTTTAGCTTGAGGAAAAAAGTGGAGCAAAGAAGAAATTATTTTATAGCCACCAATTTTCTTACTCCAAAAGTACGATTTACTCTTTTAAGTCGTGGGAAATACTCTTACAACATAAAAGCCAATTATGCAATCATTGAACCCTGGTTTAGACCAAAAAAGGGCTAGCTTTAGACATTTTTTGCTATTTTCAGCCATTTTAGAACCTGAAATCAGCCATTGATATAGTAATACCTGGTTTCAAACCTTCAGAACATGTAAGAATGTGTGCAAGAGACGTCAAAACCAGTTAAAGCTGTTTTTACTAAGATTATTTTATCTTAAGGGTAGTTTTACCCTGTTGGAAACAGTTAAAACTGACCTGGTTGGTATCAAAACCTCACAATCAATTGAGTCACAGACCCTGTGACTCAATTCCAGGCCAAAAGGGATGAACTTTTGCATGAAGTTTGACATCTCACACCTTTCTGCAAGGAATTTGGGGGTCTGGCTCCCTTGAAGCCAAGGTTCCTTTTCCCCCTCCAGAATTAATCTTTCCAATTTTTTTTCTTTAATTCCTCATGATCTACTATACTTTTAATTTACACATGTAGTTCAATTGAGTTTTTACAGTACACAAATTCAATAATTGATACCTCATGTTTAATTACAGTTCACGTATGTAATACACATGCACATTTTGACATTTCAATTCAAAATACTTCAATTCCTCATAGCTTCTAAACTACACACCTCACCTCAATTTTAACACAAAAATTGATGGTTAACACCACATGTGGTGTAAATTAAATTAATGTTTTGAGGATATTCAATTTTCATACAGAAAATACTAGAAACTTAATTTAAGCTTATTTAGAGTTGAGTTACAGAAAATTTACTTAGAGGTGACCCCACCTTATTTTTTATGGGTAACCCGATGGTGAAATGATTTTCATATGTTTATTGATTGGATAAATAGTTATTATGAGTTTTACTTTAATTTTGATATTTTTGTTGAAAATTCATTTTTACTTAATTTTTTCAAGTAAAAATCTGTTTTTACAATTTTAAATTTCAAAGTAATTTCAATTTTAAATCATAATTGAAATTTTTATTTTGTATATAAATTTTATATTCATATTTTAATTTTGTTGTTTATAATATAAAGAAATGTTTTTATTTATAATTGTATAATTTTTTAATATTTGTGGTCTTTTGGGTATATAAAAATACCTCTAAGGCTCACAGCCATTCATGCCAATATATTGTTGACCATGCATATCTTCAAGCTATAAACCATGTGTCCCAGCTCAAATAGCTCTGAGAAAGCCACTAAGCTGTTGTTACTACTTAGAAGAAGGACATTATGCAATAAGATCTAATAATCCCACCAAAGACTTGGAGAAAAGAATTCTCTTGAATTTTAGTGAAACATATCTTATTCAAACCTTTCATAGCGTACCCACAGAAGGCCATACATATGAAAAAGAATTGGTTAGACAATTTTCTAAAGGGAAGGATGTTCAAAAAACATTATTGAAAAATCCAATCCACCCCCAAAGAAGCAAGAAAATTGTGAGGCTTGAGGTATATTTTACATACCCAAATAGGCCAAAATTATCTTAAAAATAAATTTTGAATTATGCATAACTCATAAGTCATGCATATATCCAAAATTAATCATTTTTAATTTCAGAAAAGATGAATAACGTTTTATTGAGTAGGTAGATCCATGGATTTAGGACCAGATTGGATTCTACACCAAAATTCACCTAGGGTAGCTCCATAGAGTGAATAAGCTCAAATTAACTCTTTGAGGTGGTAAAATGGAAAATACTTCAATACCACATCATCAATACCACATAAAATATCTGTGAAAAACTTTGTTTTTCTTAATTTCACGCCAAAATAATGGGAATGTGAGAAATCCCATGTTACATATACACTAAGAATAGTTTGATGCATGTTTTGAGCACTTAATATCATGGTATTCTTACATGGACTTTTGGTACACCCATAGTGGATATCTCACTTTCAGCTTAAATTACCATTTTGAGGTGAAAAATAGGCAAGGGGGACAAAAGACATCAAAGAGAGCCAGGGTACCCAACTTCTGAGGCCTCAGAGGCGTGGAAAGCTCCAAATCTTAAATCCATGGCTGATCTTAGCCTAATTGGTAAACTAAAACCTTTTGGGAACTTGGTTACCATGTTACAACTACCGTAAAACTTAAGAAAATAGCAAATAACCTGCTATTTTGACATGCCAAGGAGGTAAAGAGCTACTTAGACTCCTGTAACCATGTCAATTCTTAATGACTGTCCATGGATAAGCCCCAAAAGAGTAATTAAAACCCTTTTTGGACTTGTATCCATTGATTTACCTCATAGCAACCAGTGAAACACTGATATTTGCAATTCTACATAGAAATGAAGTAAAAACTTCAAAAATTCATTAAAAATACAATTCTCAAAAAATCTTTCTGAAACGTTCAGAACTAATGGAGAACTGAATTATCTATGGTACAACCAAAAAGAATTACAGCTCTACTAGTAAAATCAAAAGTTTTACTTACAGTCCATTTTTGACTATTCTACGTGAAACACGGAATCTTCAAAAATTCACAGTAATTACAACCTGTGATTAAATTAGAAATAACATTGATAACTTTGAGAAATAAATGATTATTTTTGAATAAAAGAAGATTTTACTCCTTTTATTCTTAACCATATTGGGGTTGGTAGTCATGTAAAAGCATCAATTAAGTAATTATGATAATCTTACATGACAACAGATGATGCAATCAATAATCCAAAAAGGGTTATTGTTTTCTCACTCACTGGATTTTCAGTTTTCTCCATGGCATGCCTCTGTGAGCTGTTGTTGACTTAAAAGAGGCCTCTTCTTGCTGTTTTTTCCACATCATCATCTTATTAGCATTTAAATCATTATTACCAACAAGTAAGTATTAGTTATAGCTATTCTTAAGTGTTTTAAATCTTTCAGAATCAATCAGAAAGACGTGAAATCATAGAATCCAACTATATACTGTTGTAATACTGTTATAAATCCATTTTGATCCTTAAAATCAACAATTCCACATCAAAGCTCTCTATCTTATCTTTCAATAAGCTCTTTGGAATATTAGTGAGTGATTTATCTTTAATTCTTAAAGTTTTTCTCTAAAAATTAGTTTTCTTCAAGAATTATCATTATAATTATTCTTGCAAAAGATAATTATATATTATTCTAATAAAAGAAGTTTTATTATTAAAATCTTCTTGTAATTGATTCTTGTAGACAATTACTTGCTCACTGTTAAAATCACTAGTAGTGCCTAACACGTGAAAGAAATAATTATTTAATTATTTAATTGTGGTTATAATAATATTTTATTATTATATTTCATAAGAACAGACACAGTACTGTTGATTAATAGTGATATTATCATCAGTTTCATAGTCACATCTTACAAAAATATAATAATTGAGGAAAGAAAAGGTGATAAGGCAAAGGCTGCAGCTCAAATAAAAGAATAGGGAAACTGGCGAGTTCCTGAAATATCACCATAAAGTGAAAATCTTCAAATAAATCTTGGACTTGGGCAGAAAAGATAGGAAAGTCAAAGCCAAACTCAGAAAGAGGATAATAATTAAACATAAAAATCCCTTAAAAGGAATATACCAGGCATCTACCATGTGAAAGATGAGGCAGAAGAAATATAAGTTTTGATTCAAAAAAACAAGAAACCCCAAGAAGGAGAGGAAAGAGATGATTATAATATAGAAATAATATGTCAGGATGGGAATAAGGAGATACCAAAACAGGATTGAAGAAAGATGGAATTAAAGAACCAAGTAAAATTTACAGTCAATAACCAAAATCCAATAATTGAACATGTCAAGAAGAAAATAATTGAGAAAAAGATAAATCTTAATACTGAAGAAATATTATCAATTTCACCAGGTTTATTGAACAAATGAAAAGCTTGATGAGCCAAGAAAAGATGTTATAAAATAAGCAAATGCATCAAATATTCAAGAAAGACTACTTTAATTACATTTATGGGATATCCTGATATACCAATAATACATTATGTATACCAGCTTTAATTTATGAAAGTATTTATTGGAAGAGAATAATATCCTTCAATGGCATTGGTTGAAACGGGATCAGAAATTATCATAATACCAGAGGAAATTTTGATTAAAGCCTCACTTCCAAGTAGAAAACTAAATATGAACCTCAGAGGAATTGGTGGACATACAAATTCTTTGGTTGGACTCTCATAATTCACACAAATTACTGTGATAACAGGAGAACAGAAAAAAATTAATTTATTTGTAGTAAAAGGAGACCTACACACCATTTTTAGCAGATAGTAATGCTAAATTGGAATTTTCACACAAGCAAGGGGAAATATTCAGTTATTCAGAGGAAGATTAACAAAAATTATTTCATCAATACGTAACCCTAAAGCTGTGGGATGGAAAATCTCTCCACCAAGAGGTATGGAGCTTTGTGCTTTTTCAGAAATTGGAAAATGGTAAATGGATCAAGGAGAATTATTCAACAGAAAAAAAAGAGGAATCAGAAAGTCAATCTTCTAAAAGGCTGAGAAAAATAATGCTTGGACCAAAAAATACCCTTCTCAGCTATTTTTGATGCATAAAATGTCTTGAATCTTATACCTCAACAAATAGCCATGAAAGCCAAATTAAAATCAGCCCTTACACATAAATATTAACAGATTATTCCTTGAAACCAATTGGTGAAATTGAAAATATTGAAGTCCCTTTTCTTAATTAAGAAAAAATGTACATGGAACCCTTAGTATTTGAAAATTTCAATAAGATTAGAGTTGAAAAAACATCTAGGATATCTTCTTCATTAAAAGAATGTATCCCACCTAGAGCTAATAGGTATTCCAAAGGGAAAGAGATAGAAGAAGACAAACTGAAGCTAGAATATAGCAAAATGGTGAAGAAACTAAAGAGGAACTAGAGAGGATGAGAAGAAATTTTGACATGGCCATCAAAGACCCAGAGAAATGGCTAGCACTCAACTTAATCTGTATGATTGAAAACAGATGAAGGAGAAAGCCCACAGAAGAAATTTCAATTGGATCTCAAGCCACCTGAAGCAGATTCCTCAGGAATTGAAGAATATTATTTCAATTTATTTCAAGAAGACACTGGGTACATTAGTGATATTTCAAAATATTTAATGAATGAGGAACCAAAATATTACACAATCAAGCTATTGGAAGAAAGAAAAGCTAGATAATCCAAAAATCAAAGTGCAATCATTACTGAAGGCAGAATATATAAGCATTTATATAGAGATATTTGAAGAAGGATTAAACAAAAAATGAAAACAGTGCTGGAGGGAAAAAAAATTGGTAGAATCAGAAGGTGACTTGATTTTACATCAACAAAATACTGGAAATTGGAAAGTTAAATTGAGGAAAGGAATAATATTTGAAGACCTAGAGGAAGGAGAGTTATCAGAAAATATTCAAAGGCTAGCTGGTCTTGAAATTATTGAACCCAATGGGGAAAATGGTATTAGAGATGAATTTTTTGATTGCTATGAACATTTGTACTGTTTTTCCAATATCTCACTTTAAAACACAACTTATTTATGTGATTAAAATGAATAAATTGCAGGAAGATCAACAAAGGACACCCAGAATCAAAAGGATGTACAACTAAACATACTGCAGCATGAGGAAGAAGAGGATTATGTCACACGTCCAATGATAACATTTAAAGATCTGTATGATTATAAGCTAGATTAGCCAACAATTCAAAGCCAATATATTTCAGAAATACCTTGATCAAATATTATAGCTTGTGAATTCTTGCAATTACTAAAAACTATTGGAATCAAAGGAAGCTTAAGAAATCCTTACTGGAAGAAGCCCTATGGATATTATGAAATGACAATAGAAGTACTTTGTTACAAATTGGTATGAGATCAAGACGATTTGAATCTAGATGGTTTGGAAATCTTACATAAAATTCTTTGCTGGTGTGAATTTGGATATATTTTTATCAATTATGTCAAATTTTTTGTTTCATAATGAAAAGGCACTACACAAAGATAAAAATGAAACAAGCTATTTGGAGAGATATTTCAAGACATGTGTCTTTCAGTAATTCCCAACAGAATATTGTGGATCTCTCAATAATAAAGCAAGAAATCACGTTCAATCACCAATCCAAAAAATCCATAAAAAAAGTATTAAAATAATACAATTCACTCAAAAAAAACTTTTCTTATATGTATCAGTATTAGAGCAGTGACTTCCTGTATTATCAAAGAGGAATTTCAATTTTTTATAACTTTTTTCAAGGCTTTCAACACTTAGGGCCAGTGAGTGACCTCCTGCCTTATCAAAGAGGAATCTCAATTTATTCAAACTTTTTTTTAATACTCTTATCACTCAAGGTCAGTGACCTTCTAGCTTTTCCAAAAGTAATTATCATTTATTCAAACTTTTTTCAAGACTCTCATCACTCAAGGGTATTTACCTCCTGCCTTATCCAAGAGGAATTTCAATTTAATCATAGTTATTTTTCAAGGCAATCATTGCTCAAGGGCAGTGACTTCCTGGCTTATTAAAGAGGAAATTTAATTTATTAAAGCTTTTTCAAGCATATTATAACTCAAGGGCAGCGGCCTGCTGCCTTATCAAAGAGGAATTTCAATTGATTCAAATTACTTCATTCATGTTAAAAGAACTTCCATATAGAAAATTTTCAACTTTCAATTGGAGTGACTCCCTGTGGTAAAAAAAACAATTATTACTTTATCTCGAAACTCAATAATCTCACCAAATCTCAAAAAAAAAAGATCTAGAAAACCACGGAAGCCAAAATTTCACCTCAAAGTTTGTGGGAAAAGAATCTTGGTTGGAATGAACAAGGTTGGTTAGATGTAAACTATAGGATTAAAGAAGTCAAAGAAGAATTATATAGTGGGAAAAACCAATTTTTAAAGAAGGAAAGGAGTTATTTCAAATATGGATCCCATAGTTAGAATTTGAATAATTGTTCTATTTTACAGAGAAACTTGAAGATAACAAGAATTTCAAAGCTGGAAGGAGTCCCTGGTATTTTCTCTTCCAAGATTTGAATTTTTAGAATTTCTTATGTATGAGGGTATCAAAGGAGATTTATTAAAAATTTATTGGGAAGGGGATAAATCAAAAGATGCAGAGTGGAGAAGAAGAATCCATCTTAGGAATTCGGAAGCTTCAAGTGGACTTTTTTGGACCTATTGGAAATACCAGACGCAAGACATTTGTGGAAGCATGGAAATTATTCAATACAAAATTCTAACTGGGATGTTTTATTGGAATATGTTTTTATACCTAGAATTATCAGTCTCAAGGCTCACAATTATAATTTCAACAAGGAATATTAGAATTTGATTTTGGATGACTTACTTTTAAAAAAATCAAAGAATAAAAAGAATATTCATATCATGACTCAAGAAAAACCTCATATAAATGATTCAGAAAAATATCAATAAGAATTAAAAACATCCACCCATGTTTGGAGTTTTAAATTTTACACCAAGATAATTGGAAAAATTTATTAAAAATTTAGTCTATGTATCAGTATTCAAGAAAAGACTTCAAATTTAACATTCTGAAGCTTTTTTCAAAGCTGACAACAATTATGATTTGATTCTAATATAAAAACCGGGGTGGCTATCTGTTCTTATGCCACCTCAAATTGAAATAAAGTGGCAAAAGATTAGCGAAATGTGGGCCTAGTCAGCTTAATGGATTTTTGCAAAAAAAACATATTTAAATATATTCAAAAGATTATCTATTAGCTTAAATTCACATTCATTACTAAATGACTCTCAACAGCCTCAACAAAAGTGAATAAAGACACCCTCATTAGTTTTATAATAGAAAAGCAAAAGCAACAAAGAAAAATCAATAATATATACTCATCAAGTCAAAGGACATAGCAAAAACTCAATAGCAAACCTACATAAAGCTCATCAGAAGCAAAATAAAAGCAGAAAAAACAAAACAAGACCTTCATACTAGATAATGACTTATAACAACAACAAGCTGGGTTTAGCAGGTCTTTCACAGGAAAGCATCCATCCAGAAATTTAGTATTGCACTTCTGAAATCATGATCAAAGCTGCGCACCCTTGGTCACAAAAAGTTTTCAACATCAATTAGGTTTGACAGAATCAATGAACGAAAAAATACCAAGTTTCATAACCAAGTTTTCTTAGGTCTCAGAATATGTTAACCAGAATGGTTATTCTATTCCCACAAATGAAAGGTCCAGAAGCAGAATTACTACCAGGGGGATTGAGCCCATTTCAAAGTTTGAAGTGAAAATTAAAATTGATTACTAATCACTATACTACCTCATGTTATAGAATCCTTCCTCAAACCACCAAGTGATCCAAAAGAATTCAAAGTTTCTCTGACAGAAAAAGAACAGAAGAAAAGAAAAAATTACAATAAATGAAGAAAAATCCAAAAAAAAGAAAACAAAACAAATTTTAATCATAAGAAAATTTCCAATAAAAACAGATTTTGAAATATAAAAAAAAGAAAAAAAATTAATATAAAAAGAAATATTTTCAACAAAAAAAATAAATAAAATTTTTCAACATAAAAAAAGAATCTTCAATAAAGAAAAAGAAAAAAATAAACATAAAAAATTAAGCTTTCTCAACATAAAATGATAAAATACATAAAGAAGGGTAGTGAACTAAAGGCTCAATATTGGTCCTTGTATTACTTTGAACAGCAGGGTGGCTCCCAGATGGCTGTGAGTAGTCCTTGCATGACTTTAAACTTCAGGACAGAAACCTGAAGACTAATAAGTAGTTCTGGTACAACTTTAAACTACAGGGTAGCAACCTCATGACTAAAATTATTCCTTGGACAGCTTCAAAATTTGGGGTGGCAACCTTAAGGCTAAAGAGTAGTCATTGTACATCTTTATATTACAGGGCTGAAACCCTAAGGCTAAAATTAGTACTTGTATGACTTTTACCTACAGGTTAGCAACCCTAAGGCTAAAATGAGTTCTTGTACGACTTTAAACTACAGCTTTAGCACACCAGAGGGCTTAAAATTCAACTGAAATCAAGGAATAATCAAAATTGAAAAAAATAAAAATGTCAACAGTAACAACAAAAGGAAAGAATAGAATGATGAATCATTCAGGGTAAAGTTACTGAAAAATATTAAATCAAAGTAAAGCTACCAAAATTAATCTGCTTGGTCCTCAGTAATACAGTAAACTTATCTCTTGTGTAGTTCTAGAATAGGGCCTTCAAATGTCCTTTTATGACATAAAAACTGCAGGATTTTGTTTTCTTACTTAATATACTGTGTTTTATCCACCTAGAGGTAAGGTTCTTTCATGAGTCAAAAATAAAACTCAAATATAATCCTAAGAAAGGAGATTGACAAGAAGTTGATGTTTAGAACTCAATATTAGAGGTATAAGAACTTTATAAACATACATAATATTATTGATATTGGCAACCTTTACACTGGAATTCTGGGGATGTGTTATTCCATACAAATTATACCAGTCTCAAGCTTACTGTGAGCCTTAGAGGTAATTTCATATACCCAAAAGACCACAAATACAAAAATAACATATTAATATAAATAAAATAAATTTATTTATCTTATTAAAATAAAAATCAAAATATAAATATAAAATTATATTAAAAATAAAAAAATTAATTACAATTTAAGAATAAAAATACATTAAATTTTGTAAGTATAAAATTACATTTATACTTGAAAAAATTAAGTAAAAATGAAATTTGAACAAAATTGTGAAAAAATAAATAAATTTGGAAAAAAGTTAAATAAAAATTATTATAGCTTTTTATCCAATAAATAAACATATAAAAATTATTTCACCATTGGATTCCTCATAAAAAATCAGGTGGGGTCACCTCTGAGTGAAATTCTTGTAACTCAACTCTAAATAAGCTTAAATTAAGTTTTTAGTATTTTCAATACAAAAGTTGAAAATCCTCAAAACCTTAATTTAATTAACACCACATGTGGTGTTAACCATCAATTTTTGTGTTAAAATTGAGGTTTTGTGTTTAGTTTAGAAGTTATGAGGAATTGAAGTATTTTCAATTGAATTCAATTGAAATGTCAAAATGTGCGCATGTATTACATAAGTGAACTTTGATTGACATATGAGGTGTCAATTATTACTGTATTGTACTGTACAATTGAATTGAATTAAATATGTAAATTACAAGTATAATACATGATGAGGAATTAAAGGAAAAATAAATTGGAAATATTAAATTTGGGGGGGAAAAGGAACTCCAGCTCTAAGGGGGAGCTAGACCCCCAAAATCCTTGCTGACAGGCGTGGGATGTCAAAATTCACGCAAAAATTCATCACTTTTGGCCTGGAATTGAGCTACAGGGTCTGTGGACTCAATTGATGATGAGGTTTTGATACCAACTGGGGTAGTTTTAGCTGTTGCCAAGAAGGTAAACCTACCCTTAAGATAAAACCATCAGAGTAAAAACAGTTTTAACTGGCTTCTACGACTCTGACACACATTCTGACGTGTTTTGAAGGCTCTAGGCCTGGTATTGCTATAGTAATGGCTGATTTAAGGGTCTAAAATGGCTAAAAATGGCTTAAACCAGCCCTTTTTGGTCTAAACCAGGGTTCAATGATGCCATAATTGGCTTTTCTGTTGTCAGACTGTTTTTCACGACTGACAAGAGGAAATTTTACTTTTGGAGTAAGAGAATTGATGGCTATAAAAGAATGTCTTCTTTGCCCCACTTTTCTCTTCATGTTAGAATCTTTTCCTTTTATAATTAGTTTAAACATTGTTAAACCAATCAATAAAAGATTCCAACCACCTTTCTTATATCATTTTAAAGCTTTTAACCACGTGAAAAAATCATTATAATCATTGTTTGTAACTCTTATAATCATTTTTACCCCTGAACCACCCCAAAAGTGAATTAAAGCATCTTTCATCACCGTTAACTTTGTCACTTTGTTTCCAAATTCACTCTGGTCACTTTTGGGCGTGTTTACTCTTTAATATTCTTTTTGAAGACTTTGTTCTTTAATTAATTGCTTGCAGTTCTTCGCTCAATTAATTCCAATTGAAATTGCTCTTGAAGAAATTTCTTTTGTAGCCTTAAAATATCTCTTGTAGAGTATTTTTTGGATAAATTTTTATTTTTGGTCAAACAATAAATTTTTATAATATTATTGTTTTATACTAATAAATTTATAAACAATAAAATTGCTTATACAAATTTTGAGGACAGGAAAAGTACTTGATTTTTAATCAAAGTTTCATATCCACACCTTACATTTGGGGGCCCAGCCGTGATATTTTACCTGTGACATATTTTTTTACTATTTTAAATCTTTTTTTCTTATATTGAAAAATTTAAAAACATATAAAAAATACTTATAATTCAAAAAATCAATAAAAAAAAATTTTTTTCATATTATAAGTGAGGCTTATATTTTTATTTCTTTTTTGAAATAACCTTTTTTTTACTTAATTAATTGGCTTTTTCATTCATTTTAGTGTCTGACAACGTGGTAAGACAAGAAAACATTGAAACAGCCTCAACAGTCACCAGCATTGTTCCTGCAAGCACTATTAATTCAGACCATAATAGTACTGTTATTGTGACTCAAAATAATCAACCTGAACCAATATCTTCTGAATTAATTAACTTGGACATAAGTAATACTCTTCAGAAAAGCTAAGAATTTGGCCAATAGTAAGTTTTTTGACGTAAAAATACTATTTTAAGCCTTTTTAAACCATAATTATGCCTTCAACCAGGTCAGGAGCCAGCTACAACCCCTCAAGCAGCTCCCAAAGAGGTAATAGACGTGATTATGGCAGAGGCCAATCAGGTACAGAAGGAAAAGGGTCAGTTGATGACTTCCAAACAACTAAAATGGGTCATTCTGAAGCTGATAATACCATTTTACCTTCAAAAAGAGCTGACACCGCCACAACAAGCCTCTGTGGACATATACAAAGCCAGCCACAGTGCATACAACAATGCACTTCAATTCAAGGGGTACCAGATCCTTGCAGACCTGTGGAAGAATTGCATGAATTCTTACCTGACAGTAAGAAAATTCCTAGGCCATCCCAACACTTGCAAATTGCTCAATGGATGGCATCCATTGATGGAGAAGAAAAACATGATGCTTTTGACACTAGAATGGAGGAAAAACAACCCTCTGCCACCCAAACCAGTGCCAAAAACAGCCCCAGTGGCCAGCAGCAGCAATTCCAACGTGAAAAAGCAGACACAAGCTCCAAACAAGGGCAAAGGGAAGGCACCAGCCCCAAAACCTTACAGCCAAGGCTACAGGATTCCAAAGATTCAGCAGGATGCCATTGAAAATGTATTCCAGATGGCCAGAACCATGATGGAATTACAGAAGAAGGAGGAAGCCAGATTAAGATTCCAGAAATGATTTCTGATATATTTGATTCCATCCCAGAGTTGTATGATGCTATAAATGACGTGAAAAAACATCTTTCTGATAAAAATGAAACCATTTGTAACAACATTAAAACAAACAACCTGAGTCTGTGCCAAATTAATGAAACACTTATGTGATTTGAAAAAGTTTTAAGAACAATTAAAAATTCTAATAATGATAATTCTTCTAAAAATAAAATAAATGAACAATCTGCCATTATTAAAGAATTAACAGATAAATATTCTAAATTCAATATTGATGACATAATTGAAACAAGAATTAAACAAGCCATAAATATTATCAATACAGATAACAAGAAAGTCCTTGATGACATTTCAAATTCATTTACTGAAGTAAAGACATATACCATTGCCTTGAAAAAGTGTTTTGATGCTTCACAAGAAGAAGTATCAAAATTATCAATGAAATTGAATCAAGTCACTGCTGATAATACAAGACAGACAGAGTTATGGCAAGAACTGACACATAAGGAAGACATGTATAAAATTGAAGTAATAAATTTAATACAAAGCTTCCAACATGAATACAGAAATTCCCAAAGGTGTAGCAACAGTAAAATGAATGACATTGAACAAATACTGAACACCTTACCAAGAATGTCTACACCTCTAAATCAAAATGAGGGCACAAGGATTCCAAATCCACAAGTATTGGATCCTGATAGTTCACAATTAAAAAATGAATTATCCACTTCTTTTCATAACTTGGAACCATCAATGGGCCAAGAACTCTTGAAAGAAGTTCCAGAGCTTAAAGAATGGCCTCACTTCAGTGGTGAAGGAGAGTATGACCATATGGAATTCATTAGAGGTATTGACATAATCAAAGAAGATTTTGAATTACCAGACAGATTGGTAACAGCCAGGTTTAACACCTTTTTTACCAGATCAGCTCACAGATGGTACATCAAAATAGGACAAGCACATGGACACCAGAGTTGGACTTGGTGGAAAACCCATATCATCAACAAATGGGCAAAGATGCTTGGAGGTTTAAAGTTGAAACAGCCTTTAAATATGCCAAATTTAATGCTGATAAAGACAAAGCTTTACCATGGTTTTGCCAACAAAAGGACAGATTAACAGCATTATATCCTGACATGTCAGAATTTATGATCCATATGAAAATTCTGAGACAATATGGAGGTGACTTAGAGCATGCTGTCAAAAGCAGGACTACTGAACAATCTTCAGCAGAGGATATTATCAATATACTAGAGGAAGTAACCACCAGAACCAAAATTGGTTCTAGTAGGGTGAATCTCAAAACAAGGCTTAATACACCTTGGAAAGATTCTGTGGACAAATACCCCAAAGAAAATTCTAGTAATATTAAATATAAATCTGCAGATACAATCAGAAAATGCCATATTTTCCAAAGCACCACCCATTTAGCCAATACATGTCCAAAAAGGGGGAAAATCAATGAGATTGACATTGAAAAGGAACCAGATGTTGAAAAAGAAGACATAATTGAAGACAATTCAGATGATAAGTCCTCCATATTTTCTGAATCTTCAAAAGATATAGAAAATATCAATGCCACTTTTGACATCATGGAATCTTATTCTCACTTACCACAATTGAGCAATGGTCAAGTTGATTTATCAAAAGTTCAAGATGCACAACTTATGAAGACAAAGCCAAACAGAGGAAAAGGTTATACAGCTGGTAACTCCTGTATAACAGAGGTGGTGATTGACAACAAGCCCACCAAACTTTTGCTTGACCCAGGAGCCTTCTGCTCTTGTGTTGGAAAATCTTTTCTTAAGACTTGTGTACCAAATTTTGAAGACCAATTTTTACCAATTGATGGTATAAAATTTAACAGTGCAAGTAACCCAATGAAAGAATTAGGAATTTTTGAGACCAATTTCATATTCCCACACATAAATGGAAATTTAAGGATCGCAGTTGAATTTGTTATTATGGAAAATTGCTCTAGTACCCATTTTATATTGGGAAATGACTATTTAATCATGTATGGGATAGATTTACATAATAACAAAGACAGATACTTTACTATTGGAGACAATAAGCGCCAAAAATTTGCCTTTTTACCATTTAAAAGACAGATTACAGTAAACAAAGTATCACCAGTCAACTTAGACTTAGAAAAATTTAAGTCTGAAAAGTTAAATGAGGCTGAAATAAGCCTTCATCTGACTGATAAACAAGAAAATGAACTTTCTTCCCTTTTGCATGACCACAGAGGAGCATTGGCTACAGACAAAGAACCTCTAGGAGCAATTATTGGTCATGAAGTTGACATCATTCTTAACATTGAGAGACCTTATCCACCACTCTTAAGAAGGCCTGCTTCTCCAGCAAGTCCAAAATCAAGAGAAGCTCTAGAAATTCATATCAAAGAACTTCTGGACCTTGGTGTAATAAGAAAGGTAGGCCACAATGAAGAAGTAGAAATAACTACACCAGTCATAGTGGCGTGGCATAATGGAAAATCCAGAATGGTTGGGGACTTTAGAGCTCTGAACACTTACACTGTTCCAGACAGATACGCAATACCAAAAATCCAAATTGCCCTTACTCAAATATCTCAAGCAGTGTATATAGCCACTATGGATGCCCTTAAAGGATTCCATCAAAATGTGGTAACACCAAGAGCAAGGAAATACTTGAGAATTATTGTTCATTGTGGAGTGTATGAATACTTAAGGATGCCCTTTAGTATCAAAAATGCACCTTCACACTTCCAAAGAATGATGAATGAAATCTTCCCTGAAGAACTCTCAGAGGGTTGGTTAATCATTTACATTGATGACATTATTATCTGTTCCAAGACTTGGGAGGATCACATGTACAGATTATCAAGAGTTTTGACAAAGATTCAATCAGTAAACATGAAAATCTCCTTAAAGAAATGTCATTTTGGATTTGAAGAACTTAAAGCACTAGGACATGTTGTATCTGGTTTGTTCCTTGGAATTGACAAAGACAAAGTTGCAGCAGTATTGTTAAAACCCATGCCTCAGAATAAGAAGGAAATTCAGTCATTCTTAGGTTTTGCAGAATATTACAGGCAACACATTAAAGATTTTGCATCAATAGCAAGACCACTTTATAAGTTGTGTGACAAAGACACAGTATTTGAAATGACTGTTGACAGAGTCAAAGCTTTTGAGTCTCTAAGAGAAGCATTGACCACTGCTCCACTCTTACTGATGCCAGACTTTAAATTGCCTTTCAAACTGTATATTGATGCATCAGGGGATGGACTGGGTGCTGCACTTCACCAAGTTCAGATTATATATATAAACCTGTAGAAGGACCCATATGTTTCATATCCAGGCAAATTAAACCAACTGAAGCCAGATATGGAGCAAGTCATATGGAATGTCTATGCCTTGTCTGGGCCTTGGAGAAATTGAACTACTTCTTAGAGGGATGTGTTTTTGAAGTGATAACAGATTGTACAGCTGTCAAATCACTTTTGAACATGAAAACACCCAACAGACACATGCTCAGATGGCAAATAGCCATACAAGAATACAGAGGCAATATGACTATTGTTCATAAGGATGGGAATATTCATAAGAATGCAGATGGACTAAGCAGATGGCCATTACCAAATAATATTGATAATCCTGCTTATGTGCCAGAAGAAGCTTCACCACAAATTCCAATAGAAGGAATAAGTGTTACAGACTTGAACACCACCTTCTTTGAAGAAGTCAGAAGTAGCTACACTCAAGATAAGAATTGTAGCATCTTATGTCAATTACTTAACAAATACTGTAAAGACAACTCCCTAATACATGCCTTGGATGAAGTATGGAGAAAATCTTATGATGAAGGAAGATTTCACCTACTGGATGGTATAATTTACCACAGAACCAAGCACACATGTGTCATGACAGTTGTAGACAGGTCATTAATCAATCTTGTACTGAAAGAATGCCATGATAGTCCCTTTTCAGGAAATCTTTCTGAAGACAGAACAAGAGAGAAAGTAAAGACCTGCATATGGTGGCCAATGTGGCAGAAAGATGTTGCAGAGTATTGCAAAACCTGTGACAGATGCCAAAAGGCAAATAAATCCACTAGCAAAAGACTTGGAAATATGATAAAAATCCAAGAACCAAACAGACCTTGGGAAATTGTCCATATGGATTGGGTAACTGGCCTACCACCAGGAGGTGACAGGAGCTATAATGCTTGCCTAGTAATTGTGGACAGATTCAGTAAAACTCCAATCTTTTTACCATGTCACAAAGATGACACAGCCATCGATACAGCTCTTCTGATATGGAATAGAGTAGTGTCATGGACTGGGATATTTACAAATATAATCAGTGATAGAGATCCCAAATTCACTTCAGCACTATGGACAAATCTTCACCAATTATTTGGCACTAAACTGTCTTTCTCTACAGCCTACCACCCACAAACTGATGGCCTGGCTGAAAGAATGATCCAAACCTTAGAGGACATGGTGAGAAGATTTTGTGCATATGGCCTTGAATTCAAATATTGGGATGGATTTACCCATGATTGGTGTACTCTGTTGCGAGAACTGGAATTAGCATATAAAACATCAATCCATGCCAGTACCAATCAGACTCCTACTATTCTAGAAAAAGGATGGAACCCCAAGTTACCCCAAGATTCCTTGAGGAAAGACTTAATTGAAATACATCCCACAGCTGCTAGCTTCAAAGGAATGCTAGACAAAGCTAGAAAGCATGCAGTAAGATGCATGGAGGACTCTTTTGCATATGCTAAAGACAAATGGGATAAATCACATGCAACTCCAGATTTCAAAGTGGGGGACCTAGTTCTTGTATCCACCACTAACCTCAATAACATCAAAGGATGTAAAAAGTAGAAAGACTCCTTTGCAGGACCTTTTGTGATTAAGGCCCTCCATGGAGAAAATGCTGTTGAAGTAGAGTTATCTGAAGAACTTAGCAATAAACACCCTACATTTCCAGTAAGCTTGATAAAGCCATATAAATCTAGTGATGCTGAGAAATTTCCCTTGAGGAATAAGATTCCCCAAGTTATACCTCTTATTGAGACATCTGGTACTAAGAAGATTACCAAAGTTCTTAAAGAAAGGAAATTAAGAACCAAGAAAGTAAGGGAATACCTTGTTAGGTACAGTGACCCAACTTGTGAAGATGAATGGTTAGAAGAAAAAGATATACCAGAAGCTACCAAACTCCTCAGGAGATTCAGACGCACTAGAAACACCAATATTACAAAGTAATATTCTTTTTTAGGGGGAGGGAATGTGAGCCGTAGAGGTAATTTCATATACCCAAAAGACCACAAATACAAAAATAACATATTAATATAAAGAAAATAAATTTATTTATATTATTAAAATAAAAATCAAACTATAAATATAAAATTATATTAAAAATAAAAAAATTAATTACAATTTAAGAATAAAAATACATTAAATTTTGTAAGTATAAAATTACATTTATACTTGAAAAAATTAAGTAAAAATGAAATTTTAACAAAATTGTGAAAAAATAAATAAATTTGGAAAAAAGTTAAATAAAAATTATTATAGCTTTTTATCAAATAAATAAACTTATAAAAATTATTTCACCATTGGATTCCTCATAAAAAATCAGGTGGGGTCACCTCTGAGTGAAATTCTTGTAACTCAATTCTAAATAAGCTTAAATTAAGTTTTTAGTATTTTCAATACAAAAGTTGAAAATCCTCAAAATCTTAATTTAATTCACACCACATGTGGTGTTAACCATCAATTTTTGTGTTAAAATTGAGGTTTTGTGTTTAGTTTAGAAGTTATGAGGAATTGAAGTATTTTCAATTTAATTCAATTGAAATGTCAAAATGTGCACAAGTATTACATAAGTGAACTTTGATTTACATATGAGGTGTCAATTATTACTGTATTGTACTGTACAATTGAATTGAATTACATATGTAAATTACAAGTATAATACATAATGAGGAATTAAAGGAAAAATAAATTGGAAAGATTAAATTTGGGGGGAAAAGGAACTCCAGCTCTAAGGGGGAGCTAGACCCCCAAACTCCTTGCTGACAGGCGTGGGATGTCAAAATTCACGCAAAAGTTCATCACTTTTGGCCTGGAATTGAGCTACAGGGTCTGTGGACTCAATTGATGATGAGGTTTTGATACCAACTGGGGTAGTTTTAGCTGTTGCCAAGAAGGTAAAACTACCCTTAAGATAAAACCATCAGAGTAAAAACAGTTTTAACTGGCTTCTACGACTCTGACACACATTCTGACGTGTTTTGAAGGCTCTAGGCCTGGTATTGCTATAGTAATGGCTGATCTAAGGGTCTAAAATGGCTAAAAATGGCTGAAACCGGCCCTTTTTGGTCTAAACCAGGGTTCGATGATGCCATAATATGCTTTTCTGTTGTCAGACTGTTTTTCACGACTGACAAGAGTAAATTTTACCTTTGGAGTAAGAGAATTGATGGCTATAAAAGAATGTCTTCTTTGCCCCACTTTTCTCTTCATGTTAGAATCTTTTCCTTTTATAATTAGTTTAAACATTGTTAAACCAATCAATAAAAGATTCCAACCACCTTTCTTATATCATTTTAAACCTTTTAACCACGTGAAAAAATCATTATAATCATTGTTTGTAACTCTTATAATCATTTTTACCCCTGAACCACCCGAAAAGTGAATTAAAGCATCTTTCATCACTGTTAACTTTGTCACTTCGTTTCCAAATTCACTCTGGTCACTTTTGGGCGTGTTTACTCTTTAATATTCTTTTTAAAGACCTTGTTCTTTAATTAATTGCTTGCAGTTCTTTGCTCAATTCATTCCAATTGAAATTTCTTTTGTAGCCTTAAAATATCTCTTGTAGAGTATTTTTGGATAAATTTTTATTGTTGGTAAAACAATAAATCTTTATAATATTATTGTTTTATACTAATAAAGTTATAAACAAAAAAATTGGCGTGTTTTCTCTTAAAAATAATATTACATACTATTTTTAATTGATTTTTTACCTTATACAAATTTTGAGGACAGGAAAAGTACTTGATTTTTAATCAAAGTTTAATATCCACACCTTACACTTACCGTATCAATTAAAAAAACAATTGTGAAGCTATAGAAAAATTTCAAAATAAATGCAGAGAAGGAAATCAAATCGCAGAATAATTCAAGATAAGGAAATAGGATTTCACAATTATAGAACAGGTGTGGAATGACTTCATAGATCAAAATAAAACTTCAGAATAACCCCAGATATGAAAATAAAATCGCAGAATAATACAGAGACGGGAATAGGATTGAGGAATTATATACAAATCCCATAATCGCTTCACAGAAGGAAATCAAATTGGGGGATAATCTCATATATGGAAATAGAATTATGTAGTTACAGAAGGGGTGTGAAATAATGCCAGATATTATAATACAATTTCCATACAGCCCTGGGGATTGAAATAGAATTGTGGAAGAACTCTGGAGAAGGAAACCAACTTGCAGAATTATTACAGTGATACAAATTGTAAGGTTTGACTATGAAACAATAAGTAAAAATTACTAATTTATTACTTATTGTACTCTGAATGTCCTTATAAATTGAATAAATAAGATTAAAAATATAATAATAATGAATAATTATTATTATTATGGCGTAAAATAATTATATTATTAAATAAATATAATAATATAATTTATATTATGAAAATATAATATAATAAATAAATATATTAATATAAAATAATTAATATATTAAAAAGCTCTTTATTATTGTTACCAGCAAATAATAAAGGCGTAAAAAATTGTTTTTTATCAATAAAAAACAATTAATAACAATAATATTACCAATATTAAAGTTATGAATTAATATAAATACTATTTATATTAATTAAAGAATTATTAAAAGAGTAATAATAGAGAAATTATTATAATAAGAGAAAATAACCTACTTTTAACACTTAATATAATAATTTTGAAGTATTTTACGCCAAAAAATATAAATACAACCTTTTCAAATTGTATTTACAATAAAAATAAAGAAAATTACAAATTATTCTGGATTTTTACGTGGAAATGAGTTTTAGAGAGATTTTTAACAAAAACAATTAAATAAATGATTTAACCACGTCAAAAGAGATGATTATAGCAAGGTGGTCTTTGGTCTTTAATAATATAACAGTTTTATATATAAAGAATAAAGAAATTACCTTTGATTTAATTGATTTAATGTTTTTGATGCGTCTGAGGGGAAAACAGAGTAAAAAGAGCTCTATTTATAGTAAATACCTCCCTCCTAGAGTCCAACAGGCTTCTAGTAGACGTGTACTGATCATATCCACTGGAATTGATCAATATTTTAAGGTTTGAGGGTGATTACATCATGATCAAACCATATTACATCATTATGGCACCATTATTTAGAGTTATCACTGTAACTCTAAGTGTGATGACATCAGAGGCTTGGCAGAACCCCAAATTTCGTGGATTTTATTAGTTTTAATCATAAACTAATAGTATTCACCAATTTTATCACTATTAAGACTGTTAAACTTAATTTAAGGTTACAGTATGTGATCATAACAGCTCAATTTAAGCTCAAACTTTGAACCTCAATAACTTTTAAGGTTTTCACGCTACAGCAATTCAGAGAGTGAATTCTGATAGCCTGACATAACCTTATTATGCTGCCAAGAGCTTTTCATTACATCATCAAAACTCTAATTTTGATGATTTTTCTTGTAACTCATCTTTTCTGTCGAAATTCAATATTTTAAACTTCAAACCTTGATTTCAGGGGGTTATACCCTGAATTTAATAATGAAAATTACATCATTCTTCACGAATGAACTAGTAGAATCCAACTGTGTACTTCTTTTTAAGTTTGGAGCACTTTCACAACAAAGTGGTCAACAGCTCTGCTGATTTTTATCAATATTTCATCATAGGTTTTAACCTTGTTTATAACTTGTAAAATAAAGTTCATATCTGTGTTCTTACAGTAATTACGTGGTAACTTTATTTTTGGTTCATCATTCTATCATGTATATTTTAGAAGATATTAGCTATGATCACTGAATATATGTGTTGACCAAAAAAGTGCATATATTCAGGATAATTCCTTAAGTATTGATTTTGGGAATTAGCTTATTAATTGTTTTATATGTGGATTTTTGTGGGTAATCCACTGGTACAATTTATTTCACATGTTGTTTCATTAGTTTCTGAGATAAATAAGGTTTTATGGTTTTTATAAGGTATTATACCTTATAATTCCTTAAATATTGACTTTACAGATATGCCATAAAAGTGGTATATGTGTATTTTTCCATGGGAAATCCAATGGTATAATTTATTTCACATGTCCATTCATTGGTTTTTAAGTTAAACCAATTTTAGTACCAATTTATGGTATTTTTTGTATATTTGAGTAATTATTTTTAGTGTATAATTATTCTAATTAATTTTAATATAATTATATTAAAGGTATAATTATTATTAATCCTTTTTGTGACCTTATTGGATATGTGGTCATATCTCAAAGGCTCACACAAATAGGATTTCATAAATATATAAAATCCCATAATAACTCCAGAAAAGGAAATCAAATAGAAGAATAATTTCAGGTTTTGAAATAGTATTAAGGAATTACAAAAGAGCTATGGAATAAATCCGGAGATAACAATCCAATTGCGGAATGAGCCTGCAGATGGAAAGAAAATTGCATAATAAATGTAAAAAATACATCAAATTTTGAAATAACTCTGAAGAAGAAAATGAAACTGTGGGATAGCTTTTCTGAAAGAAATTAAATTGGAAAACTCTGGAACTAGGTAGATCCAAGTGCAAAGAAGTCCTAGGGAATAATAAAGAGTTTTTAAAATCTAGATGATTGAATTTTAAGCCAGAAGAATTTAAATCAAAATAATAAATACCAATTTCTCTACCCCATTGGATCATCCATAAAAAAATTCACAATTCAATGGAGATAAACTCAATACAGCTATTCAAATTCATATTGAGAACATAATCAGAACTATATTTTCTCCACCTCAATTCAATTAAAATGCATAACTCAAGGCTACACAAAAAATGAAAATTGATTTTCAAAGAAGAAATTTTTTCTTAATAATATTAATAAATGTCAAATTTGATAGCAATTATGCAATATCTGCATGAAATTATGGAGTAATGAAATAAACCCACCAGAAAAAACTCTCTCAAGATTGGATATCAAAGCTAAAATTAGTAATAAATCAAAACATATGAAAATTGGAAGAAATACTTTCCCCGCCTTTGTTAGAATCTAATGGCAGTGCACTCAATAAAAGACCATGATTTCTCCGCACCTTCTCCACTTCCACAAATAATGTTGCCAGCTGAATTCTCTCAAAAATCTCATATTTCTAGCAGAAATTTTAATTTTCAGAAGCTTCATTTTCTCCACTATCTTGGCAAAACAAGAATATCACTAGTCAGCATATCTAAATGAAATCACATTATTTCAATGAGAAAAGCCCCACCAGATAAATTCTCCCAAAGATATCATATGAACAGAGGAAATTTCAATTGCTAGAAGCTGTTTTTTCTCCACTTTTTTGAGAAAATTAAACTCTCACCAGCCAAATTATCTCAATAACATCAAATGATTTTGATAAGCCAAACACCATGAGCAAAATTTTCTCAGAAAAGACATCACAAAGATACCAAAACTAAAATTATTATCAGCTAAAACATCTCAAGTCTTTTGTTTCTAAGTCCCCTGTTTTGGAAGCCTCTATGGAGGCAAAAAGGTATAAATAGATGTCTTCTCCCCCTCATGTTTCCTGAACAATGGAACATTATCCCACTATTCAGGATAACAAGCATTCCTTAACTTGCAGGATCTCTAGATTAATAGTAGTGTTCTAGTCATTAAATGCTCATAGCCTTTCTCAGTAGCTGAGTCTTATTGAGCATTAGTAGTATAGCCATAGTGTAAAGCTTAGTAGTATTAAATGAAAGCAGTAGTTATATAAAAATAGTATTAAAGATTTATTGAAGAATTCTTATTACTATTAAATCCAGTACTCTTATTATTAGTATTAATGTTAGTAAATTAATCATATTCAAAAATCAAACTTAAAAAATTATTTTTATTTTTCTTATTAAAATTGAATCAAATATTAGTCTTTAGCTTATCATAAATTATACCTTTTCATAAACAATTTGGCTATAGAGTTATTGATAGGTCTGACTTAGGGACCATAAATAAGTCTTTATTACCTGTTGAAGCCAAAAATATTATTTTATCTTGTAATTCTTGGTGGGCTGAATATTCATTATTATTTAGAGGGGCAGCTAATACACCTTAGCACCCATTATATTGGATAATTCTTAAATTCCAAACAGACTTACCAATAATTCACCCCTCAAGGTACTTCCTGATCTCATCCCACACCAACCTGAAAGGGTGGCCACTTTACCATATGCCTTGTCACATTGGAATAATGTGTACCTTGAGGGGGAGGTGGACTTCATCACTAAAAACCTTCAAAATTCACATCAAGTCCTTAAGGAAGATTAAATTAAAGAATCAAGGTTGAAGTGTTCTCAGAATAATTGAATCAAATTTGAAAAGAATTATGACAAGAAAATCAGTATAAGTAAATACTCAATAAAGTGGGAAGAGTTGAATCAATTCCTGATTATTTCCTTTAACCTCAATAAAAATAGCTTTTTTCAAATATAGAGCAGTCATTCCAAGAAGTCAAGAACTCCAATTGAACATTCTTAAAAATAATAATGAATAATGATTGGGTGGCCATCCTGGCAAGGATAAGAACCTCAAAATCATAAAGAAGGATTTTTATTGGGATGTAATAAATCCTTCCATTAAGGTCTATGTGTCCTCATGTCAGCAATGTTCACGAAACATGAGTATCTACAATAAGAAGCTTGCATTACTCAAGCCTCTTCAAGTTCCATCTGGTCTTGAAATTCATTATAAATAGACTAAATTACTATATTCCCATCTGCCAATAATTTTGATTCAATCTTAGTAGTTGTTGAAAGATTTTCAAAAAAAGAAATATTCATACCAAATTATGCAGCAATCACTGCCTTGGTCTAAGATCTACTCTTTATCAAACATGTCTTTTCCAATCATGGACTCCCAGTCAGTATTTTAGCAATTTATGTTCCTTATTTGTTTCATTATTATGGACCAATTTATGTCAGAAGCTCAAGATATCAAGAGAAGATTCAACTTCCTTTCACCCTGGAGCAGATGGAGAGACTGAGAGGGTAAATCAGATTCCAGAACAGTATCTTTTGATTTATTTCAGCTACCATAAAGATGAGTGGCACACCTGACTCCCTGTGGCTGAATTTTCATACAATAATGCAGAAATTTTGACAAAAGAACAATCACCATTTTTCATCATATATGGAAAAAATCCAAGCTTTTTCCCAATCCATATTTCTCAAGACACACCATCTGGAAGTTTGTAAACAAAACTCTGATCAGTACAAAAATTTTTCAAAGAAGAGTTAGAGTCAGAAATCAAGCATTTTAAAAAGTATGCAGATAGAAATAGGTCAATTCCACCTGATTTCCATCCTGGGGAGAAAGTATGGCCATCCTCAAAGAACATCAAGAAGCTCTTAGAAGGATGGTTGGGACCCTTTGAAGTTCTTTATAATACTGGAAGCCATGAATATCACCTCAAGGTGCCTCAACAATGGAAGCCAGTTCCCCTGTCTTGCATTTTTCCTTATTGCAACCTATCAAGAACCAAACTATCCCAAATCAACATCAATTTTCACCACCACCAGTTCCAGTGGAGGAGCAAGAATAATGGGAAGTGGCATAGGCTCTTGACTCAAAACTCAAAAGGGGTAAATTATGGTATCTTATAGAGTGGAAAGGATTCAGTGAAGACCCAGAAATAACCACTCATGACCCAGCTTCAAACCTAACCAGCTCACTAGAGCCTTTCAAGGATTTTCACTCATTGTATCCTGACAATCTTGGCCTAAATAGGTTAGGCTGAGTCAATTAAGAGGCAATAATAATAGTATTTACAACCTAAACTATTACTTTGACATGGATAATAATTAGAAAAGAAAAGTTTCAATTAAAATATAAGGGCTTTACTAAAAGATTTTTAGTGGTGGTGAGCGCTGTTGAAAGCCCTGGGTGCAGCTTTACCAATTGTGTGAGCCTTTGAGATATGACCACATACCCAATAAGGTCACAAAAAAGACTCAGAATAATTATACCTTTAATATAATTATATTAAAATTAATTAGAATAATTATACACTAAAAATAATTACTCAAATATACAAAAAATACCATAAATTGGTACTAAAATTGGTTTAACTTAAAAACCAATGAATCAACATGTAGAACAAATTATACCATTGGATTCCCCATGGAAAAATACACATATACCACTTTTATGGCATATCTGTAAAGTCAATATTTAAGGAATTATAAGGTATAATACCTTATAAAAACCATAAAATCTTATTTATCTCAGAAACTAATGAAACAACATGTGAAATAAATTGTACCAGTGGATTCCCCACAAAAAATCCACATATAAAACAATTAATAAGCTAATTCCCAAAATCAATACTTAAGGAATTATCCTGAATATATGCACTTTTTTGGTCAACGCATATATTCAGTGATCAAAGCTAATATCTTCTAAACTATACATGCTAGAATGATGAACCAAAAATAAAGTTACCACGTAATTACTGTAAGAACACAGATATGAACTTTATTTTGCAAATTATAAACAAGGTTAAGACTTATGAGGAAATATTGATAAAAATCAACAGAGCTGTTGACCACTTTGTTGTGAAAGTAGTCCAAACTTAAAAAAAAGTATACAGTTGGATTCTACTAGTTTATTCGAGAAGAATGACGTAATTTTTATTATTAAATTCAGGGTATAACCCCCTGAAATCAAGGTTTGAAGTCTAAAATATTGAATTTCAACAGAAAAGATGAGTTACAAGAAAAATCATCAAAATTAGAGTTTTGATGATGTAATGAAAAGCTCTTGGCAGAATAATAAGGTTATGTCAGGCTATCAGAATTCACTCTCTGAATTGCTGTAGCGTGAAAACCTTAAACGTTATTGAGGATCAAAGTTTGAGCTTAAATTGAGCTGTTATGATCACATACTGTAACCTTAAATTAAGTTTAACAGTCTTAAGAGTGATAAAATTGGTGAATACTATTAGTTTATGATTAAAACTAATAAAATCCACGAAATTTGGGGTTCTGCCAAGCCTCTGATGTCATCAAACTTAGAGTTATAGTGATAACTCTAAATAATGGTGTAATAATGATGTAATATGGTTTGATCATGATGTAATCACCCTCAAACCTTAAAATATTGATCAATTCCAGTGTACATGATCAGTACACGTCTACTAGAAGCCTGTTGGACTCTAGGAGGGAGGTATTTACTATAAATAGAGCTCTTTTTACTCTATTTACCCCTCAGACGCATCAAAAACATTAAATCAATTAAATCAAAGGTAATTTCTTTATTCTTTATATATAAAACTGTTATATTATTAAAGACCAAAGACCACTATGCTATAATCATCTATTTTGACGTGTTTAAATCATTTATTTAATTGTTTTTGTTAAAAATCTCTCTAAAACTCATTTCCACGTAAAAATCCAGAATAATTTGTAATTTTCTTTATTTTTATTGTAAATACAATTTGAAAAGGTTGTATTTATATTTTTTGGCGTAAAATACTTCAAAATTATTATATTAAGTGTTAAAAGTAGGTTATTTTCTCTTATTATAATAATTTCTCTATTATTACTCTCTTAATAATTCTTTAATTAATATAAATAGTATTTATATTAATTCATAACTTTAATATTAGTAATATTATTGTTATTAATTGTTTTTTATTTATAAAAAACAATTTTTTACGCCTTTATTATTTGTTGGTAACAATAATAAAGAGCTTTTTAATATATTAATTATTTTATATTAATATATTATTTATAATATTATAATTTCATATAATATTAATTATATTATTATATTTATTTAATAATATAATATTTTTACGCCATAATAATAATATTTCTTTATTATTATTATTATTTTAATCTTATTTATTTCAATTATAAGGACATTCAGAGTACAATAAGTAATAAATTAGTAACTTTTACTTATTGTTTCATAGTCAAACCTTACAAATTGGGTTACTATAATAAAGACTACAATACTTAAGATTGGAAGTATACTTGATTATTTTCCAGGAGTATAACTGTTTTTGACAGTTGTACTATGTAGGAATTCAAGAGCAGGATGAGGAAACCTTTTCTGGTGGAGAAAAGCCCCTTTTTCATCCTAAAATTGGGTAAAAAAGTATGTTAGACCTTTCCACCCAGAGCAAGTGAAGATTTTTCACTTCCAAGGACTGGCTTGTGGCTTTCACAATGCCTGTATAGCCTGTATTGGCCTCAGATGTGGCTTTAAAATCACATCTGGAAGTTTTCACCAATACAGGGTGAAGAATTTCATCTGGGGACCACACAGCCCTTCTCTGACATGTATTACGCATAGAATGCTGTACAGAACCTGTACGGGACCCCATTATTGATCAAAGTATGAGTTATTGAAGTATAAACAGGCTTATTTGTCTTTTTTACACCTCATAATCAGACTTGTGGGATACTATCCCACAGAAAAGGTGTATTGGTCCAATTGTGGGATTTTAACCTTAAAACTGCTATAAATCAATCTGTTCTTTAGATATAAATCTCAAAGCTGGTTCATTTTGTATCCCTGGATGTGTTCTATACAATGGTACCTTATTTGATATGGCTATGATTAAATATGGCAAAGTTATTTCATGTACAAGAGTTTGTGTACATATATATGATTTCTCTTAAATCTGTATGAAGCTTGTTTGCTCCATAGCTTTTGTTCTAGATAGGATATGGGGAAATGAATGGAACCATCAGGTAGCCCTTATTTTTCTCTTCCAAAAAAAACCACTTCAGGTATTTCACACTAAAACTGTAGAAGTTAGATGAGAGCTGAATATTTTATTCCCCCTTGTTTCACCTTATTTTTGTTATAACTTCCATAATTCTGATGCTAGCTCAATTTGGCTAGTACCATTGGATATCCCTGACTTTCAGCTTCATTTTCAATACCCATTTGATGGGGTTAAGCCTCTTCCTCTGTATTTCAGATGAGAGGTGAAAATTAAGGTTTATGCTCAGAAACAACTTTGAGCAGGAATAACTTTGTTATTCTTTTTCCTATGGTTGTGGTACTTGTTTATTTGGAAAGTGGTGGGCTTTGTCTTTCTTTTTATACCTTTTGAGCTTATTTGGCTCAGCTCCATGTTTTGGTAGTATCTTGGCTTTACCATTTGTTTATGGTATTTGGCTGTCATGCTTGTGCTCTGGTTTTGAGTCACAGGCTGACATACCCTCCCTTTAATAAAGGCTCATAATTGATGAGACTGTTCAGTTCTCCTAGAGGCCCTTAATCTCCTTAGATGAAGGTTCTCATCTGGTATGGCATCTTCTGCCAACCATTTGTCTGTATCTGCTGTCTGGCTTTTAAATCTGACCAAGTACTGTCTCTGGTCTTTACCACTCAGTCTAATCTTCCTGGCCTTGATGATGTTCTTCACAGGGCCAGGGGAGTCTTCTACCTCCACTATTTCTGGTGGAGTGGGATTTTTCTTCCTGGAGGGGAACGTATCCTCCTCTGTCTGGAGGTATGGCTTAACCAAACTCACTGGGAATACTGGGTGATTCCTAGAAAATTCCTCTGTGAGTTTGACCTCAACTGCATTTTTCCCTATCAGATTAACAATATTGAAGGGCCCTACAAATGAGTCTCTCGTCTCCTTTGGTCCCTTAAGATTGTTGAAGTTGAGTGTGGACACTAACACTTGGTCCCCTTCTTTGAAATCAGGCTCCATGTGAGATTTGTCCCCCCTCTAGTTGTTGTATTCTTTTGCCTCAGCTATACATCTAGCAGCTGTATCACAGGCCCTCTTTCACATATCATGGAGGTCTTTGGCTTTTGGGTGGATGGTCAGAAGATTTTTCTTCAGGTAATCCACAGGCAATAGGGGGTTCCACCCTTTTGCTACCAGTCAGGGTGATTTACCTGTGGTGGAGTGCTGGCTTGTGTTTTAAGCCAGTTGGATTTCTGGTAAAAGGGTAACCCAGCCTTTCAGCTAACCCATCTGTCTGTGGGTGGTAAGCTGTGGAGAATGCAAGTTTAGTACCAAGCATGTCATACAAGTTGGTCCAAATTTCTGATGTGAATTTTGGGTCCCTATCACTAATGATAGTTTTAGGGACTCCACAGGTGGATATTATGTTATTCCAAAATAAGAATGCAGTGTCCATTGCTGTGTCCTCCTTGTGACATGGCATGCACCTCACACTCTTTCTGAACCTATCAACTATGATCAGGAAAGCATTGAAGTTTTCTTTTCCTCCTGGGACAATCCTGTAACCCAGTCCATGTTGATGGTCTCCCATGGGTGTTTGGGTTCCTCTATGTGTTGAAGTAACCCATACTTCTTCCCATGCATTTGGGCCACCAATCTGTGCTTGCTACCCTTTCTTTGGTCCTGTCTTCACTCATGTGTCCCATATAGGGGCAATCATGACATTCCTGCACAATCAGGGATATGTGGTCCCTGTCTACTACTGTGAGTGCACTTGTGTGCTTCTCTCTATGGTAGAGCAGGCCATATATAAGGAAAAACTTGTTTTCCTTATAGTCCCTCAACCAGGGTTCCTCTAGCTGGGATTCCAGTTCTGGCCTCCTGTACTTCTTTTGAAGGAGTTGCAACAGTATCCCACACTGTTTGTGTTTGGAATAGGTCTTTATTACTGCACTGAAGGATTCATTATGCAGCTCTGAGGAGCTTATTCCCAATATGGGAGTTTCTGCTCCTTCTTAATCAGTGTCTCCACTGTCTGGAGTACCACTTCCTGGTATCTATTGAGAAAATTTTAAGTTTTTCCTCCTATCTATTTCCATGAAATGAATGGGAATATTGGCTGCTACTTCAGGCTCATATGCTGGGTTTCTTTTGACATTGTCTAGTGGCCATCTGCATTGGTGTGGCTTTTTCCTTCCTTGTATATGATGTTCATATTGCCCCTATACTCTTGGATGGCTATTTGCCACCTCAAAATGCGTCTATTGGTAGTCTTCATGTTCATTAAAGACTTCAAGGCTGTGCAGTCTGTGTAGACTTCAAAGACTGCACCCCTGAATAATAGTGGAGTTTCTCTAGAGCCCAGACTAAGCATAGGCATTAAGTCTTAGTGGCCCCATACCTGGCTTCTGAATCTTTCAGTTGCCTAGAGATGTAGCATATTACTCCCTCTCTTGGTTCACCATCTACAATTTGTCTCTGGTGAAGGGATGATCCTAAGCCTTGGCTACAGGCTGCATTTATATATAAATTTAATGGTAGTTCAAAGTCAGGTAAGAAGAGCACAGGTGCATTAGTGAGTTCATTGTTGATCCTCTCATATGCATCCATTCTTTCCTTGGTAATTCCAAAGACTACATCTTTGGAACATAGATCATATAGACTATTAGTTATGTGGGAAAGATTTCTGATGTGTTTTCTGTAGTAGCTAGCAAACCCCAAGGAAAGATTTCATCTCTTTGATGTTCTTTGGTACTGGTTTTAACAGTACTGCTACTACTTTATTCTGCTCTATGGCCGGGCTAAGACCTGAGACTTTGTGTCCCAGTGCCAGTAATTCTTGTTGGCCAAAATTTCACTTCTTAAGCAAAATTTTCAGATTGATGGGTTTGCATTTAGTTAGGACTCTGTCTATGTACTGAAAACGGTCTTCCCATGTCTCTGATTATATAATGATGTCATCAATATATACTGCCATCCAGCCTTCCAATATTTCTTCCTGAAATATTGTGTCCATAATCCTTTGAAAGTAGGCTGGTGCATTTTTGATCCTAAATGGCATCCTGGTGTACTCATATATGCCCATATGTCATATGATTGTGAGTAGTTTCATAGATTTTGATTTAATTCCATTCTGGTGAGAGCCTTTCATACAATCCATCTTGGTTATGTATTTGGCTTTTGCCAGTTTGTCTAGGGCATGAGGTATCCTTGGTATAGGGTACCTATCAGGTCTTGTGTAGCAACCTAGATTTTCCATCATGCCAGGTGATAAGGACAGAATTGGTGATTTCCACTTTTTCATTGTGTCCTATCTTTCTGATGACATCCATTTCTAGGAGTTCATTGATGTGTTTCTCAATTTCCTTCCTAGTTTCCACACTTGCTGGGTATGGAAGTTTTCTTAGCATAGGTGTATTGGGTCTTTCCACATCTAGATATAATTCTATATCATGGCCTCTGAGAAGTGAAAATTTGGCCAACAAGAATTACTGGCACTGGGACACAAAGTCTCAGGTCTTAGCCCGGCCATAGAGCAGAATAAAGTAGTAGCAGTACTGTTAAAACCAGTACCAAAGAACATCAAAGAGATGAAATCTTGCCTTGGGTTTGCTAGCTACTACAGAAAACACATCAGCAATTTTTCCCACATAACTAGTAGTCTATATGATCTATGTTCCAAAGATGTAGTCTTTGGAATTACCAAGGAAAGAATGGATGCATATGAGAGGATCAACAATGAACTCACTAATGCACCTGTGCTCATCTTACCTGACTTTGAACTACCATTCAAGTTATATATAAATGCAGCCTGTAGCCAAGGCTTAGGATCATCCCTTCACCAGAGACAAATTGTAGATGGTGAACCAAGAGAGGGAGTAATATGCTACATCTCTAGGCAACTGAAAGATTCAGAAGCCAGGTATGGGGCCACTAAGACTTAATGCCTATGCTTAGTCTGGGCTCTAGAGAAACTCCACTATTATTCAGGGGTGCAGTCTTTGAAGTCTACACAGACTGCACAGCCTTGAAGTCTTTAATGAACATGAAGAATACCAAAGACGCATTTTGAGGTGGCAAATAGCCATCCAAGAGTATAGGGACAATATTAACATCATATACAAGGAAGGCAAAAGCCACACCAATGCAGATGGCCACTAGACAATGTCAAAAGTAACCCAGCCTATGACCCTGAAGTAGCAGCCAATATTCCCATTCATTTCATGGAAATAGATAGGAGGAAGAACTTCAGATTTTCTGAATAGATACCAGGAAGTGGCACTCCAGACAGTGGAGACACTGATTCAGAAGGAGAAGAAACTCCCATATTGGGAATAAGCTCCTCAGAGCTGCATAATGAATCCTTCAGTGCAGTAACAAAGACCTATTCCAAACACAAACAGTGTGGGATACTGTTGCAACTCCTTCAAAAGAAGTACAGGAGGCCAGAACTGGAATCCCAGTTAGAGGAACCCTGGTTGAGGGACTATAAGGACAACAAGTTTTTCCTTATATATGGCCTGCTCTACCATAGAGAGAAGCACACAAGTGCACTCACAGTAGTAGACAGGGACCACATATCCCTGATCCTGCACAAATGCCATGATTGCCCATATATTGAGAGGTCTTGTTTTTGCCCTTGTATCCTTTTCTTCACCTGGAAACTACCTGGGATTGTGAAGAATGGTGACTCTTGCCCACTTATCTTTTGGTGCCTGAATGGTGTGAAGCCACTGGAGAGCTTGTTTGGCCTACTCCTTGTGAGCCTGAAGGAATCTTAGTATGCCCTGTCTGGGTCAGCTGTTCTTCTATATCTTGGATAGTGGCTTGATTCTCCCTTATTCTGGTTACCCTCTCCTCCAGGAGTCTGAACTTCCTTGTGGGATTCCAAGCTTTGGTGATTACCATAAGGTCTTTTAAGTCTATCTCTTTTAGACATATCTTCTTGAAACTTTCTCCAAGTTCTGCCCAGTGGGATGCTAGGTTGAACCTCTTGTTGTCCATGCTCCATTGAAAAAGGTCTTTGAGGAGTTGGTGGAGCTGAAGAACTTGATCCATATCCTTCCAGTCCTCTAGTTTGAGATTTCTGTTGAATTGGAAAGTGAATGGCAGAGTGGGTATGATTTCCCTCAATTTCTAGCCATGCACCAGTGTGTCCAAGGTGTCCTCTTCCAGGTCTTCTGGCTCTGTACAAGCCTTCTCTGGCCTCTGGCTGGTTCCTTGGGACTCCAAGGTTCCTGAGGTGTACAGGTGACATATCAGTTTTTGCAAGCAGTCAACAACTTAATGTTCTTAGTGTATTTACCTTTTACTGTTCCTTGTACAAATTTATTGTCTATGGCTTTGGGTAATTTGCCTTTAGAGGTTACAACTGGGTTAATTATTGCAATCTTCCCTGTACAAGCTATTAACATTGGTTTACCTTGTATTGATGCAGAGCTTTGTGGTTTTCTACTCCTCTTAGTGGCAATTGGTTTCCACTTCTTAGCCGTGATAAGGCCTTCACTGTGCCTCTTTCCTTTGCCCTTGCTTCCCTCTGGCTCTGAGGGTGTCACTGGTATGTTGGCCTGTGACTGGGTTTAAAGTGGTATGAGATTTTCCTCCACTGAACCAAACAGGAAAAAGAGGGCTTATTTTCAGTTAAGACTTCTTGAAATGCTGTTTTCACATCTAAGAATGGCCTCTGGGAAATATATTTCCATATTATATCCTTGTATCATGACAGTGCAATTGAAATTATCAATTACTTTTCAAAAAATACAGCTTGTGGATTTCTGGTACACTGTTTGTATACCAGTATCTCACATATCAACTCATAATTAACAAGTCTAATCTAAAATTGGTTACGTAAAAGGCAATTGAAATTATCAATATACCCAACCACCCCTCTAATAATGTTGGTTTACAATAAGAGAGGTGTCCTTTTTAATTAGAAAGGACAGTATTGATGGCTTAAAATGTTTTAATATGTAAAACACACCAAAAATGAAGGTTTTTTGTGGTGATTAAGCTATAATCAACCACACAACAAGGCAATTAAGATAGAAAAAACACAGTTTTATATGATCATATACCACTCAAAAAACAAATATAATATATGTTGTATATTTATTTTTTAAAAAGTTCAGGCCCAAAAAAAAGAAAAAATAGTGTCAGAAAATAAGAATTAAAGAAAAAACTCCCTTTTAAGCTCCAAAAAGGGTCAAAAAACACGACCAGGCCCCAAAAATGTCAGGTTGAGTCTATGAAGAGGCAATAATAATAGTATTTAAAACCTAAATAATGACTGTGAAATGGATAATAATTATAAAAAAAATGCTTTAATTAAAATATAAGGGCTTTACTAAAAGATTTTTAGTGGTGGTGAGCGCTGTTGAAAGCCCTGGGTGCAGCTTTACAAATTGGGTTATTATAATAAAGACTACAGCACTTAAAATTGGAAGTATACCTCATTATTTTCCAAGATTATAACAGTTTTTTACAGTTGTACTATGTAGGAATTCAAGAGCAACATGAGGAAACCTTTTCTGGTGGATAAAAGGCCCCTCTTTATCCTAAAATTGGGTGAAAAAGTCTGTTAGACCTTTCCATGCAGAGTAAGTGAAGATTTTTCACTTCCAAGGACTAGCGTGTGGCTCTCACAATGCCTGTATAGCCTTTATTGGACTCAGATGTGGTTTCAAAACCACATCTGGCAGTTTTCACCAATACAGGGTAAAAATCTTTATCTGGGGACCACACAGCCCTCTTCGGATGTGTATTACGCGTAGAATGCTGTACAGAACCTGTATGGCACCCTAGTATTGATCAAACTATGAGGTATTGAAGTATAAAAAAGCTTCTTTTTCTGTTTTACACCTCATAATCAGAGCTGTGGGATACTATCCCACAGAAAAGGTGTATTGGCCCAATTGTGGGATTTTAACCTTAAAACTGCTATAACTCAGTCAGTCTTTGAGATATGAAGCTCAAAGCTGGTTCATTGTGTATCCCTGAATGTGTTCTACACAATGGTACCTCACTCAATATTCCTAACATGAAATATGGCCAGATTAGGCCATGTAAAAGATTTTGTGTACATATATATGATTTGTCTTAAAGCTTTATGGAGCTTGTTTGCTCCATACCCTTTGCTCTAGATACCATATGGGGAACTAGATGGCACCATCAGGTAGCCCTGATTGTGCTCTTTTCAAACAGATCCAACTTTAGGTATATCACAGTAAAACTGTAGAAGCTAGATGAGAGGTTAATATTTTATTCCCCCTTATTTGACCTTATTTTGGTTATAAATTCTGTAATTCTGATGCTAGCTCAATTTGGCTGGCACCATTGGCTATCCCTGACTTAGGTATTCATTTTGAATACCCATTTGCTGGGGTTAAGCCTCTTCCTCTGGACTGCAGATTAGAGGTGAAAATTAAGGTTTATGCTCAGCAACAACTTTGAGAAGGAATAACTTTGTTATTCTTTGTCCTATGGTTGTGGTACTTGTTTATTTGGAAAGTGGTGGGTTTTGTATTTCTTTTGATAAATTTTGAGCTTATTTGGCTCAGCTCCATGTTTTGGTGGTATCTTGGCTTTAACATTGTTTTATGTTAGTTGGCTGTCATGCTTGTGCTCTGGGTTTGAGTCACAGGATGAAAAAATATCTCAAGAGTTTTATTTATGGTCCTTGGTGGGTATTTGATTTTATTGAAGTAAGTTCCCCTCCTGGAGTGCGTCTTTAGGAGGTTATTCTACCAAAATTGCCTTAATAATTACCATGGCCACCTTGCAAGCACTTCTCCAATCCTTTGGAAAGATTCAGAAGTCCTTGGGGCAAAGGTACTGTCAGTTTGGACCTTTTGAATAAAGATATTGCCAAAATGCTTTCTTTTCTTTTTTGTGCTTTATACTTATATTCTAATTACATTTTCTAAAGTCATTAGTTAAATCAAGTTACCATTTAGGGAAGATTTATTCTCTATTGTGCTTGGTGGGGAGTGGAAGTTATGGAAGTAAGTTCAATCTCCTGGTATGCATCTCTGAGGATCTCTACTCCTTGTCAAACAACACCTTGGCCACTCTGTGAGAAACAAATTATTGGTTTTATCTTTTAAAAAATATGGCCAAAAATAAGAAGCTCACTCCAAGAAGGACAACCCTTAGAAGGCTCCTTTTTTATCTTTTTATTTATTCTCTTTCTTCTTTTTCTTTTATTTCTTCTAATTGTATAATTTTATTTATCATTTCTTTATTCAAGAAGAAGAATCCCCTCCTTATTGTGCATGAGAGGTTCTATTCTTTGTTTATCAATAATAAGTAATGATAAATGAAAAACCAAACACAGAAAAGCTCAGAAAACAGTATCATTATATTACAAATTCATCAAAGATCCTGTGGAAGTTATGGACCAACCAGCTTGAAAAGGGAAGTTCCACCTAGGAGAAAAGTCTTGAAAGGAATGCCTGTGGCATTGAACTATATATGAAATTGGGCCAACAACTTCCCCAATTCACTCTCAGTATGCACCTTGAAGGACCCATCCATGGGCCAAAATCAAGCCTTCTCAAACACCCACTTCAAGTCATCAAGATCCAGGGAATTGAGCCACCAACTTCCCCAAATGACCCTCAAAAACCCTTCAAAGTAACCCTCAAAAGGGAAGTCCTGACCTCCTCAATCTTCCCTCAAAGGGCCCTCACCACTGTTTAGACCATGGCCAATATTGGTCTGGAGGGGGCAGCAAACCCTTCACACCAGGGAAATTTTGGGTTAACTTTCTGGCTAGTAACACATTATGACCAGGAGAGCTCTTTGGAATATTTTGCTTGTTCTTAATATCTAAATTTCTTTTTACCATGATATCACTTGAATATTCCTGTTCTATTCTTATTAGGTGGAAATACATTCTTTTAATTTCTCTCAACAGAAGGACTTGATTATAATGATACATTCATCCAACATTAAACATCACAAAACATCAAACTTTTAATCAGATTTATTCTAGAGGTCTAGAATACCAACAAGGAGGCTCTCACTTCCTTTAATTTACATAATGGTCAGGAATTTTAAGTAAGAATAATTTACAAAAGTAATTGACATAAATGAAGAAATTATCCATTAGATAATAAATGTCAATTTGTTTTTTTGTTCTGAAAACATACTAAATTTAATATTTAGATTTTTTCAGGAAGCTGAAACATAGGAAATTCCCAAATCTTTAAAAGAACCAAATTGATTCTATACAAAAGAATATTTGACATCAAGATCACTGAAAGTAAATTAAGTGATACCCTCAAGGAATGGAGGAGAATAAAATAATTTTTAATGTCACAAACATTTGGAAGCAATAAATAATCCAATACATACTTTTAACTTAATACTTTTCGGATTTTTTGTGAATTGTATAAATAAAAGAAGTTCTTGATTAGGAATTTCCTGATCTAAAATATACTTTCCTTCACACATGTGAGTTAATATTTTTATGCAAGAGTGATAAATAGTATTTTTGAGTTTAAGTGTGATCCAAATAAATTAAATGTTAGTTTTTCTATAATAGTTACATTTTTTTTAATAATCCTATTTTAATTCTCAAATTGTATGAAGTCAGTGATACTCATAGATTCCTTCTGGATTTAAATATTTTTTTTAACTCAAAAAAGGGTTTCCAAAGTTCATTTTTGGATAAGAAAAGTCTTTTACTTTGGGTAATGATGAGAATAATTTTCTGAAAGTATTTTTGATAAAGAGAATACTTTTTCTTTCTCAAGAAAAACTCAGTTTGTTCAAAAGAAAACTTTGCTTAGTAGAAAAATCTTTTTTTATTCAGTTTAATGCCATTGGTTGTTTTTCCAAAAAAAAATGGTTTATTTTTTCAAAGTCAGAGTTTTTAATTAAGTTATTCGGTTTGAATAAAATGAAAGGTTTTTGAGAAACTAGGTCTTTTGCAAAAAGAAATGACTCTTTGAAAAAGCCTTTTGGGAGGTCTCAGTTTTTTTGAAAAAAAGAATAGACTTTCTGAAAAATGTAGTTCTACTTGAAAATAAATAACATCTTTGAACAGAAAAATATCTTCTTGTTGAAAAAATAAGTTTTTTTGAAAAGGAAGTTTCTTTGAAAATCAATCTATATTTTTGAGAAAAAAACAGCATTTTCAACAGAAAAATCTACTTGGGAAAGCTTTCCTATAAAAATAAATTTTTCTTCTAAGATTATAAAAAAAGTGTTATTATGTTAAAAATCTAGGTGTTTTCTTTGGAAAAAAATAGCTTTTACACCAAAAAAAGAGTAACCTTGAAAAAAATTGTTCCTTTTCAAGAAAACTACCTTCTTTCAAAAAACTCATTTTTGTAAAAAAAACAAGTTAAATTTTTTTTTACAAAACTATTTAAAAATAGTTTTTTCTAAAAACCCTTGGAAAAAAAGTAAAAAGATAATCTTTTTGAAGAAACTAGCAAAAAAATGACTTTTTGAAAAAACTACTAAACACAGCTTTTTTGGAAAAAACTAGTCAAAAAAGACGTTTTTTCAAAAAAAACAGTAGAATAGCTTTTTGGAAAAAACTAGTAAAAAATACCTCTTTCAAAAAAAACTAGTACAAAAAAACTTTTTTGCAAAAAACTAGCACAACTATAGTTTATTGGGAAAAACCTTATACAAAAATAGTTTCCTTATAAAAAACTAGTACAAAAAATTTTTTCTTGAAAAAAAATCATAAGAAAAACATTTCTTGATTTTTTTCAAGGACAGTGTTTGTGGATAAAGTGGCAGCATCCAACTGTTCCTCTATTAGTTGGTAAGCCTTGCATCTGCACTACTTGCTCACCTTTTAAAGGATTCAAATCACCCACGTGGCAGGCAATGAGGTTTTCCTTGCTAAACACCATTGGGAAGCCTCCCTGCTTTCCTATTGTATAGAGCAACTACCCATTATACCTCAGTGTTTTGCTTAACTGGTGCTTCCAGGGCCCACCGGCAAGATCATAACACTTCAGAGGCTGTTGTTCACAACCCCTGGTGTTTTACAGCCAGTTTGGGGTGGTTGTTCACATTAGATGATGCAAACAACTCCCCAGCCTTTTACTTATTGTTTTGGGGTGTTGTGTGAAGAAGCTGATTAAAACAACCCCCTGCCTCTTGCAGCCAGCTTTGGGTGGTTGTTTTAATTAGCTAATTCAAGAAACCCCAGGCCTTTTACCACTGGTTTCAGGGGTTTGTTTGCACTATCTGATGCAAACAAGCTCATGGCCTTTTAAAGCTGGATTTGTGGGGCTGTTAGGACTAGCTAGTGAAAAGAAGCCCTGGTTTGGGGGGGTTGTTGAAAACAGCAGACCTTCCATTGTTGTTTGGTTTGAGGGGGTTTTAAACAACACCTTTTTGTAACCAAACCTACAGGCTTGAAGATGGTGTCATAAGGCCTTTTACACTAGTGGGATCAAACCACCCCCGCCCTTTTGAATCTGGCTATGCGGGGGTTGTTTACACTACCAAAAATGAATGACCTCTGGATTTTGGAGCTAGATTGGAGGGCTGTCTGCACAAGGTGATATAAACTAACCCCCAACCTTTTCAGCATTAAAAGATATCATTTTGATGATCTATAACTTCAAGAAAATGGGCATAACCTGAGTGATTCTATTTTTTTGAACATAAATGTGCAATAATTTTAATCATCTTTGGAGGGAGTTTCATCATAAGAGGAAATGAAAGAAACTGATGGAGGACCTCAGATGTCATTTGATATTTTTTTGACTATTTAATATTCAAAAAAACTCACATTTTTCAATTTTGTATGGGTTAATGGCTTGAAATTTATCATTAGTAGTAGTGTGTAGTGAGTGATGCAACAGAATTTAGAATTAAAGGGGTACTTTAAAGCAGATAATATCATTCATGTGCACACCACTCTATAGCATCTGAGTAACCTGTCACTTGTTCCTGCCTAAATGCATCTCATAGCTCACATATTCCTCTTGAAAAAAGTGTGTTTCAATCTAAACCTTACAGGAGGTAATAAACTTCATGATTTCATTTTTTCCCAGTAACTAGAATGAAAAGTTTTAAGTTCCAGTCGCATACTTCACTTATAATCTAAACCTTTACAAAAGGTGAAAATGATGTTATAATGATAAATGTAACTCTCTTAATAGCTTCCAGTACCCAAAATACCTGTGAAGATGGATTTCTAATGAAAAAAATGCACAAATATTTTCATTTTTGGTTTAAGACCTTTGGATTACTACTACATTTCTGATATCATTTGAACAGAAGTGAATTTTCAGGTAGATTATGTAAAATTCAAAATAAAAACCAAGAATTCCTTTTATAAGACCAAAATCCACCAAAACATATTCCTGGGGACACAAATGTTTGTATATTGAAAATAGTAATTATGAAAGAAAATCTCTACCAAACATATGTTCTCTTTACCACAAAGATGAAATTAAAGGAGTTTTCTTTAAATATGATGATATCTGCATCTGAAAGGTGTATCTTATCAAATCCTCTTTAAACCTTCAAGGATTTACATTTCTTATCTGTCAGAAAATTATGAATTCTTGTCCACAGAGCTTCTTTCAAAAATTGTTGGAGATGTGTTTCATTTAGGAAGGAAGTTTATACCAGGTTCAAATGATCAAAAAATTTGAATTTGAAATATATGGTCACAGCTTATCCTTCTTGATATTGTTTCCCAAAACCATTTCATAATTTTTGATATTTGGAGATTGATCAATTTTTATTCTGTGATCTCATTCAAAAGCTTGAGGCTCATATTGAGACATGATGACATTTTTTCTGAAAAAATGGTGCTCTTTAATAATGGATATTAATGCTTAATTAATCAAATTTCCATTGGTTCTATTGCTTAACTGAGAGATATTCTTCTCATATCACACAATTCTTAGAGAATTACTGAGTAATTGATAGCCTAATTTGGAATACCTCTAAGTAATGAAATAGCTCATTAAAACTAATATGCACATTAAAAGAGTAATTGAAACTTTCTTTTTTTTGACTTTATAAACACAAATTATACAATATTTATTTATCTCTCAATAATTTCCAAGGGTGGGAAATTCTCAACAATACCTGCTTGATAAGACAAAGATGGTTCTCAAAATACTGAAAAACCCCACTTCTGCTCCATTTAACTTTCTTTGAGAATATGATTGTTGAATTATGAAAGGCTCTTTTAGTAACATATTGAGCTATTCCAGTTATGAAAGTGAATTTTAATACTGAATTTCATGCAGGCAATATTTGAGTTTTTCAAATGTTTTCTTATAATTATATCTTGTTCATTTTCATTCCACATTACATGACTGTCTAAATAGTCAAATAAGAATTTCCCTGGTTTCAGGGAGCCCACAGGTTTCAATACAAGCCAAAATACATGCCGCAGGCCATAAATCCAGGTATGTGGTCCACAGAGCCAAATTTACTACTTTGGCCCCCCAGACCCCAAATCAAGGTCATAGGCCAAGAGAACCAGGACCAGAATAACGCTCTCAAAAGCCTCAATATCAACAAAATCTTATATAGGACATTTTGACCAAAGACTAGGGGGTTTTCTTAGCTTTCAAGAGGTCATGGAAACAGAAATCAAGCAAGGCTTTATTTCCAACTCTATCTATGAAAAAAGGAGAAGCTAAAGGCCTTTCAGGACACCCTTCCAACCACTTAGCTAATATTTCAAGATTTCAATGAATGCAATTGAAAGACCTTCAAAATATTTCTGCATATAGCCATTATTAACCTTTTTTCAAACACTTTTCAGTGGTGATAATCATCTTTAATTTTGACCCACAAACGCTATATTTTTTTTTATTTTCATCTTCATTTTACTGTGATACTTTTTTAACACAAAATAAAGGCAGGTTGAAGCTCTAGACTCGAATCCACTTGCAGAAGACAATCAAGATTGGTGACAGCTTATCAGAGGCAGGTGTATTAATGAGGAAGAAGAGAGGAGGATTGATTGCAGGATAAAGGATTCAAATTCAAAATATGTCAAAAGAATTTTACATTTTCAAACATATACTTTCTATTATGTTGTTCAGGAGCCCACCAGCTTTGAGGGGGATACTGTCACAGCCACTATCAGAGAAAAATTGTATGCAGTCATATATCTACTCATACCAACCAGACAAGCCAATCAGCAGTGCCCATCAGAATCCCAAATCAAAAAATTCATTGGAGAACTAAATACAGTCTTAAATTCCCAATACAGAATTTCATTATTCATACAGGCTGTGTTCACTGAATACAGGCTTGTATTCCTCAATCTGAAACTGTATGGTCACTAACTCTCACCACACCTCTGCTACAGACCCTGTGCATTCATACTTGGCCTGTACAGGTCAAATCAATTCCTCTTTCAGAATTTCTCACTCTTTGGACCTGAGCTGGTGGATTATCACATATACCAGCCCTTATTCCTCCCTCTGGGGACTTCTCTACAGTTAATTGATAAATTGGACTTATTATTGAATAAATTCTCTATTCTTCTTTTATTGACATATTCTTTATATAGGTATGAATTCAGTATTTGCATATTTTCCTTACCTTTTCAGTAGAGGTTTGGTGGCAACATCATTATGAACCCCTCTTCTTTTGTAAGGTGTGGATATGAAACTTTGATTAAAAATCAAGTGTTTTTCCTGTCCTCAAAATTTGTATAAGGTAAGAAATGATTAGAAATAGTATGAAATGGTATTTTAAGAGAAAATACGCCAATTCCATTGTTTTTAACTCTATAAGTATAACAAAAATATGATAAAGATTCATTGTTTTACCAACAATAAAAATTTATCCAAAAATACTCTACAACAGATACTTAAGGCTACAAAAGAAATTTCTTCAAGAGCAATTTCAATTGGGATTAATTGAGCAAAAAGCTGCAAGCAATTAATTAAGCAACAAAGTCTTTGAAAATATATTCAAAGAGAAAACAGGCTTAAAAGTGACCAGAGTGAATTTGTAAACAAAGTGACAAAGTCAACAGTAATTAAAGATGCTTTAATTCACTTTTGGGGTGGTTCAAGGGGTAAAAATGATTATAAGAGTTACAAACAATGATTATAATGATTTTTTCACGTCGTTAACAGGTTAAAGATGATATAAAAAGGGTGGTTGTAATATTTTGTGATTGGTTTAACAGTGTTTAAACTAATTATAAAAGGAAAAGATTCTAACATGAAGAGAAAAGTGGGGTAAAGAAGACATTCTTTTATAGCCATCAATTTTCTTACTCCAAAATTGGACGTTACTCTTGTCATTCGGGGAAAACACTCTTACAACAGAAAAGCCAATTATGGCATCATTGAACCCTGGTTTAGACCAAAAAAGGGCTTGTTTTAGCCATTTTAGACCCATAAATCGGCCATTACTATAGTAATACCTGGTCTATAGCCTTCAAAGCACATCATAATTGGTGTAAGAGATGTAGAAACAAGTTAAATTGTTTTTACTAAGATTGTTTTATCTTAAGGGTAGGTTACCCTCTTGGAAAAGTTAAAACTACCCTGGTTGGTATCAAAACCTCATCATCAATCAAATCACAGACCCTGTGACTCACTTCCAGGCCAAAAGTGATGATCTTTTGCGTGGAATTTGACATCCCATTCCTGTCAGCAAGGACTTTGGGGGTCTTGCTCCCCCTTAGAGCTAGAGTTCCTTTCCAATTCATTTTTTCTTTCATTCCTCATCATGTACTTCACTTGTAATTTACACATACAATTCAATTGAGTTTTTACAGTACACAACTGTAATAATTGATACCTCATATGTATATTACAGTTCACTTATGTAATACACGTGCACATTTTGACATTTCAATTGAAAATACTTCAATTCCTCATAACTTCTAAACTACACACAACACTACAATTTTAACACAAAAATTGATGGTTAGCACCACATTTGGTGTGAATTAACTTAAGGGTTTGAGGACTTGAAACTTTTTTACAGAAAATACTAGAAACTTAATTTAAGCTTAGTTAGAGTTGAGTTACAGAAATTTTACCCAGAGGTGACCCCACCTTATTTTTATGAGTAATCCAATGGTGAAGTAATTTTCTTAAGTGTATTTATTGGATAAAAAGTTATAATATATTTTATTGAACTTTTTACCAAAAATATTTTAATTTCATTGATTTTATTAAAAATTCCTTTTTACTTAATTTTTTCAAGTAAAAATGCATTTTCACAATTTCAAAATTTAATGTAATGTTTTATTTTCAATTATAATTAAAGTTTTATTTTTATATATAAATTTGTATGTATATTTTTATTTTCATTAAAATAATATAAATAAATTCATTTTATTTATATTCATATCTTATTTTTTTATTTGTGGTCTTTTGGGTATATGAAAATACCTCTAAGGCTCACACTTTTCTTCTGAAAAGGTGAAATAGTGTAATTGGGCTTGTTTGTGGCTGGCTCCTGTATTCTGTACTTCTCATTATAGTTTCTGCTTTCCTTATTCTTTTATGATGAGAAATGATATTTAATCTACACTACTTGAGTGTTTTCTCTCATCTATTCTGAGCCCTCCTCAAGTCATTCCTAGCTTATTGAGTGCCAGGCCCTCTTCACTTAGAAGAGCCCCTGTGACAAAATGAGGAAGTAAAAATAAATACACCAGTCATAGTGATATGGAACAATGGAAAATCCATAATTCTTGGGAATTTTAGAGATTTAAATACTTACACTGTTCTAGACAGGTACCTGATACAGCAAATCCATATTTCCCTCTCTCATATATCTCAAGGAGTGTACATCAACACCATTGATTACTTGAAAAAAGATTCAAAGTGGTTAAAACTAAGAGAAAGAAAATATTTGAGAATTATTGTCTATTTGTAAGTGTAAAAATACCTAATAATTCCTTTTTGGTATCACAAATGAGCCTACACAGTTCAGAGAGTGATGAATGAGTTTTCCCTGAAAAAATTACAAATGATGGCTAATCATATACATTGATGAAGTTATTCTGTTATCTAGTACTTTTAAAACACATGACTAAGATATCGAGAGTTCTAGGAAATAGCCAGTCAGAAAAGATGAAGATTTCTTTAGAGAAATGCCAGTTTAGCTTCAATGAACCTGAACACCTAGGACATGCATTATCTGGTCTTTCCCTTGGAATATAAAACAAGAAAGTTTAAGAAGTCTTGTTTCAGACTATTCTTTGGAACAAAAGAGAAATCCAATCATTTCCAAGATTTTCTGGATATTACAGGAAGAATATTGAAGATTTTTGATCAACTCAAAGACCTCTTTATAAACTTTTTCATATAAAACTGTGTTTAAAATTAATATTGATAGAGTCAAACCTGTTTAATGACTTGGAAAATCTTATTTTATCAGATTTTCATATCCACACCTTAAAACAGTTTAAATACAGAAAAAGTAAGAAATAGAAATCCTGAAAAAATTTGTGAAAGACTACAATCTGAATTAAATGTTTGTCACAACCATGGCAATTCACCTCCTTGGATCTCCATATGGCCTATCAAGCCGCAGTCCTTTTATGGACAATTGGCCATATCCATCACCAGTGGCCAATATGGATATGTCATCATCTTATGGACCATTTATGGCCATTTGTATTTTGGGGCCTTCATGGCCCTTCACCTCAATCCAGAAGCCATAGTGGCAATTTATGCCCAATTGGGTATTTCTGGTCATTTCCCTCAAAACCAGGGCAAATTTCCCAAATGGCTGTTTTGGCCATTTGGGCTCATAATGCGCATTTGCGCATATTTGCCCACTTTGATGCAAAGTGTCCAAAAGACACTTTCCCTCCCTTTGGGCCAGTTTTTGGCTCAGAACCCAAAAGTGGCCAAAAACCCCAAAGGACCCAGAAACACCTTTCCAAGCTCTGAAGCCATCACATCCATCTTTTTCCCCTCTGTCTTTCCATCTCAAGACCTTTGGACATAATCTTCTTTCCAATGAACCAATATGCCATAAATGATGTTATATATCATTATGCATCATTCTTCAACAGCAATTCAATGGTGGCAATATCAAATGGTCATTTCAATATTCCAACATATCATCATGTCATCAAGGCACCCAATCATTCAGAGGACTCCTGAAGGCTCAAGAGCAAGTGTTTCAGCGTCAAAGACCAATCACACCATCAAGACGTCATTGGATAATTTCATTCACAGTATTCCTCCAAGGCAATACTGTTCAACCATTCTCAAGGGATTCAAGAGGCAGTTCATTCATTCATTCATTTGTCAAGTGTCAAATCTCCACTCAATCCATCTTGACAACCACCTTCATTTCAATACAGTCTGGATCCATCAAGAACTGTATTTCATTTTCAAGTATGGGAAATTCATTCAACCCATTTCAATTTCAATATTAGCCAGCTGTATTAATTCCCAAAACAATCAATACAGCCTCAAGGATCAATACAGATCAGTTTTCAGCCTGAAGAACTCAAGCTCCCAGATTTTCACATACACTGGCTACCCTTTCCACCCTGGGGGGGGTTTTCCCCAGCTAATTAATATATTTTGATTTTATTTTATCTTCATTTATCTTACCATTTTTGTTAAGTTAATACTGATATTATCAAGTCAGTCATTTAGCACCTTTTCTCTTTCTTTCTTCGCCTTTCAATGGATATTTGGTGGTCATATCCTTACTAATTCCATTTTTCATTTTGGAAGGTTGAAAAAGTGATTAAGGACTTACTTGGTTGGCTCTTTGGCTATTTGGCTTCTCTTTCCTCTTATTGCATCTCATCTTTTACCTGCATATTTCTTAGAGGAATTCAATTCTTTTTTTATTTTCTTTATTCTTTTGGAGTCTTCCAAGTGAGTTCCCTGATTGCTGAGTGCCAGGCCACTCTTGTTTTTTTGTCCAAGAGCCCCTGTGACATTATATTAATTAACTTATAATTTCTTTTCATTTTTTTCATTCTTTCTTTATAATTTAATTCACTCATTTCATTGAAATTATGATTCTTTAATGATTATGAACCTTATGATTAATTGTCACCTCTCAATTTTCTCTCATTCATTCTTCATTCTGAAAATTGAAAGCTTACCCCAACTTTATTTTTGTTTCTCTTTTAAAATCTTATTTCAAATCATCATTTTTTAATTCATTCATAATTCAGATGTCATCTTAATTTTCATTTGATTTCAAATTTTTCATCAAGTTATTCAGACACATTCTTCACATCAAGATTCATAATTGATTCATTCTTCAAGAATTTTGATTTTTAAGAAGAACTCACTTGACTTTGATTTGACATAAATTGATATTGACCTCAAAAAAATTGATTGACCTGAAGATTTCATTGATTTTGCTGATTTTTCACATCAAGACTTTTCTGACATAAATTGATTTTGGCTCAAGAATTCATTTTGATCGATTGATTTTCTGCATGATTTTGATTTTGATTTATTTGACATATTGATTCATTGACTTCAAGTTTTCATTTGATATTTAATTGATTTATTTACCTGAAGATCTTATTTGATTTATTGATTTTTATTGATTTTCCTCAAGATATTGATTTTGACTTTTGACTTCAAGCATTATCCCAATTGCCTCAAGTTTTCATTTTCAAATCTTGATTCTTTTTCATTTTATTTCATTTTATCCTGAAATCATGCCCATCCAACACTCACCTCCTGCGATGCAGACAAGATCTCAGGCCAGAACTCAAGCTGTTCTCACTCTAACTCCAAGGGCTCCTCTTGATGGCACCCCAGAAGTTTCTCAACTGAGGGCCAAATTGGACAGAGGACCCATTTTGGAAGGAGCAGCACCATCTATCCAGGAAGGAAGAGGGCCAAGAAGATCAAGTTCATTTTCAGGAGTAGTTGGCGGATTCCCAGGAACTTCAAGGACCATTTTCAAGGGTCCAGGTGAAGATGGTGAAGAGGAGGAGGAGAATTCTGTGGAAGAGGAAGATTCTGATTGTACTTAAGGTGTCCCTGCTCCTGTGGAGGCATCCCAAGGTACTGGAGGGCCAACTATAGCCCAGTCTAATCAGCCTGTCTCTCATCAGTCTTAACCATCTTTATTGGCCATTATGCAGAAAATGACTCAAATTATGGCCAATCTTCAAGAAGCTTCATCCTCTGAAGCATCAAGACTCCATCTATGAAGGTGCCAAAATGCTTTGATGGGACTCAACCCTTCAAAGCTAGAAGGTTTATTCCATCTTGTCAACTGATTTTTCATAATGATCCGGCAAACTTTGCTCAAGACAGAAAGAAGGTCCTTTATGCCACTGAATTTTTCATTGGAAGGGCTTCAAAATGGATTGAGCCTTATCTTTCCAATCTCACCAATCAAGATCCAAATTACCTTCTCAATTCATGGAAATTATTTGAATCTCAACTCTTCACCTTATTTGGGGACCCAAATGAAGTCAGAAAATCTGAATCAGAATTGGATTCTTTAAGAATGAAAGAGGGTGGGCATGTATCTCTATACATTGCTGATTTCAGAAGTCTTGTCTCAAAAATTGCAGATTGGGGTGAAAGAGCTCTCATCCATCATTTCAGGAAGGGATTGCCATCCAGGATTTTGGATCAATTGGCCTCCCATCCTTCAGGAATTGACTCTCTTCAGGACTTAATGGATATTACCCTGGAGCTTGATACCAGGTACCATGAGAGGCAAAATGAAAAGAGTCATCATCAAGAGAAGAAGCCAGAAGCCTCAAAGTCAAGTTATTCTCATCCTCAAAGTTCTTCAAGCTCAAGTCAAAAGAAGAAGAATTTTCAGAAGAGGGACAAGCCCCATTCTTCTTTATGAAATAAAGATTTCAAGTTGATTAATTCTGAAAAATAAAGAAGAATCAAGGAGGGTCTATGTACCTATTGTGGTGGGAAGCATAGTCTTGAGTCCTGTTTCAAAAGGCCTCAAAACAAGCTTGCCCAACCGTCAGGAAAATTTCCCAGCCAGGGAAAAGCCTGAGTGAAGATAATTTTGTGTTCAATGGTCTTCACTGTTTTCCATCCAGAGCACAATTGTGCATTCTGAATTCTGGTGTCAAAAATTCTCTTAAATTTTTTTTCTTTTCTTCTCTCTCTGATATGTTTTACAGTATTCTCATTGATTCTGGTGCTACCAACTCATTCATTGCAAATCAGTTTGTTCACAAGTATTATTTGACCATGTCAGAACTCCCAGAGAAGATTCCCCTTATTATTCTTGACTCCTCAGAGTCTCCTTCTCTATTTGTGACTCACCATACTAGATATATGGTTGAGCTCCCTTCCTTCCCAAGCTTTGAATGGGACTTTTTAGTCATTGATACTCCCAAGGGAGAAGACCTCATATTGGGCTTTGACTTTCTCAATCATTTGAATCCATTTATTGATTGGAGGCAACGGCTGATCACCTTTAATGCTGTTCATAAGGACTATCATAATCCTTCAAAATCTTTCAGTAATGACTTTTTGTCTTCCAAATCATGTGCAGCTCTGGTTTGTGATTCTAAAACACCATCATTTCCATCTTCTGTCCATATTCCTTCCCTTAATTCCCATCAGTCATTACTATCATCTAGAGATGAAGTCTTCAAAGAGATTCAAGATGTTGGAGAAGATAATCCTGTATCTTCACTTCATCTCTTCTTTGGGAATATGGACCTTCCTCCTTCATCTTATCATGACTCCCTGGAGGAGTTGTGGGATGAAGAGGAAGAGCCAGAAGAAATAGAAACCGTGATGAATGTTGTTCCTCCTGTCTATCACCAGTACTTGGATGTATTCTGCAAGGTGAAAGCAGAGAAACTTCCTCCTCACCGCACCTGTGATCATCATATTGAGCTGGAGGGGTCTCTACCTCCAGTTGGGGTGATCTACCCTTTATCAAACCAAGAGTCAGATACACTCAGGGCCTACATTTCAGAGAATGTAGAGAAAGATTTCATCCGGACAAGCTCCTCTGAAACAGGAGCACCTGTCCTCTTTGTCAAAAAGAAAGATGGTGGCCTCCGTTTGTGTGTTGATTACCACAAACTGAATGCTGTTACTAGGAAGAACAAATATCCTGTTCCTCCTATGAATTAGCTCCTTACTGTTTTCAATGTTTCTTCTATCTTCTCCAAGATTGATTTGCGTGGTGCATATAACCTGCTCAGAATCAAGGAAGGTGATGAACATGTGACATTTTTAGAACTAAATATGGCAGCTATGTGTATTTGGTTATGCCATTTGGGCTCACCAATGCTCCTGCCTCTTTTCAAAACCTTGTCAATAATATTCTTTATGATCTTCTTGATATTTATGTTGTGGTTTATTTGGATGACATTATGGTCTTTTCCAAATCTGAAGAAGAACATGTCACTCATGTGTCCACTGTTCTTTCCAGACTCAGAGCCATCAACCTCTTTGCTAAGGCCTCCAAGTGCCTGTTTCATGTTTCTAGTGTAGAGTATTTGGGTTATGTTGTTTCTTCTGAAGGCCTCAAGATGGACCAAGCAAAAGTCCAGCAAATTCTCAATTGGCCACCTCCAAGAAACCTCAAGGCTCTTCAATCATTCCTTGGCTTTGCCAATTGCTACTGCCATTTCATCAAGAATTATTCAAAGAAGATTAGCTCACTCACAGTTTTCCTCAAGAAAGATTCCCGTTTTCCCCTCAATGAGGAAGCTCTTAGACAGTTTCATCAACTCAAAGAGGCATTCACCATTGCTCCAATCCTTTCTCACTTTGATCCTTCTCTACCCACCATTGTAGAGACTGATGCATCAGATTATGCCTTGGGTGCTGTACTGAGTCAGATTTCCGACTCAGGAAAACATCCCATTGCATTTGATAGCCACAAGATTCTCCCAGCTGATCTCAATTATGAGATTCATGACAAGGAACTCCTTGGCATAGTCTGGGCTCTCAAGCGCTGGAGAGCTTTTCTCCTTTCACTTTCTTCCTCTTTTGAAGTTCTCACCAATCATTCCTCACTTCAATACTTTATTTTCTCAAATATTCTTACTCGCCTTCAAGCCCGCTGGGCTGAATTTCTCTCTGAATTCCATTTCTTAATCACTTACTGCCCTGGCCACCTGGCCACCCTTCCAGATGCATTGTCACATTGGGACAACGTTTACCCAGAGAGGGGGGGAAGATTTCATCAGCAAGAATCCAATGAATTATCACAAAATAATCAAGCAAGATGAAATTCAAGCCTCAAAATTCTTTGCAGTCAAGGTGGAAGCACTGTCAAACTTTATTGAATCAATTCAGAAGGCATTATGGAAAGATCCTTGATGTAGAAGTATCCTTCAAGATTTGGGTAAAGGTAAATCTGTCCAAGATTATTCTCTTGATTCCTCCTCCCAACCTCTTCTGTTCAAAGATTGGGTGGTGGTCCCAAATGACCCCACAATTCAACTCAGCATACTTCAAAAAAGGCATGACTCTCCTTTAGCTGGACACCCTGGCCAAGAGAAGACTCTCAAACTTGTCAAGCAAGATTTCCACTGGTCTGGCATGACTCAATTCATCAAGGATTATGTCTCATCCTGTCAAAAGTGTTCAAGAAACAAAAATATTCATCACAAGAAGTTTGAACTCCTCAAACCTCTTCCAATTCCAAATGGTCCTTGGATTTGTCTTTCAATGGATTTCATCACTCAATTGCCACTGTCCAATTCCTTTGACTCAATCCTTGTCATAGTGAACAGATTCTCAAAAATGGCAGTTTTCAATCCAACAATGTCTTCAATAACTTCATTAGATCTGGCCCATTTATTCATCAAGAATATTTTCTCAAAGCATTGTCAGTGATAGAGGTTCTCTTTTTTTTCTTCCTTTTGGATCAATCTTTGTCAGCAGCTCAAGATTTCAAGAGATCTGTCAGCTGGTTATCATTCAGAAACTGATGGACAGACAGAGAGGGTAAATCAGATACTATAACAGTACCTTTGGATGTATGTTAGTTATCATCAAGATGATTGGAACACCTGGCTCCCTCTGGCTGAATTTGCCTACAATAACTCTGACCACTATTCAACAAAACAATCACCATTTTTCACTGTTTATGGAATATATCCACATTTTGACTCAGTTCAAATTACTCAAGACACTCCTGCTGGAAATTTATTAACAAAAATCCAATCAGTACAGCAAGATGTCAAGAGAGAACTTTAAGTTGCCATAAACAGGTTTAAGAGGTATGCAGATAAAAGTAGAGCAAGTCCACCTGCTTTCAATCCTGTTGACATGGTATGGCTTTCCTCCAAGAACATCAAATCAACTAGACCCACCAAAAAACTGTCTGAAAGATGGTTGGGTCCTTTTCCAATCTTGAATAAAGTCAGCACTCATGCCTGCCACCTCAAGCTCCCATCTCAATGGAAATCCATCCACCCAGTCTTTCATATTTCACTCTTAAAACCAGTCAAGAAATCCACAATCCCAAATAGGCACCAAGAGCCTCCTCCTCCAATCATCATTGAAGAAGAAGAGGAATGGTAAGTCTCTCAAATACTGGACTCAAAGCTCAAGAGAGGAAAATTATGGTATCTGGTGGAATGGAAAGGTTTCAGTCAAGACCCAGAAAGATCCATTTGAGAACCAACCAAAAACCTCAAAAATTGTCCTGAACTTGTCAAAGATTTTCATTTATTATATCCTGGAAAGCCTGGGCCCAATTCTTCAAAAGCTTGATTCATTATAGTGCTTGGTGGGGAGAGGAACTACCAAAAGTAAGTCCCACTCCTGGTATGAACCTTTAGGGGTATTCTACTCTTTTTTTTGTTGTAAGCATCACCTTGGCCACTCTGTAAGAGCTCTGCAATTTTGGACACAGATCTTTGGCATGGATTTCAACTTCATTTCCAATCTTATTGCCATTTTCACTTGGGACAATGGGCCATTTGCTTTTCAATTCATTTCCAAGACTTCAAGATTCGAATTCATTCCTTCAACAATTTTTTGTTTTTATTTTTATGGCACTGGCGGGAGTGGTAACTACCAAAAGTAAGTTCCTCTCCTGGTGTGCACTTCCCTGAGGGGTCTACAAGCTTGTCAAAACATCACCTTGGCCACTTTGTGAGCACCTGGAATCAAAATTCTCTTTCCAGGTCCTTGGCCAATTTCAAAATCAGCTATCAACCTCCGTGATGAAGATTGGAACCTCCTCAAGATTCAATTCATTTTTCTTTTCTCATTTCTCTTTCTTTTATTTTCATTTTCATTTTATCATATCAAAAATTCATCTCAAAGAATATTCATTCATTACAATATCATCAATCATGAAGCCAATCTCAAAAGAAGATCAAGCAAGTCCTGTGTCATATGACAAATTTTTAATATCAGCTATTATTGTATTTTCCTCTTAAAAAATAACTTTCCTCTATCCCACTCTCAATTCTTTCCAATAGCCTCAAAAGGCTTCACCTTGTATTGGTGCTCAAGAGCTCACCATTTCAAGGTGGGGGGTACTGTCACAACCATGGCAATTCACCTCCTTGGATCTCCATATTTCATAACAAGCCACAGTCCTTTTATGGCCAATTGGCCATATCCATCACCAGTGGCCAATATGGCCACATCATCATCTTATGGACCATTTATGGCCATTTGTCTTTTGGGGCCTTCATGGCCCTTTACCTCAATCCAGAAGTCATAGGGGCAATTTATGCCCAATTGGGTATTTCTGGTCATTTCCCTCAAAACCAGGGGAAATGTCCCAAATGGCTGTTTTGGCCATTTGGGCTCATAATGCGCATTTGCGCATTTTGCCTATTTCTGTGGATTTGCGCACTTTGACGCAAAGTGTCCAAAAGACACTTTCCCGCCCTTTTGGCCAGTTTTTGGCTCAGCACCCAAAGGACCCAGAAACACCTTTCTAAGCTCTGAAGCCATCACATCCATTTTTTTCCCCTCTGTCTTTCCATCTCAAGACCTTTGGACATAATCTTCTTTCCAATGAACCAATATGCCATAAATGATGTTATATATCATTATGCATCATTTTTCAACAGCAATTAAATGGTGGCAATATGAAATGGTAATTTCAATATTCCAACATATCATCACGTCATCAAGGCACCCAATCATTCAGAGGACTCATCAAGGCTCAAGAGCAAGTGTTTCAGCGTCAAAGACCAATCACACCATCAAGATGTCATTGGATAATTTCATTCACAGTATTCCTCCAAGGAAATACTGTTCAACCATTCTCAAGGGATTCAAGAGGCAGTTCATTCATTCATTCATTTTTCAAGTGTCAAAGCTCCACTCAATCCATCTTGGCAACCACCTTCATTTCAATACAGTCTGGATCCATCAAGAACTGTATTTCATTTTCAAGTATGGGAAATTCATTCAACCCATTTCAATTTCAATATTAGCCAGCTTTATCAATTCCCAAAACAATCAATACAGCCTCGAGGATCAATACAGATCCGTTTTCAGCCTAAAGAACTCAAGATCCCAACTTTTCACCAATACTGGCTACCCTTTCCACCCTGGGGGGTTTTTCCCCAGTTAATTAATATATTTTGATTTTATTTTATCTTTATTTATCTTACCATTTTTGTTAAGTTAATACTGATATTATAAAGTCAGTCATTTAGCACCTTTTCTCTTTCTTTCTTTGCCTGTCAATTGATATTTGGTGGTCATATCCTTACTATTTCAATTGTTCATTTTGGCAGGTTAAAAAAGTGATTAAGGACTTACTTGGTTGTGTCTTTGGCCATTTGGCTTCTCTTTCCTCTTATTGTATCTCATCTTGTACCTTCATATTTCTTAGAGGAATTCAATTCTTTATTTTATTTTCCTTATTCTTTTGGAGTCTTCCAAGTGAGTTCCCTGATTGCTGAGTTCCAGGCCACTCTTGTTTTTCTGTCCAAGAGCCCCTGTGACAATGTTCAATGTGGATTTAAATGAATATTCTATGTAAATCTAATCCCAGTTTCTTATATTTTTCACATTTTAACTCATATCTCTACTTTCTTGTATTAGTTTTAGCATTTTTGTCAGCCTGTGACTCAACATCAGAGCACAAGCATGACAGCCAAAATACCATAAACCAATGGTATAGCCAAGATACCACCAGAACATGGATCTGAGCCAAATCAGCTCAAAAGGTATCAAAATAAAGAGGAAACTCAACTCTTTCTGAAAATATAAGTCCCATCACCATAGGACAAAGAATAACAAAGTTATTGCTGAGCATAAACCTTGATTTTCAACTCTCATCTAAAATCTAGAAGGAGAGGCTTAACCCCATCAAATGGGTACTCAAAATGAAGCTCTAAGCCAGGGCTATCCAATGGTACCAGCCAAACTGAGCTAGCACCAATATTACTGGAGTTATGGTCAATTTCAGGCCAAATAAGGGTGAACAAAACATTCACCTCTCATCTAAATTCTACAGTTTGAGTGTGAGATACTTGGACTGGTGTCTTTTTGGAAAGAGCACAATCAGGGCTATCTGATGGTGTCATCCATTTTCCCATAGCTCAACTAGAACAAACGGTATGGGGCAAATAAGCTCAATACAGCTTTTTGCCTATACCACGCAAATGTACAAAAGTCTTGTACATGGGATGACTTTGCCATATTGAATGATACCCATATCAAATGAGGTACCATTGTGTAGAGCACATAGAGGGCTACACACTGAACCAATTTTGAGATTGATATCTCAAGAATTGACAAAGTTATGGCTGTTTCAAGGTCAGATTCCCACCTGCTGTCATATACAGCCTTGCCATGGGATAATATCCCATAACCATGAATATGAGGTGTCAAATAGACAAAGAAGCTTGTTTTTACTTCAATAACTCATATTCCAGTCAATAATGGGGTCTCATACAGTTTCTGTACAGCATTCTACGTGTCATACATGTCAGAATCAGGCTGTGAGGTTCCCAGATGAAAATTTTCACCCTGTATTGGTGAAAACTGCCCAGATGTGGTTTCAAAACCACATCTGAGCCCAATACAGTCTATACAGGCTGTTTGCCAGCCACAAGCCAGTACTAGAGGGTGAAAAATCTTCACTTCCTCTACGTTGAAAGGTCTAGCACCCTTTCCACCCCATTTCAGGATAAAAAGGAGGCTTTTCACAGCCAGAATTGTTTCCTCATCCTACTCTTGAGTACCCTACGTAGTAAACTGTCAAAAACAGTTCTACTCTTGGGTAATAATCAGGGTATAAATATAATCTTAATTGTTGTAGTTCTTATTATAGTAATCCAGCTGGTAAGACTGCACCCAGGGTTCTCAATAGCGCTCACCACCACTATTTCTTCAATAGTAGAACCCTGATATTATATTATAAGTCATTATATTAAATTAAATCTCTTATTCAAAATTTATTTCCATGTGTCACAGTCATAGTTCTTGTTGTAAATAGCCTAATTACAGCTTCAACATAGACTCCAGCTGACATTTTGGGGGCCTGGCCGTGTTTTAAACCTTTTTTGGACCCTTATAAGTGAGTTTTTCTCTTATTTCTCACTTTCTGACAATTGTTTTATTCTTTTTAGGCATACATTTTCTTAAAAATATATATATTATATATATATATTTCTTTTTTTGGTACATATACCACTTTTATACTCATATTTTAAGAGTACCTGTCACGTGGCTAATAACCACAAGACCCTTATTTTTGGTGTGTTTTACATATAATAACACTTAAGCCATTAATACAGTCTCATTTTTTAATTGAAATAAAACACCTCATACTGATAAACCAACAGTTGAGGCTTGGTTGGACATATTGTTAACTCAATTGCCCTGTTACACACCACTTTTTGACAGTTTACACTTGCTAATTACAAGTTATTCTGTGAGATATTGGTATACAAACAGTATACCAAATATCAGTAAGCTGTATTTCTGACATGGAATTGTTAATTCAATCACACTGTCATTATACAAGGGCACATTGTAATAATATACAAGCCCAGAGGCCATTCTTAGACATGCAAAACCAGCATTTTTTGAGAAGTCTTAACTGACATAAGCCCTCCTTTTCCTGTTTTGATTCAGAGGAAGATAACTTCATACCACTTGAAAGCCAGTCACAGGCCAACCTAACAGTGACACCCTCAGAACCAGAGGGCAGCAAAGGCAAAGGAAAGATGTGAGCCTTGAGGTATATTTTACATACCCAAATAGGCCACAATTATCTTAAAAAGAAATTTTGAATTATGCAAAACTCATAAGTCATGCATATATCCAAAATTCATCATTTTCAATTTCAGAAAAGATGAATAACTTTTTATTTAGTAAGTAAATCCATGGATTTAAGACCAGATTTGGATTCTACACAAAAATTCACCTAGGGTAGCTCCATAGAGTGAATAAGCTCAATTTAAGTATTTGAGGTGGTAAAATGGAAAATAATTCAATACCACATCATTAATACCACATAAAGGATCCGTGAAAATTTTTGTTTTTCTTGATTTTTAGCCAAAATAATGGGAAAGTGAGAAATCCCATGTTACATATACACTGAGAATAGTGTTATGCATGTTTTGAGCACTTAATATCATGGTATTCTTACATGGACTTTTGGTACACCCATAGTGGATATCTCACTTTAGGCTTAAATTACTATTTTGACGTAAAAAATAAGCAAGGGGGACAAAAGACATCAAAGAGAGCCAGGGTACCCAACTTCTGAGGCCTCAGAGGCGTGGATAGCTCCAGAGCATAGATCCATGGCTCATCTTGGCCCAATTGGTAAACTAAAACTCTTTGGGAACTTGGTTACCAAGTTACACCTACTGTAATCATAAGAAAAATAGCAAATAACCTGCTATTTTGACGTGCCAATGAGGTAATGAGCTACTTAGACTCCTGTAACCACGTCAATTCTTGATGACTTTCCATGACTAGACCCTAAAAGAGTAATTAAACCCTTTTGGGATCCATATTCATTGATTTACCTCATAGCAACCAGCAAAATACTGCTATTTGCAATTCTACGTAGAAATGAGGTAAAAACTTCAAAAATTCATTAAAAATACAATTCTTAATGAATCTTCCTAAAGCTTTCAGGACCAATGAAGAACTGTATTATCTATGGTACAACCAAAAAGAATTATGGTTTTACTAGTAAAATTAAAAGTTTTACTTACAGTCCATTTTTTGACCATTCTACGTGAAACACTGAATCTTCAAAAATTCACAGTAATTACAACCTGTGATGAAATTGGCAATAACATTGATAGCTTTGAGAAATCAATGATTATTTTAGAATAAAAGAAGATTTACAGATGTTACTCCTTTTATTCTTAACCATATTGGGGTTGGTAGTCACGTAAAAGCATCAATTAAGTAATTATGATAATCTTATGTGACAACAGATGATGCAATCATTAATCCAAAAGGGTTTATTGTTTTCTCACTCACTGGTTTTTCAGTTTGCTCCATGGCACGCCTCTGTGAGCTGTTGTTGACTTAAAAGAAGCCTCTTCTTGCTGTTTTTTCCGTATCATCATCTTATCAATTTATTAAATCATTATTACCAACAAGTAAGTATTAGTTAAAGCTATTCTTAAGTGTTTTAAATCTTTCAAAATCATCCAGAAAGACGTGAAATCATAGAATCCAACTATATATTGTTGTAATACTGTTATAAATCCTTTTGATCCCTTAAATCCACAATTCCACGTCAAATTTCTCTACTCTTATCTATCAATAAGTTCTTTGGAGTATTAGTGAGTCATTTTTTTTTATTCTTAAAGTTTTTCTCTAGTAATAGTTTTCTTCAAGAATTATATTCATAATTATTCTTGTAAAAGATAATTATATATCAAAATCATTTTATTATTTTAATAAAGAAGTTTTTATTATTAAATTCTTCTTGTAATTGATTCTAGTAGACAATTACTGCTCACTGTTATAATCACTAGTAGTGTATAACAGGTGAAAGAAATAATTTTATAATTATTTAATTGTGGTTATAATAATTTTTCTATTATATTTCATAAGAACAGACATAGTACTGTTGATTAATAATAATATTATCATCAGTTTCATAGTCACATCTTACAAAAGAGGCACAGTGAAGGCCTGATAACAGCAAAGAAGTGGACACCCATTGCCACACAGAAGATTAGAGAACCACAAAATTCTGCATCAATACAAGGTAAACCAACCTTGATAACTTGTACAGGGAAAATTACTATAATTAACCCAGTTGTAACCTCTAAAGGTAAATTGCCCAAATCAGCAGACAACAAATTTGTACAAGGCACAGTCAAAGGTAAATAACCTAAGAACATAAAGTTTTTGACTGCTTGCAAACACTAACATGTCACCTGTACACCTCAGAGATCTTGGCTTCCAAAGGAACCAACCAGAGGACAGAGACGGTTTGTCCAGAACCAGAAGACCTGAAAGAGGACACCTTGGACGCAGTAGTGGATGGCAAAACAATGAGGGAGATAATATCAACCCTGCCATTCACACTCCAATTCAATGGAGACCTCAAACCAGAGGACTGGAAAGACATGGATCAAGTTCTTCAGCTCTGCCAACTCCTCAAGGACTTCTTCCAATGGGGCATGGACAACAAGAGTTTCAACCTGGCATCTCACTGGGCAGAACTTGGAGAAAGTTGCCAGAAGATCTGTCTCAGAGAGATAGACTTCAAATACCTGATGGTAATCACCAAAGGTTGGAATCCTACCAGGCAGTTCAGACTCCTGGAGGCAAGGGCACAGAGGATAAGGGAGAATCAAGCCACTATCCAAGCTATAGAAGAACAGTTAACCCAGACAGGGCCTACTCATATTCCTTCAGGCTCACAAGGAGCAGGCCAAATCAGCTCTCCAGTGGCTTCACACCATTCAGAAACCAGCAGATCAGTGGCCAAGAGTCACCATTCTTCACAATTCCAGGAAGTTTCCAGGAGAAGACAAGGAAACAAGGGCAAGAACAAAACCTCCTTCAACCAGAGGAGGAAAGAGTCAGACCCTATGATTCAGAAGCTGTTGGGTTTGGTAAAAGAAGTGCACAAGAACCAGAAGTAGCTGTAAACCACTCTAGAATCAGTAGTCCTAGTAATAGAAACATTACCCCCACTCAGACTGAACATAACATTGTCACATCTGAGAGTAACATCAACAGTGATACACTGTGGTTACAAATGTCCCAATATGCTGAACAATCTGCAAAGCAGTTTTCAGAACTTGAAGCTGGCCAAGAGAGGATGAAAAAAACACAAGCCTCCTTGGAACAGATAGTTAAGAATCTTCAAGAAGGATATGCTCAACTGAGCAAAGCCTCTGAAGAAACCAGAAAAAGACTGAATCGAGTTTTTGAAGAACAACACCACAGCAAAAGGGACAGGGATTGTCTGGACCAAGACATAAACAAATTGTTTAATGTCTACCATAACTTGAAGCCCCAACCACAAGGCCAAGTTATGGAGAATCCATATCAACCAGATGCCATGTTGATGAATAAGGCAAGATCTCCATTACGATACCAGGATGGAGATGGAATGTCTTATTCAGAGAAGGAAGCCTTGAAACAGCTTCCTGAGGCCTCAAGCTGGCCCAAATTCTCTGGATCAGGAGAATATGATCATATGGAACTCATAGATTATATTGATGGACTCTTCATTGATGTACCAAGCATGCCAGACTACTGGATTACTGCTAGATTGAATACTGAATTTAAAGGTCATGCTAGTATATGGTACACAGAAATGAAAGAAATCCATGGCAGAAGAAACTGGCCATGGTGGAAGAGTCAAATCATCCAAAAGTACAGTAATGGAACTTGGATATGGCAGAAGACAATGTGATTTGAAAACGACAAATACTCAGTGGACAAAGATCCATATGAGTGGTGTCTTAGACAGTCTAAAAGACTTAAAGCCATTGATCCTCAGATGAACATCCAAATGAGGAATCACAAGCTTCTGACACAAATGCCAGGAGAACTAGAGCATGCAGTAAAATGCAGATCCAACCAAAATTGCACTCTAGATGACATTGCCAACACCTTACAAGACATAAGGAAAAGGCCTAATATAGGGAAATTCACCCCATATAAGAGCAGTAGTTTCAAAGACAAACCCAAAGAAAGAGTGGCAGAAGTGGCAAAGAAGAGGAATTCTTGTTACAATTGTGGTTCAACAGACCACTATTCCAACAACTGTCCGAAGGCAAAGAAAAAAGTCTATGCCATTGAGAAAGTCCCAGAGGAAGAATCTCCAACAGAGGATTCTGAATCAGACTCCATGGGTGATGCCATCAGAGAACCATCTGATGATGATCAAGACCCAAGAGAGGAATTTCTAGTGGAATACCAAGAGAAGCCCCCACTAGAAATTCAGGACATACAGTTGGAAGCAGGCATGCCACAGGAAACTGCTAACAAAAACTTGTGCAAACACACACAAGATGCACAAACCTTCCTGGTTACACCAACCAAAGGAATGGCATATATACATGGGATAGCCACAAAAATGACTGTTTGCATTGACAATGCTCAGCATCCACTGATCATTGATAGTGGAGCACACTGCTCCATAGTGGCCAGAAACTATCTGGATACCCACTTCCCAAACTGGGAAAAACAGCTCTTGCCCACTAAGGCGAAGAACTTTAAAAGTGCATCAGGGAAGATGACTTACATTGGGACAATTATCAAAGAGATAATTATACCCCACAGGAAGGGTAATATCAGACTCAACCCAGAGTTTGTAGTGCTTGATGATGCCCACATCCAAGTGTTTTTACTGGGAACAGATTACCAGAGGATGTATGGCATAGACATTTACAACAGTAAAAATAGGCACATCACCATTGGTACTAACAAGGAAAAGAAATTTTCACTTGATATATACCAGATATCTTCTCAAGATCCACTAGAAGACCTTCTGAAGGAATTCAGAGAGGGACAGTTTAGCAATACCCTCACCAGTAAACAGAAACTAAGTTTACTGAAGATGCTGAGGAGGAACAGACCAGCATTTGCCATTGGTGAAGAACCATTAGGCAAGATCAAAGGCCATGATATAGAACTATATCTGGATGTGGAAAGACCTTATCCACCCATGCTTAGGAGACCTCCTTATCCAGCAAGCCTGGAAACCAGGAAAGAAATTGAGAAACATATCAATGAACTCCTGGACATGGATGTCATCAGGAAGATTGGACATAATGAAATAGTGGAAATCACCACCCCTGTCCTAATCACCTGGCATGATGGCAAGTTTAGACTGTGTGGAGATTTCAGAGCTCTGAATAACTACACAAAAGCAGACAGGTACCCTATACCCAGGATACCTCATGCCTTGGATAAACTGGCAAAAGCCAAATACATAACTAAAATGGATTGTATGAAAGGCTTCCACCAAAATGGAGTTAAACCAAACTCCATGAAATTACTCAGAATAATATGCCATATGGGCATATATGAGTATACCAGGATGCCATTTGGCATCAAAAATGCACCAGCCCATTTCCAAAGGATGATGGACACAATATTTCAAGAAGAAATACTGGAAGGCTGGATGGTGGTATATATTGATGATATCATTATATACTCAGAGACATGAGAAGACCATGTTCAATACATAGAAAGAGTTCTAAGTGAATGCACACCCATAAATCTGAAAATTTCACTTAAAAAGTGCAATTTTGGCCAACAAGAGCTACTGGCTCTAGGACATAAAGTCTCAGGTCTTAGTCTGGCAATTGACCAGAATAAAGTAGCAGCAGTACTGCAAAAGCCAGTACCAAAGAGCATCAAAGAGATGCAAACCTTCCTTGGGTTTTCTAGCTACTATAGAAACCACATCAAAAGCTTTGCACACATAACTAGTAGTTTATACAAGTTATGTTCAAAAGATGTAGTTTTTGAAATAACCAAGGAAAGGAGGGATGCATATGAGAGGATGAAATATGAACTCACAAATGCACCTGTGCTCATCTTACCTGAATTTGAACTACCATTCAAGCTATACATAGATGCAGCATGTAGTCAAGGCCTAGGAGCAGCCCTTCACCAAAGACAAATTGTGGATGGTGAACCAAGAGAAGGAGTAATTTTCTACATCTCAAGGCAGCTGAAATATTCAGAAGCCAGGTATGGAGCCACCCAGACTGAGTGTCTATGTCTAGTCTGGGCTCTAGAAAAACTCCATTATTCTATGGAGGGTGCAGTCTTTGAAGTCTACACAGACTGAAAAGCCTTGAAGTCTTTACTGAACATGAAGACTACAAATAGACACATGCTGAGATGGAAAATAGCCATCCAGGAGTATAGAGGGAACATGACCATCATATACAAGGAAGGTAAAAGCCATACCAATGCAGATGGCCTTAGCAGATGGCCACTGGATAATGTCAAGAGCAATCCAGCTTATGACCCTGAAGTTGCAGCCAAAATCCCTATCCATTTAATGGAAGTAGATAGGAGGAAGAACTTCAGATTTTCTGAATGGGCACCAGAAAGTGGTACCCTTGACAGTGGAAACACTGATTCAGAGGGGACAGAAACTCCCATATTGGGAATAAGTTCCTCTGAACTGCACAATGAATTTTTTAGTGCAGTACTGAAGTCTTATTCCAAACACAAACAGTGTGGCATACTACTACAACTCCTTCAACAAAAGTACAGGAGTCCAGAACTGGAATCCCAGCTGGAAGAACCCTGGTTGAAGGCCTATAATGATAAAAAGTTCTTCCTTATAGATGGCCTGCTCTACCACAGAGAGAAAAACACAATTGCACTCACAGTGGTAGACAGAGACCACATCTCCTTGATCCTGCAGGAATGCCATGACTGCCCCTATATGGGATGCATGAGTGAAGACAGGACCAAGGAGAGGGTAGCAAGCACAGCTTGGTGGCTCAAGTGGGAACAAGAGTTGGGTGAATACATCAACACTTGTGAAAGATGCCAAAAGGCAAATAGGAAACATGGGAAGAAGTATGGGTTACTTCAACATATAGAAGAACCCAAACACCCATGGGAAACCATCAACATGGACTGGGTTACAGGACTTGTCCCAAGAGGCAAAGAAAACTACAATGCCTGCTTTATTATAGTTGATAGGTTCAGCAAGAGCATGAGGTGTCTACCATGCCACAAAGAGGACACAGCCATGGATACTGCCCTGTTATTTTGGAATAACATCATATCTACCTGTGGAGTCCCTAAAATCATCATTAGTGATAGGGACCCAAAATTCACATCTGGATTTTGGACCAACTTGTGTGACATTCTTGGAACCAAGCTTGCTTTTTCCACAGCTTACCATCCCCAAACAGATGGCCTAGCTGAGAGGATGATCCAAACTATGGAAGACATCCTTAGAAGGTTCTGTGCCTATGGCATGGAATACAAGGACCATGAAGGATACACCCATGACTGGGTTACCCTTCTACCAGCTGTCCAACTGGCTTATAGTACAAGTCAGCACTCTACCACAGGAAAAACACCTGCAGTGGTAGAGAAAGGGTGGAATCCCCTGTTGCCTGTGGATCACTTAAAGAAGAATCTTCTGACCATCCACCCCACAGCAAAAGACTTCCATGATATGTGGAAGAGGGCTTGTGACACAGCTTCCAAATGCATAGCTGAGGAAAAAGAATATAATAAACAGAGGTGTGACAAGACACACATGGAACCTGACTTTAAGGAAGGGGACCAGGTGCTAGTGTCTACACTGAACTTTAATAATCTTAAAGGACCCAAGAAGATGAGGGACTCATTTGTAGGTCCTTTCACTATTATTAGGTTGATATGAAAGAATGCAGTGGAAGTCAAACTTACAGAGGAATTTTCCAGGAAGCACCCAGTCTTCCCAGTAGGTTTGGTCAAACCATACTTCCAAACAGAGGAGGATAGATTCCCCTCCAGGAAGAAGAACCCCACACCACCTGATATAGTGGAAGTGGAGGACTCCCCAGGACCTGTGAGGAAGATCATCAGGGCCAGGAAGATCAGACTTAATGGAAAGGATCAAAGACAATACTTAGTCAGATTCAAGCACCAAACAGCTGATAAAGACAAATGGTTGGCAGAAGATGCCATACCGGATGAGAACCTTCATCTAAGGAGATTCAGGGCCTCTAGGAGGACTGAACAGTCTCATCAATGATGAGCCCTTTTTAGAGGGAGGTTATGTCAGCCTGTGACTCAAAACCAGAGCACAAGCATGACAACCAAAATACCATAAACCAATGGTATAGCCAAGATACCACCAAACCATGGAGCTGAGAAAAATGAGCTCAAAAGGTATCAAAAGGAAGAGGAAACTCACCTATTTCTGAACATATAATTCCCATCACCATACGACAAAGAGTAACAAAGTTATTGCTGAGCATAAACCTTAATTTTCACCTCTCATCTAAAATCTAGAAGGAGAGGCTTAACCCCATCAAATGGGTACTCAAAATGAAGCTCTAAGCCAGGGCTATCCAATGGTACCAGCCAAACTGAGCTAGCACCAATATTACTGGAGTTATGGTCAATTTCAGGCCAAATAAGGGTGAACAAAACATTCACCTCTCATCTAAATTCTACAGTTTTAGTGTGAGATACTTGAAGTGGGGTATTTTTGGAAAGAGAACAATCAGGGCTATCTGATGGTGTCATCAATTTCCCCACAGGTCAACTAGAACAAAAGGTATTGGGCAAATAAGTTCAATACAGCTTTTTGCCTATACCACACAAATGTACAAAAATCTTGTACATGGGATGACTTTGCCATATTTAATGATACCCATATCAAATGAGGTACCATTGTGTAGAGCACATAAAGGGCTACACACTGAACCAATTTTGAGGTGGATATCCCAAGAATTGACAAAGTTATGGCTGCTTTAAGGTCAGATTCCCACCTGCTGTCATATACAGCCTTGCCATGGGATAATATCCCATAACCATGAATATGAGGTCTCAAATGGATGAAGAAGCTTGTTTTTACTTCAATACCTCATATTTCAGTCAATACTGGGGTCCCATACAGTTTCTGTACAGCATTCTACGTGTCATACATGTCAGAATCAGGCTGTGAGGTCCCCAGATGGAAATTTTCACCCTGTATTGGTGAAAACTGCCCAGATGTGGTTTCAAAACCACATCTGAGCCCAATACAGGCTAAACAGGCTGTTTGCAAACCACAAGCCAGTACTAGAGGGTGAAAAATCTTCACTTCCTCTACGTTGAAAGGTCTAGCACCCTTTCCACCCCATTTCAGGATAAAAAGGAGGCTTTTCACAGCCAGAATTGTTTCCTCATCCTGCTCTTGAATACCCTACATAGTAAACTGTCAAAAACAGCTTTACTCTTGGGTAATAATCAGGGTATAATTATAATCTTAATTATTGTAGTTCTTATTATAGTAATCCAGCTGGTAAGACTGCACCCAGGGTTCTCAATAGCGCTCACCACCACTATTTCTTCAATAGTAGAACCCTTATATTATATTATAAGTCATTATATTAATTTAAATCTCTTATTTAAAATTTATTTCCATGTGTCACAGTCATAGTTCTTGTTGTAAATAGCCTAATTTCAGCTTCAACATAGACTCCAGCTGACAATTTTCCTTAATAAGTCTCTTGTGTTGACAGCTGCCTCAGGCTGTAAGATCTTTTAAGTTTTGTCTTTTAAACTCTTCATAATGATTCTCACTACTAATTGTACTATATCTTTCCTCAAATTACAAGATAATGTACTCCAATATTATAGCCATAAATACCAATGTGATTATTATTAATACTAAGCAGAAGTTAGAAAAAACAATCAAGACTACCAAAGGTTTTCATAAAAAAAACTACAATAATTATTATACTGTTATTATAGGACAATGAGAATTATAATAAACAGAGTATAAGAGCTCTACAAGTGATGATTATATTTGGCTTCAATAGATAAAACCAACTCATATATTATCTTAATATTATCATTGAACAAATCATAATGCACAACTGTGTAAAGATAATAACACCAAGAATAAGTTAATTAAATATAATGTTGATTAAAGCCTTACTCAAAATTTATTATTTTATGAAAACATGAAGAAATAGGTAAGGAAAAATTATTAAATGATAAAAATAAGTCAAAAAACCAAAATTAAGAATTAAGGGACTTTGAGAGTATATGTGAATTTTACAAGACATCTATATATACCTTTTCAAAACAAATACAACTATTAAGGATTATAAAAATATAATACAATTGTAAGATTATTATTCTCTATTTATAAAAATCATGAATAAACAACACAGAAGGATTATTCACAATAATATCAGATGTTATTAATTAAATATATATTCTTTTCAATATTGATTGTACTTATTGACATGAAAATATAGTAATAAAAAAACTCTTTTTATGACTTAAGACACCTTCTCAGTGATCATAGATTCTCTCATATGGCATTTATTCATCACAACTCAAAAATCCATCATTTAAATTTGACTTTCAGCTTAAGAATTTTCAGGCTTAATTATAATTTAAGTTACAGCTAAAAAATCTTAACTCCAAGTACCTTTGAGCCACATTTATGTTTTTTATTGTCAATTTTTAATTTAAAAATGATATATTTATTGCGAATTCTATTTTATGTATATCTTCAAAGTAGTATTTAGATAAAAAAATTCTTTAAGTCATATTTTTAATTAATTCTTGAAGGAATATTATTGATATAAGATAGTATATCTATGGTGTATACACAGATAGAATAAATTTGTAATTTGTGGGAAATGTTAAAGAAAATCCATTTAGAAATAAACTTTCCATAAATTCTTTAATTTATTTATTTTTTTCCACATCAAACTACCAATATACACTGAGCCTTAACTATTTATAAGCTTTTATGAATTTAAATTTGATTTTAGGCTTTGGAAGCTCTCAAGACCTTGATTAAAATTCTGAAAAATGGCATTTATCTTTTGGCAGTTTGTAATTACTTTTCAAATGGAAAATAAATCTTTTTAAACTCTAAGTTCGAATTAAAAATTGATTTTAAAGTTTAAAAATGTTCAAAATATTTCAATACTGAAGGAAAACCCTCTTTGGGCTGCTACAGCTCCCAAAAGCTGGGTACTCTGGCACTTTTTTCCATCTTCCTGTTCTCCACCCTTTTTTATGTATTTGGTCAATCCTCTTATTTGAAGCCATACCAATACTTTGAATAAACTTTTATTTATTCCATGCAGTATTTGAATTATTAATGGAAAATTCTTAGACAATTCAGTAACTAAACACCACACCTTAGGTTTAACCCAATTTATGTAAGTTTGAATATACATGGTGAAGCTTTGATTTGTTTCTAAAATTAACCATTTCAAATAATTCCAAAATTTAAAAACTGGTCAAATGTTATGTGGTATTAATTAATCCTCCAATAAGAGCCAAAATAACCATTTTTTGCTATATAAACCCATTGGTTTACCACAGATTCTTTTTGGTGTAAAATCCAAAAAATGACATAATAGCTCTAGGGTTCTGGGAAATACACCCAAGCTTTTAGTAACAAAATGCATTTTATTACAGGATTCTACCAAGCAATTATGTGTGTTTACCAATTTATGGGCAAAAGATCTACCTTTATGGTAAGACCATGTAAATAGGCCATTTATTCAAAAACATTCCTCAAAAATATTTCTTTCACCTGATGTAAACTATTTGTTTTGTTTTGAGGTGGCTTCTATATTGCTCTCATTTTTTTAAATATTTTTTGGATTGACCAATTTGGACAAATGTCAAAAATAATGCAAAAATTAAGAGAATAGAATTCAACTCATGGTTTTGGCCACTTATTTTTGGAAGGAAGGTGAGCTTTTTGAAAGCTTCTAAGAATATTTCCTTAATTTTTCAAAAAGGTTTGAGGTTGAAATATTAATCCCAAAAAGTGGGATTTCATTTTGTGATTTTAGGCTTATTCTTTGACCAGCCAAATTTTTTACAAAAATCAAGGAAAAATTTTCAACAGTTCCTAATAAGGTCATGTTTATTTTTAAACAGATGCATCCAAACCCATAAGTGGAATCATCCTTGCTTAATTTTTGCATTATTTTTGCCATTTTAAAAATTGGTCAATTCAAAGAAAAAAATTGTAAAAAAATACTGGAAAAAGTGACCAAAATAGAATCCACCCCAGAAAAAATAGTTATTGAAATAAAGTGCAAAAACTCTTTTTGATGCTTTTTTCAAAAAATGGCCTATTTATAGGTTTTTACAATAAAGTTATTTATTTCTGGCCATAATTTGGTAAAGTGTGTCAGTTTCTGGTAAATTCACATAGGTTATTAGGTACTTTGACAAGAACACTAATTATAGCTTTGTTTATCCAGAATAAACTTATGATCAATTTTTGTTATTTTTTTTATACTCATTTGACAATTCAGTTTATTATTAAGCAAAATATTCAAAAAGCAGCCTCACAAATCTCATGAGGAGAAACTCAAAGTTTGGTTTACTTAAAATGCCACTGTTACTAATAGACTACCACCAACACTCATTGGACTTTTAAATAACTCAAACTTTAAATAGGAAATATTTGCACAAAATTTTCTATCAATACCAACACAACACTGAGTCCCATATGACTGAGGTTATATTTCCGAAGTGGATCTTTGGTTAGGACCAGAAATTATGAAAAGTAATCAGAAATATTTTTCCTTTGAGCTACCTTGACAGGAAAAAATTTGATTAAATACTTCATTGAAGGTTCTTTTGGTTTAATTGCACATAACTAGATAGCTTATCACATCAAGCCATTTAATTCCAGCTTAATTTGCCTTCTCAAAGAACATCATTGTGTCCTTTTCTTATCATATTCAGCTGAAAACTATCGTGTTGAAACATTCATCACAAATATTTACAATATAAAAAGAATCACAGCAGTGTGAATTTCTAGCATAGCCTATTCCTCAGTAACCTAATTTCTTATTTTTAATTCTGGGAATAATAGCAAGATTATGAACAACAATCCATCCAATTAAAATATCAACTCAAATATCTAACAATAGACTTCCAAAGAAAAAATTCAGTTCATAGCTTATTTACTTTCCTTTTTGAATTGGGTGTTTTCCATTCAATAAGTCTGATAATCCCAAATGAAATTTTTGATTCCTAATTTAAAAGGAATTATTAGAATAAGCTAGCAGAGGAGGCCTTTCCTGATACTTGAGAAGGAAATGAAACCTCCAATGAAGATTATTCACTCAAAAAAGATAAGTTAAAATTTGAAAAATCTAGCACCAAAACTCAAAAGGAAGTTTACTTCTCACAAAGTAGCTTTCAGATGAAAACACAAGTGAAGCTGAGCATCTCCATCATTCATTGGAGCCATATCAGAAATATATTCACGAGTACGTTTTGAAAAACTTAAAACACGACTCTATTTGGGACTTTTTGATCCTAAACTATTGATTGTGATCCAAAAGTTTTTATTCTTGCTTTTTTGTTTCTAATATTTTCTTAGATATACAAAATTCAGGTTAAACATCTTTTGAAAATGAAAATAATTTATTTCAATGTATCTTTAGAAATTATTTGAAAATATTTGAATGTTAGGGAAGACAAATGTGCTAACCCCTGCAATTTTGTATCCACCAAGAAGTGCGGGTGAGTAAAGTATCTACTGTTCCTTTTTACTCATCTTGCTTGTATGTTAATTCAAAGTGATCTTTGTTTTAATCCTCAATGTGGCCTATAATACACTTAGTTACATTGAAAGTAAATATTCAATTCACTTTGTATTATGTGTTTTTCCTTCTTGGATAAGTTATTTTGTTTATTAAAAAATGAAAAAATGATTGCTTTTGGGTTTCATAAAAATCAGATGTGTTGTCTTTTCGTCCAGCTTTTTATTCTTCAATCTTGTTCCATCTGATCACTTCTCATGTTTTCTTTCTTTTTTTCATAAATATACGTTTAATCTGGCAGTTATACTCATAATCCTCTGAGTTAATATTCTTATTTCTTAGTTTATCTTAGACCTCTCTTGAGACCCTTATCCCATACATTTAATCCCTAAACTGGGGAACATAGCCATCATCTTAATGGCCGTCTTCTATTTCTTTTGCCTTCTTAGATATCTCTCTAGTTATATCAAACACCAGAAGGATAGCTAATTTATTAAAAAACTGCCTCGTTTCGGGGACACACTCAGTTTCTTGTAGGTAATTTTCTGGTGTGGAAACTTAAATTTGCAGATTAAATCACTTACTGATTGACTATAGTATTACACCTACTGTTTTTACTGGCTTTTGTATAGAAATTTTAAACTATCAACTTACTCATCGCATTTGCCTCCAGTTGCGAGGACTCTTGCTCCTGGTCATCAGAAATTTAAACATCTGTAGTATATTGATATTATAAAAAATATCAAATTGTCTAGAAAAAAAGTAGAAAGAGGTAGGAATTGTTTTGTTTCCTTCGGGACACATTAGAAGTTTAAATAGAGTAAGACTTAGGAACTAAACCCAATGAAATAAATTTCACGAAGCCAACAAGCAGCTATTATAATAACAGACCCGACCTCTGAGCTAGGGAGTACAACCCATTTAGTCCAACATCCGGTTCATGTAAATTTCCAGTCAAGGTTAAAGCTCAACACCTCATGAGTCCTATCCGTTGCTTTCCATACAATTATAGGCTGCAAATTTCTCAGAATTTTGGTTTAGTACACCGGGCGCAACCAACTATACAAAGCAGACTAGGTACAGTACGAAATTCATGTATGATAGTAGGCGAAGGCTTTGAATTTGCTTGACCGTTTAGAAAGTCAATGTGACTAGCTTACTCAGGATGGAGCCTGGAACACATTATACCGGATAACTGTTGTTTGGTGCGTTTGATGTCACCTTCATGAGACATGGATTTTCTCAAGGGGCAGTAGCCAGAAAAACAAGAGGTTGGAATCGGAAACACTGTGAAAAAGCGATGTTTGGAAGGCAATGTGTATGTTACGGCAGACCTTGGAAAATAAAATTCCTGAATGTGAAACATGTGCTAAATGTTACCTAAAGCGTGTGTGGATATCAATATAACGCTTTTCAAATACGCCTATTCCTACAATGCATTTTTAGCTCCCCTTTGCGTAACGGTGCGTCGCATATTTCCAAAAATAGCCCAATTACGCTGAAGTCTCCTTGATATGATGAATCAGGCATCGAATTGTTCATAATAGAGGTATTACATCCGGATAAAAATCTCATAGGTTTCCTGAAGTGTTGAGATAGAAACAATTTCAGCATGCAATTGCCTCCAATGATTTACTTTCTCTTCTTAGCCTGTTACTTCAAAGCAAGTTTTGAGGTCTCGAAATCAATAATTGAGACCGAATCACAAGGTAAAGATAAACTTAGTAATCAGGCTCATTCAGAGCCAAAGATCAAAGCTATCTTGCCAGTTAATAAGCGTATTTCAAATTGCAACCAGCTCTTCCTTCTATTAGTTCGGCCGAGAGTTCTAAGACGCCCATAGAAGTTCCTCAAACTGGTAATGTTCAAAACACCGAAAGGCATGGTCTGCAGGATGAAATTCGAACACATGAAAGAGGGGGTGAGCCAAAAAAAAAAAGATAAAAAAAGCGTATTAAATTGACTTGAAATAATTTGAAAAACAGAAACTTCGAAACGCCTTTCAACAAGGGAAGGTTTGTCTTTGGAAACGGCTCTAAAAATACATGCTTCTAAGTTAGGACTTGAGCAAGGTCTTGTTTGGTTTGTTTGCAGGAAAAATCGAGAAATTCTCTCAAGGTTATAAACTGATGAAGCAATCCATGAAGGTTCTGAAGCAAAACCGCTTGTTACAGGTCGAATCCTTGCATTCACTAAGCGATGACTATGTGAAAATTGTGAGTCTTAATAAGGCTCTGAAATGAACGTGAACTGTTGCTTGCTCACGTTGAGAAGACGCTGAGTACCGCGTTTACATTAAAGCCACAAGAATATGAGAAGCAAAAATTAGAAAACGATTTGATTAAAAGATGTTTGGAAATTTGGGAAGAGCTGACGAAAGTCCACGAGAATATCGGCAGTTTTGTTGATAATAACCCACGATTGGCAAGTTTCCGTTCAGCCTTGAGTTTCACCGAACCTGCAAGTTCCAGTTTGTCCAACGGGCTGTCGGCACTTGAGCACTTTTCTTTTGGAAAACCTGGTGCGTCAAGGCTTTTATTGGAATTCACTCATCAAGTAAAAGGTTATGATTGCTATCAAGAGGTTCATTTTCTGCTCATTACCATCAAAAAGGGAAAGAGGTGAATTTACCACAAATAACGCCTTTGGAGCAAGGGACTCAACTAGAAGGGATTGTTGAGCCACAAGATAAACAAAGAGGTTTTGAAGCAGCACAGGTACTCAATACTATCCTGCACAAACTAGATTTCCTTCTAATAGATGCCCAAATTTCGAGAAACGAAAAAGAACGAAGACGTGGGACCCGAGTTCTTTTTGAGTCGCACATATTCCAAACACTCAAATTTTTGTACGAAAATCAGTTATGCGACCAGGACGCCTTGAAGGCTTTTTTCGCAACTGAAAACACACTTGAAAGGACTTACGAGCACATAAGAAATCTCTACAAGAGGAGAAGCCCAAGAATAGTCGATGCCTATTTCATTCTCATGCCAGAGCTATCGTTTGTACTTAAAGACTGGAATACCGCACATCTCCATAGTTTATTGCGAGGTGAAGTCAATGTCCTTGATCTTTTGAGGAATCTTGCCAGAATGTTAAGCTGATCATTATGATTTGGCAATGCCCTTCTTCAAAAAACTCATTCTTTGATGAAAGGAAGATCTTGAAAAGGCACAGCAAGCCCATTTAGTTGAGTTAATGCTCATTGGCACAATAGAAGATTTCAAACAATCCTACCTTTTTCATCAAGCCAGCCCCGAAATCAAAGCGATCATAGATGTAGTTACAGAACAGCGTATACTTAAACACTGGTGGTTGAATGAATCCCCAAATCCTTTACAAAAAGAAAATGTTAAGAATTGGTTTTTGCAATTGGTGAAGTATTTCGGATATACAGACCGCTCAAAGAAAAGATTTGAATACTTGATTAGTTACTACTTATTAAATTTCATCAAAACTTATCAAGCTAATCAATTTCAAACATTACCATTTAGCGATTTGGAGAAATTCATGAGCTTCGAGACGAAATTCTCCTTGATTCAGGCAGGAGCAAGACGTCATCAAGCTGCCAATAGATCATTGGACTATCAACGCTTATTTTTGCTTCCATCTGATGAAAAATCCTACCTAACAACAGAAATAACGGATGAAATGATTAGAAGTGCTGTGTTGGAAGCTGCAACAACAACAAAGGACTACAAATTGTTGAAAGACAACATTGAAAAATTGGGACATTCAAATCAGGATCTTCTTAACTGGAAAGAAAATAACTTCTTATTACAACACTACGACGCGCTCCTTTCTGATCAAGATAGAAGCAATATATGGACTTATGGAAGATTACCCTCACGTGACATTGTGAGTTGTTAAAGCTTGTCTTGTTTTCTTATCAAAAGGATTCTTTGTTCATTTTCTCTCATCTTCTTCCCTTGTATCATATGCCACGTTTTGTCTTAAAATTTGGCGTTCCAGAATATCCAAGATTATTCTCTTCCAAAGGATGCACATTGATTGAAAAAAGAAAACTATTCCTCTTGCCATAAACTAGCTGGGTTTTCACCAAATCATTGACCCTAAACAGCCTGAAGATTTTGTTGTGTTTTTTTATGGGTTTAATTTTTTTCTTCTTCCTTTTTTAATAACATCTTTTGAAAATGAGGGGGTTGGGTCTCCTTTTTAATGTTACTCCATTTGTTAAATAGCTTGAGAGGATGCAACTCCCCTTAAGATCCAGAAATTGTGTAGCTCCATCCTTGATATCTTAATGATGCGATCACTGTGAAAAATAATCCTGCGCATGTGCGACTAGTCTCGACTCGATCAATCAATTCGTCTATGTCTCGACTTGATTATGGATTGGGCTACTACTCGTCCTGATTTCCTTAAGGTATTTGAAGATTTACTTAATCACAATCTCTGTTGTAAATACATCTGATGATAACGGTGAGCTCTAATGATCTATTTCAATCTAGTACCTGCAGTGCTATAAAAACAGCTATAAGCTAGGGCCACAAACACCAACTGGACCTGCATCCCAGGTGTGCAAATTCCTAATTTCAGGAAGTTAATCGTGTAATAACTATGTGTAATAACCATAAGGAAATGAGGCAAAAATCTAATTATCCCTGAAGTAGGGAGAACTTATATCTCAAACAAGGATGATCTTAAGTGAAACTAAAAGGATAAAAAATTATAAAAAAAATATGATGTTTGAAAAGTCGTCACAAATAGAAAATATTGAATGGAATTAATCCAAACCTTTTAGCTAAAAACCAATGCTTATCACACTGTAAAAACGACAAATAAAATCAAAAAATCTTTTTTTGAACCTTTGAGAACATAAACAATGGCACTCACATAATCAGCCAGCCCTCATGAGCACCTTTACAATACTTCACTCTTTGTCTCTTTATTTGGGGCTTTCCCCTTTTGATTTTTTCCATGGTTCTTGATGATTGAATTGATCTATCCTTTGAAATTGAAACATAAATTTGAAAATGAAAGAGGACCAGTTCCTGAAGATGTACTCCAATTTCCTTCAAAGTCTTTCCTTGTTACTTTTTAAAAGTTAATGTGCATGCAAATTGTGTCCAAAACTGTTGATGCCTAATTCCAAAAGAAAATCCTGGAGAATCAGGATCAGTGACAAAAGTTATTTGGGAGGTCAACACTTTGTCCCTTGAGAATTCCAACCAATAGCTCTTCCTAAATTATTTGGTGTCCTGCACCCTTATATATCAACTAGGTAAAATTACATAACCCATTTCCATTGTCATTGTTTGATAGAGAATTTTGGGGGGGAAATGCCTCATATGTTCTAAGTAGTGATTTGGAAAGCAAGAACTCTTAAGAGAGCTTAGAAATTCTGGCTGATACGAATTTCTATGGTCATATTCTACTGAACTGAAGAGAATTTTAGTTATTTTTCATCCAGGAGTCTTGTCTATGAGTTTTTCATTGATTGAATTCACATTTGTGGAATTAAAGTCTCCAATTCTGTAAAATAATCACTCCTTGTCTTCAAGTCATTCTGATAAAAATTGTGGGATTTAAAAAGTGTTACACCAGAAACATGAAAGCCTTATAGTGTGACTTCTTATGCCTTGGGGAATTGATTAATGCAGAATTAAATAGAATATTTTTCCCTATGTGTCTTACCTTCAATAATCCTTGATTAATAATGTCAAAAACACCCCAAGTCTGCTGTGATAAAATGAATTTTCAGTTCATTGGATGTATAGAAGATCCTCTGCTTCAGTTTCTATATATTGCTATATAGTGTATATATTAAATATATACATCTATCTTCACTATCATTACCCAAATAATTGAGCTTTAGGTATATCAATCCAAACTAAAATGGATAAATTTTTGCCAATCACAAGTCTAGTAGCCTGGTCTGAAATACATTTCTATACACCCTTTGATCAACATTGAAAGCACCAGTAATTATTTCAAAAAAAACATTTTATAATGAAAACCAGCTCTAAAAATTGTTCAAGCTCAATGAAAAAGATGCTCTAATCATTTATAATTGTAAGGTTTGACTATGAAACAATAAGTAAAAATTACTAATTTATTACTTATTGTACTCTGAATGTCCTTATAATTGAAATAAATAAGATTAAAATAATAATAATAATGAAGAAATATTATTATTATGGCGTAAAAATATTATATTATTAAATAAATATAATAATATAATTAATATTATATGAAATTATAATATTATAAATAATATATTAATATAAAATAATTAATATATTATAAAGCTCTTTATTATTGTTACCAACAAATAATAAAGGCGTAAAAAACTGTTTTTTATAAATAAAAAACAATTAATAACAATAATATTACTAATATTAAAGTTATATATTAATATAAATACTATTTATATTAAATAAGAATTATTAAGAGTAATAATAAGAGAGAAATTATTATAATAAGATGAAATAACCTACTTTTAACACTTAAAATAATAATTTTGAGATATTTTACGCCAAAAGAATATAATACAACTTTTTCAAATTGTATTTACAATAAAAAAATAAAGAAAATTACTAAAATTCTTGATTTTACGTGGAAATGAGTTTATAGAGAGATTTATGACAAAAACAATTAAAGAATTGATTTAATCACGTAAAAATAGTGATTAATATTAAGATGGCCTTTCGTCTTTAATAATATAAGAGTTTTATATATAAAGAATAAAGAAATTACCTTTTATTTAATTGATTTAATTTTTTTGATGCGTCTGAGGGGTAAAATAGAGTAAAAAGAGCTCTATTTATAGTAAATACCTCCCTCCTAGAGTCCAACAGGCTTCTAGTAGACATTTACTGATCATATCCACTGGAATTGATCAATATTTTAAGGTTTGAGGGTGATTACATCATGATCAAACCATATTACATCATTATTACACCATTATTTAGAGTTATCACTATAACTCTAAGTTTGATGACATCAGAGGCTTGGCAGAACCCCAAATTTCGTGGATTTTATTAGTTTTAATCATAAACTAAAAGTATTCACCAATTTTATCACTCTTAAGACTGTTAAACTTAAATTAAGGTTACAGTATGTGATCATAACTGCTCAAATTAAGCTCAAACTTTGATCCTCAATAACTTTTAAGATTTACACGCTACAGCAATTCAGAGAGTGAATTCTGATAGCCTGGAATAACCTTATTATGCTGCCAAGAGCTTTTTCATTACATCATCAAAACTCTAATTTTGATGATTTTTCTTGTAACTCATCTTTTCTGTCGAAATTCAATATTTTAAACTTCAAACCTTGATTTCAGGGGGTTATACCCTGAATTTAATAATAAAAATTACATCATTCTTCACGAATGAACTAGTAGAATCCAACTGTATACTTTTTTTTAAGTTTGGAACACTTTCACAACAAAGTGGTCAACAGCCCTGTTGATTTTTATCAATAATTCATCATAGGTTTTAACCTTGTTTATAATTTGTAAAATAAAGTTCATATCTGTGTTCTTACAGTAATTACGTGGTAACTTTATTTTTGGTTCATCATTCTATCATGTATAGTTTAGAAGATATTAGCTATGATCCTTGAATATATGCGTTGACCAAAAAAGTGCATATATTCAGGATAATTCCTTAAGTATTATCATTGGGAATTAGCTTGTTAATTGTTTTATGTGTGGATTTTTATGGTGAATCCACTGGTACAACTTATTTCACATGTTATTTCATTAGTTCTTGAGATAAATAAGGTTTTATGATTTTTATAAGGTATTATACCTTATAATTCCTTAAATATTGACTTTACAGATATTCCATAAAAATGGTATATGTGTATTTTTCCATGGGGAATCCAATGGTATAATTTATTTTACATGTTGATTCATTGGTTTTTAAGTTAAACCAATTTTTGTACCAATTTATGGTATTTTTTGTATATTTAAGTAATTATTCTTAATGTATAATTATTCTAAGTAATTTTAATATAATTATATTAAAGGTATAATTTTTCTGAGTCTTTTTTGTGACCTTATTGGGTATGTGGTCATATCTCAAAGGTTCACATTCCCTACCACCAAAAAAGATTGTACCACAATCTGATATGTGTGATTAGGGTATCATCCACTGTCCTACCTCTTCATTAGACTTTGTTAGTCTTGAAGCTCAATAATGCTTAACTTTTCTATTTTTCAGGCTTTCTTTCATGTCTGAACCTTCTTAGTAGTTTATCAGCATTTGTTATATCTTTCTCAAGTAGCCATTCATCTTCTTGAGTTGAATTTCTATACCTTACAAGGTATTCCCTTTCTTTTTTGTTTCTTGTCCTTCTTTCTTTAAGGACTTTTACTATTTTCTTTTCTTCTCCTTCTTCCAAGGGTGGAATTTCAAGTTGGGGTTTATTTCTTAGTGGAAATAACTCCTTGTCACTTGAACTGTAAGGCTTTATTAGACTCACAGGGAAAGTTGGGTGCTTGTTCATTAGTTCACCTGTGAGTTCTAATTGCACAGCATTGGGTCCATGGAGTGCTTTTATCATAAATGGTCCTGCAAAGGAATCTTTCAATTTCTTTGGGCCTTTTATGTTATTGAAATTAAGGGTTGATACTAAAACCAAGTCCCCTATTTTGAAATCAGGTGGCTTATGACTTTTATCCCATCTTTCTTTTGCATATTTAAAAGAATCTTGCATGCATCTGTTTGCATGGTGTCTTGCTTTGTCAAGCATTATCTTGAAACTGCTTGCTGTTGGATTTATATCCAATAAGTCCTTTTTGAGGGTATCATAAGGAAGTCTTGGATTCCAACCTTTCTCTAGCATTGCTGGTGTTTTTCCAGTAGAAGAATGGATTGATGTTTTATATGCCAGTTCCAGTGCTGGTATTAGTGTACACCAATCATGGGTAAAACCATCATAATCTTTGAATTCTAGCCCATAAGCACAGAATCTTCTGATCATATCCTCTAGGGTCTGTATCATTCTTTCTGCTAGACCATCAGTTTGGGGATGATAAGCTGTTGAGAATGATAACTTTGTCCCAAACAAGTTATGGAGATTTGTCCATAATGCTGAAGTGAACTTTGGGTCTCTGTCACTTATAATATTTTGGAATAAGCCTGTGTGGCTAATGACTTTATTCCATATCATTATGGCTGTATCCATAGCTGTGTCATCTTTATTACATGGTAAGAACATGGGAGTTTTACTGTACCTGTCAACTAACACTAGGCATGCATTATAACTCCTGTCTCCTCCTGGAGGTAAGGCTGTTACCCAATCCATATGAACTATTTCCCATGGGTATTTTGGTTCTTGGATTTGGATCATCATTCCAAATTTCTTTCCTGTGGCTCTGTTGGCTTTTTGACATCTGTCACAGGTTTGGCAGTACTCTGCAACATCTTTCTTCCAATTTGGCCACCAAGAGCAGGTTTTCACCCTTTCTAGTGTCCTATCTTCTGAGAGATGTCCAGATGCAACACTATCATGACACTCATGTAAAATAGTGTTTATTAGTGTTCTATCTGTTAAGGCCATAACACATGTGTGTTTTGTTCTATGGTAAAGGATTCCATCAAGGAGGTGAAATCTTCCTTCATCATATGCCTTTTTCCATATTTCATCTAGTTTTGATGAAAGTGATGGATCTTTGCAGTCTTTCATTAGAAGTTGGCTTAAGATATGGCAATTTTTGTCTGTCTTATAGCTTTCTTTAACTTGGTTAAAGAATTCTGTGCCAATGTCTGTAACACATATTCCTTCTATATGGTGCTCTTCTTGTGGTACCCATGCTGGATTGTCAGGGGTATTTGCTAGAGCCCATCTGCTAAGACCATCTGCATTTTTATGAATATTTCCAGATTTATGAACAATAGTCATATTTCCTCTATATTCTTGGATAGCAATTTGCCATCTCAGCATATGTCTATTTGGAGTCTTCATATTTAATAGTGATTTCACAGCATTACAGTCTGTGATTACATCAAATACTGTGCCATCCAAATAATAATGCAGTTTTTCTAGAGCCCATACTAGGCATAAGCATTCCATTTGGCTTGCTCCATACCTTGCTTCTGTTGGCTTTATCTTCCTTGAAATGAAACAAATTGGTCCTTCCACTGGTTTATCATTGATAATTTGTGTTTGGTGAAGTGCAGCACCTAGTCCTTCTCCACAAGCATCAATGTACAGTTTGAATGGTAGTTTCCAATCTGGCATCAGAAGAAATGGGGCATTTGTTAAGGAATTTTTCAATTCTTCATATGCCTTGACTCTTTCTTCTGGCATCTCATAGACTGTTTGTTGGTCACATAGCTTATACAAGGATTTAGCAATCTTTGCAAAGTCCTTTATATGCTGTCTATAGTAACCAGCAAATCCTAGAAATGATTGCATTTCTTTTTTGGTTTGAGGCATTGGTTTAAGTAGTACTGCTGCTACTTTATTTTTGTCTATGCCTAGACTAAGGCCAGATACTACATGTCCTAGTGCCTTTAATTCACTGTATGCAAAATGACATTTTTTCAAGGAAATTTTCATATTTACTTGGACTATGTTTTGTAGTACCCTTTCTAGTCTTGTAAGGTGATTTTCCCAAGTTTCTGAGCAAACTATGATATCATCAATATAGATAATCAACCATCCTTCTGATAATTCTTCAGGGAATATGGTATTCATCATTCTTTGATAATGGGAAGGTGCATTTTTTATTCCAAATGGCATTCTTAAGTATTCAAAAATTCCACAATGGACTATTATTCTTAGTAGTTTCTTGGCATTGTCTGTTAAGACATTTTGATGAAAACCCTTCAGAGCATCCATAGCTGTGATGAACTTAGCTTGTGACAATTGGGTTAATGTCTCATGGATTCTGGGTATTGGATATCTGTCTGGAATGGTATAGGTATTCAGGGCTCTGAAGTCTCCTACCATCCTTGATTTTCCATTATGCCAAGTTATAATGACAGGTGTAGTAGCTTCTACTTGTTCATTATGTCCAACCTTTCTTAATACTCCAAGGTCCATTAATTCTTTAATGTGCACCTCTAAGGCTTCTCTAGCTCTTGGACTGGCTGGATAAGCAGGTCTTCTTAATAAAGGTGGGTAAGGTTTTTCTACATTAAGAATTATATCCACTTCATGTCCAATTATGGCACCTAGTGGCTCTTTGTCAGTTGCAAAGGCATTTTTATACTTAAATAAGAGGTCAATCAATTTTTCTTTCATTTTTTCTGTTAATTCTTGATTGAATTCTGCCTCTTTGAGTTGTTCAGATATAAAAAGTTCCTTTTCTGGAATTTTTTCTTCATTCTTAATAACTGTGATTTGTTTTTTGTTATTTAAGAATCCAAACTTTTGTCTTTTGTTATCTCCTATGGTAAAATATCTATACTTTTGGTTGGAGATATCTATACCATAGATTGATAAGTAGTCATTCCCAAGTATGAAATGATTACTAGTACAGTTGTCCATTACTACAAACTCTACTTTAATTCTGACACATTGTGAGGGATGAGGAAAAATTAGTGTCAAATCAATTATTCCAAGGGGCTTCATGGTCTCACTTTTGTGAGCCTTTGAGATATGACCACATACCCAATAAGGTCACAAAAAGACTCAGAACAATTATACCTTTAATATAATTATATTAAAATTACTTAGAAGAATTATACATTAAGAATAATTACTTAAATGTACAAAAAATACCATAAATTGGTACAAAAATTGGTTTAACTTAAAAACCAATGAATCAACATGTAAAATAACTTATACCATTGGATTCCCCATGGAAAAATACACATATACCATTTTTATGGCATATCTTTAAAGTCAATATTTAAGGAATTATAAGGTATAATACCTTATAAAAATCATAAAACCTTATTTATCTCAAGAACTAAAGAAACAACATGTGAAATAAGTTGGAACAGTGGATTCTCCATGAAAATCCACACATAAAACAATTAACAAGCTAATTCCCAATGATAATACTTAAGGAATTATCCTGAATATATGCACTTTTTTGGTCAACGCATATATTCAAGGATCATAGCTAATATCTTCCAAACTATACATGATAGAATGATGAACCAAAAATAAAGTTACCACGTAATTACTGTAAGAACACAGATATGAACTTTATTTTACAAATTATAAACAAGGTTAAAACCTATGATGAATTATTGATAAAAATCAACAGAGCTGTTGACCACTTTGTTGTGAAAGTGTTCCAAACTTAAAAAAAAGTATACAGTTGGATTCTCCTAGTTCATTCGTGAAGAATGATGTAATTTTTATTATTAAATTCAGGGTATAACCCCCTGAAATCAAGGTTTGAAGTTTAAAATATTGAATTTCGACAGAAAAGATGAGTTACAAGAAAAATCATCAAAATTAGAGTTTTGATGATGTAATGAAGAGCTCTTGGCAGCATAATAAGGTTATTCCAGGCTATCAGAATTCACTCTCTGAATTGCTGTAGCGTGTAAATCTTCAAAGTTATTGAGGATCAAAGTTTGAGCTTAATTTGAGCAGTTATGATCACATACTGTAACCTTAATTTAAGTTTAACAGTCTTAAGAGTGATAAAATTGGTGAATACTATTAGTTTATGATTAAAACTAATAAAATCCACGAAATTTGGGGTTCTGCCAAGCCTCTGATGTCATCAAACTTAGAGTTATAGTGATAACTCTAAATAATGGTGTAATAATGATGTAATATGGTTTGATCATGATGTAATCACCCTCAAACCTTAAAATATTGATCAATTCCAGTGGATATGATCAGTACACGTCTACTAGAAGCCTGTTGGACTCTAGGAGGGAGGTATTTACTATAAATAGAGCTCTTTTTACTCTATTTACCCCTCAGACGCATCAAAAACATTAAATCAATTAAATAAAAGGTAATTTCTTTATTCTTTATATATAAAACTCTTATATTATTAAAGACCAAAGACCATCTTAATATTAATCACTATTTTTACGTGATTAAATCAATTCTTTAATTGTTTTTGTCATAAATCTCTCTATAAACTCATTTCCACGTAAAATCAAGAAATTTAGTAATTTTCTTTATTTTTTATTGTAAATACAATTTGAAAAAGTTGTATTATATTCTTTTGGCGTAAAATATCTCAAAATTATTATTTTAAGTGTTAAAAGTAGGTTATTTCATCTTATTATTACTCTTAATAATTCTTAATTAATATAAATAGTATTTATATTAATATATAACTTTAATATTAGTAATATTATTGTTATTAATTGTTTTTTATTTATAAAAAACAGTTTTTTACGCCTTTATTATTTGTTGGTAACAATAATAAAGAGCTTTATAATATATTATTTATAATATTATATTTATTTAATAATATAATATTTTTACGCCATAATAATAATATTTCTTTATTATTATTATTATTTTAATCTTATTTATTTCAATTATAAGGACATTCAGAGTACAATAAGTAATAAATTAGTAATTTTTAATTATTGTTTCATAGTCAAACCTTACAACTTTAATTATAAGTTTCAATCCAAAATACACCCGTTTCACAGCTAATTCTGTGAATAATATAAATAAAGCTGATGGAATATAGGCTGATTATCACTTGGTTCCATCTCTCTAAACAAGAAAAGTAATAATTATACTTGACTTGAATAGAAGTACAAACAATATCTATATTCAATAAACTGATCTTAGCAGTAAAGTCCCTGGGTTCTTCTGGAGCTCTGGGAGTCAAATATCTGAAAAATTCATTAAAACAACAGGCAGATTCATTAATACAATATTTGTGTTTCAATTGGAAAAAAAATGTCTACTGGTTTTCCCTCTAAAAAGCAAATCATAAAGCTTTCTGAAGATAGTGGTACTTACCAGTTTAGGGGAGAAAATCCCTATGATTATTTCCAACTGCAATCTTCCGCAAGACTATCTCGAATAAAAATCTTGGGGTTCCAAACTAATCACGTCCCTTGCAGCCAAAATTCTGTGTGGAAAGCTATAATTAGTCCATCTTTCAGATATTTAATTTATCTTATGAGTTATGTATTCATATTTTGGAGGGATCTAATTATAAATCAATTTGAATACAAACAAAGAATAAAATTATACCAATTTGTTTTCTAGAATTTTTTCTCCATAACATTTCTGTCTTTATGTATTTAATGAGAGCCTTTTTTGTCACAAGATTCTCTATGCTGATATCAATTTCATATAACATCAATTTCATGAAGACAATTTAGTTATTTCAAATTTCTTCCCAATTTGTTATGAAATAGTGAACTTCTGTGCAAGATATTTGGAGGGAAAAAAGTCCAATATATATATATAAACAGTGAACATGAAAAAACGCTACCCCCTCTGGCAGGGGTAGCAGGTCCAATCCAGCTTCCGATTTTCTTTACACTGGGATTTAACTGGCTATTATCATTTGATCATCTTCCAAGCCGTATTTTCACAATTCAGAAATACCTCATAAAATTAATTTAATTATGCGATTTCTGGAAATCCCAGATAATCTGTTATTCCACAAGATTCTTCAAATCCAAAATGAACAATGTTGGAATGAATATGAATCCATTACTCATGAGATATCTATTTCAAATTTCTCAAAATCAAAATAACCTCTTTCCTTATCTCCTATTGTATCCTTCCTCCTCTGAAAGTTCATTTATAAGATGTCAAGATTTCCAATTTTGAAAATCTTTACATCAAAAGATATTTCTTGAAAAAATCACTTATTGTCGTTTTCTCTCACTCACTCAAAAAATTAAAAACAAAATTTGAATTTCTCATTATAATGTTCTCACAGAATCTTAATTCATCTTAATTTCTAAAAATTGAACACGCATCAAGATATATTATGTCCTTCTTTATGCATCGGGAAATGATTTTTAAATTTTTTTATGAATATCATTTCAAAAGAAATACCTCCCAAAAAAAATTCATCAAGTATCAATTTCTCTATTTCTTATCTGTGAAATCCAATATTTTTTGGAGCTTGGGACAAAATATCTCTTTCATTTTCCCAAAGATTAAAATTAAATCACTGTCATACCTTTTTCTTATGATATAAATAACCTGAGACCTCTTGTGAAGTAAATAGTGCTTCCTCCCATATCACATGACATTTGATATATACAAAATTGAGAAAAAAAACTACTTTATAGTTATATATTTTGACCTATTATATAATTCATACAAAGGATCTTATTGAATAAAAGCTCATCATATCCTACTGTAGCTGGGGAATAATATTTAACCCAGTCTCTTAATATTCTTTCATCTTCCAGAGGAAAATAAGAATGACCACAATAATTTTACTAAATTCAAAACATGTTAATTCATTCCTAACCCTCCATCAAAATACCAATTTCAAAAATAAATTTTAAAGTTATATGTTTCAATCATTCATATGGAAAATAATCTTTTTGGATTAAAAATATGTACTAAGATTTCCATAGTATGAAAATCAGGTATCAATATGAAATTTTTTGTAAAATGTTAAATGTCAATTGAGGGAAGTCATTATTTAAATGAAATATCAATTTCATGATATCAGTATCAAAACTTCCCATAATTATTTTTTCCAAGAAAAGTATTTGTTTTAAAAAAAATACTTTCAATTGAGTTTGAAATTTATTTTATTTTTCCATTTTTCCAGTAATAATAACTTCATTACCATTGTGATATTTCATGATGAACAATCATAATATTCAATTTATGAAGAATACTTATCAAGCTGAATTTTCTTTTGGAAAACATAAATGAATTTCTATATGGATATTAGGATCCAAATGTAAATTAAAAAAAGAATAATCTTGATAAAATGAATTCAAAATAATACAAATTTAATCACTGTTATTAATATCTATCACTGGATCAATAGAATAATGATAATAAAAATATCCAAATCTCTATTTGGGCTTTAAAATAATATACTTAGCTAAAATCCCCCCCTCCAATTCATCGGTTTTAATAAGTGGTTCATTCATTATTGTAGGTTTTCAAACCCTGCAGGGATTATATTCAGATTAATATAATGTGCTCAAATTGGTGGTACAACTGGTCTCTTTTAATAAGATAATTTATCCATAAATCTCAAATATTTCTGACATTATATGTATTTCTTAATTCCAAATGTTCTGAAATACTCTTCTCACAAGAATTCACCTCCCAGATATTTCAAAGTATTGATACCCTTACAATGTGGTTTTTAAGTGGACAACTTGTAATTTACTTTTCTGTTTCTTTTTTAAGAATAAAAAATTCATGAAAAAATATAAATATGAATATTCATATGGCTTTCTAGAATTAGTGAGTTTTAGAAAAGGTAATTCTCAAACTATTAATCCCCTGAAAAAGGACCTGGAGGGTAATCCTCTAATTGCATAGCTGTGGTAAAATTTTCAAATGCTTCATTTGAGCTAGGAATGTTTTTTGGAATTTGAAAAATGCATCTCTACATAAATTTACATATATTTCTTAATTATAATCTGCTTCTAGCTTCTCATTTGACCTTTTTTATCAAATGAAAATCCAGCCAATATATATCAAAGACTCAAAAATTTCAAAAATTCATATTATCTTATTCCTTCATTGTAATATTATTGCTATTAATGTTTATTAAAATGGAATATTTTATGGAGAAAAGGTGTATTTTTACTTTATAAAATTTTTTCATACTAAAATATGTTCTCATAAAGAAGAACTTTTAATTTTCCCTTGAAAGGAATTTTGTTGTTTGAAGATTTTTTCTACTAAATTGGATAAAAATGCAGAATAATTTCACAGTAAGAATCTATTGCCATTTTTTGGTTTTCTTTATTGGGGAAAAGAGTTTTAAAAGAAAATGAAGTCGATTGTCAAACCTATTTTTTGGCTCTTCAGCCCAGTTGAAATAATCATGAAATTATCATCACTATAAAATCTAGCTTCAGAGATTTGAATAACATTTATGGAAGGAATTGTTGAAGGGGAAGATTTTTCAAATTTGGAGAAGGTTGTAATTTCATAAATGTCTCTATGTAACAGTTTTTAATCTGATAAAAAAAATTGATATCAAGATAAACACTTAGTATAAATTCACCAGATATCTGAGTCAAAGAAGATAAGAGTATCCTTTATATTTTACTTAGAAATTTTTAAATAAAAGGTCAAGTGGTCAAGGGTTCTGTTCATCTTTGAAGATGATTATGCTTCCAGGAGTGTACAGACCTTTTTGCAGTGGTTTTTGGTTTCTTTGAAGCTTTGGCGGATACTTTTTTAACCTTTATTAAAATTTGACTCAAACCTCAATTCAATCCACATTTTCTGGCCAGGTTTTAGTCAAGTTTGATACATGTTGAATAAGGGATTATTCAACAATTAACTATTATCATAAATTCCTCAATTGAGAAAACACAAATAGTATTTTCAAGGCTATTCATTCAAATTTCTTACACATAAAATTTATTGAAAGATTTCAAAGAGAGATGATCTATCAAATTTTAAATCATTTCAAAAATGGTAATATATTTGGCCTTTCATCTTTTCTCAAAATCTTGTAATAAATTTGGGGTATAACTTCCAAATTTGAAGTCAAATTCAAATTAAATATACTTTTATACCCATATATTTACCACATCAAAATGAATGGTTTGTAATATATTTACTAATTTATAGATAAATATCATTCCTTATGCTCCTATGATATTCTCAACAAGTTTTTACTTCATGGAACTTTAATTCCAATAATTTATTGTTTTATATCTAGTTTTCTGTGATAATAATTTCATATTTAATCAATATGATTTCAATCACATTAATTTTTCCAATCTGTGTAGGATTTTGTCACTAATTTCCTTCATTTTTTTGAATTATGATTATCTTATTATCCTATTTTTTTCCTATTTAAATTTCTGGCTCTTTTTAATTATTCATTTCATTTTTTCTATCTTATTGTTTTCATCTTTCATCATCTTAAGTAATTTTTATAACTTCTTTCCATTTTGATTTTATTTCTTTTAAATTTCAATTTTTTCATTTGAAAATTCTACAATTTCAATATTTTTATCTTTTAATCTTTATTTTTATTTCTCTTAAATGCTTTCACTTGATGTTTTTTAATTTCTTTCTTTTTAACTTTTGTTAATTTTAAGTTTGATGAATTTTTGATTAGTTTTTTTGCATTTTTAATTTTATATTTCTCTATTATTGTTTTGATCAGCTGACAATATTTTCTTCTGTTTATTTTACAATACTTCTCTTTTTTGTTTTGATAACTTTATTTTTTTATGTTTATGGTTTTTCTACTCTTCATGAATGAAGAGAACCCTCTTTTCAATAAGTTTTCAAGTGAGTCACTGCATTTTCTTTTTTTCCTTTTTTATATATACAATCAGCTGACAATTGTTTTTTTTCATTTTTCATTTAATTAATTTTTTCTTGTTTGCACCCCAGAAAAAAGAAAAAAAAATTGAAATTAGAAAAGAATGAAAAAAACATAAAAAGAAAATCCGACAAAATGAGTAAAATTAAAAATGAATCAATTAAAAAACTTGAAAAAATATTAGGGAAAAAAATTAAATTCACAATAGAAGAATGTAAAAAAGAAAAATATACAAAAAACAAAAAACAAATACATAGATAAAATGAAATAAAAAAAATTAAAAATATTTTTCTTCTTAAAATAATAAAAACACAAAAATATCAAAGCAAAAGAGAAATTTTAGAAAAATTTCAATAAAACTCTCAAAAATGAAAAAAATGACAAAAAATTGGAAACAAAAATGGCTTATTTCTAATAATTGAAGAACAAATCAGTATAAATATATAAGAAAAACCCAAAAACTAATCAAAAAATTAAGTTCAAAAAAAAGTCAGCACTGAAAGAGAAAATTGCAAATTGAAAAACAGGCTATTTTTCCATTTGATCAAAATTCCACATGATGATGATGGTTTTCACTTTCTTCAGGGAAACTTTCTAATCAATAAGATTTCAACTACCAAGAAAAACCAAAAGGACAAAATATCCATCTATGGCAATGAATTTAGATAGAGAAGGTTGAACCAGGAACGGGAACCATAAAAATTGAATATCTTTATTCAAAAAATGAATCAATTAATAAACTCTTTGTTCGAATTTATATATTCAATGCAATTGTAATTAACCTCTTTTTTTAAAAAAAGGTTAAGGTACGTAGATCTTTTCCATAAAATAAAATGGAATTAATCAAATTGAAGAGTTTCTTTTTTATAACACCTCCCCTTCTTTTAAAAAAATGAATGGTTATATTTTTGAGATAAGCTTTTAGTTGTTTTTACTGAGAAATATGTTCTAATTTAAGATGATAAATAATTCATAAAAGGTAAAATTTTTGTATATTTCAGTGGATAGTGGGTAAGCAAGTCTTAAAGAATATAAAATAATCATTTCAGAATTTTGTTTACTATGGTTAATTTTATCAATTTAACCAAATTTAGTTTTCTAATACCCCCATTGAATAATTTTTTGAGCACTTTCATGAGCTATTTTCCATGAATTTAGTTCAAAAGGATATACCTCAAGGAGTTGGTTCAAAGTGTTTTTTATACCATGATGTTTACAGTTTAAATTTCCAAAATATTTTTTGAGTTTTGTGTTTTGAAAAGTGCCAATACCTTCATTAAAGTTCACATATACAAGCTTTTCTTTTTCTGGGCCAAAGGTCCATCCATACTGAAGTGTTTCAAAAAGATAAGATGTATTTTTGAAAAAGATTTATGTCATTTTAGGCCAATTTGAGAATCTATGCACCTGGGCCGCAGGTCCATTCTCGGCCCTAGTGTTGATTTAAAAATTTGGCAAGATTTGATTAATTTGTGACATGCTCATGTGACATTCTCATGTGAAATGAGCATGAGTTGCTGACCAAGGCTGAGTTCCATCGAGCAAATTTCTTCCCTCCTCGTCGGAGTTGAATTGCGTCGGAAGTTTTTGATCGTCGATTCATTTATTCTTCGCAAGCTTTTGCGAAATCCCTCAGAAGCCATCGTCGAATCCATCATTTATCGATCATTTCCTGGTATCCTCGTCGAGATCGGCCTGCTCAAGAAATTCACTCCAATCCATCGTCTCATTGATGGATCCTTCAGATTCAGCCAATCAAACCGAGAATGGCCAAGATCAAGTCGATTCAGATTTCATCCATGCTTCAAATTTATCTCCATTTCCTATCAACAACTTCTCATCCTGTCTCGATTGGTCCGACGATGGCCAAGCTTTTGTTATAACTAGATTCAACATTTATATTTTGGTAAATCGTTGTTCATCTTTTGGGATCGTTAAATCGGATTGCTCATCATTAATTCTTATTATTATTGGCCTGTCTCAAGACGCCCATCCTTGGTTATTCCATCAATCCAGATCATACCAACACTTCAACTCAAAGCTTATCAGCTCTCACCCCAAACCATTCTCAGTCATCTCATACTGACCTCAAATCACAAAATGCTCTTAATGATTCAAACAAAGCTGCTCATAAATCTAGTAATCAACAAATTCCACTTTTTAACACAATCATCGAGGTAGAAAAACAAGTTGGAGTTAATTGGGGCTCACATTCCAATGGTCAGAAAGAGAACTTGAACTCAAATTTCATTCAATTTAACAACTTAATCAACCTGGATTATCTAACAATTTAAATTTGACTTTACTCGATCAATCCTTTTACTCTTTTTCAACAAAAAAACAATCAAGATATGTCAATCATTGGTTTACCTTGTGATGACCGATACTGGAGAGCAGCATCCTGGTCTCCAAGTGGATTATCAGAGCTTGGATCGTGGGTCCCTCAATTTACTGCAAGGAGCTTATACCTCAGTTTTTATAAATCTGACATTACAAAGCTTTTGAGGAATTTTAGGATCTTTTTAATCTGATCACTAAGATTAATCTCTTAAATTCTCTGTTTAAGGTCTTTAATCGCTACTCTAACTACCAATTATGATGTCTTTATCTTTGTGCCCGATCAAAATTATCTCAATGGCTTATGGAAAATGGTATGAATCTGCTTTTTATTCAAAGTTATCCTTCCGACCTGAGCTTCATTAACTAAAAATCAAATTCCTCATTTCTTTCCTTCTATGCCATCTCAAGAAACAAACCATGAACCTTTCTGAAGAACTCTTGCGCGTTTTTTTTGAATCATACTCAAGTTTTGTTAATCTTGATGAATCCCAAGTTGATGTTGCCCCTGAAACTGATTGGTCCCAATCGGCTCAAGCCAATTTTAAGCGAACACGCTTTACGTCTTGCGTACTGAGAGCTCAAGCTACCTGTTGGGTCTTCGCTTTTTACATCACTTCAACTCTTGTCAAATTTAATCGATTTAATCTTTTTTTCTTTTGGTAATTTCTTCTTCTATCGTCCAATCATTCTTATCATTAGCTATTGCATGGTCACCAGCTTATCTCAACCTCTATCGACAACTTCATTTTACCGAACTCGAAGCATTCCATGATGTCGATTTTTCTCTGCTCGCCATAGGTCATAGAAGAGGTGATATTTCACTTTGGAGGTACGCTATCCGTTTATCTTAGAGTGTGGAGATGTGGGGATTGGGGCTTGTGAAGCTCAAGGAATTTTATACCTATCTGTGAATATTTTGTTTTGATATTCACCCTCATCTCTTTAGGCACACTTTTAACGGAAATATGGAACTGGTGTTTTTTAATGCAATTTGTCCTAATGGCCAAACTGTCAACGTACTTAGGTGGTCGGATTGGACTTTGGAATGTCTTGAGGGTATGGTCCTTTCATATTGTTGCTTTTCTGTTTTCTTCTGTTTGTTTGTTTTTTCCTCTTTTCAAACTTTCTGGGCCTCTGATTTGTTTAATTAGACTCGATGACACCTACCAAGTATCAACTTTCAGCCTATTTAGCTATTGCTACTTCCAAAGGAGTTGTTTATATCATCAAAGTGTATCGTCCATTTGAAAGAGCAGCATTTGGTGTCTCACCAGTAAATCGCATAGAGATTGAAATAAAAGGAGTTTATAAAGATGAATTAAATCAATCCACTATTTCCCATCTTCGTTGGATTTCTTCCTCTGGTAATCTTGTCAGTAATTATTTTTATCTACTAAACAAGTCCGATTTCATATAAAAACAACAGTGATTTATTTATTCTCACCCAAACTAGCCGCCAACTTTACTCTTCAGCAGGCTTGGAGAAGTGGTTTTGTTGAAAGTACCACTGCAACCTCACAGCGACGTGGATTTAGCCTTTACGATGCAAACCGTTGAATTGCCTGAACTGCGCCTTTTTAACGATAGATTCTGCTGGGCTGATTGCAGTAGTTGGGCTGTATGTACAGGTAAGGATTTTAAAGTGCCTATCAATCTTGCAGCAATCCTTTAACATGTTTTTTTATATCTGACATCAAGGCATAAATGCAACTCCCGCTGATTCTCCTGGAGTAACTTGGATCGTTGTAACACTTGCAAATGGCCTACTCTATGCATTAAAACAGCTTGAACCCGATTTTCATTGCGCTCATGCTCGGCTTGAGTTGGATCTTGAACATTCCATTCAACTTTCTTTGGATTTTCGCGCCAAATTTCGTCTGATTGGTGCTTCCTTGCCCACTCCACAGAACTCAAGAGTTACTAAACAATGTGTGATGAAAACCTACGGAAGTTATGTCTTGAGTGCTTTGGAACCTGCTTGGTTTGGCAGAAGGACAAGCTTCAATGACAAGAGCATTTCTTTTTGGAATGGTTGTATTATGAGTTGGCTTTATGAGTGGGTTTGTTTTTTACAAGTCGTTTACCACGTCCTCGTCAACTATCACCACCAATATTTGTTAACTCCTTGCCATTAAATGTAGAACTGATAATCCAAATAAGTTTCGATACAAACCGGAAAATCAGCAGACTTTGTATTTTGCAATGGCTTATTTTAACCCTGCAGGCAAAGTTCAAACTGCCCCACAAAGTCGAACAATGATTCTTTTATCAATACTGGAGGAACATATTGAGATATTGACCGGATTGCTTGAACGGCCCTGCCCTTGTCTGTCTGATTTCTTTGCTTGCACTTAGTTTTGCTTTCGTTACTGACTAATAGCTCCCTTGTTTGGCATTGGCATCGACTTCACAAGCTAGGTATTCGAACTTCACCCACCATGAAATTATTCAACATCTTTCACGCCCTTCATGCCTTATTTTCAAACCCCGAATCATACCGGAGCCTGATTGATTTAATTGTCCCATACCTTAATAAACTAATCCATCTCTTAGAGGTCGAAAGTTTACAAGATTCAGCTCCTTCAAACAATATCATTAGTGTTGCTGAACTAATGCAAATAACCGAGCAGTTAGCTCCTCATAGTATTAGTGGACTGATTGGCGAGCGTAGTCCCTCATCAACCTTATCTAGCTCATTGATAGGTGAACTATTTGATAACGAATATCTTGATAGACTTAGACTGAAATCTAACATGTGTAGATTCTTATTGGTTAGTACCTAGCTTGCGTCCCACTCATTTCTTTATTTAATCCGGCTTGATCAAACCTAGCTAACCTCCCCTACTGTGTACACGTAGAACAAGGTTGATAAAGTAAATTTCAAAGAAGTCAGATCCGAACTAATTAGCATTCAAGTCAATATCTCAAGATTAATCCACAGTGAGATTTTAAGAATAATCACAAGGTTTTTTCATAATCATCAATCAAGACTTTCAGGTGAAACACATTATTATTTTATTTTGAAAAAAATATACTTATTGAATCAATTCTTTGCCCTACCCTTTTTGTTTAACTTAAACAGATGATGAAAAGGAAGTCTCCGAACGATATCATTATGCCACTCGAGTCATAAATCAATACCCAGAACCCACACTAGAGCAGTTATTAGAACCTGATGAAGTCGATCACAAGCTATTGGACCAGGATCGACTTCAAAATACTTATCTAGGACAATCTATTGAAAGTTGTCCAGCTTGTCAGCAGCAAGTTACCTTCGATGATTTACGCCTTGGGGTTTGTGAATTGGGTCACGTTTGGGGTACTTGAATTTCAATATTAATCATTCCAATAAGATCAAACGTAAATGAAATCTCTAACTTGTTGGGTTGGAATTACATGTAGATCGATGTTCAGTTACCTTTCAAATTTTAGCTACAATCAAGTTGAGAGTATGTGTTGGATGTGGCAGAAAAGCCTTAAGATCATCCCATCAAACTGAAGATTCAAAGACGTTAGAAAACAATCATGAAGGAAATGCGACAAAAAATTTTATGATTGAGATTTTATTAAATTGCGCAAGATGTTGCCTACATTGTGGTTGCAGATGGAAATATTCATCTTGAAATTGTTGGGGAAGGAACGACGCAAAAGGATTCAATTATTACTTCATTAAACCAAACCGTACTAATATTTGAGTAAATACCCCCAAAACAAATGAATAAGGATCCACCACAAAATGATATTTCCCATAAATTAGCTCAATGACAGACCTATAAAACCATAAAAACTGTGGAAAGCAGAACAATTATGCCTGCATGATGCATAAGCTTACATTATAAAAAAGCAGCTATGTCGTAATTTGTGTAAGAAAATTCTCATACTCTGAAGAGACTTTTCTTTTTCTCAAGAAATTTGAATGGGCTTTCTGTGGTCTGTTTTAAAACGCCAAATTGGGGTCTTTTGGTCTTATCCCCAACCAAATTATATATGGTTTCATGGCTTTTCAATAAGTACAAAGTGGCCATGTATTTTTTTAGATGTTTAAACCCCTTTGAAGAATCTCCTGTGGGAGTTTTATCATAGAGGTTAAGATATTGAAAAAGAAAATTAAAAAAACAATAAGAAAAATAAACAGTAGAATTGAAGCTCCCAGATTAACAAGGAGGATTAGGAGAACATCTTCTCATATATAGAAGATCAAGAGTAATATGATTTTGGAATAGTAATTTATATCTTTTTTATTTCTTTAGAGTTAAATTCAATTGTAAGAGATTATTCTAGAGATATTTGGTAATGAAAAGAAGCTGCAATGGGGGATAAAAAAAATAACAAAAACACCATATTTTAAAAAATTTGCAAGGTAATAAAAATATTAATTTAAATGTTATTGGGGCTTTAATACAAGCCCAGGATGCAGTGATTATCAATCAACTAATTATAATAATAGCTAGGATAATTAATAATTTTAATCATACCTGATTGTTTTCCAAGAGTATAGTTTTCTGTAAAATATTGTATTACATAGGAATGTAAGAGATGGATGGGGATTCCTCTTTTGGGTAGAGTTAGGTCCTTTTTTATCCTGTAAATGGGGTGGAAGGGCCTCTGGTCCTCACCACATAGAAGGAGTGAAGAATTTTCACTTCCAATGGTGGGCTTGTGGATTACACAGCCCTGTATAGCTGGTATTAGGCTTAGAGGTGGTTTTGAAACCACATCTGGTCACTTTTCCCAAATAAAGGGTAAAAGGGTTCATCCAGGAAACTCACAAACATGTTCTGAAAGGTCATATTCATAGCATACTGTACAGAATGCTTCAATGTACCCCATGATGGTAATACTATGAGGTATTGAAGAATGGACAAGCCTTGACATGGTTTTGGGAAAGTATCTTACAGTATTTGTTTTTCCCCAATAAGGTGGGATATTCATCTTGAAACTGCCATAAATTTGTCAGTTTTGAAGATAGAAAGCTGAAAAGTTGCTTATTTTTCATCCTTTAATGCGCTCTACAAAATGGTTACTCATTTAGTATGCCTAAGATTAAGTATGGAAAAGCTATCCAGGCTTCAAAATCCATTATTGGAATCTGGGTTTTTGATGAAACCTGTGTTAAGCTATTATTCTTAATAACTTTCTTCTAGAGGTCATGACGGGTGAGATTAAAAAAGTAAGATTATTCTCTTTCTGAAAAGACCCCATTTGGGTACCTCACACTAAAAGTGTAGAAGTTAGATAAGAGGTAAATATTTCATTCAGCATCATTTGGCATATGAATGGCTATAACTTCTGTAGTTTTTATGCTATACCAATCTGAGTAGTACCATTGGATAGCCCTATCCAAAGGCTTCAACTTGAGCAATCATTTAATGGGGTTCCTATTCTGTCATTAGATTTTAGATGAGCAGTGAGAATTAAGGTTTATGCTCAGTTCTATTTTTGAGCTGGAATTACTTTGTTATTACTTGTCCTATGGTTATGGGAGTTGTATATTTAAAATCAGGTAATTTTTCTCCATCAGTCTGTGAATCAAAAACAAAGCACAAGCATTACGCCAAAATACAATAAGCCAATAATAAAGAAAAAATGCCCACTGAAAGTGAGCTTATCCAAAGAAATTCATAAAGGGAATCAAAAGAAAGGGGAAAGTCACCTCTTTCAAAAGATACAACTCCCAGAGCCATGGGACAGGGAATGACAGAGTTATTCCTGCTCAGAGCTAGAGCTGAGCATAAACCTTAATTTTCATCTCACATCTAAAATATAGAGAACAAGGCAGAAACCCATCAAATGAGTGTTTAAATTGAAGCTCTCAATCAGTGTTAGCAAAAGGTACTGGCCAAATTAAAGTAGCATCAAAACTACAGAGGCTATTGCCAAAAATAAGCCAAATAAGGGTGAACAAAATATTCACCTCTCATCTAGCTTTTAAATTTTTAGTGGGAGATACCTAAAGTGGGGTCTTTTTGGAAAGATAAAAGTAAGAGAGCTATTATGGTGTCAGCTGTATTCTCATAACTCATATAGAACAAAAGCTAATTCACAAAAAAGCTCAATACAGGATTCATAAAAAATCCACAAATTGGTATAATTTTGCTATATTTAAGGCTAGATGTACCAAATGAGTAACCATTGTGTAGCACTAATCAAGGGCCACATAATGAGCCCAGTTTGAGATCTTTAACTTGAAAACTAACAAAGATATTCAGGCTTCAAGATTATAATACCACACTATCCAGTATGGGATCCTACTGTGGGACAGCTGTCCATATAACTGAGTTAACAGATAATAAATTGAATTAAATGATTTTTATTCTTTAATTTCCCATAAATTCATAAGTGAAAGTCATAAAGGCATGTTATGTACAGTTCCTGACACATAAGAAGCACCGGAACACACCTGCAAACTCCATTGGTGAAATTTTCACACTGTATAGGGTAAAAATGAAAACTTATGGTCCGAAAGCCACATTTCCACCAAAGACAAGTCTGTATTTAGTGTGAGGAACCACAAACCAGCCCAGAGTAGTCAAACGTTTCACTCTGTAGTTGTGTGCAGAGGTAAGCAACCTCCCACTACCCCAGAACAATATAAAAGGAGTCTTTTCTTCATGAAAAGGCAAATAAATGATCCTGTTCTTGGTATTCTTACATGGTATAGCCTCTTAAAGAAGTGGTACCATTATATTTACAATTTCAATTATTGTAAACCAACAGATAAAAATTACACCTAGGGATTTCATAAGAACTCACCATAACTAATACTCATTAGTAAAGCAACAACACCCTTATGAATCATCTCTTCATCATTTTGCCACCTATTTATCATCATTATTTTTGTGTCACACTCAGAGTTATAGATTTTTATTATCATTGTAAAGGTATATCATAAAGTCACCCCAACATCTTATTTCTTTTAAATCCCATTATTAGCTATTTTGGCTCAGGTCACTTTTAGTGAGGATTTTTCTCTACAATCAGTTTATGGTATATTAACTTCATCCTTCTTCTCTGGTACTGAGTCACAGTCTGACATATGATTTTGTAAATGTGAGTTTGTTTGGGAAAGTTAGTTAATTTATGAATATTTTATATGTATAATAATGGAATAATTTGTCACAATTTAAGATTATAAGTAATGAAATTAACAAATAGAAACTATGTGGTGGATAAGAATAAATAATTTTCTAACATAGAAAAATAAAACCCTCAATTTTCAATTGGGGAAATTGCAAATATAAATTATATTAATCAGTAAGATGGAGTATTTGAAAGAGTTCTTGAGGAATATAATAAATCAAATACTATTATTTAAATTGTTAACTCAAGAAAAATGGATCTCTAATTGGGAATTATGAAGCAATAGGACTTGGGGAATACTAACAAAAAACAAATGAAATAAAATCACAAAAACAATAAAATAGAATCCAAATCAATCAACATATCAATTAAATCCAAATAGTTGGAAATACCCAATCATATAGACAACCAAGAATAAAAATCTAATAAGAACACCAAATACCATCAAAATATTGATTAATAGAATTCCAATGATATTATCTCTAAGGCTAATATCAATATTTACACAGAGTATAAGAATGATTTCTTTTAAATTAACAAGCTTGAAAGCAAGCTTGATTAATTCAAATTGAGAGTTGAGACAGCCATATGGCTTTATTTTTTAGCAGCTGTGAATAGATGTTTTTGAAATGGTCCAAAACATGAAGAAATTGAGAAGTTTTTGAAAATAAAATTTGCTTGGTAGGATTTTTATTTCTATATTTTTTAATAAAATCTTTCATCATTTTCTGAATTTACGGAATGGCTCTCATAGTGTTAATCTCTCAAGATTCTCAAAATAGAATTCAAAATTTTTATCATATAAGATCCATATAATTATTGATATGATTAGATAATCATGATTCAAATTCATAGAAATAATCAAAAAGCTTACAAATTTTCTTAGAAGTATTACATTTTCTTGTAAACTGAATCAAATCTGTTGCAAGATAATGTCAAATCCCAAAAATTAATTAATTGCTTAATAAACCAGCTCATTTCATATAAAATAGAAAGGAATTTTTAGCCTTTGAATGTAGAACTTAAGGCTTTTTGTCAGTGTGAGTTATATTGAGATAATCATTGTCACATTGAATTTCATCAAGTATAATCTAGTACCTAAAACATTTCAATTAAATCAGTATTTTTTTCAGTATAAAGAATCCTTCAATGAACTCAATTATATGAGCTATATACTAAATTCTATATAATTTTGAGTGTAATTATCTTTATACACCCCATAGGTCACTGAAAATGTTGATAAAATTCCCAATTAAGATGTATTATAATTTTTCAAAAGTGATTAAAAGAGTGATTTTCTGGAATATTTGAATTTGGAGCCTTATAAGCAGTAATTAAGGAATCTTTCAAGTGATAAAATAAATCATATAGTAGATATGATCCTGTGAGAATGATTAGTATCAAGAAGGTAACAATATTCCAGTATAAATATAAAACTATTTTTTAGAAAAAGAGATTCTGATTCTTATGTATCCACATTTACCTATAGCTGTTTTACTCCCCACAAGAGCCTGGTAAAAATGGGAAAGAAGAATCATTTACTTATCACACTAAAAAATAATCTTTGAATTCAATGAGAATCCTTTTCTTTTGGACATCTCTTCCTAGTTTTTTATAACTTGGGATGGTCATTCTATCAAAGGAACCAATACAGTCATTAAATATTCTCTTTTCAATGACTGAAGGGATTTTCTTTCTTCATTAAGAACGAGAAACCCTGAGAAGTTATTTATAAATTGAATTTATTACAGAAACAATAACGTTTGAAAAAAAACTTAATATTACTATGAAAATATTAATTTTTCTTGTAATTCTTCCAACAGAACTGCCTTTGCCTTTGAATTCCATTCTATCCAATTTCATGCACAATTGATGTGATACTGAAATATGTCTAGTATGACTACTGTTTTTTGACATAAAATTATCTTTTTATCTACAAAAGTAAATTGGAAATCCTTGTCTGTGGGTCCTCACTTAATTTTTGAAATCCTCATCCTTTATCAAAATTAATAATTGAATATCATTATTGTCAGATAGACTTGCGTTTACTTTTGGGACTGTTGGTATTCCTGAAGGCTGAACGCTCAAAATATGATAATTTTTCTTTATTAAAAATTTAATTATAAAGTTAAATTTCTAATAATACATTTCTTATTTGATTTTTTAAGAATGATAGCACTAATTTACACCTGATCTTGATACCAATTCATTAAAAAACTCTTTTTGATATTCAAAAGAAGTAAAAAGAAAAAAATTAAGAAAACAAAATAAGTTGAATGAGAAAATGGGAAAAAAAGTAAATCTAATGGATTTGGGAAAGATTTACCAATTGCCTTGTTGATTAGTTGATTAAATATTCCATTATTAAGAGGTTTTTTTTATTAAAATGATAAAATATGGCAAAAATTAACATATTACAATGAATATTAACCACCTTTGACAAAAAAATAGTTTTTTTGATAAACATGATTCACTAGAGTGGTGTTAATTATATATTCCTATTTCATCTTCTTATAATACTATGAAAAAAATTGATTCTTTTTTTTTTTTTTGGGGGGGGGGGGATTTGAGCGTGTAAGAATATTACAAATTTATAATTTTCCAAATTTTGAATCAGATAAATCTATCAGAAATCAAATTTTGAGCTTAGTATAATGGGCTTTGAATTAATAACAAATCTCTTTTTGATATTATAAAAAAATTAATTAGGAGGCTCAAATTACTCAAGTCACAAGTTCCAAAAACTATTTTTTTTAATACAAATTCCACAACTTATTCTCTGTGGTATTTTGAGTCACCATAAACCCATTTTTTTTCCTAAATACTAAATTCTTTCTCCAAGGTATTGAGTATTGGAAAAAACCTTTATAGCCATATATTTTCTGAAGATCAGTTTTTTTGACCATAAACTTGAATATGGCTTCATTTTCAAATAATTCTCAATCATGTATTTATTTTCTTTTTTCAAATAAACCAAGAAAAAAGCCAAAAGAAGTGATTCAAATTTACAAATCCAAAAATGAAAAATATATCATCAATATCTCTACTCAAATGTGATATTTTAGCAGCACAATTAGAAAATCCAAATTAAATTTAATCTTACAGAGATGTTGTAGATTATGTATGGGTGGTGCATAAAATTCAAAAAAAGACATACCTCTCTTTAAATAAGATAAGCTGGGAAGTCTCCCTAATATAAAGTACAAGAAGCTATTTCATACAGAATAAAGCTCATTTCTTTCTTTGATATCTCACATTGAAAAGGATAAATTATTTCAAAAAGATTCAAACTATCATCAGAATAAGCCAGAAACTCAAATATCAGTGACCCTTTCAGGACCTGGTTGCAATGGTAAGGGTGAATTGATTGGGACAATTGAGGAAATTATTGGTATCAAAAATGGTGCAGTTGTTCTATACACTCAAAGGGTCATTTAATTATTAATAAAGTAGAAGAACACAAACATCTAATGGCCAAATGAGAAAAAAAAACAAGAATCGAAATTTAACAAGTGATTAAAGCTGAAGGGTATCCTGGGTGTGTTTGTTTTATTTATGGTAGTCTAATTTAATTATACCAAAGGCCACCTCATTATGGGAAGCTTCATTATTATTGTCAAAAGAAGTAGGTTTGGCTGTTCTCTGGATAATTAATATAAAATAAAATATCCTTGCTTTAGATGAAGGGTATTAGTGAAACTGATAATGGCTTTCTATTTAGATCCTCCATTTCAGTACAGCTACTATGTGATTCAAGCTTTCATTTTACTTCAGTTAATCCTGGATTTACATGATAAATGATTGAATCAAGTGTATGTCAAAATATGAGGCTTCATAAAACGCCTGAAAGATTTTTTTGAAAAGAAATATCTTTTTTCTGAATAAGCCTATGGAAGCTCAATTACAATTGTTTCAGCATACAAAGAAAAAGAATCATATAATCCAAATAGAAGTAAATTAAACTTATTGCTTGAAAAATAATGAATAATAATTGAACATGCAATTGGAATAATCAAAGGTCAATGGTCATCCTGCAGAGAAATAAAGAATATAAAGAAAGTCCAATTCTTGATTTATTATTTTGTTAGAAGTTTAATTCTGCATAGCCAATTTGGAAAAGATTGGAGATGAAGGGGAAAATCTTTATGAAGAGAATGATCTACCAGAACTTTGAAATGTACCTGTTTTGGTCAATAATTGACAGGTCTTCAAGATGTGGGAGCAGATAAAGCCATTAGCATTTGAATTTAGTGGAATGAAATGATTAGTTAAAGTACTGAAACCTTTTTGAAAAATGTTTTGAGGGTGATATTTAATTTTTAAATCAGTTGAAAAAAGCCAAATTGACATTTCTTTCAATTTAGCAGGGTGTCTAAAAGCACTATTTGCAATAAGAGTTTCAAATTGAATTTATAGTAAATTTTGTTAACATTCATTTTAAATGTAAATTTCCATTTCAAAGTGTAAAGAATAAATTATCTAAGGCTTCAAAAATTTTTATTTGGAATAAAATTTTGATGCTCAAATCTTCACTCATATAGTGAATTTTGTTATATTAATTTTTAATATTTAATTCATAAGAGCCAATAAAAACTATTTGGGAGTCAATTCAATTCTATTTAAAATGGAGTTTTGATCATAAGATTTTAGTGCAAAAAGCCTTCCTTCTTTAAGTGATTTGAAAATATTGAAAGTTTTTAGGATATTTGCATTGACATTAAGAGCCTGAAAAAATTTCCACTAGTGACACCATTGGGATATACAGTAAAATTTTGTATCTTTCCAGAACAACATACCATTTGACAAATTCCAGGACTCTGAAAAGCTAAAATAAAATGCAAAAGATGATCCGGAAAAGAGAAAAATTCATGAAATAAATCATAATATCTTAGAGAAAGCTGACCAGTTTGCTTATTGGGAGGAATAGAGAAAAAATATGCAAATTATGAGGAATAATTATCAACTTGAGAAAAATGATAAAATTTAACAAGAGTATAAATCAAGTGATTATAAAATGATTCATCATCAAAGTAGTCAGATCATTAAGGTCTTTAAATACAGGTATTTTATACTCTAACATTCTTTCTTTTTTTTGGTTGAATACCGGAGTGCAAAAGCTTTGAAGTAATTATTGAGAATAACAAAGGCCTGTTGGGTGAAAGAAGTTACCGCTTGATAATCCTTTAGCTTTGGAGAAATCTTCTTTGAGAAAAAATAAAAACCAATATTAAATTGGCCATTCTGAGGAGGGCACCATCATATTTCATTCATGGAACCATGAATTTTGTTACTAAATTGTTAGAATTTACCAAGAATATTTTTCTGCTTGAAGAGGAATGTTGAAAGGAATTTTATTTCATATATTTTATCTGAATAATTTTCACTAAATAGTTGGAATTCTACAGCTTTGAAAAATTAACAGAGGGAAAATTGGATAATTTATCATATAGAAAGGTCAATCTATGATCAATGGTATGCAAGGTTCTTTTGAAAACAGATGAGAATTGACTTGATTTTCTGATAAGAATAAGGGAAAATTTCCTGCTTTCTTTCTTATTTGTAGGAATTGGATCAAAGTATTCATTTTAGGAGGAGGTGCTTTTTATATTATATACAGATTCTACTTTTCTTGTGCTTGAATGGGTTGAGCTCTAAGCATGAGCTAAGTGCTTCTGGGATGATTTAGTTAATTTATGAAGGGATCTATTACTTAATTTTAAATTAAATTCAGGTTAGCTATTAGCATGAATGAATTAATGAGCAACAGTAATTATAAAGAATATAAATGGGTGGCTGTTTTTCTTTCTATTTGAAATTATCAAATAAGGATCATTTTGAAACAATTTAGAACAATTTAAATCTGAACAAAAAAATTATAGCCCCAAATGTTTTGGTTTTGAATCTCTATCACAAGGAAAACCAGTCAGATTCAATCACAACAAAGTCAAAATAATAATTATTGATGATAATATAAAGATCAAATATCTGAAAAAATAGAAATAATAAAAGGGGTTTGAAAAAAAATTAAACTTAGTTTTAAAGCCAAATAAAGTCATACTAGGAGAAAGGACAAAGTAAAATGGCTCCAGTAGAAAATGTAGCCCCTGTCCTTTGCTAGAAAAACTATCAAAGTCAATCAAAAGATGTAAAAAAGGGAAAATTAGTCAATTTGGGTTTGAATAAAGAGTCATTCTTTTCAAAACTTAGAGGCTATAATTGAAATTATAGAATTTGTTCATATGGATGATTTCTTTTGAAAAGATTACTTGAATTATTAATCTGTCTGAATTAAAATGATCTGATTGGTGGAAATTGATTTCCAATTGATTAAATATAATAGGTTCAAATTCAGTTTAAAATTAAAAAAATAAGAACTATTGAGATTGAAACTCATGATTTATCTTTGTTTAACCAAAACTTCATTGCCGAATTACAATTTTATAATAATTGAAGTTTTATTGAGACACAATTATGAACATAATCATGATTAATCTTTAGAAAATCTGTAAATGATTCAGTATTAATCAAAAAGATCCCAAACTAGGAATTATTAATAAGCCTTATAATTCATTCAAGCTCTGATTAAGACTGTCCTGAGTTCACCATGGCCACTGTTACATCCAATTTTTTTTCCTCTTAATTCAAGTGCCTCTTTTCACTTATCTTTCACAGATATTTCTTGAATTCAAAATCTGGATTCATTTAATTATCTCTGTGAAATAATTTTCTTTTCCTGAAAGTTCGATTATCTATGAAATAATTTCAAGAAAGAACTAACCTGTTTGAAAGGAATATATCAAATGAGTATATGCTTGTGATAATTGAGAATGTGATGATTTGTTTTACCCACTAAGAGTATTGAAATTCATATAAGATATGCTTGAAGTGCTAGTCCTTGGAAGGTTTTCCATCTGAATTATTCTCTTGTTATAATCATTAGCCTCAGTATCTTTCATGGAGTAACTTTTTATATCATCAACCTCTGATTCTGCAGTTTTATTTATATCTTCAACCTGTAATAATGATAATTCAGTATTCTGACAATATATATATGAATGATGCTTAAAGGTTCTGAAAACAGGTTATTTTTCTCCATTCTCTCTAATTCTGGATCAATATCATTATTGGAAAAATGGCTCTCTGGTGCCTTCCACCTTCTATACTCAATAAAATAAACCTAGAAAATCACATTATCAATTCACATAGATACACTATCCACTGGATATTTGTTTTGCCTTAACCATTGAGCATTTGCTGATTCTTGTGGTGAAACTGAAGAATTTGAGCCTTAAACTTGTGCATCTAATGAGGCTAAAGGAAGAATATTCTACCTTCCCCAAAACAGAGAATCCATTTCTTTGAAGGAAGGATAAATAGACTCAACATTTTGAGCTACTTTTTCATTACCCTTTTTGCAAGAATATTGTTTTCTTGTACATTCTCCATTTCTCATGTAGTCTGGATGCACTAATATTCAAGTGATTGAAAGACCTTTTATTAACCTCACTTGCTAGATGGTAAAATCCAATTTGTTTATAGGGCAGAGGCCAACCTATTGCAGTTGTTCCTAAGGATAAAAGAAAGAATCAAAGTTAGACTTCACTGAAAGACAATTAATCATACACAAGGAATCAGCAGTTGTCAAAGGACTTGATTATATTTAATGAGGTGTTATTGTCTTTTTTGATGAGTGTTATTGAACTGAGGATTTAGTGAATTGCATAGTAATTTCAAAAATTTAGCAAATAAATTCTATGTATTTGGGAATGAAATTTGACTTTGGAAGCAGGACTCGGGTGAAATTGCAGAAGAGCTAAGCTAAAACAAGTTGGAATTTTGACAATTAAAATAAATGTTTTTAATCCAAAATTTCTATCAAAATTCTGAATAATGAAGCCCGGGATTTTGCATATCCAAACCAACCTATTATTCATATTTTCTTTATCATGAGAAACGTATTATGAAGATTATAATATTCTACATATATTGAACATATCATGAATTATTTTGATGAGAAAATCATTTTTTTATTCAATTAATTTCTTCATATTATCAAGAGTATATGCTTATTATTGATTCATTAGTGTTTCTATTAGCTTTATTATATAGATTGATTGAGATTATTATATTTGATTGTCAGCCTGTGACTCAAAACCAGAACACAAGCATGACAGCCAAATACCATAAACCAATGGTAGAGCCAGGATACCACCAAAACATGGAGCTGAGCCAAATAAGCTAAAAAAGTATCAAAAGAAAGGGGAAACTAAAATCTTTCCAAATATACAAGTCCCACCATCATAGAACAAAGAATAACAAAGTTATTCCTGCTCAAAGTTGTTGCCAAGCATAAACGTTATTTTTCACCTCTCATCTGAAATCCAGAGGAAAAGACTTAACCCCATTAAATGGGTATTCAAAATGAAGCTCCAAGCCAGGGCTATCAAATGGTACTAACTGAATGGAGCTAGCACCAAAATTAAAGAAGTTATGACCAAAATAAGGTCAAATAAGGGTGAATAAAATATTCACCTCTCATCTAACTTCTACAGTTTTATTGTATGATACCCAAAGTGGGGTCTTTTTGGAAAGTGCACAATCAGAGCTATCTGATGGTGCCATCCATTTCCCCATATCTCATCTAGAACAAAAGGTATGGGGAAAACAAGTTCCATACAGATTTTAAGCAAATCATACATATGTACAAAAAATCTTGTATATGGCATAACTTTGCCATATTTCATGATAACCATATCGAATGAAGTACCAATGTGTAGGAAACATCTAGGGCTACACAATGAACCAACTTTGAGCTTGATATCTCAAAAAATGACACATTTATGGCAGTTTTAAGGTCAAAACCTCCAGATAGACCAATAATGTCATCTCATTATAATTTTTGGAATACATTAAAGGGTATGACTGTTGAAAAACAGTGAGGATGTATTATAGTTAATGTTAGCGACCAGTATTAATGAATTGAAAACACTAGGGTGGTGAAAGGAACCTTCAGAATTTTTACTTTTCTTCTGTCACCTTAGAGAATCTCATGTCATTTCAAAATAGCTGTTGTGTGGCTCTCTGCTCCAGTGTATCATAAGAAATTTGCTTTGCATAGATGCCAGCTTGTATGATTTTGAAAACATTCAAGGAAGGGTGTGAGCTATGATGGTTTCTCATCAAACTTTCTGCTCCTCATCCATTCCAGCTGCCAGCTGGCAAACCTTCCCTCTTGGCGTAGGGCGTCTGCAAGAGAATCCCAACAGAGGATGCCTAGCGGGGATCTCCACTATCTCCACGAACCTCGAAGCCTTTGCTCAAGACCAGAAATGGAATAAAACTCTTGCAACCTGCTGGGAATGGGGCCATTGCAACAGGAGTGAGGTTTGAGCTCACACTCACAAAGTGAAGCAGCTGTTTGCATAACTTTCAAGAACAAATGACAAATTCAAAACTTCTGCCTTAACCACTCGGCCATCCTTCCCTGCAACTCACTCATCAGTAGAGCACTTGCTTAGCATTGTCTGAAAGAAGTACTGGGTTTGACTCCCAGGTACTCCAACCCTCATTAATTCCCTGCTTGTCCATCTTTGCTTACTGGCCAACATGCGGTGTGTGTCTTAGCTATCAACAGGTGTGCCTCAAGTGGGGTGCATCTGCCTGGGTTGTTGATAGTCATGGGCCATGTTCTTCAGAATCTTCCTTGGTAGTGTAGTGCCATGACTTCCACCAAAGAAGCGCACTTTGCCCTAGCCTAAGACTGTTATTCCCCACTATGGACTCCTAGAGATGTCCCCTATTCCCCACCCTTTTGATGACTTGCAAAACTCAGCTTGCCAACATTTAATATTTGAGCTCGCCACTTTAAGTAAGATCTACAAGTCACATGAATATGAGTCGGTAATTTGCAGTATATTAAGCTTTCAGAAACTAAAACTTGAATTGAAATTATGAGCAATTGTCTTACAAAATTGGCTATACGAACCTGCCCCACAAACTTACCACATCCCATCTGATCTGCACAGTCAAACACTGCAGGGCCTAGTAAGTAGTGCAGTGGGGGACCACGCGCAAATACTTGGGTGCCCCAGGTTATATCATTTTTGAAAGATAAGCTTATTTGTAAACTTAATATTTTTTTAATTTAAATATAAAATTTTTAAAAAATTTGATCAAAAATATTCTTTAAAATGCAATATTCACTTTTTTAGTCTAATATTTAATGTTGTATGTAAATATTCTCCCATAGCTATGATTATGAGGTGTCAAACATACAAATAAGCCTGTTTATACTTCAATACCTCATAGTTTGGTCAATACTGGGGTATGTAAAGGTTCTGTAAAGCATTCTACACTTCATACACGTCAGAAGAGGGCTATGTGGTCCCCAGATGAAACTTTTCACCCTGTATTGGTGAAAACTGCCCATATGTGGTTTCAAAACCACATCTGAGCCCAATAAAGGCTATACAGGCATTGTGAAAACCACAAGCCAGTCCGTGTAAGTGAAAAATCTTCACTTCCTCTACGTGGAAAGGTGTAGTAGCCTTTTCCACCCAATTTTAGGATAAAAGGGCACCTTTTCTCCACCAGAAAAGGTTTCCTCATCCTGCTCTTGAATTCCTATGTAGTACAACTGTCAAAAACAGTTATACTCTTGGAAAATAATCAGGTATAAGTCAATTTTTAATTATTGTAGTCTTTATTATTGTAATCAAACAGGTAAAGCTACACCCAGGGCTTTCAACAGCGCTCACCACCACTATTACTCAATAGTAAAGCCCTTCATATTCTTTTATTAAAACTTTATCATCATCAATAAAGCTTTTATTACTATTTTCATCATGTCACAGTAATAGTTAAAGCTTGTAAATAGTTATTAATCAGCTTCATCATAGACTCAGCCTGACATTAATAATGTGAATTTTACTATGAAAATATGACTAAAAATGCTTTATGAAAAATCTTATTATCTTCAAAATGATAATATTCATTATAAAAATTACTTTTGATGGTAATTTATTGAGAATATTCACAATGAATATCGTTTGTTATTTTTATGACAAAATTTGGTCTGATTCAATATTCTGATCAATCATTTTTTGTGGGTAGTAGTGAGGGAGGAAATTGGTGTTTCTTTATGCTTATGTACAAATTATTACTTTTTTTAGTTGTTAATAAAAAACTTAATTCAAATGAGATGAGACTTTGATAATTATATTACTGAGAATAAAAAAACAAAGAAACAATGAAAAGTGGTGAATTCAGATTTTTTAATTAAGGGTTTGGCTCACAGGAGAATATTATCATTTTAATATTGATTTATATATAGTTTAAGTCAAACAAAAAATATTGTATCAAATCAAGAATAACTATCAGAAATTATTTTTTTCTTCCTTTTTCTCAAATTAAATTTTCAAAGCTTTCTAATGAAGAGGAAGACTATATCAATCAAATTTATCCCTTTATTTTTTCAAAAATATCAAAAATTCAATGAGTTGGTTCATAATAATTCAAAGTAAGCTTAATTCAGGGTAATGGTAAGCTAAAATAAGTCTCTTACATATTCTTAAAAATTTCTCATGTATTTTTACCATAAATAAGTAAGCACACATCTGTAAGCCCAATTCAATAAAAACACCCAATTTTCCGTTTCTCCACAAAAAAAAGGGAAACCAAGAATAGCAATCCCCTAAAAAGCCATAATCACCACCCTTGATTTTTTCTCTTCTCTTCTCACCTCACTAAATTTTTATTATAAACTCCATATTTAATTATAAAACCCAATTATAGACTTACAGCCCCCATGGTTTTGGCCACATCCTACCTTACAAACCTCTCAATTTCATACTTTTGACCCTGAAAAAATGTAAAATTTCACCCTCTGTTTACATCTTAATCAATTATAGCTTATTAAATTTCTTTAAAACACCATTTGCAAATTCAAAGTAGCTCAATTAAGAGAATAAGATTTTGGAACTTAAAACAGGGAATTATTTTGTAAACCTTAGCATATCTGGAAAAGTTTTTACATTTTGGAAAGAGAAGAGGGTTATTCTTTGAAAATTGAAGTCAAAGATTACTCACAACTAAATTGAATCTAGCTGTGACAAATCTAGCACCCCCATTACTAACAGTTCATGAAGGAGATGACTGAAAACAAGGAAGTTAGATTTTCCATCAGGACTTCATGTAAGTCACGATGCAAATAACAACTGCAGGAATATAGAATTGAATAACTCTCAATATGATAAAGATACCTCTAAAAGCTTCAGGAACATTCCTCATTAAGAACATATTGTAGTAATGAGATTTCCTAAATTTCCTAGCTGTATAATGCTAACTCCATGGTTCCTGAAGCTCAAACCACTAACAGGTCTTTTTTGAAATATATCTTCACATTATGAAATAATTGCTAGCCAAATTTCCTCACCAGAATTAATGATTTGAAGTGTCTTTTGAAAATTAATATCATTGAGTTAGAAAGGCTAAAGCCAAAGAATTTCAAGATTTTTCAAAAGATAATGAGCCCATTCAATAGGCTTAAATGTCCCTCAAAAATAAAGCAAGCATAAAAAATAGAAAATTGAGTAATTTAAAATACAGAAGCACAAGGTATCTTCTCACTACCTTGGGGGGTGGATGGAAGACAGACCCCATTTTGGCCCCAAAACATTGACCCATGAAAGCCCTCAAAATATTCTGAAATTGTTTTTTGGGAATCCTAAGAAAAGAAAGCTATAAATGTTCCCCAAGATTCAATTTTGGCTTGAATCCTCAAACCCTTAATTTTTTTGAAAAAAGAAGTATTAAAAAATTTGAGGTTCCAAAGAGGGCACAAAATGACTTTTATGGAGGGGGAAATTCTTAACATTGCTGATCTGAGATTGTTTTGAAAAAATAGTCAATATTATTTGTTTTGGAAAATAATTTGTAACAACAAATGAGAGATTTCATGTATTTGGAATTATCCTTAATTTAATGGGATATAAAAGGGCTCTGGAAAAAAAGGGGGGAATGGAAATTATAATTTTTTTAGGGATTCAAATCGAAAAAACATGTAAAAATATAAGCTATTAAAAGGAAAAAATAGACAAATATTTCTTTAATTTTTCTCAAACTAATAGGGAATATTATGGAATTAAATCTATTCCTATATCATATAAGAAATATACTTGCAATATTGAAAGCAAATTTCAATATTTTAAGGATTCCCTTTGATTAATTATTCATTATAAATGCTGCAGTATTCTTAATAGAGATATAGAATCAATTATTAATGAATTATTCAGAGATATTTCTAAATAGATAGATATATAAATGTAAGACTTTGGGTATTATTACCATTTTTTACCAAAAATTATCATATTTATTTGATTTTTTCACATTTTTTCTTCTTTGAGAAATTATCAAGCCCAAATTCTGTTGTGTTTAAAAATCTAATTTTAACAGGAAATAAGCCAAATTGGTCATTTTGGTACAGGTTTTTTGTATGGAGAAGAGAAGATATAAAGGTTTATTTCACTTATGTAAAACAGGAAGTTATTAGATAAATGTAGAAGCTTCTGGCTTTCCTTAAAAAGATCACTTTGTATGAAGCTGCTTTGGTGAACAAATAAATTGAAAGTTTGTGCTTGATTTTTTATGACCAAAGTTGAGGATCTCTTGGCCATAATTTTCCCCCCATAATGAAATCAAAACAATAATTATTTGGAGAGAAACTCAAAGGGTCCAATTTTATCCTTTTTTATTCCATAATCAGAAAAATATTTATGATTTATGTTGCATTTATGAGAAAACTTGACCAATTTGACAAATATTTTGTAATAATAGAGCTTGCTAAAGGACTTCTGGGGATAAGAAATCTTTTCAAGAAAGCTGATAATAAATAAAGGGTGTTGGTAAACACACATAAGCTTTTAGTAAAAACATGTAAGCCCTTACATGTTTTTCCAAATTTATGGCCAAAACACATGAGTGACCTATTTTTTTTCAAAAAATTACTCAGGCTTATTTTTTAGGATTTTTTATTTTTTGGCCATATTTTTTCCAACATGCAATTTTTTTTGCCAAAATTTCTCAAATTAAGCCAATTTGGAAAAATGTCATTTTTGTTTCAAAAATTAATTTAAAATCCTCCCACTTATGAATTTCCTTCATTTTTTTTTGAAATGAAGAGTTCAATATTGACAATCAAAAACTAGAAGCTCATAGCTTTGGGGAATTTCTTTGGTGGGACAAGTGAAGGCACAAAAAGGTGTTTTTTTTTTTCAAATCTTTTTTTTCATGTTTGTAAGATGACTATTTTTAAGTACAAGTGCCACATGTTTGATAAAAACTCAGACTGAGGTGGTATTTAAGCAATAAATAGGACTGAGGAGGGGGATAATTGGTACAAATTGTATATACAAAAGAAAATCAATCTGAATCAACTTCCAAAACAGTTGGTTTTTTATGAGAAGGGGGGAGCAAGATTGTACAGATATAACATCCTGTTTTTCTTGAATTTATCTGCACACCCCAAGGCTTGTGGTTGGGAATGAAATTACCAATTGACAGTAATGGGGGGGACTGGATAAACTTTAGAAATGATGAGATCAAATGGGAAAAATAAGAACAGCTATCCAAGAAGCAGATGAAAGTGGGTGGATTATCATTTGGAAGACATAAATAAGGGAGAAAAGAGAAAGAGTGGACTGTGGAATAAAAGAAAACTGTTATTTGATACTTATTTGCAATTGGATCCATCATATCAGGAATGGACATCCACTTGCTCTTTGGATCCTGGCCAACATATTCATACCACTCAATTCTGTCCAAATAGAAGGATACTGAGGGAAGCAAAGTGTTCATGGCTTCATAAAGGTCTTTTTTTGAACTTCTTCAGCCAAGTCACCTCTGAAATCAGCCAATTGATCTTGAGTCTTGTAAATGTAATGGGATACTGTTCTGTAGCCACAGTTTCCATCACCCTGGACATTGATCGACTTGAAGGTGTGTTTCAATATAAACTTTGGAAAGTCTTCTGAGCCAGGTACCTGGGAAAAATAGGTCAAAGAAGTTACTAAATATTAAAATAAAGAAAACAAATATACATTAGGGTGAATCAGAAACTCACAAAGAGCTTGTAGAATTGATCACTTGTGTGATAATTGCTTTGGAAATGCTGACAGGTCAAGTCAATTTCATCATATATCTTCAAAGTTGTGGCAGGCTTGTGGGACTTTCTTTGTGAGGTTTTTCTAACTATTGCCAATCTTCTGGACCTTCTAAGGGTGACTCCTGATTTTCCATATTAATTCAATTCCATTTCTGAGTGTAGTGAATCTGATGAACTTATTTATTTGGATAATAAGGCCTCAGAATCTTCAGAATCTTTAGGTGAATCCACTTCTATAATTTTAGAGGGTGAAATTGACTGTGATCTTGATGTTGTTGTGATGATGACTTTTGATGGGAGTATTCCTCTTCTCTTGGATTGACTTTCAATGATTTCAAATATTGAGGGTTCTATTTTATTTTTATTCTTGGCCCCTTGAGGTCTTCCATGGATATTCTTGCATTCTAGTGGGTCTTCATAATATTGATAATCCTCTTTACTCTTGGGAATTTAATAAAAGGGGACCTTCCAGTCAAAAAATCTTGAAAATGCTGAAAAATTGGGGTGGTTTCTGTCATTGGTCTTTAAAAAGGTCTTTCCCAATATCTGCAAATATCCTTTTTGCTTCATTCTTTCTCTCTTTCTCAACACTTTGATAATAACCATGATAACAAGTCTGAGAGGAACATGACAAATAAAATCAGTTAATAAGAAGAAAAACTAAGAATTTGATGATCAAAGAATTATCACAGGTAAATTCAAATGCCACTGAGGATAGAAGTATGATATCTAAAGCTTTTTTTGCTTGGCAAATGCTTGTTGAGTCTTGTGCTTGCAAGGAATGCCTTTATAATTGCTGTATTTGTTGGTAAATTTTTCATTGAGGGGAAATTTGGTTTTGAAATTTTCAAAGGCCATCTGAAGGGCATAATGAGACACCTTGCCATTGAGAGCACATATGTGTGGAGGAAAATATTGACATGGACAATCATTTCTTTGGAGATTCTGTTTATTATTTCAAAAAATTGTTTCCTGAAATCCATGTGAAGAGCCTTAACTACCTCTAGGAGAGTACCAGTGGACTTTTGGATCCAAATCTCAACCATGGTGTTGGCAAGTTCAACTCTTGAGGTAGAGCCCACACCCAGGTGGCAATGGTGGTTGGTGCAGGATGGCAAATAATACTCCTTTAGAGGAAGCAAGGTTTTTTGAAAATATTGAAAGACTTCACAATTTTTGACTTGCTTTTGAAGATTATTCCAGTTATCTTTGAAAGACTATTCAGTGGATGAATACATAACCTGAGAAATGAATCCCAAAATAATTAATAAAAAAAATAATAAGAATAGAAGTGAAAGATAAAAGTATATTATTTGATTATAAAGGCACATAAAAGTTTCAAAATTAGTTCCATGACCAATTTGCTTCATGCAATGGGCAGAAACATCTTTATTGATGTGCCAAATGCATAAAATTACTTTTGAGTCTGGGAAGAGATTCTTAATAGAATTTTTCAAGGCCAAATTCCTGTCAATAACAATTACTGGAGGGGGAACACTATTGGTGTTTTTGAGAACTTTTTCTCTGTATTGATTTAATGCCCAAGTATATGAGGGTTCAGTTTCATCCTTCATCAAACAAGAAGCCCCAGAAAAGGTCTTATTGGTTGAGCTGAATACAAAAATATGAAAAAGGGGCATTTTGTACTTGGTGTTTTTATAAGTAAAATCCATAACAATCACGTGAGGAAAGCCATGAAGGAGCTTTATGGCAAGGGGGTGAGTGAACAACAAGGAGGTAATTTGTCCCTCAGCATTCCTGGCAGAGGACCAAACAAAATTTTCTTCTTTGGGGGTGTCAATAAGAGCATCAATGGGCCTTCTGCCTTTCAGTTTGTCTTTCTTGATTTTCTTGACTTGGTTGTAAATGTCTTGAAGGATGACAGGCCTTTCAGGCTCCCTCTGGCTGCATAATTGGGCCTGAATTTTCCTTGGCATGAGCAGTGATTCAGACATTTGAGCTATTTGGGATGTTTCTTTCTCATTGAATTTTATAAAAGCAAGATGTGCCATGATAATTTCAGTGGCATCATGGCTGTGTTCAGGAATTTTGACTTTAAGAGTCCAAGTGGTACTCTCAGCATATTTTCTGGCATAAACTCTAAACATACAATCAAGATTTCTTGAAGTGACTGTTTTTGTGGGTATTTGGGGTCCCAGACCTGTCACAACCTATTCCAATTTGGTTGTGGGTCATATTAGACCTCAAGGTGGACACAGCATACCCCTGTGCCATGGCAGAATTATGCACATGCTGAAAAAGAAGCTCAAGGGTCTGAAATTCACCTTCAGTTGGGGGTTGAAGCATTATTTAGTGAAAGATATTTATAAATTTAAAAAAAGCGGGAATTTGGGGATTTGCAAAGAGGAAAGAACCTTTCCAAATTTGAAAAAGGAGTGATAAAAGGTGTGCAGAGTCAAATAAAGTGGGAAAAGGTTAAATGAAGAGGTTTCAATTGGAGAATATAAAAAGGGGAAAGATATAAAAATGGAATTTTAGAGGCTTGGAAGCAGGTTGTTTTGGAGGAAAAAAGAAAAATAAGTGTGAGCCTTAGAGGTATTTTCATATACCCAAAAGACCACAAACAAAAAATTAATATACAAACATAAATAAAATAAATTTATTCATATTATTAAAATGAAAATTAAAATATAAATATGAATTTATATGAATAATGAAAAATTTAATTATAATTTAAAAATAGAAATACATTAAATTTGAAAATTGTAAAAACACATTTTTACTTGAAAAAATTAAGTAAAAATGAATTTTTAACAAAATTAACCAAAATAAAATAATTTTAGAAAAAAGTTGAAAAATTTTATCATAACTTTTTATGTAACAAATAAACATATAAAATTTCTTTCAACATTGGATTCCTTATAAAAAATTAGGTGGGGTCACCTCTGAGTGAAATTTTTGTAACTCAACTCTAAATAAGCTTAAATTAAATTTTTTGTATTTTCTGTATAAAAATTGAAAATCCTCAAAACCTTAAGTTAACTCACATCAAATTTAGTGTTAATAATCAATTTTTGTGTTAAAATTGAGGTGTTGTGTATAGCTTAGAAGTTATGAGGAATTGAAGTATTTTCAATTGAATTCAATTGAATTGTCAAAATGTGCATGTGTATTACATAAGTGAACTTTGATTTACATATGAGGTGTCAATTATTACAGTAGTTTACTGTAAAGCTCAATTGAATTACATATGTAAATTGTAAGTATAATACATGATGAGGAATTAAAGGAAAAAATAAATTGGAAACATCAAATTTGGGGGGGGGGAAGGAACTCTAGCTCTAAGGGGGAGCCAGACCCCCAAAATCCTTGCTGACAGGCATGAGATGTCAAAATCCATGCAAAAGTTCATCAATTTTGGCCTGGAATTGAGTCACAGGGTCTGTGACTCAATTGATGATGAGGTTTTGATACCAACCAGGGCAGTTTTAACTGTTGCCAAGAGGGTAAAACTACCCTTAAGATAAAACAATCTTGGTAAAATCAGTTTAAACTGGCTTCTAGTCTCTTAAAATTATTCTGATGTGTTTTGAAGGCTCTAGGAGAGGTATTACCATAGTAATAGCTGATTTAAGGGTCTAAAATGGCTAAAACCAGCCCTTTTTTGGTCTAAACCAGGGTTCAATGATGCCATAATTGGCTTTTCTGTTGTCAGAGTGTTTTAAATGACTGACAAGAGTAGATTTCACTTTTGGAGTAAGAAAACTGATGGCTATAAAAGAATGTCTTCTTTGCCCCACTTTTCTCTTCATGTTAGAATCTTTTCCTTCTATAATTAGTTTAAAAATTGTTAACCCAATCAATAAAATATTCCAACCACCCTTTCTATATCATTTTAAACCTTTTAACCACGTGAAAAAATCATTATAATAATCCTTTGTAAGTATTATAATCATTTTTACCCCTTGAACCACCCCAAAAGTGAATTAAAGCATCTTTCATCACTGTTAACTCTGTCACTTTGTTTCCAAATTCACTCTGGTCACTTTTGAATGTGTAATCTTTTTAAATGTCCTTTTGAAGACTTTGCTCTTTAATTAATTGCTTGCAGCTATTTACTCAATTAATTCCAATTGAAACTGCTCTTGCAGAAATTTCTTTTGTAGCCTTAAATATCTCTTGTAGAGTATTTTTGGATGAATATTTATTGTTGGTAAAACAATAAATTTTTATTATATTATTGTTTTATACTTACAAAGTTAAAAACAATGAAATTGGCATGTTTTCTCTTTAAAAATACTATCTCTTACTATTTTTAAATAATTTTACCTTATACAAATTCTGTGGACAGGAAAAGTACTTGATATTTTATCAAAGTTTCATATCCACACTTTACAATTGTAATTATTAGGACCCTCCTGAGTCCTTTTTTTTAGATATAATGGTTCAGGAACTATTTCTTATCATTTTTTCTTGGATATCTAGAAGAATAAACTTTAGATATAATAAAAAGGTTTAATAAATTTATTTTTTCAAATTGGTACTATCTTAGATTTCTTCAATTGAAGATAAATTTTGAAACTCTGTGACATGTCTTCATGAGTTTTTTTCCCATTTAATCATTATTTATTTTCTTCTTTAACTTCTCATAACATGTTCCCCTTTAATTTATAATCAAATTCTATTTCTAGGGGTTACAACCACCTCTCTATTTGCTTTCTGTAAATAGTTTCTCTGTTCATTATCTTTTATCAATTATTCCTGCATTTTTGATATTTATTTTTATTTATTATTATATTTCTGAAAGGTTGTCTTTATATTAACTGTTCCTTTTTTTATCAAATCTTTTATAGTTTGAACTATATGTATAGGTTCTATATTGTTTTTTATATTCTGTTAGATATGTTTTCCGGATCTTAGTAAAATCATTAAATAAATGAATAAATGAATAATTTTCACATCAGATCACATGGATGAATGGTTTATTATCACTTATCTTAGTTTTAAAATTCATAGAGGGCCTCATTTTTTGAGATCCTACTATAAGTAAGTCCTTTTTTTGAAATATAATTAACCAATAGATCTTAATCTTTTTATTTATATTTTAGGGATATAACATAATATATTTATGATTAAGCTATTAAATTTCATACTAATAAGCCAAGGAATCTAAAGAAATTAAATTTTCAGTTTAAGGTCATGGTGGACCTGGGAGAAAAGTAATATCTTATAGGTCTACTGACCAAACCTATGATAAGAATTATATCTTGTTTAATGATGAATTTTCTTATAGAATGTTATATTATTTTGAAAATAAATCAAGTATTAATTAAAATGAATAATTAATAGAGGAATAATTTTCCATTTTTATGTCATAGTGGACCTTGAAGAAAAAAGCATATCCTATATTTCTATTGATAAATATCATAATATTGGTGATAATTTATGTAGTTATGGATATATTTATAAAGTATCATATTATTATGATAATATATTATTCTTTATTAATATAAATATTAAGTGTAGGAATGATTATCCAGTTTTAGTTCATGGTGGACCTCATTACTCAAGGTCCTACTATAGGTAATACTTTTTTTGTTAAACTATTAAATCTTCTTTTAATGAACCAATTAATGAAGAGAAATAAAAGCTCCAATTTAAGATCATGGTGGACCTTGGAGAAGTTTTATATACTATCAGTTTAATAACTAATCTTACAATAAAACTCATAGTTTATCTAGTGCTGAATATCTTTATAGAGTATTATATGATTAGGAAAAACTATTATTAATTTCAATGAATAATAATTAGAGGAATAATTTTGTCATTTTTAGTTCATTGAGGACCAATATATCCAAATTAGAATATATAATTTCATAAAAATATCAATAAGACAACATAAAAGGGATTTTATGATCTTGATTAGCACCTTATGAGTCTAAATCAGCATATAAATTAATTTAAAACCGGAAATAAGTTATCAAAAAAGCACTTCATAGTCTTTCTGAAATACCTATGTGTTCTATAATGCTTATTTGATATCATTTTTTTCTAATTACAGGGTTTTTATGCTGATGTCACTATCCTTTTTGATTTATAAGCTCCCATGATCCATCTAACCCCACCTCAAATGAAGCCAATCACATTTGTGTATTCTGACCAATTGTATCTCAGAATTTGGAATTCAAAATCTTACCAATCACAATCTAGGAATATTAAACCTCTGACAAATCATATCATCTCTGCTTTTTTTATTCTTTTTCTGGCCAAGTTGTGGGTTTATAATTTTTTTTTGAAAGTTGGGTTTTATGGAGAAAATCAAAAGAGGCCTTCTTCCCAGATCCCTTTTTTTTCTCAACTTTTTGATATTTTATATATATATGGATCTATACCCATATTTTACTTATTTTTAAAGTAAATAGTATTTATGATATATATTAATATGGGATCAATTTGGCCAGGTTCTTTGTCAAATATATTTTGATATTAAGATACTTCTATCATGTTATCATTCTCTTATGGTACTATCGTAATATAATGATATATTATTATTTTATTACTAGAGCATTTTATTATAATAATTTGATATTGTTTTATTTTAATATAATCTTATTATAGTATTATGAAATTTTTTGTCTATTGTATTATATTATATTACTGAATTATCTCAATATTAGTGTATTTTTTATCATGTTCTTCATATTAAAACCTGTATACTTCATATCATCTTTCTTTTCTAAGAAAGGGGGTGGCCAGTATTTTTTATTCATTTTTTTCAAAAAATTTAAATAATAATAAAAAAATAAATAAAAACAAAACAAGAAAAACTCTGGTCATCCCTACTTGTGAGTTGGATTGTATGTATGTGTCTCTTATGTGCTTTACGTGTATTATGTGTCTAATATGTTCTTTGATGTTTTGTTTGGCCTTGTATTTAATATTCCTGTGAGCTTGAGAGTTTTTTTTCTTTTAAAAAAAGTGATTATTTTTTTATATATTCAATTCTTTTTTTAATTCAAAATTTTCTTTTGAATTATATTTTCATTATATTTGTAATCCATTTCTGGTAATTATTTAAATAGATTTCATTTTGAAATTTTTCTATTCTTTAAGAATTATTCTAGACTGTTATTTAGTTAATCATTTCTGGTTTTCTTTATATTATTCATGAATTTTCCTTTGACAATTTTCATTGGAATTTGAAAAAGAATTCAGCTTGAAAGTGAAAATCCTTAGAATTTTTTCCCAAAAGCTTAAATAATAAGGGTTGGATTTAAGAAATAAAAAACCCACCCTAATTTTTTATTTTGTTTTTTTGTGAATTTTTATTATTATAATAATTTTTTTTTGATTTATTTATTTGTTTAGTTGGAAAATATTCATATCTTAAATCTAATACTATAGCATAAAAAATATTGAAGGAGAGAAATTGCAGTCTGCGGCCATGCTGGGCTGATTATGACTCATTTTTTCTTCCTTTTTTTAATTTCCTCAATTTTTATGTTTTTTAATTCAAATAGAACGGGATGAATATTGATAAAAGGGTTGTTTTGCAGTTTAAAGCCATTCTGGGCCTATCATGTATTATTGTTGTGTTGTTATTTTTAATTTATTGATTTAAATTAAAGAATTTGGTTGCAGTTCAAGGCCTTCTGGGCCAATCAGGTTTCATTATGTTTTATTTTTTATTCTTGAATATATTTTCTTATTACATATATATATATATTTATTTTTCTTATTGGTTACTTTCAAATTGAAATATGAGACCAAAACCTTCATTGCAAAACTCTTTTTTTGTTTATTGTTTTATTGTTTTATTTTTTAATTTTCTTTATTTTGTATTCTTCATTTTTACACCACTTTTTATAAAAAAAGGAATCTATTGAAGATCATTTAGTAAGCTTATTGAAGTTTCAGAGGATTGCTTTCAAGCTTGTCCCTGAATTTAGCTTTTCTTCAAAAAACTTTAGTTTTGCTTTCTTGATTTGAGTTTTCATTTTAAAGACTATTTATATTTACTAGAAAGTAAATACTTTTGGTTCAACACTGATATCAATTTCCCAGCTGGTTTTTTAATATTTGTCTCATTTTCTGATTCTTGGTCATCCAAAGAGGCTCTCTTTCCTTGTTTATTTGTTTAGACTTTATTTTTACTAATTTTTTTGTTTGAGTTTTATTCAAACCTTCTAGCTAATTGACATTTTTCAGTGAGCATTGATATTTTTGACAGGAATACTTATTTTTCATATCACAATCAGAATTACTGTATCCTTCAAAAGGAAATTCTTGTTTAGTGAGTAACCATTTGGTTTCATCTTCTTTCTCTTGTAGCTAATTCCAATATTTAAGATTTTTAGCTCCACAAACTTTCCCTCCTTTTGGTTGGTCTTCCCTCTATCCAGCCTCTTGTGGTGTACAAATTGGTACACAAAGTTTCCTTACATCTGTTTCTATTTAACTAAATATTTCCCCCTTCTGATGACAAAAGCCTAATATAATATTACTATCTGCCAGGAAAGGTATTACAAGTACTATATTCATTAGTAATCTTGCTAAAAAAAGGTTTATATTCCTTTCCTGCCCAGAAACCATAGTAATTGCGGTAAATTCTGCTAAAACAAATATTGAATTACAATGTCCACTGATTCCCCTAAGGTTCATGTTCAAAAATCTTCTTTACTTATATATCTTCTGATATCCTATTCAATACAGATGCTGTATCAATTAAGGCCATTATTTCATATTCTTCTTCTCCAATATTTACTTGCATGAATCCAATGGGCCAGAATAATGTAATCTAGTTGCTTCATATTCTTCAAAATAATGATTCATAGGATTTACATGAATATATTTTGTGTCAATTGAGCTTATTAAGCTTTTTTCCTCATCTGACACATCTTAAAAACAATTGATAAATTGAGGTGATATGGCCAAAATTTCTTCAAGGTAAGGTTAATTTTTGGTTCTAATCCCTTCTTTATAATTTGAGTCAAAATTTTCTGGATATCTTTCTTCTCTTCCTTATTACCCTTTTTCTCTGGTTAAAATTGAGTTGGTTCTGTAGTATTTTTAGTATCATCATTTTGGTTTATCTTAGCAAGTCCTTCCTTTTCATCTTTTACTTTAGGTTTATTGTATTTTGTTTGGATAACTGTCTTGTCTTCTGGCTTTGCATCATCCTCAACATATGCTCCAGGTATGTTTGTATTTGTCTTAAAAGGTGTTTCCATTCCTTTTGTACGTGATATTATGTGTTTTTAATGGGATTTTATTGTCTTTTAGATCTTTTTTTTGTATTTCTTAGTCCATAATATCTTGAAAAGGGATTATTGTCTGAGGATATTGTAGGTGCTTTCCAATTTCTCCAATCTTCAAGTTTATTTATGGCTGTGTTAGTCTCTTCTTTCTTTAACTCCATAGTATGTAGCTCTTCAATATTTTGTTTTGAATTTGTAGCTAATTATTTCATTAATTTTATGGTGAGCTCTGCTTGTTCTTTGGCAAATTTTTTCACTAATTCCCTAGGAAATACTGATCTTTCATATTTTATGCTTTGGAAACTTGGGGAAAGGAAGAAATTTCCTTTTTTCCTTACCATTCCTTTCTCCATATATTCATTGAAGTATGAACATATTTCTAATTTATGTGTATTTTCGAATAAATGATGACATCCCATTGGGGGCTTTAGAAATAATTGTGTAGGTTGATAAGGTATGTGATCCAAAGAAACTGGTTGTAAGTTTTCTCTTTCCCTGTACTGTTGATTGAAAGGCTGGTAGCTCTGCTTTGGGGTTTTGTATGAATCTATTATGTCTTAAAGCTTATTTTATAGTTCTTTTAGTGGCTCTTTCTCCTTAAACCTTTCTTTTTGAGGTTTTACCTTACTTGATGTATTAATCTTCTTGAAAATCTCCTTAACCTGCTATAAGACCTCCCCCAAATTATTTGCTCTAAATTCAGCTTTCTCTTTTTGCTTGATATTGAATTCTTGTTTGTAAAATCCTTCCCTTTGAATTAATAATTTGGCTTGAAAATCTTGTTCAATTTATTATTTTAAAAACTTAAATTTTGATATGATATATGCACCATCTCTGGCTTGAACCATTACATTATCCTTCATAATTTTCTTGTAAATTGAACAATGAACTTCTAGGGGAGGTTTAGCTAGAATTTACTTTTATGATTAACTTCCCCTTCAATTTCTTTATATCTTCTGGGGTATTTTATTATTGATTCACATTTTCAAATAAACTTTCTATACTGAGTAATATTACTAATTCCACCACTCTTCTGTATTTTCTCAAAAGGGAATTTAAGGAGAAAATCCTTTATCTTCTTCCAGGTTCAAATGCTCATCATTCTCTTATCATATCAATTTTCAGTTGATCCTAGTAACCACTCTTTCTCCAGGTATTCTTGCAATATGGTAGCTTATTTCTTCCTCTTTTGTCCAAAATAGTATTTTTATTTCCATGTCTCCTCCACCGGAACCTTCAATTTCAGCTATACTTTCTACTTTTTTAATGAATCTTTCTAATTCTTTTCTTTCAAGCCACAGTCTATAATCCTTGGATTTTATGTTGACTATGGCTCTTGTCTCTATGGATAATTGTTGCAGTAATAGGCTTGTGTGAGTCAGTGTGGATAAAAATAATCTTCCTGGATTATTTTGTGATCTTTGTTCTGTGACTGGAGTAGAGACTCCTCTAGGAACAGGTTTTGGTGATATTGCTGACTCCTCAGGTCTCACATATTTTAGTAATGTGGATTAAATTAGACTACCATGAGGGTTAAAGGTTGTTTTCTTTTTTCTCTTCCCTTTCTTTCCAATTTAGGTTAGAAATGAATCATGCATTTTCTTTATCAGAATCCGTATATTTATGGTTTTATTCTCTGAATAATTTTCTTCAACATTACCTTCACAAAATGATGCTAAAGCAGATTTTTATGTTTCATTCATGTCTACTTGGTAAACTATGACTACAATTTCTTTTTTAAAATATTTTTTGCTCTTTGATTCTTGAATAAGCTTTAATAAAGACTTGCTTAATTCTTCTTTTTCTTTTTCCTCTGTTCTTCCTTTGTTCTTAGGGTTTCAATAAGTAGTTTGTGAACTTTGTGTGTTTTATTTACAGGTGTTCTGTTTCTTTGATAGGCTCATAATAGTGGTATGATTTAGTATACGATTTTGATGATGATGGTGGTGATCTGTTTTGGATTGGTTTGAGGATCAAATGACAGGTTTGTTAAGCTTTATTATTATTATTTTGGTGTTTTTCTTTAATATTTATTGAGGGCTAAAGTAGTTTATTGGGCCACTTTTGGGACACCATATGTGGAACTTCTTTTAGTGCGGGATTAGATAAGGAAGTAAGTAAGGGGACAATCACAGTTAAACAGTCATTAATTGCTGAGTAATCCTGTAACCAAGGGTGCTAAGGTGTGCTATATGCCCCTCTTATTATACCAAATAATCTTGCTATAGAGCTCACAAATCAATCTTTCAAATTATGACTTTAAAACTAGAGAAGACATTCAGAAGTCTATATCAGACCTACTCAATAATCAGATAGATACTGTGTAGGAATAAAGTATAGATAAAATATGTCTTAATAATACTATATTCCAGATCATAGGTAATATTTACAGATGAATTTAAATATTTATAATATATGATAATATTAATTTATGATATTTAATAATATATGTGCTAACTTTTTTTTTAAAGTAATAATATGGAGTATAAGGTTATTTGATAATATAAGGTATACAATACACTGGAGATAATACTATAATGGTTTTCCTTTTTTTAATAATATAATGGTGGAGTTTAAAATTAGTTAATTCTTTTTAAAGCTTCTTATGACAATTGTAGTTAATAGTATATATTTAAAAGGAATATTAATCCCTTAATGAACTATGAAGCTAACAATGATAATTATAAGCTAGCTATTAATACTAATATTAATAGTAATGACTTCTTTGGGAACTAATCTATGCCTACTACTAATACCTCTTCTGATGATAATATTTATTCAACATTGAACCCTTTGATTAATACTGTAAAAACCTTTTTATCAAAACTTTTAGACTACTACTAATATGTTTCTGATAATACTATTTATTCAATATTAAACACTTCCATTAATACTGTGAATACTTTTTCATTGATACTTTGAGACTACTATTAAAATTTCTCTAATTATACTAATTATTCAATATTAAGCGCTTTCATTAATACTTTAAATAACGCTTTACCAATAATTTGAGACTACTAATACTTCCTTTTGAGATTTGCTACTGAGTTTACAGTTTTATTTTACTAGTTATCCTACTAGAATAGTGATGGATGGATCCATTAGATTGAAGATGATATTTTCATTCAATGGGGAAACACTTCATTAAGCATGGGCTAAAATTAGGGAGAGAGTCCCTCAATTGAGGCAATCAAAAAAAGGGACTTAGAAAAATTGTACCTTAAGATATTTTAGCTGGTGTGTTTTTGAGATGGGGCCATTTGATGAAGATATTGCACCATATTTTTCTAATATTGCATCACTTGGAGCTTTGTTGATATTTATGCACAGCCTTGAGCTAATTTTCATAGTGATTCTTATTGAAATGGGTTCATTGAATAAATATATGGAACCATATGTTTGATATGTTGCACCATATTTTGAAAGTTTATTCATATTCTAATTCAAATTTAATATTATTATGAAAAGCCTTGAGGGGATTTAGCTCGTGAGAAATATTGAAATTGTGCCATTTAATCAAGATTTGGCACCATATTTTGAAGATTTATTTATATTTTAATTGAGCTTTGAAATATTAAGCACTGCCTTTGGGGAATTTTGTTGGTGAAAAATATTCAAATTTCATCATTGAATCAAGATATGAAAACATATGATTGGTATTCAGAACTATATTTGGAAGTTTTATTTATATTTTAACTGAGCTTTAATACCATTATGCACAGACTTGAAGGAATTCAGCTGGTGAGAAACATTCAAATGGTGTCATTGGGTAGAGATATTGCATCATGCCTTGAGTGAATATGTAAGCTGAGATGTTTTTTCTGGTGATTCTTGTGTTGTATGGTTTCATCAGGCTTGATTATTGCACAACTTATTTAGTCAATTGTACTATCTTTCACTTATTTTATTATTTAATATTATTGAGCTTTTTTGGTGTTAATTTTGATATGAGCTTACTTGTTACAATTATTGCATCATTTTTTTCTATTATCATTGGGAATTCTTAATATTTGCTCAAATCTTTATCAAACCTTCTATGCATGAATTTAATTAAGGTTTAATATAAATCCATCTTTTTATACCATGGATTTATATTGATACTTCTTTAGCTCGTCTTATTACATAGAATTTATTTTGGCGACTGTAATTCTTAGTAATATGAAATATTTGGTGTGTTTAGGGTGAATTTAATTTTTATCCTTTGAGATATGACCACATATTCAAATATTTCACAAAATGTTTTTACAAAAGTTATATTAAAAATCAGAAGTGAAATTATAATATTAAAATAAGTAAAAATGCCATAAAAAGGAATAAATTATTCATTATATCAGAAACCAATGAATAAACATATAGAATTAATTGAAAATTTTTATTTCCCATCGAAAATAACATATATTACACCTTTATGCCATATATGCAAGACCAATACTTGCTGAGATAACCTGAATATATGCAGCTTTAGGATCAGTGCATATATTCATGGTTTTTAGCTCATAACCTTTATATTACACATGATAAAGGGTTGGCTCAAAAATGAAGTAACAACAAAATAACTTTGATAATAAAGATATAAACTTTATTTAGAAAGCTATAAACAAGGTCAAAGCTTATAAGAGGATATTGGGAAAAATAGCAATAGCTGTTGACCACTTTAAATTAAAAGTGGTTCAAACGTGAAAAAAGTAGATATTCAGATTATACTAGTTCATACATCTATAATGCAGTAATTACCATAATGATATTCAAGGTACAACCCTATTAAATCACGGTTTGAAGTCCAAAATAGTTAATTTTGACAGAAAAGATGGGTTACAAGAAAAATCATCAGAAATGGAGTTTTTCTGATGTAATAAAATCCTCTTGGAGGATTGGTAATGACATGGAAAGCTATCAGAATTCACTCTCTGAATTCTTTTAGCATAAATAACTTAAACACTATGAAGGATCAAATCTTAGGCTTAAAAATAATCATTGTTGATCATTAACTCTAATCTTATTTTGGGTTTAACAGTTAAATAAGAGATAGAACTGTAGGATATTAGTATTTTATGATTCAAAATACCATAATTCACGAAAATAAATCATTTTTCCAGCTTATGATGTCATCAAATTAGAGCTACAGTGATTTCTCTAAAAAATGGTGTAATAATGAGATAAAAAGGTTCAATAATGATGTAATCATCACCAAAACTTAAAATACTGATTAACTTCAATGGATACCATCATTAGACGTCTACCAGAAGGTTTTTGATAATAAGAAAGAAGGATCTTTACTATAAAAGGACCTCTTCTTCCTCTGTTTCCCTGTCAGACACATCATCATTACTAAAACATTAAAATAAAATGTAATTTCTTTATTATTTATATATAAAACTATTATTTCATCAAGTACCAAAGGTCTACTCTGTAGTAATCACTCTTTTTGACATTATTAAACCAATATTTTATTTGTTTTTTTCAATTCTCTTAAATATCTCTAAATCAACGTGAAAATAGTTACATTTTTAGTTCTCTCTATTTATATTATTAGGCATAAAATTAATCAAAATTATTATTTTGAGTGTCAAAAGTAGGTTATTTTCCCTTAATATAGCATTTTTTCTGTATTATTATTTTCATAATTTTTTCATTAATATAGATAGTATTTATATTAGTAATATTACTGTTATGAATTTTTTTCTTATTAAAGAACAATTTCTCATGTATTTATTATTTGTTTGTAAAAATAATGAATTGCCATAGATATGTTAACATATCTTATTATATTATTCTTATGATACAATTCATATTATCTCTATTTATTCAAATAATATAAATAACTTTACACCATAAATATAGAATGGTTTTAATCTTATTATTCATTAAATTAGTAAATTCAGAGTAAAACAAGTAGAATATTAGTAATATTTACTTATTGTGTCCTAGTCAAACTTTAAAGTAATCATACATTGCTACCTTTTATATTTAACTTTGTATTTTCTATCTGTATCAGACTATATTATTTGAATTTTTAAAGCTTATATGTGATATATTTTGTGTAATTCCATCAAATCTTATTAATTTTTTCATTCATTCAATTATGAAAATATTTTTGGTTATTTCTACACTTAATACTAAAATTCTCCTTTATCAAATACTATTAATTTTATTTTTTGACTTATGTGATCTTGAAAGTGTCTTTTAAGATGGGAGGTCCTGAATTAACCATTTTAATCTTTATAGTTTGAAATTTTCACCCTCAATGTGCTTGAATATGTTCCATAAAGGTATGGAATACCACACCACCCTTTGTGGGCTTGTTATAGGCTCCTTTTGTGAATAATCTAGCTCGATATGAGGATGGCTATGGGTAATTCCATCAGCTATATGCACTCCAGGTACATTGTGCCTTAAACCTGGGGTACTATGAAGTTAGTGGAATTTGATCTACAGCCAATAAGTATTAGCCAGGTTTTCACCTGGTTTAATATCCTTTTTGGCAGGAATCACTGTGTAAAAATACAAATTTATACCAAAAATCAAGTTCTGATAAGCTCTTCAGGAAGCTATCTTCAATTTCAATATTTTACAGCTTTTAAAACCTGGATTTTAAGTCTTTACATTGGTATTCATCCTTTTGGAGCTGGTAATTACTTTCAAAATGCTATATAAACTAGTTTAAGTATCAATATACAATCAAAATCTAAGCATAATATTTGAATGAAATTTTAAATTCTTAAATAAAGGGGGAAAACCTTGATTGGACTCTTTCAGATCCCAATTGAGGGGTACCCTGGAACCTCTTCCCCTTGTTCCCGGATGTTGCCAGTTTATTTTTTTACAGCCATACCATGGCTTCAAATCATAATTAATTGAGTTGTGGCAGGATTTACTCCCTGTATAGAATCTCATTTTTCAATACAATGGATGAACACAACAACTAAGATTTAGAACCTTTTTTCATAATGTTAAATATATGTGATGTAACTTTCAGCTAGTGTTGAAATTAACTATTTCTAAAATTTCTAAAAAAAATCTCAAATTTATTGAGTTTCTGGAGGCATTCTGGAATTGTAAGGATTAACTCTATGTAGAAGCTAACTACAGCTAATAAGATGAGTATGGCCCATTAAGAATAGTTCAAAATGAAGCTAAAGGAGTTCACTGTATTTCAATGGTGGTGGTGAGAACAAATGAAAGCCCTGGGTGCATTAATCATCAATCAATTAGGTAAAATACTTACTAAAATAATCAGTTTTTAGCTATAAACTGATTCTTGTCCAATATTATTATTGTTTTTATCAATTATAATGTTTCCAAACTCAACGGAAAGAGTAAATATTCTTTTTTTGGGGTAGAGAAAGGTCTCTTTATCCTGAAAGAGGTGTGGAGGGGTATATGCACCCTTGCACATAGAATGAGCAAATATTGTAAGGTTTGACTATGAAACAATAAGTAAAAATTACTAATATTTTACTTATTGTACTATGAATGTCCTTATAAATGCAACAAATAAGATAAAAATAATTATAATAATAAAGAATTATTATAATTATGGCGTAAAATAATTATATTATCAAATAATTATAATAATATAATTTATATTATAAAAAAATAATATAATAAATAAATATATTAATATAAGATAATTAATATATTTAAAAGCACTTTATTATTGTTACCAACAAATAATAAAGGCACAGAAAATTTTTTTTTATTAATAAAAAATAATCAATAAAAATAATATTACTAATATTAAAGTTATAAATCAATATAAATACTATCTATATTAATTATAGAATTATTAAAGTAATAATAGAGAAAAATTATTATAATAAGAGAAATAACCTACTTTTAATGCTTAATATAATAATTTTGAATGACGTTACACCCAGAGATGTAAATACAACCTATTTCAATTGTAGTTACAATAAAAGCTAAGAGAAATTACAAATTTTGTTGATTTTATGTGGAATTGAGGTTTTTAAGAGAAATTTGAACAAAACAATTAAATAATTTCAAGAATCACGTCAAAGATGAATATTATTATAGGATTACCTTTGGTCTTTAATAATATAGAAGTTTTTATATATAAAGAATAAAGAAATTACCTTTTATTTAATGATTTAATGTTTTGTAAGCGTCTGAGGGGGAAATAGAGTAAAAAGAGCTCTATTTATATTGAATTCCTTCCTCCTAGAGTCCAACAGGCTTCTAGTAGACGTGCACTGATCATATCCACTGGAATTGATCAATATTTTAAGGTTTGGTGATGATTACATCATGATCAAACCATCTTATCTCATTATTATGCCATTACATAGAGTTATCACTATAACTCTAGGTTTTGATGACGTCAAGGCTTGGCAGAACCCCAAAATTTGTGTATTTTATTAGTTTTAATCATAAACTAACAGTAATCACCAATTGTATCACTCATATGACTGTTAAACTTAATTTAAGGTTACAGTGAGTGATCATAAATGATCAAATTAAGCTCAAACTTAGATCCTTAATGACTTTGAGGTTTTACACGCTACAGCAATTCAGAGAGTAAATTCTAATAGCTTGGCATAACCTCATTATGCTTCCAAGAGTATTTCATTACATCATCAAAACTCTATTTTTGATGATTTTTCTTGTAACTCATCTTTTCTGTCAAAATTTAATATTTTAAACTTCAAACCATGATTTCAAGGGGTTATTCCCTGCATTTTATAATAAAAATTATGTTATTATTCACAAATGAACTAGTAGAATCTGACTGTCTACTTATTTTCAATTTTGCACCACTTTCACAACAAAGTGGTCAACAGCTCTATTGATTTTAATCATTAATCCCTTACAGGTTTTAACATTGTTTATAACTTGTGTAATGAAGTTCATTTCTGTATTCCTACAGTAATTCATTGATGAATTTATTTTTGGTTCATCACTATATCATGCATATTTCAAAAGATATTAGCTAAAATCCTTGAATATATGTGTTGACCAAAAAAGTGCATATATTCAGCTTAACTCCTTAAGTATTGACTTTGGAGAATAGCTTCTTAATTGCTTTATGTGTGGAATTTTATGGAGAATTTAATGGTACCATTTATTTCACATGTTGTTTCATTGGTATTTGAAATAATCAAGGATTTATGTTTTTTAAAAGGTATTATTACTTATAACTCATTAAAAATTGACTTTACAGATATGCCGTAAAAATGGTATATGTGTATTTTACCATGGGAAATCCAATGGTATAATTTATTTCACATGTTTATTCATTGGTTTTTAAGTTAAACAAAGTTTTATGCCTACTTATGGCATTTTTGTAGTTTTTAAGGTAATTATTTTTAATGTATAATTATTTTAAATATTTCTTGTGACCTTTTTGGGTATGTGGTCATATCTCAAAGGCTCACAAATATTATTTCTCAATATGGTGGTATTGGGGTATTTACATTCCTGTATACCCTGTATTTGGCTCAGATGTGGTTTTGAAACCAGATCTGGTCACTTTTCCCCAATACAGGATGTGGATTTTCATCAGAGGACCTTACAGGAATTTAAAAAGCTGTGGATCAGAAATCTGGGGGCCTCTTATGAGTCACACTATTAGTTCTTGAAGGAAAAACAACCTTAGGCCTGGTTTTGACACCTCTAATTTAGTAGTATTGGGTCTTTTCCAATATTGTGGGATTTTGACCTTGAAGCCCCTATAGATTTGTTAGTTTTCAATATAGAGGGCTCAAAATTGGCTCATTTTCTAGCTTTTAATTATCTCAAAATAATATTTACTCATTTTGTCTAACTAACATCAATTATGGCAAATACATACAAGTTTTCAATTTCATTTTGACATTTCTATTTTGTATGAATCCTGTTTGAGTTGATAACCTCAAAATATTTTGTTCTAAATGAGATGAAGGGTAGTTTATGGTAAAGCTAAAAAGTTGAGATCCTTTCATTTCCAAAAAGACCCCACTTCAGATATCTCACACTAATGCTGTACAGGTGAAATAAGAGATAAATGTTTTATTCACCATTATTTAGCCTATATCTGTCTCTAACTTCTGTGATGTTGATGCTAGCCCCCTTTGGCTAGTATCATTGGATATCCCTTATTTAGAAGATTAATTTTGAATATGCACATGCTTGGGTTCTGCTTCTATTTTAAGATTTTAGATGACAGGTGAAAATCAAGGTTTATGCTCAGTTCTGGATTTGATCTTGTGTAACTTTGTTATTCTTTTTCCTATTGGTATGGAAGGTGTGTATTCAGGGTAAGGTGATTTTCCAGTTACTTTATTTTTTTATGGGATTTTTGAGCTCTGGTGAAATTTTGGTGGGCATTTTAATTTACCATTGGTTCATGGTATTTTTGGTGTCATTCTTGTGCTCTAGTTTTGAGTAAGAGGCTTACATGAGTATTCTTATAATAGCCAAAATATGTATTTCAAAATATAAGACCTCATGGTGTTACCCTGAACTATTTGTGGTGTACAATCTAAATATAGGATAATACTTAGAGCTTTGTTTATCTAAAATCAAGCTTTAGTAGAATTCTATCTTTTTGCTCTAAGTCCATTTGAAAAATCAGTTAATGATTAAATAATATGCATAGAACATTATTTGTGGCATTGTGGGTACTTTATACATACCTCACAGTTGCATAAGCTCCTTTATGTTGAGATAGAAAGACTCTCCTCACAGGTTTTCCAAGGTAAAGCTTTCTTTTGGAAGACATCTTTAAACAAATTCTCTCAGTCTTTCAATGTAAAATAACTGGATAGTGTTTTATATTGAAAAATTTAAATTCTTACCATTTTCATGAGATGAGCTTTTTCCTTAATTATTACAAGAATAATTTTTTCTGATATTTATTGTTGTCACATGGTGGAATGTGATTTACAGCTTGCCAGTATTAACCAGTCTTTCAACTGGGTTGATATCCTTTTGGAAAGAGTTACCTTTTCTGAGGTCTGGCTGACAGAATTGTGTCAATGAACTGGTTACCAATGTCATGGGCTCAATCCTGGTTGGAGAAAAGAGGAGGTCTCAATAAGACAGCCAAAAATCACTGGGTTTTCCACACCATTGGCATAAAAGGGTTCCTTGTAGGCTCCTGTTGTGACTAATGTAGCTCCATGAGTGTGACATGGGTAATACCATCAGTTACATCCACTTTGGGACCCAGGGGTACTGTCACATGGTGGAATTTGATCTAAAACTTGCCATTATCAACCAGTCTTTCAACAAGTTTAATAGCCTTTTTGGAAAGAGTTCCCTTTTATGAGGTCTGGCAGACAGCATTGTGACAGTTGTTTTCTCAGTTTTCTCAATTTTATGTGAAAAGTAAACATTTTTCCCATCTTCTTAATAATCAAATAATTGTCACTAAGGAAAAATTTTCCTCATGTTAAATTTGATTGATGGTTCTTTGGGAAGCTAAAAAGTACCTCCCATACTCATATTTCCTTGCCCTGATAAAATTTTCACTTTGTAATATTTAAGCTCATATTATTTCCTAATCCTATGAGAAGCTTGGCTTATTCAAGAGTGTAATTTTTGAAAATACTTTCATCCAAAAAGTTTGGATAACTGTATTTGAAAATATATTCCCTCATCTTTTTGGCTCTTAACCTTCACTAAGAACCAGTTTCTGGTTGACCCTATCAGATATCTATTGAAAGGCTATGAAGATTAGTGTTGAAAATGATAAATGATTTAAGAGAAAAGAATCAAACTCTACTCATAATAATTAATAATGGTGAATACTAAATAGAGGCTGGGTCTCAAAAATCATGAGTTTTTTAGCTATAATAATAATTACAAAAATCTTAATAAAAACAAGTTATAACCCTGTAACCTCAAGGGTTTTACTGTTTGAGACAGATTTACCCTTTAATAATTAACAAGGAACAGAATGATGAAAAGGTCCCTTTTTATCCCTTCTGGAGGAAGGGGAGCTCATCTATTCTCTTCATTTATCAATTTATGAAAATTCTTACCCTAAAAAATAAAATTTTCGTCCTTTAACCTATTACAAGCCATTTTGAGCCTTTGCTATGGTTCTTTAACCACAAAAATGTCAGTTTTGGTCAATACAGAGTGAAAAACTTTATTGCAGTCAATTTCAGAGGTCTTGATACTATATTTAAATTTCAAAATCTAAGAAACATTCCTTTGAGGTAATTATTAATCATATTAAGTGTGATTGGTTCCATTTATACCTTTAATTGAGTTATAAGTGGTGTAAAGGTTGGTTCAGATCTTTTACACTTAGGTGTGGCTTGGAGATATTTGAACCCAGAGCTCCCAGCCAACCCCAAGATACAGGCAGAAAATAATGCATAGTTGAAGGGCTTGATGAACCTTTCCATTTTTTATTCTGCATTTCTTCCCTTCTCTCCCCATACATAAGTTCTAGATTCTGAAATCTTTTCTCATTTTCAGTAGCTCTTGATTAGAGCTGAAAATCTTGCAACTGGTATATCCTTTTCAGTTTTCAATATGTCATACTTTTCATTGCACAGAATTGAAGGGATGGAAGAGCTCTTAAATTTAGTACTACTAACTGTATTCCATTTATCAAGTAGGGAAACATTACAGGGGTTATAAGAACAGTTAAGCTTGTTTTTTCAGATGAAAACTTAAAATATAGATACCTCAGTCAGTTTACCTTTGGTCCCATTTCCAATCCCCTCTTCCCTTTTTCAGGGGTTTCTCTTAAAATATAGGTGCAAAAATTCTAACCAATGAAGTGATTTTTTCTATGAAATGAACAGAAATATTAATAATATGTTAATAAAAGCTGCAATAGTCATACCTGTTCTCTATGTTTTGGTTCAATTACTAAAGAGATAGATAAGTGGCTAAAATAAGTTTTTGGCCCAGCATTTGCTTAGTCAGAACTAAAAAGAGTGTTACAGCTTTACCACTCCTTATTTAATTTGTATAATAATGGTATATTATTCAATTTGTATAATAATGGTATATTATTCAGTTTTATATTTCTCTCTTCAAACCTTAGTCTTGATGAGCCATACATCTTCACTACCAGTATTCAGAGCTTGTGCCATGATTGATGGTGTTTCTGGTTTCATTTGTTTGCTCTGTCTGGTGTAAAAGGCTGAAAGCCTTTGTAATCTTCTTCAAAACTAAATTTTCAATGGGATTTATATTATTGGGAATCTTATTCCACACAAATGATTTGTTAGAACAAAATTATTTTTGGGGCATGATAGTACTTGTGAAAAGCATAGGATTCTGATTACTTGATTCTTCACATAATTCTCCTTCTACAGAATTTTCACCATGCATGTAATTCTTTACATAATGTTTTTCAAATGCATATTTGGTTTCTTTTCATTTAATTGTTTTATATATAACTGGCCACAGTGATTAGAAATACCACTTTTAATTTTGGCTCTTCATGGGATTTATTCCATTAATCTTTTTTAGATGCAAGATAATCATTCTTGTTTCTGATAGAATTATGCCTTTCTATTTCAATAATTTCCTTGAAACTTTGAGTTTTGTATATTATCTCAAACAGATATTTTATAAAGTAATCCTGAGCTAATTTTATATGCCTTCCTTTTTCAACAATGGCATGTGTCTGGCTGGTGTTATTGTAAACATATCTGTTGTATTCCAGCTTAAGGGAAAAACTAATTGTGCACCAATGATAGGTAAATTTTCCACATCCTTTACATTCCAGTCTGTATGCACAATTCCTTCTTCATACAGAACTTAAGGCTTGTATCATTATTTCTTCTATTTTATGATTTTTTGTGTGATAAGCAGTGGAAAAGTATAGTTTTATTACAAAAAATTGATACATATTTGCCAAAAGTTTCAAGCTGAATTTTTTATTCATGTCACTGATGATGTTGTTTAGATAACCAGCCCATTAATCCAATATATCCCATGAAATAATACTATTTTAATGGATTCATCATCCTTTTAAATGGTAAAAACATTCAATTCTTACTGAGCCTTCAAATAATCACTATTCCAGAATCATGCCTTTTATCACCTCTTGTAGGTAGACTATTGGACCACTAAATATGGATAGGTTTCCACTATATACTTGATTATTAGATCTTAATCACATTAACAAGTACTTCAAAGATCAACTCTAAGATTACTGACCCCTTTCACAGGTTTGGAAGTCTTCTGATATACATGCCACCATATATTGTTTTTAAAACTTTCTTTGGCTCTTAAAATAAAATTATTTTCTGGTATTGAGCTGTCATATTATAATCTAAACACAAGCTTGATACAATCCTTGTCAACAACTTTAATTGTAAATTGTTTCTTTGTTCTTTTTATAATTATTTTATGGGTGTTGGTAAAAACACGTAAGCAAATTGGTAAAAACACGTAAGGGGTGCCCTGGGCCCATTTTTAATTAAAAATGAAACACCATTGGGCCTGTATTGGGCCAAAACATGCCCAAAAGAGGTTTTTTCCTCACAAAAACTCTCTAACTCCCAATTGTTTCAGATTTTTTTGCCCAGCCCCCCCCCCCCAAAAAAAAAACAAACAAGCTCAAACACCCCAATAATCCACATTATCCCCACCCCAAACCATTGTTTTTTTTGAAAAAACAGCATTACCAAAGCCATTTTGCAAAGCTTTTCACACTTTTTTTTCTTTTTTTCCCCCAATGACTGCATTTTCCACCACAACAACCTGCTTTCAAGCCTCTCAATTTTCAATTTTTTACCTTCCCTCATCTATTAATCCCATATTTAAACCACTTTCTGTCACTCTTAACTACTTCTGTTCATTTTTCACACCTTTTCACACCTCTTTTTCACATTTCGAAAGGTTCTTACCCCATTCCAAATCCCCCAATTCCCCCTTTTTTTTACTTTTATACATAATTTTCATTAAAAAATGCTTCAACCCCCCACTGAAGGTGAATTTCAGACCCTTGAGCTTCTTTGGTAACATGTGCATAATGTTGCCAGGGCTCAGGGGTATGCTGTGTCCACCTTGAGGTCCAATATGACCCACAACCAAATTGAAATATGTTGTGACAGGTCTGGCAACCCAAATCCCAACAAAAGCCCCTCCAAAACAGTCACCTCAAGAAGTCTTGACTGTCCTTTTAGACTTTATGCCAGGAAATATGCCAAGAGTACCACTTGGACTCTTAAAGTCAAAAATCCTAGACATAGCCATGATTCCACTGAAAATATCATGGCACATCCTGCTTTCAGGAAATTCAATGAGCAAGAAACATCTCAAATTGCTCAAATTTCTGAATCACTGCTCATGCCAAGGAAAATTCAGGCCCAGTTATGCAGCCAGAGGGAGTCTGACAGGCCTGTAATCCTTCAAGACATTTATAACCAAGTCAAGAAAATAAAGAAAGACAAACTGCAAGGCAGAAGGCCCATTGATGCTCTTATTGAAACTCTCAAAGAAGAAAATTTTGTTTTGTCCTCTGCAAGCCATTCTGAGGGACACATTACCTCCTTGTTTTTTACTCACCCCCTGACCATAAAGCTTATTCATGGCTTTCCGGTTGTCATTCTTATGGATTGTACTTATAAGACCAATAAGTACAAAATGCCCCTTTTTCATATTGTTGGATTCAGCTCAAGAAATAAAACCTTTTCTGGGGTTTTTGTTTGATGAATAATGAAAATGAAACTTCATATACTTGGGCATTGAATCAATACATTGAAAAGGTCCTCAACAACACCAATCTTGTTCCCCCTCCAGTTATTGTTATTGACAGGGATCTGGCCTTGAAAAAATCTATTAAGAAGCTCTTCCCAGACTCCAAAGTCATGCTATGCATTTGGCACATCAAAAAGGATGTATCTGCTCATTGCATGAAGAAAATTGGTCATGGAACTGATTTTGAAAATTTTATGGGCCTTTGGAATCAAGTAATATACTTCTTCACTTTATTTCATTTTATTTCACTTTTTTTCTTATTATTGTCTTTATTAATGACTTTGGGATTCTTTTCTCAGCTTATGTATTCACCCACTGAAAAGTACTTCAAAGACAACTGGAAGAAGCTTCAAAAGCAAGTTAAAAATGCTGAGGTCTTGCAGTATTTGGAAAATACCTGGCTTCCTCTAAAGGAGTATTATGTGCCAGCCTGGACCAACCACCATTTCCACCTGGGTGTGGGCTCCACCTCCAAAGTTGAAGGTGCCCATGCCATGGTTAAACTTTGGCTCCAAAAGTCCACTGGTACTCTCCTGGAGGTAGTCAGGGCACTCCACATGGCATTCAGAAAACAATTTATTGAGATTATCAACAGAATCTCCAAAGAAATGATTGTCCATGTCAAGACTTTTCCTCCACACATCTGTGCCCTCAATGGCAAGGTGTCTCATTATTCTCTTCAGATTGCCTTTGAAAATTTCAAAACAAAATTTCCTCCAAATGAAAAATGCACCAACAAATACAACAATTATAAAGGCATTCCTTGCAATCATAAGACCCAAAAGGCATTTTCCAAGCGCCAAAGGCTTGAATTATCAGACTTCCATCCTCAATGGCATTTGAATTTGCCTATGAGGGTTTTTTAATTTCTTATTATTATTTTTTTTCTTATTAACTGATTTTATTTGTCATATTCTTCTCAGACTGGTTTTCAAGGTGATGATCAAAGTGTTGAAAAAGAAATAAATAATGAAGCCAAGAAAATATTTGAAGACATTGGGGAAGACCTGTTTCAAAGACCAATGGCAGAAATCACTCCGATACTCCAACAATTTCAAGATGTTTTGACTGGAAAAGTCCCATTTGATCAAATTCCCAAGAGTCAAGAGGATGATCAATATTATGAAGACCCTCTAGAATGCAAGAATATCCATGGAAGACCCCAAGGAGCCAAGAATAAAAACAAAAGAGAACCTTCAAGATTTGAAATTATTGAAAGTCAATCCAAGAGAAGAGGAAGACCCCCATCAAAAGTGACCAGCACAACAACTTCAAGATACCAGTCAAATGTACCCTCTCCAATTATGGAAGTGGACTCATCTGAAGATTCTGAAGATTCTGAGGACTCATTATCTAAATCCATCAGTTCATCAGATTCAATACCCTCAGCAACTGAATTAAATAAATCAGAAGTAACCCTTAGAAGGTCCAGAAGATTGGCAATTGGAAGCAAAACATCACAAAGAAAATCACACAAGCCTGCCACCAATTTGAATATCTATGATGCAATTGACTTGACCTGTGAGCATTGTCAAAGCAATTATCACACAAGTGATGAATGCTCCAAGCTGTTTGTGAGTTTCTGATTCTTTTTAATGTAATTTTATGTTGTTTATTTTGATATTTATTCTTTTTTGAACTTATTTTATCAGATAACTGGCTCAGAAGACTTGCCCAAGTTTATATTAAAATACACCTTCAAGGCCATCAATGTCCAGGGTGATAGCAACTGTGGCTACAGAACAGTATCCCACTTCATTTACAAGACTCAAGATCAATGGGCTGATGTCAGAGGTGACTTTGCTGAAGAAATTCACTAAAATCAAGACCTTTATTAAGCCATGAACACCTTAATTCCCTCAGTATCTTCTTATTTGGAAAGAATTGAATGGTATGAAGATGTTGGCCAGGCTCCAAAAAGCAAGTGGATGTCCATGCCTGATATGGGGGATCCAATTGCAAATAAGTATAAAAGACCAGTTTTCTTTTATTCCACAGCCCAATCTTTTTCTTTTTTCCCTTATTTCTGTCCTCCAAATGATAATCCCCCCATTTTCATCTGCTTCTTGAATAGTTGTGCTCATTTTGTTCCTTTGGACATCATCATTTCTAAAGTTTATCCAGTCCCCCCCATTACTGTGAACTGGGAGATTCATGCCCAAAAACAAGCCCTGGGGTGGGCTGATAAATTTAAGAAACACAGAATGTTGTATTTGTCCAATCTTCCTCCCCCCTCTCAGAAAAAACCCACTATTTTGGATGTTGATTCTGATTGAATGATTTTTGTATATACAATTTATGCCAATTATCCCCCTCCTCAGTCATATTTATTGCTTAAATCCCACCTCAGTCTCATTTTTTATCAAACATGTGGAACTTTTGTACTTGAAAATAGTCATATTACACACAAGAGAAAAAACAGTTAAAAAAACACTCATTGCACCTTCACTTGTTGTCCCACCCAAAAAAAATTCTCAATTCATGAGCTTCTGGTTCTTTATTGTCCAGATTGAACCCTTTAATTTAAAAAAAAATGAAGGAAATTCATAAGTGGAAAGTTATTAAATTCACTTTTTAAAAATAGGCATATTACAATGACGGAAAAAAACATTTGAAAAAAAACCCTTTTTGCGCCTTCACTTGTCCCACCCAAAAAAATTCCCAAAATTTTGGGATTCTGGTGCTTTATTCTTCACATTGAACCCTTCATTTTTAAAAAAAAATAAGGAAATTCATAAGTGGGAAGATTTTAAATGAATTTTTGAAAAAAATATGCCATTTTGGCATATTGGCCAAATTGGTGAAATTTGGCAAAAAAAAAATTTGAAAAAATTTGTGCTTATTGACATGCCAAGTCGGGAAAAATATGGCAAAAAAAAATTAAAAAAATCCTTAAAACTGAGCCTGAGGAATTTTTCTTGAAAATTAAGGTCACTTACGTGTTTTTACCATAAATTGGTAAAAACACGTAAGGGCTTACGTATGTTTACCAACACCCCATAGGATTTCTTCCATAATTCATATAATAATTCTTTTAAAAAGGTTTTTCTCACATCTTTGGCTAATAATCAAAAGAAGAAGCTGAATAATTTTTTCTAAGTGTATCTAATTCTAACTCCCTTGAAGTGGATATTATTAATATCAGTCACACATTTCCCCTTAATTCAAATCTGTGTGGCATCTTCTCCCAGAACATGTGCAGAATTATAAATGCGATTTTTAAAAAGAGAACTGTTCAATATATCTCAGTTTCGGTATATTTTTTCATCTTTATAGACAGCTTACATCTTTAATGTATACTCTTGTATGGATATATTCCATCTGATAGTGTGTCTTCTGGGTGTTTGTATTATTAAGAAATATTTTTCAGCTGAAAAATCATCAATTACTACAAAAATACAACCTTTGGGTTGATAATGTGGTTTTTGCAAGAACCAAAAAAAGGAATATTGAGCTGCCAGTTTACTTTCTCTATACCTAGCTTTAGTGAAATTAATATTTTTATATTTGAAACAAATGGGTCCTTTCACAGATTTTTCACCTATTATCTACACATGGGTAAATTAAGCTCCTAGACCATCTCCTCATTAATCAGTAGAAATATCAAAAGGAAGCTTAAAATGTAGAATAAGAAATAAATTTGACTTTATTAAGCTTATGGTCACTAGTAAAAGGATTTAACTCCAAAACATTTCATTTCCAATGCTTAATCTTTTTCCCATAGCTTATACAAAGATCTTGGAATAGATGAGAAAAGTCTTAAATTCTTTCTTTTATATTCAGAAAATCCCAAGGGTTATTTGCATTCCTTTTTTCTGTTTTAGATTCTTCAAAGGGACTTCTTTTAGAGCTCTTGTGTCTCCTCAAGGGGAGAATACAGATACTACATGATACAAGGCTTCAATATGTTTGAGGAAAAATTGTATTTGTTTCAATGTTTACTTATTCTATTTTTTCCTGAATTCTTAATCTCCTATTTTATTCTCCCAATTTCTTGAGCTGATACATTTCATAAATTTTAATGATGAGCCATCATTCTGATATCTCTTGACAAAATACTCCTTTCAAAAATGTGACATTTGTTTTCAATGCCAAAACTTATTTTCAGATATTCATATTCCCCATAATGAGCACTAATTATCAAATATTTACTTTCTCTGGGGATTATTGATATGCAATAGACTTATTTCAAAGAATTTGTAGCTTCAGCTTATACTTCTTGAGATATTTTACTATGGTAATTCTTGATTTTTTGTATTTAATACCTATCTGGAAGAGTGTATGTGCAGAAGGTTCTGAGGTCTCTTACCATTCTGTATCTTATATAGTTTTCCATGTCACAATGACTTTTATTACTGATTATAATTATTCTTCATTTACAACTGATATTATTACTTCCAGATACAAAATTCATTATACACAGCTTTTAAGGGCTTCTCTTGACCTGAAGTTTACTGAATATGAAGTCCTTCTTAAGAGTGGTGAATGAGATCTGTAAATTTACAATTTAAGGTCAGCCTCATGATAAATGATGTCTTTTATATTCTCCTTCTCTGTGAGCCTTGACGTATATTTTAAATACCAAAATAGGCCACACTTATTATGAAAATAAATTCTGAACTATGCATAACCCATAAGTCATGTATATATCCAAAACTCATCATTTTTCATTTCAGAAAAGATGAATCAATTTTTTGTGAGTAAGTAAATTCATGGATTTAAGGCCATATTTGGTTTTTACACAGAATTTTACCTATGGTAGCTCATTGGAGTGTATAAGCTTAAGTTAACTCTATGAGGTGGTAATATGGAAAATACTTCAATACCACATAAAATAATTGTGAAAATCTTTGTTTTTCTCAATTTCACACCAAAATAATTGAAATGTGAGAAATCCCATGTTACATATACACTAAGATTAGTGTTATGCATGTTTTTAGCACTTAAAAAATTATATTATTCTTACATACAGCTTTGGCACACCCATAGTGGATATCAGTCTTGAAGCCTGAATTACTATTTTTGATGTGAAAATAGCTAAGGGGGAAAAAGACATCAAAGAGACCCAGGGTACCCAACTTCTGAGGCCTCTGATGCATTTATAGCTCCAAATCTTGGATCCATGGCTGTTCATGGCTCAATTAGTATACTAAACCCTTCTGGGAACTTGGTTACCAAGTTAAACTCTTATTAAATTTTAAGAGAATTGCAAATAAGCCTCTATTTTGATGTCACAAGGAGGTAAAGACGAACTTAGGCTCCTGTAACCATGTCAAGTATTAATGATTTTCCATGGATAAACCTTAAAAGAGTAATTAAATCCCTTTTTTGACTAGTATCTATTGATTTATCTCATAGAAACCTGCTATAATGTGCTATTTGCAATTCTACATAGAAATAAGGTAAAACTTCAAAAAATCATTAAAAATACAATTATTAATAAATGTTTCTGAAACTTTAAGGGAAAATGGATAATATCTTTATACATAAATAAATTAAGAATAGTTATAGTTTCATAAGTAAAACTCAAGGTCTTACTTACAGTCCATTTGTGATGATTCCACATGAAACACTGAATTTTCAAAAATTCACAGAAAATACAACCTGTGATGAAACTTCCAATTAAATTGATAAATTTGAGAAATTAATGTTTATTTTTAAACAAAATAATACTTACAGTTTTTACTCCTTCTATTCTCAACCATAAATGGGTTGGTAGTCACGTAAAAGCCTTAATTAAGCAATTATGATAATCTTATGTGACAACAGATGATGCAATCATTAATCCAAAAAGGATTATTGCTTTCTCACTCACTTTTTTTCATTTTTCTCCATAGCACACCTCTGTGAGCTGTTGTTGACTTAAAAGAGGTCTCCTGTTTCTGATTTTTTTTAAATCATCTTATTACCGATAAGTAAGTATTAGTTAAATCTTTTCTTAAGTGTTTTAATCTTTCAGAATCAAACAGAAAGATTTGGAATCATAGAAATAAAACTATAATTTGTTTTAATACTTTTATAAATTGATTTTGATCCTTTAATTCCACAATTTATCCATCAAATCTCTCTACCAACTCTTTCCAAGGTTCATTGGAGTATTAGTGAGTGGTCTTAAATAGTTCTTAATTTTTCTCTTTAGTTTCAGTTTTCTTCAAGAATTATATTTATAATTATTCTTGCAAAAAATAATTATATATTAAAATTATTTTATCATTTTGATGAAGAAGTTTTATTATTAAATACTTGTAATTGATTCTTGTAGACAATTACTGTGTACTGTTATAATCACTAGTAGTGCATAACAAGTAAAAGAAATAACTATTTATTTATTTAATTGTATTTATAATAACTTATATTATTATATTTCATAATAACAGTCATAGTACTGTTGATTAATAGTGATATTATCAACAGTTTCATAGACACATCTTACATTCTCTTAGCCTAAAGCCCTTTTATGACTATATGAAACCAAGGGAAGATAGTTTTTCTTGTTTTCCAATTAGTTGAGGGCTTATTTCAGATCTATTGATTTTTCTGCTCTGAGATTCGCAATATATGCATTGACCAAAACTTATGCTACTTTTCTCACTTAAATTCCTTTTTTTCAAATTCTATACATGTATATTTCCTTTTTCTTTCCTCTAAGGGTAGATAATGGTTATTTATTTTTTGGGATTCTATTCAATACATGATCAAGTAGTCATTTTCCAATATGAAATTAGCACTAAAACTTTTTGCCATAAGAAAAAATTCAACAGCAATCTTCAAATTTCCCTCAATATTGGGGAATATTATATTGGCCTCAAATATCCCAGTATATTGGTAGAACTACTTGTAGGTTTACAATAAATACCATAAATTGATGATAATTGACATTCAAAAGTTATCAAACTGCTATTAAGTGATATTTTCCAAGAACAACAGCAGAAGTAAAATTAGTCTAATAACAGCTTAGTGGCTTTTGATTTAACCCTTTCTTCTGTCATACATGACTTTCCATATTTATAGCCCTTTCCTATCTTTAGCCTTATATTAATAAGCTACTGATCATGTGTTTTTAATAAAGCAAGCTTCTTATTTCTAAATCTGAGTAAATGGGAGTAAAATCAAATTATATTAAAGGTATCATTGATGTTTCCTGATTCTGAAGAATAATCAGAAAATTATTATTATTTCTTGTTTGAGTTCTCTTCAGTGACATCATCCTTTTTGTCTGCTGGCTCATTATCAATGCTTACTCCAATTATTTCCCTCTATTCCAAGATTTAATGGAAAAATTTGTTTGACTTTGGAAAATGTGGTACTTTCTTACTTTCTCTACAGATGCTTTTTCTATCATTAAGGTCTTATTTGGAGTTTTGTTTCCTCAAAATATTTTCAAGGTGTTACAAACAGCATTCTAATATTGATCTACCTAAAACAAATTTTTCTCCTAGTGCCTACTTATTCTAGTATATTAAATATATCTTTTTGTACATTTTTTCAGTTGTTCTGATCTTAACATGAATTTTCAATCCTCCTCCACATTTTTCAAAAGTCTTTCTTCAAATTATTCACTCTGAAAGTTCAGGCCAAAGTGGCCTCAGTCTGTCTTCTTGTTGGAAGAGCCATGGTAAGGCTGTGTCTCTGTCAAAATTTAACTTCTAATACTAAAAGGCTAATTTAAATTTGAGCCATCAGGCATCAGTGGCCATTCTATCATTATCTGTGTTTTCCACCAAATCCATCTTTGGTGTACCTTTTCTTGTCTTGATTTAATATACTATCTATGAGCTTATTTGTTAAACAGGGTGTTGATCCTTTCTATAACCGATTTTTCTTCTAATTGGAATTCTTTATTTATCATTTCAATATCCCTTATGAAAATCATATGTTCATATCCTTTTTTTCCACTACGCTGGGGCCATTCTTGATGACTTTAGACTTCTTTCAGTAGCTTTTGACCTATTTATGGATCTGAGCTGTGGAAATAGATGTAAAATTTATCTTTCAGTTGTAAATTCTACATGTACACTATGGATGGATTGGTACTAACTCTTTCTTTCCGCTGATTAAGAGATGAAAATATCATTCGAAAGGTGTGGGGTAGCTTTTCAATTTCACATAATTTACTGGTGTTTCACCTTGTGTAGCATCCCATTCCATTTTTTTACCCTTACTGAGTTTATTAAGTTGATTTCTAGGTATGTTTTTTTAATTTAATTTCTTGCCATTTCTATGATTTTCTAGTATTTTAAAAGGCTATGTTATCAAATTTCCTTGTCACTTTTAATTATCCGCTTTTTAGTTATCAAAACACCTTTTAAGGGAGATATAAGTATATTATACTGTATAAAATCACTTTATTCTTCTTGAAATATTATTTCTATAGTCTTTTTTGATAATGATTATGTCTTTCTTCATTATAGCTTTGATGATTTCATCAATGGTAAATTTGAGGTATTTTATTTTCAAGTTCTCTGAATATAGTTTTTCATGTAATAAAATCCTTATTTGAAGGTGGAAATTTTCCTATAAGCGTTTGAAGTATTAATGGTAATTCAATCTACATTCCTCCTTATTTTAAGGTTTCATAATTGTTCAGGTCATATGACACACATCTTGCTTGTATCTTGTGAGTTTTTGGAATCCTGTGGCCTTTTCTGTATGGTAAGCTCATGGAAGCTCCAAATTTTCCTAAATTGTGTGTCTTAAAATCCTTTTCCATATTGGTATTTTATATACTATCCATATGAGTGGTCATTGGCTGTTGTTTTGGAGACATTCGGTTCTTTTTTGGTGGGTTTCCTTCATTTTAGGGTAAGAAGTACTAAATTGCTCCCTTTCACCAATGAGCCATCCATTCAAAATCCTTCAAGTGTTGGGATGACTAAATATTCCCTCATAGTCAATTAATAGCTCATTTAGCTCCTCAAAATATTTTCCAATCTTTCATACTATTTTTTCAAGATAACCAACTTGATCCCTCTTTTTGGATTTGGGTATTTCCACTGAGGCCTTCTGTGGAAGTTTAAGCTATTTCTGAAGTAAACGTAATATTGTTATATTCAGAATGTGGTAGCTTGATTGCAAATTTACCAATTACTGACTCTTCTAATCCCTTAAATTATTCTATTCTTCTATAATCACATGTATAAGCTTTTTTTGAGCTGTTTTGAGGGCTATTGTTGAACTAACTGGCTCTTGATCCTCTTTAAGGTATTTTCATAACCAAAATGTCTAAAATAACTCAAAACTGGTATTCTTTGTGCCTAAAATCTCAGTATTTTCTATGTTTTGGGATATTTCAAGGGTTTCATAAATATCAAAATTCACCAATTGAGAGAAAATTTGTTATTTTTATTTTTTGATCTATAATGGAGTTAGGATTCTTTTCCAATGAAATAATACTGCAATTAATGTTTCTGTGTACTGTTGAAGAAGCTATGAGATTTTCTACTCTTACCATTTTATCACAAAATAAAGCTTAAAAAAATATTTTAATGAAAAAAAAAATTCAAAAAAAATATAAGTTTAAAGGCTCACTTATAATATGAAACAACATATTCCTTGGGATTTTGTTTGGAATTTTTATCTATGTGATGGGTTTGAAAGTTATTTTTTGAATATAATAAAGATATTTTGGGATGAATAAAAAGATATTTTACAGGTAAAACCTCATTCCAATTCCTGAAAATTCAACCTTGAGTTATACAAGTTCAATTGAAAATCAAGTATTTTTTTCATGCACCCAAAGCTTGTATAAGGTAAAACTAATGATAAAATAATAATCTTAGGAATTTTAGAATACAGAAATTCAATATATCTTGGTCTGTTTGATCTTATTATGAAGATTTTTTTTTTTACCAACCATGAACATTTCAGGGTGACTCAATGATATAGCTTTACAATGATAATAAAACTCTATAACTGTTAGTGTGACACAATGATTATAGTAAGAACTGAGTGATAAGATGAGTAAAAGGGCTATACTAATGAAATTTGGTGATGGTGAGCACTACTGATAGCCCTGGGTGCATTTTTTACCTGTTTATTTGCAATAATATACCCTAAAAGAACTTATGCTTATACTTTTACCTGTTATATTCTAAGGGTACCACTTATTGAGAAGTTATACCACATACGAATACTAATAACAGGATGATTTATTTGCCTTTTTGGTGAGGAAAAGGCTCCTTTTATCTTTTTATGGGGTAGTGGGAGGCTTCTTACCTCTTCACACAACCAATTAGCGAAATTTCTCACTGCTGTGGGATTGTTTGTGGCTCTATGCGCTCAATGCATACTGTGATTGAGTGGAAATGTGGCTTTATAGCCACAAGTTTTCATTTTTACCCTATACAGGGTGAAGATTTTCACCAATAGAGCTTACAAATTTTTTCTGGCTCTTCTGATGCATCAGAAACTGTAAAAAGAATTCCTTTATGACTCTTGTTTGTAATGTTATGAGAAATTAAAGAATAAATAGCATTTAATTGAATTTCATGGCCATCTGTCCCACAGTAAGATCCCATGCTGGCTAGTGTGGGATTATAATATTGAAACATGGATATCTTTGTCATTTTTTAACATAGAAATTTCTAATATGGCTCATTTTTTGGCCCTGAAGGAGCTCGACACAATTATTACTCATTTGGTATAGCTATCATTAAATAGGGAAAAGGTATACCAATTTTAAATTTGACTATCAATTTGTGGATTTCTGTGAATCCTGTATTGAGCTTGGTTGATCCATAGCTTTTATGCTAGATGATCTATGAGGAAATAGGTGGCACCATCATAAAGCCCTAACTTTTCTATTTCCAAAAAGACCCCACTTTAGGTATCTCAGACTAAAGCTTTAGAGGTTAGATGAGAGGTGAATATTTTGTTCACCCTTATTTGGCTTATTTTTAGCCATAGCTTCTGTAGTTTTGATGCTACCTCAATTCTTCTAGTACCATTAAATAGAAAAAATTGAGCTTTAAAATTTGAACACCCATTCAATGGGGTTATAACTCTTCCTCTGAATTTTGGATGAGAGGTCAAAATTAAGATTTATTCTCAGTTCTTGTTTTGAGGTGGAATAACTCTGGAATTCCTTATCCTATGGATATGGGATTTTTATTTTTGGAAAAAGTTTGCTTTCCTTCTTATTTTGATTCCCTTTATTAGTATATTCTACTCAGTTCATTTTTAGTGGGCATTTTTGCTCTACCATTGGTTTATAGTATTTTTGTGTCATTCTTGTGCTCTGGCTTTGAGTCACAGGCCGACATACCCTCCAACTAAGAAAGGCTCATCACTGATGAGACTTTCCATCTCTTTGTAAGGTACTGGGTCTTGTTTGGTATATGTTACCTTGTGTCAAAAATTTTCTTGTGGAAATTCTCTCCCTTTCTGGTGGTTTATGTTTCAATCCAATCAAATGTTTGGTCATTAGTTTCCGCCTTCTATTTGAAGAAATAGAAAGTTCTCTGTCTTTAGAGTCCCCTAGTGCTATTTGGGTACTACTGCTGTTATTTATGCTTATTCCATACATTGTTTTGTAATCTGTACCCAGAAAGAACTCACTAATACCAGCATTTTCCAGTACTGAAATTTTAGGGTAAGTATTCACATTTCCATGACTGTGAGGTATCTCCAAATCTTTTTGAATAATACCAAGTGAGTCCATTCTTCCTGTGGCACTCCTGGAGTCTCTGAATTCTGTAGGTAGCAATCCTGAATGCCACATAGGAAATCTTATGTCCAAGTATTTCTTGGCCACTAATGAGCAGGTAGCTCCTGTGTCAATGATCATGGCATGCTTTTTATTTTCAATTTATACCTCCATCTTGGTGGATCTTCCATTGGTGTACCCCTTTTATATTTTAGTCTTATCCAAGAGTATTTGAGCCTCTGTGGTTTAATCACATTCTGGCTCATGGGAGTTGGATCTGGTTAGATTGTTTTATAAGTGTATTGATCCAATCCCCTTTGTTTCATGGTCCTCCAATTTCAGTCGATATCTCTCAATGGGGTCTGATTCATTGTAATACGTTTCTCCATTCTCTAAAACACTAGAGTCAGGTTCATAAACTTCTTGGTTTATTCTTTCCTCCTCCTCTATTACAAATACCTCTTCCCTGTCTCTGGGAAAAAAAATTCCATAGTTATCGGGTGATCCACATTTGTGACATGATTTTTTCATTTTTAATTGTTTTATATCTTGAGCTTCTTTGGTCTCCAAGGTTGGCTCCTCCCTTTTATCACCAGTTCTGTGGGTATGATCTCTACCAATTGATCTTCTGATCCTCACTTCATGAAAGGTAGTTGATATTTCATCCAAGGTGCATTATTTTGAGAATCTGCATTTTAATTCATGTTCCAAGTCTCCTGGTAGTTTGGTCAACAGTTTTTGATTTCTCTTTTCTGTTTTTATGTTAGGGTCAGTGGCTTTTAGCCTTTGTGACTGTCTCAAACGCCAATCATATAGATCTTTGTCCAATGTGTATCTATCATTGGCAAATGACCTAGTTTTCTGCCATATCCATGTATCATTACTATATTTTTGAACTATTTGGCTCTTCAACAATGGATTTCTTTCATTTAAGTGTACCATATACTAGTATGATCTCTTAATTCTGTATTCATTATATCTGTAATCCAGTAGTCTGGTATAGTTGGTAAATCAATGAAGATTTCATCAATATAATAAATTAGTTTTATGTTTTCCTACACCAAAGAATTGTGGCCAATTTGTAGCTTATGGAAGCTGCTTCAATTCTTCCTTGTCTGAGTAGGTCATGTTAACCCCATCTTGTTATTTTGATGGTGGTATTTTTCTACTATCCAGTTGCGAATTTGGCTTAATTTACTCCTGTTTAAATGCTTTGGGAATTTTATCTATACCATTGCCATTTGTCTGTGGGTATATATGCTGACCAACATTGAAAATCTTGTTCACTTCTTGGTCCATTTCCTCTACTTGTTAATGGATGTATTTCATGTCCCTTTTTGAGTTATTTTTCTCCTCTAAGACTTGGTTTAGTCTTCTGTTAGTCTTTTCTTCAGATCTACTTAATTTAGTATTGTCCTCTTGGAGAGTATGAATTGTTTTGGCTTGTAAGGTGTCTAACTCTTGTAACCTGGGTATCAACTCTTAGAGTATATCAAACTCCTTTTCAGTATTCTCTGCAAATTAGGAGGTTTGTATCTATATAGTATTGCTACTTATGGTACTATCAGGGTTCACAACATTTTCTTCACTCTTAGTGGGGAAATAATTGTTAATTTCAAGTCTGATAGCTCCAACAGAAGTATTTACAAACATTTGTTTATTTTTTGTACTTCTTTCACTAATTCCAACAATATCTGGAAAATGGGATCTGAATCTTTCTACCTCTGGTTGAAAGAAGTTCTTTTCTTGCCTTCTTATCCTTTCCTTCTCCTGGAAACTACCTGGTATTGGGAAAATGGTGACTCTTGGTCACTTATCTGTTGGAGTCTCAGTGGCAGGAAGCTACTTGGAAGGTGGGTTGATTTTCTACTCCTTGTGAGCATGAATGAATCTTAGTATGCTCTCTCTTGTTCCATTTCTCTTCTGTGGCTTGGATAATAGCTAGATTGTCTCTTATCTTGGTTTTCCTTCATTTCAGAAGATTTAACTTCCTTCTTCATGAGTTCCTTGAAGCATCTCTCTTCAAGAGAAACTTTTTCCAAGCTCTTACCACTGGGATTCTGGGTTGAATAAATGGTATCCCATTATCCATTGGGACAGGTCTCTGAGGTGTTGGTGGTTCAAAAGAAATTGTTCTGAGTTTATGAAATCCTACCCTGGAGGGTTTTTATTGGACACTATTTTGAAAGGTGGAGGAAGGTTCATTTTGCCATACTCTATGACTTTTATCAACTTTTTTCCCTCTCATTTCTCTATTTCTCCTTATGGCTGATTCTCTTTGTAGTTAATGATCTCTTGGAAATCCACAGTCTTTAAAATGAGATGATTTCATCTGTGGTTTTTGAAATTAGGGCCTTATCTAGCCGATTTGAATAGCTGTTCTTCTAAGAATCTATGAGTAATCTTGGAAAAATTGTTATTGAAACTATCAAGAATATTTATTTAAATAAGATTTCCAAACAGACTTGGATGCGAAAAGTGAATTAGAAGTGTTTTCTTCAAGAAAAATATAAATAAGATATATTTCTTATATATTATTATGAAAAAAAGGTTAAGTTAAAAAACAAATATTTGTATATATTTTTTTAAATAAAGTATTATTATTGAAACTATAAATAATAATAGTTAATCCTTTATTTCAATTTGGGTGAAATAATTTATTTATAAGAGTTTTTCTTTAAGAAAAATTCAAACAATATATACTCTGCATATATTATTCAAAAAGATAAAACATTTTATAAAATTAAATCATTATTGAAGCTATAATTAATAATGAAAATAAAAAAAATCACACCACTTTGGGTGAAAAAATGAGTTATTATAATTATTCTTAAAGAAAATATTAAAACAATGTATAATTGTATATTTATGAAGATATGACTATATTTTTTTAAATAAATTATTTTAAAAAATGAAATTATTATTCTAACTATCAATATTGATGTAATAAGAAATTCTTCGCCCCAATTTGGGATAAAAAATAGAGTATGAAGGTTTTTTTCAAAGAAAATTCCAAACAATATATACTCTGTATATATTATTATGAAAAATTGAGAATATATGATTATATATTTTCTGGAAGATTGAATTATTATTTAAATTATCAATAATGATAATAATAATAATCACTCTTCATTCCAAATTTAGTGAAAAGATGAATTATGAATGTTTTTTCGAAGAAAAGTTCAAATAATATAGACTCTGTATATATTATTATAAAAAATTGAGAATATATGATTATATATTTTCTGTAAGATTCAATTATTATTTAAATTATCAATCATAATGATCATACTCAATTTTTACACCAATTTTGTTTAAAATATGAGTTATAAGAGTTTTGTCAAAGAAAAATTCAAAGAATATGTACTCTGTATATATTATGACAAAAAGTTCAAATAAAAAAGTATGACTATATTTTTAATAGAGGTTTTTCTGAATATAAGTTATATATTTATAAGTATTCAAAATCACGAAGAGAGGTAAAAAACATGTTTTTTTGAAAGCTTAAGTATACTGTATTTTTGAATTTTTTTATCATTTTTTTATATTATTATTATTTTATTGTATTTTTTAGTTATAAGAATAGAAATAGAGAAAAAACACGAAGTTAATCCCCTTCAGCACTTCTTATGGTTTTAAAAGGCTTAAAAAAGCTGGAAGACAATTCTAAAAGCTTTAAAAAGAATAAAAATAAGCTTAAAATAGTCAAAAGCTAAAACTTCATCTAAAATAGGCAAAAACCAGGCCAGGCCCCTAAAATGTCAGAGTGAGTCTATGATATAACTTTTCACTGATGATAAAAATCTATAACTGTGAGTGTTACACAATTATTATAGTAAAGAATAAGTTATAAGATGAGTAAAGGGGTTATACTAATGAAAATTATTGATGGTGAGTACTACCAATAGCCCTGGATGAATTGTTTACCTGCTGGTTTACAATAAGCAATACTTATAAGTATAGATTTTATATTCTATGGGTACAGCTTATTAAAAAGTTATAGCACATAAGAATACTAAGAACAGTATGATGGATTTTCCCTTTGGTGAGTAAAAGGCTCCTTTTATCTTATTATTGGGTAGTGGGAGGTTTCTTACCTCTCCAACCACAGAGTGGAAATTTTCACTACTGTGGGCTGGTTTGTGGTCCTATACACTCAATACAGACTGTTATCTGGAAAAAATGTGGCTTCAAAACCACAAGTTGTCATTTTTACCCTATAAAGGGTGAAATGTTTCACCAATGGAGTTTACAGATATGTTCTGGTGCTTCTGATACCTCAGAAACTGTACAGAACATTCCTGTATTACTTTTATTTCTCTTTTTATGAGAAATAAAAGAATAATCATTTAATTCAATTTTATGGACAGCCATCCCACAGTAAAAGCACATGCTGGTTAGTGCAGGATTGTAATTTTAAAACCTGAATATCTTTGTCAGTCTTTAAGATAGGGAGCTCAAAAGTGGCTCATTTCTCATCTGTTGAGAAGTTATACGCAGTTCTTACTCATTTTCTATAGCTAGAATTCACTATGTAAAATTCATACCAGTTTCAATTTTCATTATCAATTTGTGGATCTGTTACGAATCCTGTATTTAGCTCTTTTCCTCCATAAATTTTGTTACAGATGAGAAATAATGAAATGGATGGCACCATCAGAAAGCCCTAATTTTTCTCTTTCCAAAAAGAACCAACTTCAGTTATCTCACACCAAAGCTGTAGAAGCTACATGAGAGGTGAATATTTTGTTCCCCTTATTTGGCTTATGTTTCGCCATAACTTCCGTAGTCATCATGACAAAAAATCTATGCCAACCAGCAGGGGTAACAGGTTCTACCTTCTTTTAACCTTTTTTCTAACCTTTAAATTCTTTTTCAGATACTTTCAGCCACATATTTGGTCATTCAGAATTTTACTCAATTAAAATAGAAGATTATGAATTTTCTGTGATTCTTATTTGTTTCCTCATACATTAAATATTTACTATTCATCAATATAGAAGCTTCATAAATACAACTCATTTATTAAATATAAAAAAACTTCTTCCATGAACATCTGTTATGTAATTTTCATAAATTCCATCGTCTTTTTTATTTGAAATAATTGAATCACCTCACATGTGCCCACCATTGACAAATGTTAATTTGAAGATTATTTTGAATTCCAAGATTTGAAATTTCAAATAAATGAAAAACTTTGAAACCAAAGCTTCCACCATATCATATTTTCCTCTTTTATTCAATACTTCATATTTTGATGAAAATCTATAAGCCAAAAATCAAATATCTTCTCTATGAATAAACAGATTATGTTTAATTACTCATTAATTTCCCACCTTTATGTGAAAAATATTTTTTCTGAAGTTATTTTAACTTTAACTTCTAGCTATTCATTTCTAGAGTTCAGGAGTGGTGGTTTTTTTCACTATTTGCACTTTTATCTACATTAGTAATAATTTTCAGCTCAAATTCCTCATCAAATCTTTACAAGCTTTTTTAAGCAAGATGGAAAAGGCTTATTAGCAAAGTTCTGTACCCATTTTAATTTAATTTAATGTTTAGCTTAATAATCCTTGGTACAATGTGTTCCTTCAAAAAATAAACTTGATTTTTTTCAAAATTTTTGAAGGTTGTTTTGCATTCCTCATCATTATTCACATTCAAGCAGTTTTCTCACAGATTTGGAAATAATGAAAGTATTAATTTTTTGCAGTGGCCATTTTTGGTTCAAGCTTCCTCATCTTCAACCCAATGATATATTGCAAGAAACTTTGGTTCTCTTTTTTCACTTTTTGTTAGTAGTCAAAATATTATCATTTTGAAATTATTCTTCTAAACAGTTCAAATCATCATCTTGAGGAATTTCAATAAACAGCCAAATTGATTTTTCTTTAGAATTACAGATTTATCATTCATTTTCAAATTTTTTTGTTATGGAAATGAGACTTCAAATTGTATATTTTATGTACTATTTCAATTGGTAGAAAAAAAATCAATCTTTGTTTTTGATTCTTTGTGAATTTTTTTGTGATATTTTTCAATTTATTTTTTCCTTCAACATATTTTTTATGGTGTCATTCTTTTTTATTTTTTAAAACAAAAGAATACCTCTCTTTTATTCTGCTTTTAATTCTTTTTATTTCACTTTTTAATTTGTTTTTATGTTTATTTTTTTGAAAAATTCAAATTTGAATTATTTTTTTGGATTTAATTTTCTTTTATATATTTTTTCTCATTTTTAACTTTTTTTTCTTGTTTTTTTTCTTTTTTTTGTTGGCTGTGGGGTGCAACTACTCCAAATCAGTGTTAAAACACTTATTTAAAGTGATATTTGGCCATTTTTTTGCAATAGCACTATTGAAAACAAATAACCAACTAAAACTCCAAAGCAGTGTTTCTAAACTGATTTGGAGTATTTCCACCCACCCAAAAACAAAGATTACAAAAAGCAAAAAAAAATAAAAACTAAACAAATTAAAAAAAATTAAATGTGAAAATGAAAAAGCAATAATTTTTGAAATCAAAACATTTGAAAAGTTGAAAGATTTGAAGGAAGTCATAATCCCAACAAAAGTAAAATTAAAAAATCAAAAAAATAAAAAAATAAAAAAAAACTAAAAAAAATAAAACAAATAAAAAAAATAAAAAAAATAAAAAAAATAAAAAAAATAAAAAAAATAAAAAAAATAAAAAAAATAAAAAAAATAAAAAAAATAAAAAAAATAAAAAAAATAAAAAAAATAAAAAAAATAAAAAAAATAAAAAAAATAAAAAAAATAAAAAAAATAAAAAAATAAAAAAAATAAAAAAAATAAAAAAAATAAAAAAAATAAAAAAAATAAAAAAAATAAAAAAAATAAAAAAAATAAAAAAAATAAAAAAAATAAAAAAAATGAAAAAAATAAAAAACATAAAAAAAATAAAAAAAATAAAAAAAATAAAAAAAATAAAAAAAATAAAAAAAATAAAAAAAATAAAAAAAATAAAAAAAATAAAAAAAATAAAAAAAATAAAAAAAATAAAAAAAATAAAAAAAATAAAAAAAATAAAAAAAATAAAAAAAATAAAAAAAATAAAAAAAATAAAAAAAATAAAAAAAATAAAAAAAATAAAAAAAATAAAAAAAATAAAAAAAATAAAAAAAATAAAAAAAATAAAAAAAATAAAAAAAATAAAAAAAATAAAAAAAATAAAAAAAATAAAAAAAATAAAAAAAATAAAAAAAATAAAAAAAATAAAAAAAATAAAAAAAATAAAAAAAATAAAAAAAATAAAAAAAATAAAAAAAATAAAAAAAATAAAAAAAATAAAAAAAATAAAAAAAATAAAAAAAATAAAAAAAATAAAAAAAATAAAAAAAATAAAAAAAATAAAAAAAATAAAAAAAATAAAAAAAATAAAAAAAATAAAAAAAATAAAAAAAATAAAAAAAATAAAAAAAATAAAAAAAATAAAAAAAATAAAAAAAATAAAAAAAATAAAAAAAATAAAAAAAATAAAAAAAATAAAAAAAATAAAAAAAATAAAAAAAATAAAAAAAATAAAAAAAATAAAAAAAATAAAAAAAATAAAAAAAATAAAAAAAATAAAAAAAATAAAAAAAATAAAAAAAATAAAAAAAATAAAAAAAATAAAAAAAATAAAAAAAATAAAAAAAATAAAAAAAATAAAAAAAATAAAAAAAATAAAAAAAATAAAAAAAATAAAAAAAATAAAAAAAATAAAAAAAATAAAAAAAATAAAAAAAATAAAAAAAATAAAAAAAATAAAAAAAATAAAAAAAATAAAAAAAATAAAAAAAATAAAAAAAATAAAAAAAATAAAAAAAATAAAAAAAATAAAAAAAATAAAAAAAATAAAAAAAATAAAAAAAATAAAAAAAATAAAAAAAATAAAAAAAATAAAAAAAATAAAAAAAATAAAAAAAATAAAAAAAATAAAAAAAATAAAAAAAATAAAAAAAATAAAAAAAATAAAAAAAATAAAAAAAATAAAAAAAATAAAAAAAATAAAAAAAATAAAAAAAATAAAAAAAATAAAAAAAATAAAAAAAATAAAAAAAATAAAAAAAATAAAAAAAATAAAAAAAATAAAAAAAATAAAAAAAATAAAAAAAATAAAAAAAATAAAAAAAATAAAAAAAATAAAAAAAATAAAAAAAATAAAAAAAATAAAAAAAATAAAAAAAATAAAAAAAATAAAAAAAATAAAAAAAATAAAAAAAATAAAAAAAATAAAAAAAATAAAAAAAATAAAAAAAATAAAAAAAATAAAAAAAATAAAAAAAATAAAAAAAATAAAAAAAATAAAAAAAATAAAAAAAATAAAAAAAATAAAAAAAATAAAAAAAATAAAAAAAATAAAAAAAATAAAAAAAATAAAAAAAATAAAAAAAATAAAAAAAATAAAAAAAATAAAAAAAATAAAAAAAATAAAAAAAATAAAAAAAATAAAAAAAATAAAAAAAATAAAAAAAATAAAAAAAATAAAAAAAATAAAAAAAAATAAATATAAATATAAAATGAGAATTCAAATTAAGAAAGTGAAAAAATTGGAATTTGGAAATTTCAAAATAACAAATCACAAAAAAAGAATTAAAATGAAAAAATAACATTAAAAGAGTAAAAATCCAAGAAAATTACCCAAAATAATTAAAAATAAATTAAAATTACCAAAAATTCAAAGAAAATCAATAAAAAAGAAACAAAAATTACAGGAAAAGGAATAAAGTAAAAAGAATAAACATTAGCCAAAAATTCAAAGGGTCAAATAAATAAATAAAATTACAAGCTGAATAAAGAAGTAAAACACTTATAAAAACATGCAACAATGAAAAAAGCTTGATATTCTTGAAAATAATATTGGTTACACATGAAAATAATTGCACAAAAATAATTGAAATAAAGAAATTTAATAACAAACTTAATTGATATGAAATGAATAATAAACTGTTTGAAAATGGGGTAGAGACATAAGGAAGGAGGTTTCTTTAGTGATTGCTATATATGTCAAAAACTGTCAGCCTGTGACTCAAAACCAGAGCACAGGCATGACTACCAGAATACCATAAACCAATGGTAAAGCCAAGATACCACCAAAACATGGAGCTGAGCCAAATCAGCTCAAAAGGTATCAAAGGAAAGAGAAAATTCATCTCTTTCCAAATATGCAAGTTTCATAATCATATGACAAAGAATAACAAAGTTATTCAAGCTCAAAGCAGTTGCTGAGAATAAACCTTAATATTGCCCTCTATTCTAAAATCCAGAGAAAGAGGCTGAACCTCATCAAATTGCTATCCAAATTGAAGCTTCCAAACAGGGCTATCCAATGGTACTAGCCAAATTGAGCTAGCACCAAAACTATAGAAGGTATGGCCAAAATAAGGTCAAATAAGGGTGAATAAAATATTCACCTCTCATACAACTTCTAAAATTTTAGTGTGAGATACCCAAAGTGGGGTCTTTTTGGAAAGAGCACAATCAGGGCTATCTGATAGTGCTATCACTTTCCCCATATCTCATATAGAACAAAGGTTATGGGGCAAACAAGTTCCATACAGATTTCAATATAATCATATATTTGGATAACTAAAATTGAACATGGCATAACTTTGCCATATTTAATGTTAACCATGCCAAATGATGTACCATTGTGTAGATCCCATTCAGGGATACATAATGAGAAATTCCTGAGCTCAATATCTTAAAAACTGACAAATCTATAGCAGTTTTGAGGTCAATATCCCACATTTAGACCAATACAGCTTTACTGTGGGATACTATCCCACAAGTATTATTATGAGGTGTCAAACAGACAAATAAGCTTGTTTATGCTTCAATACCTCATAGTTCAGTCAAATACAGGGGTCCACACAGGTTCTGTACAGCTTCTGACACATCAGAAGCACCAGAGCGCACCTGTAAACTCCATTGGTGAAAAACTTCACCCTGTATACGGTAAAAATGACAACTTGTGGTTCTAAAGCCACATTTCCACCCAATAAAAGTCTGTATTTAGTGTTTAGAACCAAAAATCAGCCCACAGTAATGAAAAGATTTACTCTGTGGTCCTGTGCAGAGGTAAACAACCTCCCATACCCCATAACAAGATTAAAGGAGGCCTTTCCTCACCAGAAGGCCAATCCATCATCCTGTTCTTAGTACTCTTACGTGCTATAGCTTCTCAAGGAAGTGGTACCCTCGTAATTAAACAGGTATAATTATAATTGTAATTATTATAGGGTTTATTATTGTAAACCAACAGGTAAACACTGCACCCAGGGCTATCAATAGCACTCACCATCACTAATTTCTTTGGTTATAGCCCTTTTGAGCTATCTCATCCTTAAATAATCATCATTTTTTTGTGTCACACTCAGAGTTATAGCTTTTATGATCACTTTGAAGCTATATCATAGAGTCACCCTGGCATTTTGGGGGCGTGGCTTACCTATTTTAGAGGAAATTCTAGCTTATTTTCATTCCTTTTAGAGTTATGAAACTCGTTTTCTTGCTTATTTTCACTTTTTAATCCATAAGAAACCCTGAAGGGGATTAATATTGTGGGTTTTTTCTATTCTTATTTTTTATTAAAAAATAAAGAAACATAAAAAAATAATAAAAAAAACTGTATGCATATTCTTCCTGAAAAATAATATTTTTTTATCATTTTGAAGAGTTATAAATATATAATTCATATTTTTACAATACTCTATTTTCTAAAAAAAACAATATAATCATATTTTATTTATTTATTACTTTTCATAATAATATATACAAAGTACACATTGTTTGAGTTTTTCTTAAATGAAAACTCTTATAATTCATTTTTTCACCCAAATTGGTGTGAAAAATTGGTTATTATAATTATTATTGATAATTTCAATAATAATCCTTCATAATAAAATACAATCATATTTTATTATTCTTTTTTCAAAATATATTCAAAGTATATATTGTTTGAATTTTTTTATAGAAAACTCTTATAACTCATTTTTTCACCTGAATTGGTGTGAAAAATTCATTATTATAATCATTATTTACAATTTCAATAATAATACTTCATAAAAAAATCATATTTTATTTTTGAAATTTTTTTTCATAATATATACAAATTATATATTATTTGATTTTTTCTTGAAGAAAAACTGTTATAATTCCTTTTTTCACCCAAATTGGTGTGAAAAATTGGTTATAATCATTATTATTGATAATTTCAATAATAATACTATAAAAAATATATAATTATATTTTTTACTTTCACTGATTTTTTCATAATAATATATACAAGGTATATATTGTTAGTGTTTTTCTTGGAGAAATACCATTATAATTGATTTTTTTACCCAAATTGGTGTAAAAATATTGATTGCTATCATTATTATTGATAATTTTAATAATACCAACCATTTAAAAATAAATAAAACCATATTTCTTTTTCCAAACTTACTTTAATAATATATACAAAGTGTATATTATTTGTATTTCTCTCCAGGAAAAAAATTTTAAAAATCATTTTCTTCTTTGACCTAAATTGGTGTAGAAAAATTGATTATAGTCATCATTATTGATAATTTCAATAATAATACTTATCAAAAAGAAATATGATCATATTTCTTTTACCAAATATTTTCAATATATAGAAAGTATATACTGTTTGGATTTCTCTTAAAGTGAAACCCTTATAATTGAGTGTTTCCATCCAAATTGGTCTAGAAAGCTGATTTGATAATTCTTCATAGTTTCAATAATAATTTGTCCAAACTAACTTATTGATTCCTAACAAAACAGGGATTTAATCAACTATATAAACTCTCACCTTACAAATCAGAAATGATACCACCTCATTCCGGAGACTTGGGTTGTAAGGTGTGGATATGAAACTTTGATAATATATCAAGTACTTTTCCTGTCCTCAAAATTTGTATAAGGTAAAATTATTCAAAAATAATAAGAAATAGTATTTTTAAAGAGAAAACACACCTTTTTTTTTTAAGTTTATAAGTATAAAAAAATAATATAATAAAAAACTTATTGTTTTACCAACAATAAAGATTTATCCAAAAATACTCTACAAGAGATATTTAAGGCTACAAAAGAAATTTCTTCAAGAGCAATTTCAATTGGAATTGATTGAGAAAAGGACTGAAAGAAATTAATTAAAGAACAAAGTCTTTAAAAAGATACTTAAAGGATAAAAATCCCAAAAGTGACTGGAGTGAATTTGGAAACTAAGTGACAAAGCTAACAGTGATGAAAGATGCTTTAATTCACTTTTGGGTTGGTTCAGGGGTAATAATGATTATAAGAGTTACAAACAATGATTATAATAATTTTTTCACATGGCTAAAAGGTTTATAATGATTTTAAAAAGGGTGGTTGGAATCTTTTATTGATTGGTTTAACAGTGTTTAAGCTAATTATAAAAGCAAAAGATTCTAACATGAAGAGAAAAGTCGGGCAAAGAAGACATTCTTTTATAGCCATCAATTTTCTTACTCTAAAGGTAAAATCTACTCTTGTCAGTCGTGGAAAAGACTCTGACAACAGAAACGCCAATTATGGCATCATTGAACCCTAGTTTAGACCAAAAAGGGCAGGTTTTAGCCATTTTAGATCCTTTAACCAGCCATTACTATAGTAATACCTGGTATAGAGCCTTCAAACCACGTCAGAATGTTTGTAAGAAATGTAGAAGCCAGTTAAAACTTATTTTGCTAATATTGTTTTAACTTAAGGGTAGTTTTACCCTCTTGGAAACAGTTAAAACTGGCCTGGTTGGTATCAATCCCTCATCATCAATTGAGTCACAGACCCTGGGACTCAATTCCAGGCCAAAAATGATGAACCTTTGCGGGGAATTTGACATCCCACGCCTGTCAGCAAGGATTTTGGGGGTCTGGCTCCCCCTTGGAGCTAGAGTACCTTTTCCCCCCCAGAGTTAATCTTTCCAATTAATTTTTTTTCTTTAATTCCTCATCATGTAATACACTTGAAATTTACATATACAATTCAGTTGAGTTTTACAGTACAAAGCTGTAATGATTGATACCTCATATGTAAATTAAAGTTCACTTATGTAATACATGCGCACATTTTGACATTTCAATTGAAAATACTTCAATTCCTCATAACTTCTAAACTGAACACAACACCTCAATTTTAACACAAAAATTGATGGTTAACACCACATGTGGTGTTAATTAGATTAAGGCATTGAGTATTTTCATACTTTTGTACAAAAATACTAAGAACTTAGTTTAAGCTTATTTAGAGTTGACTTACAGAAATTTCATCCAGAGGTGACCCCATTTTAATTTTTATGAGGAATCCAATGGTGTGATAATTTCTTTATGTTTATTTATTGGGTAAAAATTTATAATATATTTTATATAACTTTTCACCAAAAATATTTTAATTTCATAATTTTTATTAAAAATTCATTGTTACTTAATTTTTACAAGTAAAAATGTATTTTCATAAGTTTAAATTTTATTGTAATTTTATTTTTAAATTATAATTAAATTTTGATTTTGAAATATAAATTTGTATTTATATTTCAATTTCTTATTTTTATAATATAAATAAATTTATTTTATTTATATCTGTATCTTAATTTATCATTTGTGGTCTTTTGGGTATATGAAAATACCTCTAAGGCTCACATTCCCTCCCCCTAAAAAAAGAATATTACTTTGTACTATTTCTATTTATAATGTGTCTGAACCTTCTGAGAAGTTTAGTGGCTTCAGGTATGTCTTTTTCTGGCAACCATTCATCTTCACAAGCTGGGTCACTGTACCTAACAAGGTATTCCCTAACTTTGTTGTTTCTCAACTTTCTTTCTTTGGGAACTTTGGTAATCTTCTTACTACCAGATGACTCAATAGGAGGTATAGCTTGGGGAACTTTATTCCTCAAATGAAATTTTTCAGCATCACTAGATTTATATGGCTTTATCAAGCTCACTGGAAATGTAGGATGCTTATTGCTAATTTCTTCAGATAACTCTACTTCAACAGCATTTTCTCCATGGAGGGCCTTAATAACAAAAGGTCCTGCAAAGGAGTCTTTCAGTTTTTTACATCCTTTGTTGTCTAGAATTCCCTTGAAGCTAGCAGCTGTGAGATTTATTTTAATCAAATCTTTCCTCAAGGAATCTTGAGGTAATTTGGGGTTCCATCCCTTTTCTAGGATAGCAGGAGTTTTATTGGTACTGGCATGGATTGATTTTTTATATGCTAATTCCAGTGCTGGCAACAGAGTGCACCAATCATGGGCAAATCCATCACAATCTTTGAATTCAAGGCCAAATGCACAAAATCTTCTCACCATTTCCTCTAAGGTCTGGATCATTCTTTCAGCCAGACCATCAGTTTGTGGGTGGTAGGCTGTAGAGAAAGACAGCTTAGTGCCAAATAGTTGGTGAAGATTTGTCCATAGTGCTGACGTGAATTTGGGATCCCTGTCACTAATGAGATTTGTAAATATGCCAGTCCATTACACTACTCTATTCCATATTAGAAGAGCTGTATCCATGGCTGTATCATCTTTGTGACATGGTAAGAAGATTGGAGTTTTACAGAATCTGTCTACAATCACTAGGAAAGCATTATAACTTCTGTCACCCCCTGGTGGTAGGCCAGTTACCCAATCCATATGGACAATTTCCCAAGGTCTTCTGGGGTCTTGGATTTTGATCATATCTCCAAGTCTCTTTCCATTGGATTTATTTGCCTTTTGGCATCTGTCACAGGTTTTGCAATACTCTGAAACATCTTTCTGCCACATTGGCCACCATATGCAGGTTTTCACTTTTTCTCTTGTTCTGTCTTCAGACAGATGTCCTGAAAAGGGGCTATCATGGAATTCTTTCAGTACAAGATTGATTAATGACCTGTACACAACTGTCATGACACATGTGTGCTTGGTCCTGTGGTAAATTATACCATCCAGCAGGTGAAATCTTCCTTCATCATAAGATTTCTTCCATACTTCATCCAAGGCATGTATTAGAGCTGTCTATACAGTCTTTGTTCAGTAGTTGGCACAAGATGCTACAGCTCTTATCCTGAGTGTAAATGTTTCTTACTTCTTCAAAGAAGGTGGTGTTCAAGTCTGTAACACTTATTCCTTCTATTTGGATCTGTGGTGAAGCTTCTTCTGGCACATAAGCAGGATTATGAATATCATTTGGTAATGGCCATTTGCTTAGTCCATCTGCATTTTTATGAATATTCCCATCTTTGTGAACAATAGTCATATTGCCTGTGTATTCTTGTACTGGATATGAAACATATGGGTCCTTCCACAGGTTTATAATTTATGATCTGAACTTGGTGAAGTACAGCACCCAGCCTGTCCCCTGATGCATCAATATACAATTTAAATGGCAACTTAATGTCTGGAATCAGTAAGAGTGGAGCAGTGGTCAAGGCTTCTCTTAGAGACTCAAAAGCCTTGACTCTGTCAACCGTAATTTCAAATACTGTGTCTTTGTCACACAATTTATAAACTGGTCTTGCTATGAATGCAAAATCTTTAATTTGTTGCCTGTAATATTCTGAAAAGCCTAAAAATTACTGAATTTCCTTTTTGTCCTGAGCCATGGGCTATAGCAATACTTCTACAACTTTTTTTTTGTCAATTCCAAGGGACAAACCAGATACAACATGTCCTAGTGCTTGGAGTTCTCTAAATCCAAAATGACATTTCTTCAAAGGGATTTTCATGTTCACTGATTGAATTTTTGTCAAAACTCTGGACAATCTGTACATGTGCTCTTCCCAAGTCTTGTAACAGACAATAATGTCATCAATGTAAATGATTAACCATGCCTCTGAAATTTCTTCAGGGAAGATTTCATTCATCATTCTTTGGAAGTGTGAAGGTGCATTTTTGATACCAAAGGGCATTCTTAAATATTCATACACTCCAAAATGAACAATAATTCTCAAATATTTTCTTGCTCTTGGTGTCACCACATTGTGATGGAATCCTTTAAGGGCGTCCATAGTGGTTATATACACTGCTTGAGATATTTGAGTAAGGGAAATTTGGATTTTTGGTATTGGGTGCCTATCTGGAACAGTGTAAGTGTTCAGAGCTCTAAAGTCTCAAACGATTCTAGATTTTCCATTTATTCCATGCCACTATGACTGGTGTAGTTATTTCTACCTCTTCATTTTGGCCAAATTTTCTTATTACACCAAGGTCTATGTTGCAACCACAAAGAATTACCCTCCTCCATTGGTGTTGCAACAATTCCAACCTGGGGTCAATTGGCCACACCATATCTTTATGGACAATTTGGCCCCTTCTGGTGCTCTATGGCATTTTGGCCATATCACTATTCCCTGGCCTTTTATGGCCTCAGGCCATATCCTGCCATCCTTGGCCTCCCTGGCCAATTCTTCCATATCCCCAACCCCCAGGTCTTTATCCTTGTTTTGGGCCTGGGGGTGTCCTTTTGTGTCCTAGGGGGTTCTGGTCCACCCCTTTTCATTAGGGGGTCTAGGGCCTAAATGGCCTTTGTGGGCCATTTAGGCCCCCTACAGCTTCTATGGTCCGTGGGCCAAAGGGGGAATTCCATTAGCCTCCAAACCACAATTGGGCCCATCTGAGCCAATCTTGGCCCCAAATTCCATAAAGACCCTCAGGACTCAATTTTGGCCAATACCCACCGTGGACCACTTTTCAGCCCATGGCCTCTGGTAACCACCAGAGGCCACCAGATCAGCTCAGCTCAAGCTTTCCCCTCACCTTAAGGGCAATTCTTCTCCTCCTCCATGCACCCCGTACTCAAGGTTGCAGGAGTGGTGCATATATGGTATTATATACCATTATGCACCATTTTTGCTCAGCAATTCAATGGTGATGCTTTCAGGACCCAATTCCACCTTTCCAAATCAAGGTCCCAAAATCCAACGCCCATTTCAAAGGAGGACTTCCTAACTCATCAGTCTGGCAATCCATGGCAGCAATCAGAAGACCATTCAAGGATCCCAATCACCTGGCCCTGCCGGAGTTGGGTTGGCAATTTCATTCATTATTATTCCAAGGGCAATTCTCAGAGGTTATACATTCTTTCAATCAGTTGTCAAGTAATCAAGTATCTCAATACTCCTTGGACAACTCCCTTGGTCCATACAGGTGTCAATCAATTAACCTGTACGTAATTGGCCCAATTGGACCAGTTCAAATTCCAAGATGGCCAGATCTGTATTGACCTGATTCAGACAATACAGCCAGTGATTCACCTTCCATGATCAGTCTTTCAACTTTTCACATATACTGGCAACCTTTCAGCACCTGGGGACTTTTTCCCCATTTAATTGATATATTGGATTTATTTTTATCTTTATTTTCTTTTACCTTATTAAAGTTAATACTGATAATCTTAAGTAATTCATTCAGCACCTTTTCTCTTTTCTTCCTTGCCTGTCAGTGGATATTGGTTGTCATATCCTTTACTAATTACATTTCCTTTTCTGGAAGGTTGAAACAGTGAATTGAGGATTCACTTGGTTGGCTTCTTGGTCTTTGAGTTCTCTTGTTATCTTTAGCCTTTGGCTTCTTATCTTGGGCATACTTGTCTTTTCCCTTATTCATATTTGAGGAAATTTAATCTTTATTATTTCTTATATCTTCTGGAGCCCTCCAAGTGAGCTCTTGATTCCTGAGTTCCAGGCCACTCTTGCTTCCATAAAAGCCCCTGTGACAGTCTAGAAGTTCTTTGATATGAGTTTCCAGAGATTCTCTTGACTTGGGACTTTCTGGGTATGCAGGTCTCCTTAAGAGTGGTGGATAAGGTCTTTCAATATTAAGAATGATGTCAACTTCATGACCAATAATTGCTCCTAGGGGTTCTTTGTCTGAAGAAAATGCTCCTTTGTTGTCATAAAAAAGGGAAGAAAGTTCATTTTCTTGTTTATCAGTCAGATGAAGGCTTATTTCAGCCTCCCTCAACTGTTCATATTTGAATATTTCCAATTCTAAGTTGACTGTTGATACTTTATTTACTGTAATTTGTCTTTTAAATGGTAAAAAGGCAAATTTCTGATGCTTATTGTCTCCAATAGTAAAGTATCTGTCTTTGTTGTTATGAAAATCTATCCCATACATGATTAAATAGTCATTTCCCAATATAAAATGGGTACTAGAGCAGTTTTCCATAACAACAAATTCAACTGTGATTCTTAAAGTCCCATTAATGTGTGGGAATATGAGATTGGTCTCAAAAATTCCTAATGCTTTCATTGGACTACTTGAACTATTGAATTTTATACCATCAATTGGTAACAATTGGTCTTCAAAATTTGGAACACAAGTCTTAAGAAAAGATTTACCAACACAAGAGCAGAATGCTCCTGGTTCAAGCAAGAGCTTAGTGGGCTTGTTGTAAATCACCACTTCTGTTATACAGGAGTTACCAGCTGTATAACCTTTCCCCCTGTTTGGTTTTGTTTTCATAAGCTGTGCATCTTGAACTTTTGATAAATCAAGTTGACCATTGCTCAATTGTGGCAAGTGGGAATAAGATTCCATGATGTCAAAAGTGGCATTGATATTCTCTATATCTTTTGAATATTCAGAAAATATTGATGACTTATCATCTGAATTGTTTTCAATTATGTCATCTTTTTCAACATAAGGTTCCTTTTCAATATCAATTTCATTGATTTTCCCCCTTTTTGGACATGTATTGGCTAGATGGGTGGTGCTTTGGCAAATATGGCACTTTCTGACTGTATCTGCAGATTTATACTTATTATTAAAATTTTCTTTGGGGTTTTTGTCCACAGAATCTTTCCAAGGTGTATTAAACCTTGTTTTGAGATTCACCCTGCTAGAACCAATTTTGGTTCTGGTGGTTACTTCTTCTAATATATTGATAATATCCTCTGCTGAATATTTTTCAGTAGTCCTGCTTTTGACAGCATGATCTAAGCACCTCCACATTGTCTCGGAATCTTTCTGTGGATCATAAATTCTGACATGTCAGGGTATAATGCTGCTAGCCTGTGCTTTTGTTGGAAAAACCATGGTAAAGCTCTGTCTTTATCAGCATTAAATTTGGAAGATTCAAAGGCTGTTTCCACTTTGAATCTCCAAGCATCATTGGCCCATTTGTTGATAATTTGGGTTTTCCAACAAGTCCAACTTTGGTGTCCATGTGCTTGTCTTAATTTGATATACCATCTGTGAGCTGATCTGGTAAACAAGGTGTTAAATCTTGCTGTTACCAATCTTTCTGGTAATTCAAAATCTTCTTTGATCATTTCAATTACTCTTATGAATTCCATATGGTCATATTCTCCTTCACCACTGAAGTGAGGCCATTCTTTAAGTTTTGGTACTTCTCTCAAAAGTGCTTGGCTCCTTGATGGTTCCAAGTTATGAAAAGAAGTGGATAATTCATTCTTTAACTGTGAATTATCAGGATACAATACTTGTGGATTTGGAATCCTTGTTCCTTCATTTTGATTCAGAGGTGTAGACATTCTTGGTAAGGTGTTCAGTATTTGTTCAATATCATTCATTTTACTGTTGCTACACCTTTGGGAATTCCTGTATTCATGTTGGAAGGCTTTTATTAAGTTTATTACTTCAATTTTATACATTTCTTTTTTATGTGTCAGTTCTTTCCATAATTCTGTCTGTCTTGTATTATCAGCAGTGACTTCATTCAATTTCATTGATAATTTTGATACTTCTTCTGGTGAAGCATCAAAATGCTTTTTCAAGGCAATGGTATATGTCTTTACTTCAGTAAATGAATTTGAAATTTAATGAAGGACTTTCTTGTTATCTGTCTTGATAATATTAATTGCTTGCTTAATTCTTGTTTCAATTATGTCATCAATATTGAACTTAAAATATTTTTCTGTTAACTCTTTAATAATGGTAGATTGTTCATTTAATTTATTGCCAAAATAATTATTATTATTGGAAATTTTAATTGTTCTTAAAGCTTTTTCAAAACACATAAGTGTTTTATTAATTTGGCACAGACTCAAGTTGTTTTTTTTAATGTTGTTATAAATGGTTTCATTTTTATCAGAAAGATGTTTTTTCACGTCATTTATAGCTTCATACAACTCTGGGATGGAATCAAATATATCAGAAATCATTTCTGGAATCTTAATCTGGCTTCCTCCTTCTTCTGTAATTCCATCATGGTTCTGGCCATCTGAAATACATTTTCCATGGCATCCTGCTGAATATTTGGAATCCTGTATCCCTGGCTGTAAGGCTTTGGGGCTGGTGCCTTCCCTTTGCCCTTGTTTTGAACTTGTGGCTGCCTTTTCATGTTGGAATTGCTGTTGCTGGCCACTGGGGCTGGTCTTGGCACTTGCTTTGGTGGTGGAGGGTTTTTTTTCCTCCATTCTGCTGTTAAAAGCATCATATTCTTCTTTTCCATCAATGGATGCCATCCATTGAGTAACTTGCAAGTTCTGGGATGACCCAGGAATTTTCTTACAGTTAGGTATGAGTTCATGCAGTTTTTCCACAGATCTGAAAGGATCTGGTACTCTTTGTGCTTCAGTGCATTGTTGTAAGCCTTCTGGCTGGCTTTGTAAATGTCCACTGCAGCTTCTTGTGGCGGTGTAAGCTCTTTTTGAAGGTAAAATAGTGTCATCAGCTTCAGAATTGGACAATTTATTGTTGTTGAAGTCTTCTACTGATGCTTGTCCTTCTGTATCTGATTGGCTTCTGCCATAATAACGTCTATAACCTTTTTGGAAGCTTCTTAAGGGCTTATAGCTTGCTCCTGATCTGGTTGAAGGAATTTTTTATGATTAAAAAGGTTTTAACATAGTGATTTTATGTAAAAAACTTACTATTTTCCAAATTTTTAGCCTTTTGAAGACTATTACTGATATCCAAGCTGATCAATCCAGAAGAAATTGGCTCTTGTTGGTTATTCTGAGTTATAATAACAGTGCTATTATGGTCAGAAATCACAGTGCTTGCAGGAATAATGATAGTAACTGTGGAGGCTGTTTCAATATTTTCTGGTCTTACCATGTTTTCAGACACTAAAATTAATGAAAAAAGCCAATTAATTAAGTAAAAAAAAGGTTTTTCAAAAGAGAAATAAAAGATAAAGCCTCACTTATAATTATAAAAAGAAATTCTTTTTTAAGAATTTTTTGAATTATAAGTATTTTTCATATATTTTTAAATTTTTCAATATAAGAAAAATGAATTAAAAAAAGTAAAAAAAATTATGTCACAGGTAAAATATTCCCAATGGGGCCCCCAAATGTGAGGTGTGGATATGAAACTTTGATAATATATCAAGTACTTTTCCTGTCCTCAAAATTTGTATAAGGTAAAATTATTTAAAGATGATAAGAAATAGTATTTTTAAAGAGAAAACACACAAATTTTATTGTTTTCAACTTTATAAGTATAAAAAAATAATATAATAAAAAATTTATTGTTTTACCAACAATATAGATTTATCCAAAAATACTCTACAAGAGATATTTAAGGCTACAAAAGAAATTTCTTCAAGAGCAATTTCAATTGGAATTGATTGAGCAAAGGACTGCAAGAAATTAATTTAATAGCAAAGTCTTTAAAAAGATATTTAAAGGATAAAAAATCCCAAAAGTGACAAAGTTAACATTGATGAAAGATGCTTTAATTCACTTTTGGGATGGTTCAGGGGTAATAATGATTATAATATTTACAAACAATTATTATAGTAATTCCTTCACGTGGCTTAAAGGTTTAAAATGATTTTAAAAAAGGTGGTTGGAATCTTTTATTGATTGTTTTAACAGTGTTTAAACTAATTTTAAAAGGAAAAGATTCTAACATGAAGAGAAAAGTGGGGCAAAGAAGACATTCTTTTATAGCCATCAATTTTCTTACTCCAAAAGTAAAATTTACTCTTGAAAGTCTTTAAAAACAGTCTGGCAACAGAAAAGCCAATTATGGCATCATTGAACCCTAGTTTAGACCAAAAAAGGGCTGGTTCAAGCCATTTTTTGCTATTTTTAGCCATTTTAGACCCTTAAATCAGCCATTACTATAGCAATACCTGGTCTAGAGCCTTCAAAACACGTTAGAATGTGTGTAAGAGGAGTAGAAGCCAGTTAAAACTGTTTTTACTAACATTGTTTTGACTTAAGGGTAGTTTTACCCTCTTGGCAGAAGTTAAAACTACCCTGGTGGGTATCAAAACCTCATTATCAATTGAGTCACAGACCCTGTGACTCAATTCCAGGCCAAAAGTAATGATCTTTTGTGTGGATTTTGACATCCCATGCCAGTTAGCAAGGAATTTGGGGGTCTAGCTCCCCCTTAGAGCTAGAGTGTCTTTTCCCCTCCAGAATTAATCTTTCCAATTTATTTTTTCTTTGATTTTTCATCATGTAATTCAATTGGGTTTTTAATTACACATCTGTAATAATTGATATCTCATATGTAAATTAAAGTTCACTTATGTAATACATGCGCACATTTTGACATTTCAATTGAAAATACTTCAATTCCTCATAACTTCTAAACTAAACACAACACCTCAGTTTTAACACAAAAATTGATGGTTAACACCATATGTGGTGTGAATTAGATTAAGGTTTTGAGGATTTTCATACTTTTGTACAAAAATACTAAAAACTTAATTTAAGCTTATTTAGAATTGAGTTACAGAAATTTTATCCAGAGGTTACCCCATTTTATGTTTTATGAGGAATCCAATGGTGTGATAATTTCTTAATGTTTATGGGTAAAAATTTATAACATATTCTATATAACCTTTTACCAAAAATATTTTAATTTCATAATTTTTATTAAAAATTCATTTTTACCCAATTTTTACAAGTAAAAATGTATTTTCATAATTTTAAATTTTATTGTAATTTTATTTTTAAATTATAATTAAATTTTGATTTTGAAATATAAATTTGTATTTATATTTCAATTTTTTATTTTTATAATATAAATAAATTTATCCTATTTATATATGTATCTTAATTTATGATTTGTGGTCTTTTGGATATATTAAAATACCTCTAAGGCTCACATTGGTGTTCCAAGGGATTACTCCTTAAAGAGATAATCAAGCATAAGTGGGAATAGAGGCCTAGAAATCAGAGAGGTTGAAGTTGTTCAAAGTCATAAGACATGGCAAAATGAACCTTCCTACACCTTCCAAAATGCATTCCAACAGCAAACCTCCAGGAATGGCTTGCATAGAACAGTTTTTTCTAACCCATCAAATATTCAAAGAACTTCTCCAATTGAGAATGAAAGACAGGGAATTCAACCTAGAGTTCCACTAGAAAGAACTTGTAGAAAGTATTCAGAAGATTTCCCTGACAGAGATATTTTTCAAAGAACTTATCATAGAAGAGAAATTGAACCAGAGATAACATACTCTGACTCTTTCAGGCTCATAAGTAGTGGTAACCCGACCAGACTCCCTAGTGGCTTCACACCACTCAGGCACCAGCAGATCAGTGACCAAGAGTCACCATACTTTCCAATCCCAAGTAGAATCCAGGAGAGGAAGAGGATAATAGGGAAAGAACAAGACTCCTTTCAACCAGAGGCAGAAATATTCAGATTGTAGGATTCAGAAATTTTTGTACCTGCCAAAAGAAGTACAAAAAAACAACAAACAGTTGTAAGTACTTCTAATGAAGCTAGCAGCCCTAGAATAAGGAATAATATCTCTATTCAGATTAAACAAAATGTTGTGACCCATGAGAGTACCATAAGTAGTAATACCCTATGGTTGCAATTTTCCCAATTTGTAGAATAAACTAAAAAGGAGTTTGAAAAACTCCATGAAAACATTCCAAGCTTACAAGAGGTTAATACCTTACAAAGCAAAACTATTAATACCCTTCAAGAGGACTATACTAGATTAAGTAAAGCCTCAGAAGAGACCAAAAGAAGACTAAATCAAGTCTTAGAGGAGCAAAATAACCGCAAAAGGGATAGGGAATACCTGGACCAAGATATTGACAAATTGTTCATTTTCTTCCAAAGAATAAAACCCCAAGCACAAGGAAATGTTTTGGATAATCCATACCACCACAAAGACATCAAACCAGATGCCTTGTTGGAGAATAAGCCAAGAGCCCCATCACAATATCAAGATGGATAAAAGATTATTATTCAGAGAAGTAAGCACTGAAACAGATACCAGAGTCCTCAAGCTGGCCACAATTCTCTGGTGTAGGAGAACATTATCACATGAAACTCATTGATTATATTGATAGACTCTTCATTGATTTTCCAAGCATGCCAGACTACTGGATAACAGCTAGACTGAACACAGTATTGAAAGGAAATGCTAGTATATGGTATACTGAAATGAAAGATATTCATGATAGAAGAAACTGGCCATGGTGGAAGAGCCAAATAATACAAAAGTACAGAAATGATACATGGATATGGCATAAAACCCTTTCATTTGGAAATGATAGATACACATTGGACAAAGATCCATATGATTTGTATCTGAGACAGTCAAAAAGGCTAATAGCCATTGACCCTCACATAACAACGGAAATGAGACATCGAAAACTGTTGAACAAACCACCAGGAGACTAAGAGAATGTAGTAAAATGAAGATGCTCCAAAGAATCCACCTTGGATGAAATCTTAACTACTTTTCAAGAAGTAAGGATTAGAGCATCTATTGGTAGATACAATTCCCATAGTACTGGTGATAACAGGGAGAATCCAACCCTGTAATACAAAGAAGCTTATGATTCAGAATCTGAAATCACAACTGTGAATCACCCAATCACTATGCAGACAATTTTCCCAAAGACAGGAAAGAGATATTTTAAAGAGAGAAAGAAACAAGAAAAGACCAAGTAGGTCATGAATCTGACTCTGATAGTGTGGGGAATGGCTGTGGAAATAATTCATACAGTTAACCTAACCCCAATGAGGAAGATTTGGTGGTATTTAAGAACCATGGAAGATAGGAGATTGGTTCATTCCACTTAAAAAGAAGGAAACCAATGACCAAACATGTGGATGGTTTGAAACATAAACCACCAGACAGAGAGGGTATTACCACAAGAAAGCTGTTGGCTCAAGGTCACATATGCCACACTAGTACCTCAATGAAGACAGGAAAGTCTCATCAATTATGAGCGTTTTTTTAGAGGGAGAGTACGTCAGCCTGTGACTCAAAACCAGAGCACAAGCATTACTACCAGAATACCATAAACCAATGGTAAAGCCAAGATACCACCAAAACACAAGGCTGAGCCAAACCAGCTAAAAATGCATAAAAAGGAAGAGAAAACTCACCTTTTTCCAAATATGAAATTTCCATAATCATAGGACAAAGAATAACAAAGTTATTCAAGCTCAAAGCAGTTGCTGAGCATAAACCTTAATTTTCCCCTCTCATCTAAAATCTAGAGGAAGACGCTGAACCCCACTTAATGGGTATTCAAATTTAATCTCCCAATCAGGGCTATTCAATGGTACTAGCCAAGTTGAGCTAGCACCAGAACTATAGAAGTTATGGCCAAAAGAAGGTCAGATAAGGGTGAATAAAATATTCTCCTCTTGTCCAACTTCTGCAGTTTTAGTGTGAAATAACCAAAGTGGGGTATTTTTGGAAAGAGCACAATAAGGGCTATCTGATAGTGCTATCCATTTCCCCATATCTCATATAGAGCAAAATGTTTGGGGAAAACAAGTTCCATACAGATTTCAAGATAATCATATATTTGGATAACTAAAATTGAACATGGCATAGCTTTGCCATATTTAATGTTAACCATGCCAAATGAGGTGCCATTGTTTAGATCCCATTCAGGGATGCACAAAGAACCAACTTTGAGCTCAATATCTTTAAAAAGGACAAAGCTATAGCAGCTTCAAGGTCAAAATTCCACATTTAGACCAATACAGCTTTACTGTGTTATACTATCCCATAAGTATTATTATGAAGTGTCAAACAGACAAATAAGCTTGTTTATGCTTCAATACCTCATAGTTCAGTCAAATACAGGGGTCTACACAGGTTCTGTATAGCTTCTGACATGTCAGAAGCACCTGAACATACCTGTAAGCTCCCTCAGTGGAAATTTTCACCCTGTATAGGGTAAAAATGACAACTTGTGGTTCCAAAGCCACATTTCCACCCAATAAAAGTCTCTATTGAGTGTTTAGAACCACAAACCAGCCCAAAGTAGTGAGAATTTTCACTCTTTGGTCATGTGCAGAGGTAAACAACCTCCCACTACCCCAGAACAAGATAAAAGGAGGCCAATCCATCATCCTTTTCTTAGTATTCTTACATGGTATAGCTTCTTAAAGAAGTGGTACCCTTAGAATTAAACAGGTATAATTATAATTTTAATTATTGCAGGGTTTATTATTGTAAACCCACAGGTAAACACTGCACCCAGGGCTATCAATAGCACTCACCATCACTAAATTCTTTTAGTATAGCCCTTTTTAACCATCTCATACTTAATTAATCATCATTATTTTGGTTTCACACTCAGAGTTATAGCTTTTATTCTCATTTTGAAGCTATATCATAGAGTTACCCTGAAAAAAACCATGCATTTTTATGTAAAAAATGCCTGTGGATCAGAATACATTAAAGTTAAAATGTACTTGACATTTCATGGTTTCATTATAAAAACATCAAAAGAGATTCAACAAAGCTTGAAATACAAACACATTTCATGTTACGAAATTATCAAACATATTAGAGTGTCTTTGTTTGCAATTATTCGATTCATCTTATGTTCAAGTGATTTGAACTAATCACCACATACAAACTCTTTTCTGTTTTATACTTAGGTAATGTATAAGAATACTGAAGGATTGAGTAATCTAATATCTAATTTGTATCCAACTTGACTACAACCCAGTGAGTGCAAGCAGGTTAGACAAAGGTTTGAGCCAAATTTCAATGAGGATAAAAATAATTTTCATCCTAAGTGCCAAATAAAGTGAAAAAGAACACACAAAGGCTTTTAGGAGTTATTTATTAATATTATGCCTTATTGATCCATAAATATTTTGAGAAATGGGCACAATTTTTGCTCACTTAGAAGTTTATTCAACTATTTAAAAGATAATTCCAAATAGTACTTTGATCTTCTTTGACTTTTATATTTTAAAGCTTCATACCAAGTGTTTTCATAAATAAATAAAAATTTCATAATATTCCAAACTCTTATATAGAGCAATTTATTATAATATCACTCCCTTTAAATTTGAATAATATACGATTTAAAGAATTCTTTACATAAACGTTATTTCAATTTCTGAAGCTAGATAGTAAAGCTATTATATCTTAATAGTCCTTTACACTTGATTAATAATTAAACATGGACTTAAAAATTAAATTCAATTACTTCCACCCTTTTTTGTCTCAATCAAGAAAACAAAAGAATAAACCCAAGCTATTACAATGAAGTTTGTTTGCATTTTTCTCCCATTTGGTAAAATAAGCTTTGAAAAACAATATTTTTAAAGATTAAATGGTCCTTTTGTCTATGTGGGAACATAATTTAGTTTTAAAAAATTGTACAAATTTCAACTCCACATTTCCAGCTTATACCATTTCATTTTTGGAATTAATGATAGAAACAATTTCTGAATTAATTACATAAATCATGCTCATTTTTGAAATGTATAAGTCGTGAATTTGTATGGGCTGAACTCATACTTTGGGAAAAAATTCCAAATCAAAATCTTATACCATATTATGATCCATTGATCAATTTCAATTTTTATAGAGATTTATTCTTAAGAATCTGAACAAAATTTATATCTTTAAGGAATCATTCAAAAAATTCCAGGAAAATTCAAAATTAAATATATTTTTTTCCAACTCACTTTTGGCGGGGTTAATGAATTGAGCATTGACTTTTACAGAGCTCATTTATTCAATTAAATTATGTGAATATTTGAATTGACTATTTTCAATATGTATTTTTGTTTTTGTGAAGAAAAAAAGAAATATATTATCAAAGCTGTTTGGCTATTAGCTAAAGCTGAAGGGTATCAGAATTGCAAATATCTGGAGTGTGGATTATTTGAATCATAGATTTTTCTGTATTTAAGGCTTAAGAAGTACATATCATGACCAAAATATCTTGAATTAAGAAATTTAATGAGCTACTTGAAAAATTTGATCTTGACCACTAGTATTATCTTATTCAATTGATCTAAATATCATTGATGAAAGGTCTTTCAACTTATAATCAAGCATTAATTCTTGATTAAGATCTATTCATTGGAGGTTGAGTTTTTGAATTAAATATATAGCTCTCAAACCTAAACAAAGAATATTTTTGAATATTACTATAAAGCACTACTTAAAGTTTTAAATATTTATAAGCTGAATTACATTTATATAATGGCAAATTTGTTTTCTCAAGAGTGTTGACTGTAGCTGGTGTCCATTAGCTCTCAATAGGTATATAAAAGTGTACCTATTTTTTCCCAGAAAAATTTCAACATGATAAAGCTAATCTATAAATTAAGTAAGATAATTATAGATTGCAAGATATCACTATGGTTACCATGCAATTTTTACTAAAAAAAGAGAAATAGAAAAGAAACGGTGAAATAAATTCCAAAGATTTCTATAAAATACATATTATTCTTTAAAAAAATAAGCATGGGAAAGGGTAATAAGCATATAATTAAATTTTAATTTCATGAAAATAATTACTTACCTTAATTAAGATTTGAGCTTAAAAGACCTTGCAAATTTATTCCTCATTCTTATACTATTTGCACCTTGGTAAAGGCTTTCAATTTAAATAAAACTATTATTCATTTTGGGACTTGGATGATATGAGTGTAAAATTTATTTTTAAAAATTTTTTTTTTGTAGAAGGAGGAGTAACCCATTCACCTGCTTTTCATTTGTAAAAATTATTGTGAGGCTGCCTATTTTTCTTAAAAAAAATGTCAGATATTGAGGAACTGAGTAAAGCTGAATTTCCCCAGAACAGTATGATATAATTGATTCTTTTTAATAGTATAATCTATATAAATTATGAAATATTTCATCATTAAATCTTATCAAGTGATATATCTTCAATTTCTTGATATATTAAATTTAATTTGATATGTAAATAAATATTTTCTGAGCTATAAGAAGTGTAGGATTCTGTCTATCATGGGAAAGAGGTGTGACAGTGATAAAATATTATGTTTTGTGAAAATGAGAATAATAGTTTTTCTCCAGTTTAAAATTATTTCTCAGATTTCAGGGATAAGAGAGATAGAGAAAACTATTCTCAGTGAATGTTTTTTGGGAAATAATACTTTTGAACCTGATATTCCAAAGAAATTCACAAATTGTTTCCCAATTGTTAAAAAAGGAAAATATACATTTGAATTTGAATTCAACTTATCAAATCATGATCAATTAAGTTTTTGCAACAAAGATATTATTAAACATAAATTTTTTTTGTGAATGATAGAAATTAATGATGGGTAATTATTTAAAGAGAAATACTTCTATGCAAATAATTTTAAGGTTGGAAATATTGAGATCTGGTAGAAGAGCTTTAATAGAAAAAATTTTATAAAAATGATTATGGTAAGAGATGGTGAAGGAGAGTATTTTTATTTTTATAAATTTAAAAGAAAATCTTTTGTGACTCATGGTTTCATATTTATTTCAACACACTTGGGTTTTTCTCAAAGAAGGTGGTATAGTGAAGGATTTTTGAGCATTTCCAGAAGATACGTAATTCAATTGATTTTATGAGATGTATTTCTGAACTTGGAAATCTGGCTTGGAAGATTCCCAAATGAAAATAGAAATTTATATCCCAGTATCAAGCAAGTTGGAAGCTGGGTTGGACTCACTACCCCTACTGGCAGGGGTAGCTGTTTCTTCATGATTAGTTTTTATGCTAGCTTAATTTGACTAGTACTATCAGATATCCCTGATTTAGAGCTTCAATTTGTACACCCATTTAATGATGTTCTGCCTCTTCCTCCGTATTTTTTATTAGAGGGTAAAATTAAGGTTTGTGCTCAGTTTGTGTTTTGAGCTGGAGTGACTCTGTCATTCCTTATCTTGTTGTTATGGTGGTTGTATCTTTGGAAAGAGGTTACTTTCCTCTTCATTTGTATTCCCTTTATGATTATGTTTTAAACAAGTCACTTTTAGTGGGAATTATTGTGGTACCATTGGTTTATTGTATTTTTGTGTCACAATTGTGCTTTGTTTTTGAGTCACAGGCTGACAGAAAGTTTATCCAAAAATGATATAAATGTCAGGCTGGTCCTATTATAAGGTGATAACAATAGTATAGACAGCTTTACCTATGACTGTGACACAGATAATAAGTGTTAAAAATATTTAAAAATAGATTATAAGGAATTCACTATAAAGAAATAGTGGTGGTGAGTGCTATTGAAAGCCCTGGATGCAGCTTTACCAATGAGGTTATTATAACAAATTCTAAAATAATTAAACTTACAATTATACCTGATTATTTTCCAATAGTATAGCTGTTGGTAAGCAGCTTTACTATGTAGGAATTCAAGAGAAGGATAGAGACTTCTCTTTTGAGAAGAGAAAGGTCCCTTTTTATCCTGAAACTGGGTGGAATGACCATTAATCCTTTCCACATAGGAAAAATGAAGATATTTTCACCTCTAAGTAAAGGCTTGTGACTAATAAACACCCTTTATACCCTTTATTGGGCTTAGTTGTGGCTTTGAAACCACATCCATGAAGTTTTCACCAACACAGGGTGAAAAATTTCATTTGGGAACCACATATCCTTCTTCTGACATGTATGACACATATAATGCTGTACAAAATCTGTATGGGGACCCCATACTGTCCAGGCTCTGAGGTATTGAAGGATGAAGAGGCTCCTGGATATAATTGACACCTCATATACAAGGATATGGGAAAGTATCCCACAGTAAAGGTGTATTGGCCAAAATGTGGGACTTTAGCCTTAAAACTGCCATAACTTTGTCAATTTTCAAGATAATGCGCTCAAATTTGGTTCATCTTGTATCCATAGATTATTTATACACAATGGTATTTTATTTGGTATTGGTAACATTAAATATGGCAAAGCTATGCCACTTTTAATTTCCATTATTCAGATATGGAGTTTTCTTAAATCCTGTATTAATTTTGTTTGCTCGAAAACTTTTGTTCTAGATTATTTATGAGAAAATTGATGGGACCATCAGATATCCCTTATTGTTCTCTTTCTAAAATGACCCACTTTAGGTATTTCACACTAAAAAATGTGGAAGTTATATGTGATGTTATTTTTTTCTTCACCTTTATTTGGCTTTATTTTGGCCATAACTTTTGTAGTTTTGAGTCTAGCTTGATTTTACTAGGACCATTGGATAGCCCTTATTGAAAGCTTTAATTTTTACACCTATTCTATGGGGCTCTTCCTCTTTCTCTATATTTTATATGAGAGATGAAACTCAAGGTTTATTCTCAGCTCTTGCTTTGAGCAGGAATAACTTTTTTATCCTCTGTCTTATGGTTATGGGGGCTATATATTCAGAAATAAGAGGTATTCCTCTTTATTTTAATACTATTTGTGAGATATCTTGGCTTGGCTCCATTTTGAGGTTAACTTTCTCTACCATTTGTTTATGGTAATTTGGCTGTCATGCTTGTGCTCTGGTTTTGAGTCACAGGCTTACATTAAATGGAATTTTCAACAATAAAGGGGGAGTTATACAATAATATATTTTTTATATTAATTGAGGACAGGACTGAATAGAACTAAAAAATACTTTTTGTAGATAAAACAAACTCAAAACACAAATGGTGAAAATAAATTGATCAACCCAATCCATGGTTTAAAAAGAGGCTTTAATTAACTTTTTTGGGGTCAGGGGTTAAAATTTGTCAGAGTTAGTCTATGTGGAAGCACTAAATATGTAAATAAAAGCTTAATTATACAAATGTGAGAGGTTAAATATGATCAAATTTCAATAAAAAGGTTCTACTGTTACAAATCAAAAAGTGGTGATGAGTCTTCTGATAACCTACTTTTCAGTAATAATATATTAATTTACAATATGATAGCTACAACAATCAATTATTTGAATTATATAAATACTACTCTAAGGATACCAATGCACTAAGAAAGTTTTACCATGTAAGAATAACAAATACCTGATGATTAGGTCCTTTTACGGTGAGAAAGAGCCTCCTTTTATCACCTTGGTACTGAGTGTCTTTTGAGCACTTCAAATGTCTTCAGAGTGAAAATTTGCACTCTGGAAGCTTATTTGTGGTTCTATACTATCAGTTAAGACATCAGTCACCATGAGCAAAGTGGCTACACCTGACAGCTGGTGTTCCATTTAAAAATTATCTTGGACACAGCTCATACTGAGCTTGGTCCCAGGATCTAATTGTTTTTAAATATTCCTAGGCCTTCTAAGACACTGGAATATTGGAGAATTTTCATGTTTTATATTCTATCCTTTCAATTGGATAGAATAGATCTAAAGAAAATCATATTTTATGTTTTCAGACCTTGTGATAAGCTAAAAGTTGTTTTGATTAGTTATATCCTCTTCATGAAAATATCATCTACTATAACTAATTAACTTTCAAAGCTACATTACTAATTTAAGTAATTCATTTTTCCTTTTTAGGGCCTAAATAAGTCAGGCCCAGGATTGAGAATTTTGAAATAATCTGTTTTTTGAGGGTATTTATGATTAGAATATATTTATTAATATTAATTATGATTTTTTCCTCAAGAGATGACTTGAATAAAAAGATATTTTAATTCATAACCTTTCCTTCATATCCTTTATAATGGTGAATTTTTGATATAACCTAATTATTTTCTATTAAGAAAAAAGATAGTCATAGATTTTTTTGAAAAAAACCTCTAAAAGCAGAAAATATAGAATATTTTTGTCTTTCTTGCTTGATTTAATTGAATTTTTTCAATTCCAGTATTATTTTGGTTGTCCTATTTGGAAGTTTTTTGTCATTACTCATACTTGAACAAAATAATTTTCACCAGGAAGAGTAATATGAATTCTTATTAACAAAAAATTCTTAACTTTTGTTTTTTATGCGCTTTTTCAATTTTTTAATTTTTTATTCATTTTTTATTGATTAAATTATATTTTATCATTTATTGAAGCTATATTTCATAGTTTTTTCAATTTAGAATATATGTATCAGGAGTGTAAAGTAAAAATATAAAGGATCATTATTTGTTACAGTAATGTACAGTAAAGTACATCCTGTAACTGTAAGATTGTCGACGATCGTCAATAATCTTACAGTAGCACGCCTTAATAGCCCCACTACAGCTCTTTTAAATAGAAAATCAATTAAATAAAAATAAATTACCAAATTAACAATATAAAAAAATATTCAACAAATCTTTAAAAAACATTAAGAATATATATCTATATATAAACATAATAATAAGGGTAAAAATACACAATAGAGCTCAAAATAACACAAAAAATATTCTTCTTTAAAATCAGAATGATATATCTTGCTCTTAATTTCATACTGAAAAGTGAAAGGAAATTTACTTTTCATTATGAAAAAAAAACTTACTAATAAATAAAAAACCCCCTCAGCTCAGCTCTCATGAATTTTTATACAATCAATTTTTGAAATATTTTTGACCTTTTAATAAATATTCTGAATGAATTTGAACTTTTTTTTTATTTATATTTTCTTTCTAAACAATCAACATAAGAAATATTTCATTTTGAAATGAAAAACATCATCAGAAGCAATGAGGAATATATTTCTCAATATACTCCTAATAATTTCAGCTTAAAATTTAAAAAAAATGTTCAAATTCCAAGAAATGAGGTCCAAGTCACTCATTATTTGTAAGCTAAATGCAAATCTTACTGATAGAATTAATCTCAAAATACTGTAAAAGAACTATTTAGCCATAATAGTGGTCAAATAATGTCAACATTCAAATAACAGAGTGATTGGTAAATCAAAAAAGGGATAATTAAAATCTAATTATTTCACTGATCTACTCCTAATTTCATTTACAAAAGCATATGATTATTTCTTTAAATGGAAAATAACTTCATAATACGAACAAAAATCACATTCATGGTTTTTATAGATATTGACAGGAAATATTTTGTAAATTCCAATAAAACTAATACCAAAATTTGTTTGAATTTCTTGTAAGACTTTTGGTAATAAGAGGGAGATGCTTGATAGGTGATTGAGACCACTCTTTGAATCTAGTTGGACATGGCTTAGAAGTGATATGTGTATAGCCTCAAGCTTACTTTCAAAGCACTTGAATATTATTTCTGTCTACTCTCCTTCCAGAATACTAATTAAAGCAATAATTTAAGCACTTTTTTCATCATACATACCAAAATTAGAAATAAGGACTTTTCCCATATTGGGGAATTCAAATACTTCAGTAAGCTTAATGTATGATTCCATGAGACAACCTCTTCAAATAGCCCATTATCATCAGTTTATCATTGTTTTATATAATATCAATTCCTGTGTTTCAGTTTAGATCATTAAAATTTTCATTACTCTCCCAAATAAGGTTTGGAAATGAGTTTTGTAAAAGAGCTTCTTTATGTCAGTTATTTCTTAAGACCACATAAGATAATAATTATTAAAAAACAATTATTTCATTCTTTTCAGAAGTGATTGTTTTTAAATTAATTTCAAAATCCATTTATCAATTCTTAAGCATATTTGATACAGGTGTCCCAAATACCTTTTTGAGATTAACTTCAGGTTGAGAAATTATCAAACAATTTCTTGAATCAATCTTTAAAATCTGATTTTGTTAATTTTTTAGTATTGATACACTCACAAATTTATTTTGGGATAATAGAGCTTTCCATGCTGTAAAAAAAGCTATTACATTGAGGTATCAAGTATAATAATAAATCTCCATTGATACAAATGATTAAAGGTTAGATGGAAAATTAAGTAAACTAACAAATTAATAATAGTTCAAAAATTAATTCAGGAGCAATAAAGCTCAATGGATCACTTTGAACTGGCAAAATATCCAATTTTAATAAAGTTGAGCTATATTTATATATAAAGGTCACCTTCCTCTAAATTGTACACATACTTTTATTTTCTTCATACTTACCATTAAAGTATTAGTTATTTGAGATTAAATAACCTTTTTGATAGAAATCCCACCCTCATTTAATTGAAATTAAAATGAAAAAAAAAACAAAAGGAATAATTAGAATATATATTTTCTTTTCTAATATTAAAGTAATACACTATATAGAAATGGTTGATAATAATAAACTATATTTTGAAAGGAATACAAAAAGTGATATATTAATTTATTTTAAGGAGGAAAAATCTTAAAATTTCAAAGAAGAAATGAGAGATATTTTGTATGTATATGAGTAGTATCTAAGAAATTATTAGGCTATATTTTTTGTCTGAAGATCTCAGTTACTCTTAATTTAACTTTTGGGATCTTACAATATAAAAAACTCATCAGCTATAAAATAAAGCCCAAATATTCTATAATAAATTCTTATATATCTCATCTATAAGTGACCAAATTCACTTTAAAGAAGTTTATGGGATGAAAAATTGGTAATATTAATTTAGGAGTTATTGAATTTGGTTAAGATTTGATTTATTATTAATCTGTGTACTTACACTTCAGAGGTTTTTCCAATTTTCAATATATTATATTACTGGAATAATAAGAGAAAAACCACTGATATGATCTCTTTTTAACTACAAATTTTAATCATCTAAACCAAATTGATTTTGAGATATCAATTCTATATTTTGTGATGCATTAAAATATTCTCAATCTCTTCAGAGTATTTTCGCTTAACTTAGAATCCCTTTCAACGGAAAAGGGTTCAAATGTGAATAAAATACAGCTATTTAGTACCATAGATTATATATAGATTAGATTTATAGTCTTATTTGAGTATACACCTCAAACATTGATTTGTTTTTAAATGAACTAGTTCTAAGTAAAAAGAAAAATTATTTTGAGCTTAAAATGAGAATTATTCCTTTGAGACTAATTTTTTGAATTATTGAGCTTTGAAAAGCATGAGGACAAAGTGAGATTGATCCAAATGAACTCAAGCTTTGTGGCTTGCATATGTGGCTTTAATTTCTTCCAAAACTTCTATTTCCTACCTGAATCCAAACCACATCCACTTTCAAATTCCAAACGCAGCACCTACTGTCAGGTGTAGCCACTTTTCTCATGGTGATTATAGTCAGAATTGTGGTTTTGGGAACACAAATGATCATTCTGGATCAATAAAGGGTGAAAAAACTTGCCACATGACATTTAAGCACTTTTATTACACATCCATAGTGTCCCTATGATCAATATTAGGAATTCTTGGAGGTTTCCAGCTTTAAAATGCCATCATATGAAGTGTAATATCAGTTCTGAATGGTACAGGTTTGGAAAAGACTAGTATTGGTCAGAAAACCTACAAAGAAGATGTCAAAATTCCAAGAGCAAGAATTAAAGGGATTCATTATCTCTTCAATTTGGTATTATTCATGTTCACCCTTCTCATAAGTAGGTAAATTTATAGGTTTTTCCAGATTTTTGTACATAAGTGTGTGGCTTTAAAAACTTCCAGTCCATATATCTCTGTTAATCGTGAAGGTATTATAATCTCAATGATACAGAATTTCAGATTTTGATGAGATCTACAATTTTCTATACTTAAAATTACACCTGTATGAATATATGGAAAAGATAAATGGGTTTCTTTATATTACTATTTTCAGAAAACATGTATTTTGATAAGAAATCTCTTAATCAATATCTATTGGCCAATTTTTGAGATACACATGTATAAACTATCTTAAATTGAAGCTCTAATTTTAATTTCTGATATGGATATACTTTTGTTGAGATCTTTATAATTCCTCTTAGATGTTTAAGGGGGCTTCTTTAGCTTAAAGGTGTGAATATGGTATTTCTTGAGCTAGGGGTGCTACCGAAAAATAGATTAAACCTTTAGATATCTCTCACTCAGAGCTTTAATAATAGTACCATTTTGATAAATATGAATTAAATATGAATAATTAGGATGAGAGGTGAAAATAAGGTTTTTGCTTGTTTGGTATTAATCCAATCTGCAAGTGGCTATGTCTTTTCTAATTCTTATCTAATTTGTACAATAGTGGTATATTCTTAATTGAGGAATTTTCCTTTTTCAATTATACCTGTATGAACTGTATTTTATTAGTAATTTTCATACCATCATTTACAGTATTTGGATGTCATTCTGGTGCTCTGTTTGGAGCCACAGCCTGACAAAAGGATTATATGAGCTAAGAATAATCATTATAATTACTTTTTAAAGCATTACAGGGTTCCAAAGTTATTAGAATATAATTATTAAAATATTTCTCTAATTTTTCCAAGAATTATTGTGCTACATATTAAAGCAAAAATATTCTAGCAATAAAAGAAAAGAGGATACAAAGAAGACATCTATACTACCAATTTTCTTTAAAAAAATTAACAAAAAATATAGATAATTTGGATAAATATATTACAAATTTTAAATTCAATTATGACACCATGAAACCAATTTTTGTAAAAAAAAGGGTGTCTTTTTACTCATTTCAGCACTAAAAACAAGCCATTACTGGAGTGATAGTTTTTTTATAATTCTAATGCACATTCCAAGATGCATTTTAACACCACTGTAAGAATTTAAATTTGTTTTTATAGAGCTCACTTTAGCTCAAGGGTAGTTATACCTCCTTGGAAAAAAGTTAAAAATGACATTTTTGATCTAAAAACCACATAATTAAGTAAGTCACAAACCCTGTGAGACATAATCAGATTTTAAATGGCTTTAAAATTCCACAAACAGAGTCAAGAATTTCATGGGAGTCTTGTAGCCTTTTATCTAATATTTCTTTTTTACCTAAAAAATGAATTTTCCCATTTATTTTTGTTTATTTTCTCTGATATGTCTTATAATAAAAGACTTTATCTTTAATTAAATTAGAAATTTACAGTTCACAAGTTTGAATCTCAACTCCTAAATTGTAGATAAAAGTTCAATTATGTAATAAATGAACACATTTTGACAAATCTCATGAAAGTACTATAGTTTCTTTTGATAAAAAAATGATTGTTTCACTCACATTTTGGGATAATGAAATTGAATTTTCATTATTTCAAAAATTCAATAATGTTGATCCTCAATATTTAATTTAATCTTATCTAAAGCTTAGATACAAAAATTTTACCCACAGGAAACCCACTGTAAAGCTCCTTTGGGAATCCAATGTTAAAATGATATTTATACTCTTTTCAATCAAGAATAATTATAGATTAAGATTTATGAAAAAGAATTCCAAAAATTTACATTAAATATTTTTCTTTGCTTAAATTTTCTGAGAAAAACTCTATTTCTTTTTTCCTCTTAATTTTACTAGATTTTATATCAAAATGATAATTTTACTTTAATTTTCTTAATAATAAAATCTCCTTTTTTTAGAAATAAACGATTTTTATAATTTTGATCTAATATTTGTGTTCATTTTTGAATTTTAAGGTACCTATACATCTCATAACTTCAAAATTGATTTTCTTTTATCTTTTTTTGCAATTATTTACTTTTATTATTATTATTATTTTTCAAAAGATATTTTTCATATATTTCTCAAATCTCTATGATCAAATGATCAAATTAATTATAAATTCAAAGTTTTTAACATTCAAATTAATACTATTTATTATGTATAGAATCTCTATTTATACATGTCATAAGATTTTCGTCAATTCATCTTATTAATTGATTTCTTATAAAGCCATATAGTAAGTCACACTCATTCAAATAATTCACAAGAACAAAAATTAAATGAAATTTATAAAAAAAAAATATTCTAATTGGTCACTATTCCAGAATTATGCCTTGATTTAGTACTTCACCTTAGTTGACATCTTAATGATTTTTAAGGAAATTTCTTGTGAATTAAATAACAGAATAATTCAAGGATAAAATCCATTTATAAACACAAAGTATCTCCTCTTCGCAAAAAACAACGTACACCTAGATCATTTTTAGTCCAAGATGCTAATTTCTTATAAATTTTTATTATTTGAAATTTATTCCAAAATTCAATTCAACTTTTTTTCTCAACCATTTTCCAAGTAGACAACTTTTAATATTGGATAAAGAAATTCCCAAAATCTCACTTTACTCTCTATAAATCAAGTAACCAGATGGGGAAATGATAAAAAACTCAACTTATTTTTAACTATACCATCTATGGAGAGATTATTTAAATTTTAGATATGGGTCATTCAGTTTCCAAATTTGGGTTAGGTTTGGGAATTTAACTTACACTTTCAAGGCCCCTCTTTTCTCCTCTGTTAGTTTACTTTTCATTCCTGTGTTATCAATTCTTTAAGAAAATTTATCACTCTCTGTGCTTTTTCATTAAATTAATCTTTGTATTGAATCCCAATTTATACATTTTTGTTTCATTTTCTGACATGACCAATGTTATAGAAGCTCTTACTTATTGATTTAGAATTAGTTTTGACCACTCTTTTATTTAAATTTTCGTTATTTTCAATTTAACAAATTCACAACACATGATTTTTTCTGAATCATCAAGTATAATTTCAATACTTTGAATTAAATAAAGGGTCACTTTGTATTAAATTGAAGTAATTTGGTTTTTTGATTGAAAAGCTAGATGCATCTCACAATTATACATTTCACTCTATCAGAAAATATGTAAGATTTAAAAAACAAAATTTAAAAATTCAAAGCATCAATATGCCTTTGATTGTCTTTCTCTACCTATTCACTAAAACTTTGAAGATGTTTTTATATTATTTACTACTAGAAAAAATTAAGAAATTTCTAGACTGGCTCAAATTGAGCCTCTTTATTTTAACTTGTGGCATTTCATATAAGCAATTTCAAGCTTGAGAAACCTTTTATTTGTTTATTTTTAATTATTTGAAACAAGATTTTCACAAATATTTCTTTTGAAATTTGAAGAGATATCAGATTCAATTTTTTTTTTCAAAGTAATCATTCTTAATTTCAACCAAATATTTCATAAAAATCTCAATTATAATAAATTTCTTTCAAGAAAAAAAATAAATAAATGAAAATTTATATAAAAATATAAAAAAATAAATAAATAATTTTTCTTATTATTTCAAAAATTATAGTTTTTTGACAATTTTAACTTTAATTTGAATTAAATGAAAAAAATAATAATTAAAAAGTCTTTTTATTTACATCAAAATTTAGAATATTTTTCTTTGTTTTTTTCTTCAAATCCAAAAAAAAAAATAACTAAATAACATACCTTAATTAATCTGAATGAAATATTTGCTACTTATTCCTTAATTATTATTCTTTAAAAGAAACTTTTGAGGAAAAAAATAATTATTAAACCATTTCAAATTCAGTTTTAGAAAAAATAGTAGTTGTTAATTAAATCAACTAATAACAGCACTTTTAAATTTCATTTGTTTTCAAAATCTCATTTGAATATTTCCAAAGTTATTCTTGAAGGAAAATAAGTAAGAATTCATTCATAGTAGCAATTATTATTATTTTCAAAATCCAAACCAAAAAATGATACAATCATAACTTTTGAAATATCTTCTGTCTCGATTTGGTAGGATTACAGCTGATGGATGATATTGAGAAACGTACTGTAGGTGGAATTCTTCTTTGAGAAAGTGGCCTGAGCCTCTTTTGAGCTCATGTGATAGATTGTGCCTAAGCCTAAGCTTGATGAATTGAATGTGGTCCCTCCCTAGTCTGCTTCTTACAAAGCAAACCAGTAAATATTTTTAGTTTTTATGGCACCAATTAGGTTTCCAATTCACCCAAAAGTTTAATTTTTATTAATCTTCTCAGCTAATCGTCGGAGTTTTGACAGTGCTCGGTTAATTCACCCACGCCTGGCTTGACTGTATCACAGGGGGGTTCAAGCCCGGCCTGGTCGAATTCATGATCAAGCGTCGCTCTTGACCGCTCTTGACCGATTCAGTCGCTCCCTTCCCTTGAAACTTTATCCCTCCGCCAATCCGCCCTGGTTTGAAATTCTGATCCTCAAATTAATTCTCATCGTCCAACTCAGATTCCTGACTTCATCCATCCATTTAAGACCTCACTCGTTCATCGTCGCTCTGCTACTCACTTTGATTTACATCATATCCATCACAATATCATGTCTTCAGTCCATTTGAAAATTTCTAGTGCGCTAATCAGCTTGGCTGCTATCGTCTTCACTTTGCAATCATCGGTCGTATCGCAAGCTACCTCAGATCAACTATCTAATGTAGTTGCTCAGTACAACAACCTTGTCGGTATCCCTACCATTGTTCTGTTTTGCCGTTGAAAATTGACATCTGGCTGATCTCTTAATCTGTTATTTCCTCAAAGTCTTTGGCTTCACCTTATCCTGATGGCTTCGGTATTCAATTAAAGGTCAGCCTTTTTATCGTCGGCAAGTGCTTTTGAGTGACTCTTGGCATTCTCAACTTACTCATTGGTCGTATAATCAGGCTTCTGCAATCTTGAATGTAGCTTATCCCAGCGGTGTGATTCAATTGGGACATCCTTACTCCGCATCTGGTATGCCAAACTTGCAAGGGTTTTCTCAAAAAAAACTAGAGCTGAAGTCATGAATCGCTTGATTTCAACAGACGTAGCCTCTTTGCCCAAAATTGCTCTCCAAACTGGCTCGGACTCAACCACATTCAAAGCTCCTAATGCTTTTACCTTGATGTTGGCCGATGCTAACGCACTCGGAAACCCAGACAAACAGTTTGTGCCTTTTCAATCACATCCCACATCACATACCATTTTCTTTCGCTTCTGAAATTTGGCTTTTTTCATTTTTATTCTAGAGGAAATTATCGTCATTATCTTGAAAATGGTGCTACATTTGGTGATCCCGACTCTAATGGTACCATGACCTTGAATTCTGGCTCCGGCACAGTGGTCACTTCATATGCGGGACCAGGACCATTACCCAACGAAGGCCCTCATCGATATGCTTGGATGTTGTTTGTCCAGCCATCTGCATTTCAAGCGCCCTCCAATCTTTCTTCAGCCGGTGTCGGTCCAGGACATTGGTATGTTAATGACTATGTGTCCAGTACCCATCTTGGTGACTTGGTAGCTGCTAGTTTTTTCACGGTCGAGTGAGTTTTTTTCCATCCATAGGTTTTTCAACTTGATTTTCTATTCTTCCCTTCGCGCAATTTCAAAACTCACCCGTATCTTTTGTGTAATAGAAATGGACATGCTTCATTCACTCCGAAGCCTACTGCTGTTCCATCTAGCAACAATTCTAATGGTACCAAAACGTCTGTTCCTGTAACTGGTGCCCCCAAGGCCAGTGCACAAAGCGCGGATGCCGGTCGATTGGCTCAAATGAACTTTGCCAGTCTAGTCAAAAGTATCGTGACAGGCTTAGGCGTTGCTTTCTGCGGCTTCATTGCTGCACAGTAGACTATTCACAACCACCTTTGATCACACTTGGCGCAAATTTCTCCTAAGACAATCATCCGCATTCTTGACGTCTCAGTATATCAATCATCGCAACAGTTAATATTGAGTAAGCCTCGAAAATTTATTTTGATGCATTGCTAATTATTTTGTGAAGAGAGATGGCTTTTGATTATCTGTTGAATTGATAAACGAAAGCAATGGAATAAAGTGTATGCCATCATCAAGATTAATGAACAATTGCATGACATCTACCAGTTTTTTTAGTTTTATTTCATAATTAAACTTGAATGATAATTTTCTCTATTTTACCCATTTGATGACCATGTCAAGCCAAGTAATCACAAGTTGGTCATTTGGAGTTTTGATTAAATCCCAGAAGTCATTGACCCCTATGATCCCAGTTCTAAGGTATGAAGAACTGCTCTGGGCATATTCATTCAACATGTCAACCAACACATGGGGATTCCAATACACCCATATTGACTAGTTTTCAGATAATTTGCTAAGTATGAGTATTTTTTTCATTAGAAGCCCATTGTTTAATTCAATCACACAGTTTGGGATCAAAGAATTTAAGCCATGTGAGCAATTGCTCTGTATTTTTTTTGGTCGCTATATATTCAAATTGGGAGGTGTCAAATATACCAAATTCCAGTGACCACTGCATGATTTGCAATCATAAATCCCACATTTTTAACTCGGTCCCCTGGCAATCTACTAAAAAAAAAAGTCAGTTTTTGATTTCATGTATTTCACCAATTAAACCTAACCTCAGTAAAGCAAAATTATTTCAGCCCCTGCATTTCAATCTTGAATATGCTCTCTGAATAGTGCATCCCCAATCACCTACACCTATCAACAACCTCACCAATCCTTTATCAAATTAATTACTCCTCCCAATTTTTTAAGCTTACTGACTACTCCATGGGGCAAAAGAAGTCCAGTTCAAAAAAGGCCCCAGATCTTGCTCATCCTTCAGGGCACTTAACACAGTCTGACTATTTATGTTTTATCAATTGGTTGACACATAAAACAAACTTTGATGCATGTTTTGGAACTAGTGGAGCAACATCAGTAGGATGACCCTTCAAGTAAAAGAAATGGGGTTCACCTGATGGCTATGGAGGTCAATAAAAAATTATGGGATTGCTGAAATATTAGTGTGACTAGTATTGGGGACAGATGGTGAACATATAAAAAACAATCAAAAACCTAACTGAGGCAGATATCACTGAGGAGAATGAGGAAAAAGGGGTGCATAGTATGGCTGAAAAGCTTGAGAGTGTGTGTCCATGTTTTTCAGAAATTGATTCACTTTTTGGTCACAAAGAAAAACTAACAACACTAGCTAGTTGTGAGTCTCAGGTATTGAATGAAAATCCTTGTGAGGGTGAATCAGGTGATCGATATAATGACATAAGCTACCTAAAGTAGCACACAGGGATTTTCTGACATAACAAAATGCTTCAACTCCATGGTGCAAATATTACTGAAGAAGAAAAACTCACAATCACAACTGATACTGAAGTATATGAGGGAGATAAGGTTAGTAAGCTAGCTGATATATCTGAGTTGTTTTTGTGGTTGACATTGTATTTTGGAAAATTAGCCATAGGAGTTAAAAACCTTGTCATAACAAAGAAGAAAGAAGGGCTTAAGCTTCAATATGAATAAGTAAATTGGGTCCCATGGGAGTAATTATGATTTATTTTATTCAGAATATTAAAAAATAATGGAAAAATACTCAAAGATATAGGTATCTGGGAAGCGTTTTTAGATTTATGAAAATTCATTTTAGGTCATGAGGCACATGAAAGTGTATGACTAATGTGGGATAAGAATAAGTGGAATGAGGATAAGGATAAATTCATAATGAAAACATAGAAGCAAATAATCTAAAAGGAAATGTAACTCACATTTGAGAGGGGGAAAACTGTTAAGAGAAAAAAGATTTGAAGTGAAAAACTTAGAATCACAGCAAGAATTTGATATGGTCAAAAAGGAAAGAAAACATGATTTAGAGAAGGAAAAAATGAAGAAAGATATGGAAATGTGTGAAAGATAACAAATAATGTATTTTCCTATTGTGGAATTGAATTCATAACATCCAATTGTGGATCACACAATAGGTATGAATTCAAATTTCAAATTTTTAAAAAAGAAAATTAAAAAAATCATGTTTCAATTAAATTTCTTAATTGATTTCACCCTTAAATTATCAAAAAAAATGAAATAAATCCAGCTTTCCAATTTCAATTGAAAAAATTCAAACTCTGATTTACAGAAAAAAAGTATTTCAATCATCAAAACCCCCCAAAAAAAAACTTAAATTTCACAATCAAAATCCATTTTTCTTCATAACTCACAACTTCTAAAAAAATTGAACTTTGTTTTCCAATTAAATTTATCTTTTTCAACTATTATTAATGAAAGAGAAATTATTCTCATATTATTTGAGGTTTTATTTTCACATTGATTTATTTTATAAACTCATAAACTGATTCATTTTACCTTAATTTGAATTTTTTTTTTTGGTCTAGTCATATTGTGCTCTAATACTTTTTTTTGGTAACAGATTGTGAGTATTTTTTCAGAAGACTTTTTCAAAACAGGATTAACCATGTTATAAAAATTAAAAACAATTTTTAAAGCCACAATCACCATGAAAAAACGGCCATCCCAGCCAGTGGGGCTAGCAGGTCTAACCCAGCTCCAAAGTTCTTTGAAGCTGAGTCTCAACTTTTATTCTAACCTTGATATATTTCTTCAGATACTTTCAGCCACATATTTGGTCATTCAGAATTCCATCAAATTGAAATAATTGATTATGGATTTCATAGGATTTCAATTTGTTTTCTCAAGAATTATATATAAACTACTGATTAATATACTAAAGTGTTGAATTATAATAATTATGAAAAGGGAAAGGCACTTATTTCAAATAGATGTGTGGGTACTCTAATGAGTATTTCATTTAATTTTCTACTTGAAATAATTGAGTTGTTTCAAATATTCCCATGAATTTCAAAAAATTTATACATATATTTTTTTGAAGGTAAAAAAACTTAAATTTATAAAAAAGAGTGAATAAAACAATGGAATATCTTTTAGCTGAATCATCTACCCCACAAAATTTTATTCTTCCCTTCAGAATAATTTAAAAATCTTTGAAGGTAGATATCAAGATGCTTGAATATATTTTTCTATATTTTTTATATTTCTCATATTCATCACTTATCTCCCCCATTTATTTGGAAAGTATTCTTAACACAAGATTTTTTTTAGCTTAGAGCTAAGAATACAAATTGAAAAAAAACCAAGGTTAGTATGGTTTTTTTTTTCAAATTTTTATATGATGATCTTAATTATTAAATGTATTTATTTGAAAGATAATTTTATATTTAAAAAAGAATATAATTAAAGATTATTTCATTTATTTTCAAAAGAAAAATCAAAAAATCAAAAATATTAAATTTATTTCTCAAATTTATCATTATTTTTTCTTATAAGTCTTGATATTCTTAAATTAAAGCCATTTGATAACTTTTTATAATTTAATTAAAATTTTTCTCTTAAAATCCTTAAATTGTGTTGAGAACACCTTCTTTTTAATACCACTTAATAATTTTTTTTAACCAATTATTTATTGTTTAAACTGGAATGAAATATTAGAATTATAATTTGATGGTTCCTGTCACTTTATTTGACCTCCCTCATCTATAAAATCATTTATTTATGTAACAAAAATTTAACTTCAATTTTTTGAGATTTTTCAATATTTAAAATCTTTTTTCAATTGAAGGAAAACAAAAAAAAAAAAAACAAAAAACAATTGCTCATCAAAAATAATTTTAACTTGAAAAAATAATTACAATTTTTTTTTTTTCAAATTTTAATTTTTTCCCTTTTTTTTTTGATTTTTTTAAATAAAGTATTTTGTTTCAATTTGATGTTTTTTTTTTGTTTATTAGAATTTCTTTTTTGTTTTGTTCTTTCTTTTTTTTCAAATTATTTATATTTAATTATTTAAAATTTCTTTTTTTGTATTTTTTTTTTCTGAATTAATTGTTGTGTTTTTAATGATTTTTTTTTTTTTTTTTTTCAATTTATTTTCATATTTTCATTAGTTTTTTATTATTTGATTTCATTTTTTTTTAAATCGTTCATCTGATTTTTTTATTTGAATCTTTAGTTTAGATTTTTTCAAATTTATTTGAAATTTTTTGCCTTAATTTTTATTATTTTTATTTTAATTGTTTTGGATTTTTCATATTTTTTTTATTATTTTTATTTTTAATTGTTTTGGATTTTTTTTTTATCTTTCTTATTTTTTAAATTTTTTAAATTTTTTGAATTTTTTCAATTTTTTATATTTTTTATATTTTTTATATTTTTTATATTGTTTATATTTTTTATATTTTTTATATTTTTTATATTTTTTTATCATTTTTATTTTGATTGTTTTGGATTCTTTTATCATTCTTTTTTTCATATTTTTTGTTGGTTTTTTTGTGTTTTTATGTTTTTATGGTTTCTTTTTTGTTTTTCTTTTTGATTTATTCTCAATTTGTGTTGGTATTTTTGGTTTTATTTGTTTTTTTTTTTGGTTTTTTGTTGGTTTTTTTTGGTTTTTTTCTGGTTTTTTTGTTTTTTTTTGGTTTTTTTTTTGGCTTTTTTCAGGTTTTTTTAGGGTTTTTTTTGGTTTTTTTTGGTTTTTTTTGGTTTTTTTGGTTTTATTGTTTTTTTTTGGTTTTATTGTTTTTTTTTGGTTTTTTTTTTTTTTTTTTTTTGATTTTTTTTTTTTTTTTTTTTTTTTATTTTTTTTTTTTTTTTTTTTTTTTGATTTGTTTGATTTTTTTTTGATTTTTTTTTGATTTTTTTTTGATTTTTTTTTTGATTTTTTTTTCTTTTTTTTTTGATTTTTTTTTGATTTTTTTTTGATTTTTTTTTGATTTTTTTTTTTGATTTTTTTTGATTTTTTTTGATTTTTTTTTGTTTTTTTGTTTTTGTTTTGTTTTGTTTTTTTTTTGATTTTTTTTGATTTTTTTTTGATTTTTTTTGGTTTTTTTTTGATTTTTTTGCTTTTTTGTTGTTTTTTTTTGTCTTTTTTTTTTGATTATTCTTTTTGTTTTTTATGCTTTTTTTTTGTTTATTATTTTATTTTTTATTTCATTTTTGTTGTTTTTGTTATTTTTGTTATTTTTGTTATTTTTGTTATTTTTGTTATTTTTGTTATTTTTGTTATTTTTGTTATTTTTGTTATTTTTGTTACTTTTGTTATTTTTTTATTTTTATTTTTATTTTTTTTATTTTTTTCATTTTTATTTATTTTATTTTTGGTTTATTTTTGATTCATTATTTTTGAATTTTTTTTGAATTTTTTTGAATTTTTCTTGAATTTTTTTCAGATTTTTTTTGAATTTTTCTTTGAATTTTTTCAATTTTTGATTGATTTTTTTGATTATTTTTTTTTGATTATTTTTTTTTGTTCCCCATTAAATTTTTGAGAGAAAAACAATGAAAGCTCAGAAATAAAGGGAACAAAAGAAAATCAATGCCAAAAATGAAAAACACAACATTACAAACCCCCAAGAAATCCAAAATGCAGAAAAAAGTTCTCAAAAAGTGTACCACAGTTTACATAGAATCGTTATTATTTTGAATGATTTTGATGAACTATCAACATATCTCACAAAGGAATAAAATAAACATATCAGAACTCATATTTTGTAAATATTAACCTATTTCAACATACCACAAGAGCAAGAGCAAAATTTCAAAAGGGTGTTGGTAAACCCACATAAGCTTTTGATAAAAACACATAAGCTCTTTCATGTTTTTACCAATTTATGGCCAAAACACATAAATGATCTATTTTTTTGGAAAATTCCTCAGGCTCAGTTTTGAGGTTTTTTTATTCTTTTTGCCATAATTTTTCTGACATGGGATGTCAAGATCCCCAATTTTTTTCATTTTTTTGTTTGTCAAATTTCTCAAATTTCTCCAATTTGGCAAAAATGCCATATTTTTTTTAAAACATTAATTTGAAATTTTCCCACTTATAAATTTCCTTCATTTTTAAAAAAATTAAGGTTTCAATCTTGACAATAAAAAAATAGAAGCCCATAATTTTGGGGATTTTTTTTGGTGGGACAAGTGAAGGCCCAAAAAGGTGTTTTTTTCCAACATTGTTTTTTCATGTTTGTAATATGACTATTTTTAAGTACAAAAGTGCCCCATTTTCATGAAAAATGAGACTGAGATGGGATTTAAGCAATAAATAGGATTGAGGAGGGGGATAATTTGCATAAATTGTATATACAAAAATCAATCAACCTGATTCAACACCCAAAATAGTGGGTTTTTTCTGAGGGGGGGGAATATTGGACAAATATAACATCCTGTGTTTCTTAACTTTAGCTGCCCACCCTAGGGCTTGGGGTTGGGCTGAAATTCTCAATTCACAGTAATGGGGGGACTGGATCAACTCTAGAAATGATGATATCCAATGGAACAAAATGGGAAACACTATCCAAGAAAGAGATGAAAATGGGTGGATTATGATTTGGAGGACAGAAATAAGGGAAAAAAAGAGAAAGATTGGACTGTGGAATAAAAGAAAACTGGTACTTGATACTTATTTGAAATTGGATCCCCCATATCAGGCATGGACATCAACTTGCTCTTTGGAGCCTGGCCAACATCTTCATATCACTCAATTCTGTCCAAATATGTGGATACTGAGGGAATAAAAGTGTGAATGGCTTAATCAAGGTCTTGTTTTTTTGGAATTTCTTGAGCCAATTCACCTCTAACATTGGCCAAAGAAAACTGGTATTTGATACTTATTTGAACTTGGATCCCCCATATTGGAAATGGACACCAAATTGCTCTTTGGAGCCTGGCCAACATCTTCATACCACTAAATACTGTCCAAATGTGAGGATACTGAGGGAATAAAAGTGTGCATGGCTCAATAAAGGTCTTGTTTTTTTGGAATTTCTTCAGCCAAGTCACCTCTGAAATTGGCCCATTGATCTTGAGTCTTGTAAATATAATGGGATACTGTTCCATAACCACAGTGTCCATCACCCTGGAATTTGATGGGCTTGAAGGTATATTTCAATATAAACTTTGGCAAGTCTTATGAGCCAGGTACCTGATACAAAGAGGTCAAAAAAATTATTAAATATTAAACTAAAAAAAAGAAGCATACATTAAAGTGAATCATAAGATCACAAAGAGATTGGAGAATTCATCACTTGTGTGATAATTGCTTAGGAAATGCTCACAAGTCAAGTAAATTGCATCATACATCTTTAAAGTTGTTTCAGGCTTGTGGGAATTTATTTGAGAGGTTTTACTACCTATTTCAAACCTTCTGGACATTATAAGTGTGACACCTTATTTTCCATATTAATTCAATTCAGCTGCTTAGAGTAGTTAATCTGATAAAGTTATGGATTTGGATAATGAGGCCTCAGAGTCTTCAGATGAATCCACTTCCATAATTTGAGAGGGTGCAATTGACTGTGATATTGATGTTGTTTTTCTGGTCACTTTTGATGGGGGTCTTCCTCCTCTCTTGGATAGAATTTCAAGGATTTCAAATCTTGAGGGATCTCTTTTATTTTTATTTTTATTTTTATTTTTATTTTTATTTTTATTTTTATTTTTATTTTTATTTTTATTTTTATTTTTATTTTTATTTTTATTTTTATTTTTATTTTTATTTTTATTTTTATTTTTATTTTTATTTTTATTTTTATTTTTATTTTTATTTTTATTTTTATTTTTATTTTTATTTTTATTTTTATTTTTATTTTTATTTTTATTTTTATTTTTATTTTTATTTTTATTTTTATTTTTATTTTTATTTTTATTTTTATTTTTATTTTTATTTTTATTTTTATTTTTATTTTTATTTTTATTTTTATTTTTATTTTTATTTTTATTTTTATTTTTATTTTTATTTTTATTTTTATTTTTATTTTTATTTTTATTTTTATTTTTATTTTTATTTTTATTTTTATTTTTATTTTTATTTTTATTTTTATTTTTATTTTTATTTTTATTTTTATTTTTATTTTTATTTTTATTTTTATTTTTATTTTTATTTTTATTTTTATTTTTATTTTTATTTTTATTTTTATTTTTATTTTTATTTTTATTTTTATTTTTATTTTTATTTTTATTTTTATTTTTATTTTTATTTTTATTTTTATTTTTATTTTTATTTTTATTTTTATTTTTATTTTTATTTTTATTTTTATTTTTGTTTTATTTTTATTTTTGTTTTTTGTTTTATTTTTGGCTCATTGAGGTCTTCCACAGATATTTTTGAATTCTAGTGGGTCTTAATAATGTTGATCATTCTCTTGACTCCTGGTAACTTGATCAAAAGGGACTTCTCCAGTCAAAACATCTTGAAAATTTTGAATAACTGGGGTTATTTCTGTCACTGGTCTTTGAAAAAGATCATTCCCAATATCCTCAAATCTTGTTTTAGCTTCATTCATTCTTTCTTTCTTTCTAAAAAGTTTGATCATAACCTTGATAACAAGTCTGAGAAGAATATGACAAAGAAAATCAGTTAATAAAAAAAACCAAGAATATGAAGATCAAAGAATTCTCACAGGTAAATTAAAAAGCCACTGAGGATGCAAGTCTGGTATCTGAAGCCTGTGGTTCTGGGAAAATTCTTGTTGGGTCTTATGCTTGCAGGGAATTCCTTGATAATTGTTGTTTTTGTTGGTGCATTTTTCATTGGAGAGAAATTTGGTTTTTAAATTTTCAAAGGCCATCTGAAGGGCATAATGAGGCACCTTGCCATTGAGAGCACAGATGTGTGTAGGAAAATTCATGAAATGGAAAATAATTTCTTTGGAGATTATGTTGATTATTTCAGTGAATTGTTTCTCAAAAGCCATTTTGAGAGCCCTAACTACCTCCAGGAGAGTACCAGTGGACTTTTGGAGCCAAATTTTCACCATAGCATGGGCACCTTCAACTCTTGAGGTGGAGCCCACACCCAGGTGGCAATAGTAGTTGGTGCAGGCTGGCACATAATACTCATTTAGAGGAAACCAGGGGGGAGAATTCAGAATTTTTGACTTGCTTTTGAAGCTTTGTCCAGTTATCTTTGAAAGACTTTTCAGTGGATGAATACATAAGCTGAGAAATGAATCCCAAAGTCATTAATAAAAACAAAAAAGTGAATGATAAAAGTATATTACTTGATTACAAAGGTGCATAAAATTTTCAAAATCTGTCTTATAAACAATTTTCTTCATGCAATGGGAAGATACATCTTTATTTATGTTGTCAGGCTGAGTCTATGATGAAGCTATTGATGACTAGTTACAAGATTTAACTATGACTGTGACATGGTGAAAACAGTATAAAAAATGTTTATTCATGATAATAAGGGTTGATAAAGGAATATTCAGGGCTTTACTCTTGAGTAATAGTGGTGGTGAGTGCTGTTGAAAGCCCTGGGTGCAGCTTTACCTTTTGGGTTAAAATAATAAAAATTATAATTATACCTGGTTATTTCCAAGAGTATAACTGTTCTTCAAAGTTGTACTACGTAGGAATTCAAGAGCAGGATAAGGAAACCTTTTCTGGTGGAGAAAATGCCCCTTTTTATCCTAAAATGGGGTGAAAAGGCTGTTAGACTTTTCCATGTAGAGGAAGTGAAGATTTTTCACTTCCAAGGACTGGCGTGTGGTTTCCACAATTTCTGTATAAACTGTATTGGTCTCTGGTGTGGCTTTGAAACCACATCTGGGCAGTTTTCCCCAATACAGGGTGAAAATTTTCATCTTGGGACCACACAGCCCTCTCCTGATGTGTATGACCCGTAGAATGCTGTGCAGAATCTTTATGAGGCCCCAGTATTGAATGAATTATGAGGTATTGAAGTACAAACCTACTTCTTTATCTGTTTGACACCTCATAATCATAATTATGGGCTATTATCCCACAGTAAGGCTGTATTGGTCTAACTGTGAGATTTTGACCTTAAAACTGCCATAACTTTGTAAGTTATAGAGATATAAGGCTCAAAGTTGGTTCATTGTGTATCCCTGAATGTGTTCTACACAATGGTACCTTATTTGATATGGTTATCATTAAATAGGGCAAAGTTATGCCATGTACAAGAATTTTTGTAAATATGTATGATTTGCTTAAAATCTGTATGGAGTTTGTTTGCCCCATAACCTTTGTTCTAGATGAGATATGGGGAGGTGGGTAGCACCATCAGATAGCCCTGATTGTGGTATTTTCAAAAAGACCCTACTTTAGGTATCTCACAACACACTAAAACTGTAGAAGTTAGATGAGAGGTGAATATTTTATTCCCCCTTATTTGACCTTATTTTGGTCATAGCTTAAGTAATTCTGATGCTAGCTAAATTTGGCTTGTACCATTGGATAGGCCTGACTTGGAGAGTTATTTTGAATACCCATTTGATGGGTTAAGCCTCCTCATCTGGATTTCAGATGAGAGGTGAAAATTAAGGTTTATGCTCAGAAACAACTTTGAGAAGAAATAACTTTGTTATTATTTGTCCTATGGTGGTGGAACTTGTGTATTTTGAAATTGGTGGGTTTCCTCTCTCTTCTGATACATTTTGAGCTGATTTGGCTCAGCTCCATGTTTTGGTTGTATCTTGGCTATACAATTGATTTATTGTATTTGGCTGTCATGCTTGTGCTCTGGCTTTGAGTCACAGGCTGACATATGTGCCAAATGCATAGCATAATTTATTTATTCTGGAAAGAGCTTCTTAAGGGAATTTTTCAATTCCAAATACCTTTCAAATAAAATGACTGGAGGGGCAACAATATTTGTGTTGTTAAGACCTTTTTCTATGTATTTATTCAATTCCCAAGTATACAAGGGTTGAGTTTCATTCTTCATCAAAAAAAAGCCCCAGAAAAGGTCTTATTTGTTGAGCTTAAGCCAACAATATGAAAAAGGGGAATTTTGTACTTATTTGTTTTATCAGTAGAATCCATAAGAATCACATGAAGAAAGCAATGAAAGAGTTTGATGGCAAGGGGGTGAGTTAAAAAACAAGGAGGTAATGTGCCCCTCAGCATCCCTTGCAGAGGACCAAACAAAATTTCCTTCTTTGAGGATGTAAATAAGAGCATCAATGAGCCTTCTGCCTTGCAATTTGTCTTTCTTGATTTTCTTTACTTGATTGTAAAGGTCTTGAAGGATTACAGGATTGTCAGACTTCCTCTGGCTGCATAATTGGGCCAGAATTCGCCTTGGCATGAGCAGTGATTCAGACATTTGAGCTATTTGGGATGTTTCTTGCTCATTTAATTTTCTGAAAGCAGGATGTGACATAATATTTTGAAGTGGAATCATGGCTATGCTCATGATTTTTGACCTTAAGAGTCCAAGTTGAACTCTTGGCAGATTTTCTGTAATAAAGTCTAAATGGACAGTAAAGCTTTGTTGAAGTGACTGTTTTGGAGGTGTTTTTGTGGGGATTTAGGGTCCCAGACCTATTACAACCTATTTTAATTTGGTTGTGGGTCATATTGAACCTCAAGGTTAGCACAGAATACCCTCTTTCCCTGGAAAAATTATGCACATGCTGCCAAAGAAGCCCAATGGTCTGAACCTCATCTTCAGTGGGGGGTTGAAGCATTTTATGATGAAAGAGATGTATAAATTCAAAAAAAGGGGTATTTTGGGATCTGGAATGAGTAAAGAGCTTCTTGAAATGTGAAAAATAAGGGATAAAAGGTGTGAAAGGTCAAACGAAGTTGGAAAAGGTGAAAAGAAGAAGTTTGAATTTAAGATTAATAGAAGAGGGAAGGTAAAAAAGGTAATTTTGGAGGCTTGGAGGCAGGTTGTTTTGAAGGAAAATGCAGTCTTTGGGAAAAAAAAGTGTGGAAAGCTTTGCAAAATCTTGTTTTTAATGTTTTTTTCAAAAAAAATTGTTTTTTTGGTGGGGATAATGTGGATTATTTGGGTGTTTGGTCTTTTTTGTTTTTGTTTTGGGGGGATTTGAGAAAAAGTGAAACAATTGGGTTCAGGGGTTTTGGCAGGTTTTGGACCAATACATGTTTTTTTAATTTTTTTTTTAAATCAAAATGGGCCCAGGGAACCCCTTACATGGTTTTCCCCATTTATGGCAAAAACATGTAAGGGCTTATGTGTTTTTAACAAATTGCTTACATGGGTTTACCAACACCCTTTATAAGTTGATACCTATTTAAGAAGCCATAAATTTCAATTTGATAAGTCCCTGTGCATCAGAAGAGATGGAATTGAAAGCTAAATTAAAAATATACTGTAATAGAATTACATTATTAAGAGAACTTTCACAAAATTGGAATTCCAAATATAGAATTATTTTGGCCAAGATTGATAAGATGATAGATGATATTTCTGGAATATATTTAAGTCTGTTTTATGTGTAAGTCATAAGCCTCAATAAGCCATAAGATACTCCAGAATGATTCATGATTAAGTATTATATAAGAAAAATGAATCATGAAAAATTCCCCTGTCAAATTTCTTTCCAATTTGACTGAAACAAATATCCAACCCAGCCAGTGTAGATGGGTTGAAGTCAGTTTTGGGCAGAATTTCAAAGAAGGTGAACAGAACCTTAATTCAAAGCACAAAAGAAATGTAGAGCCCTTGGAAATCCATTCATATAAGCTGTTTTTTTAAATTATTACATTTGAATGGATTGGTATTTTTTGAAATGAATGAAATTGAATATAAATATGTGAGATATTGGAAAAAGGCCTATGAGATCCTGAAAGAAACTCTAAGTCTTGGTAAATTCAATAACAAAACAATTTATAACAAGTATTTCTTCAAAATTTGCATAATTTGTATCAGATTACTAATTATTCCATATCAAAATTCATAAAAACATTCCTAGCAACAAATATGAAAAAGAAGCCCTTTGAAAAATGTTTTACAATAATTTACTCCAAGCCTTGAGAACCATGGAGTATATTGATTATTAATAAATGATAAGTCTTGTGAGAATGAGGAGTAGAAGATGATTTTTCTAATTCACTTATATGACTATCAGGATTCTTTGTACTACTTAAAAGGCATAAAAAAGGGCATAAATTATTTTGTGCTCTAGAAAAAAAAGTTTTTAAAAGAGATTTCTTCAAAAATAAAATTAACCTTCTGAATTCATTCAAAAATAAATTGGTGTGAAATTATTGTAAAAAATGGAAATGCATTTTTTTAACTTCAAGTGTTCTATTTTTGAAAACATTAATAGAAAAAAGTATTAAGAAACAGATGGTTTTTTTTACCTTTGAAACATTTAGCTCCTGTATGAGTATAAACTGAATACATAGTTTTTGAATAAATTTTTGATCAAAACTTTGTACCAAACCATACTGTCAAAAGAAAGCTAAGCATATAGTAGATTCAGCTGTAAATATTTGAGTAAATTTCCTTCCTCAAAGATATTATGAACAAAAAATCCACAAGAAATATACAATTTGATATTGAGGGCCTCAAGACTATTAGTAGTATCTTCTCTAGAGCACACTCATTCTTTTAAACTATATGAGTCTTTATTTTGGACCTTTAAAAAATATTTTTTCTCTTGGGAAGGCCAAGGAAAAACAATATTTTAAATCTTCCACTAATAGGTCACACTTGAAAGTTTCTAGAAGGTGAGTTTCAGGAAATAGTGTATTTGAGAGTCTTCAGGTTGAAGGAATACATGTTATATCAGAAAAATACAAGATTTATGAATAAATGAAGCTTTCAGAAATAAATAAGCTTCAAAATTGGTTCCATTTAAATATATAGGAATATAAATATAATGCAAGAAAATCGCTGATAAAAGGAATAATGACTATATTCATTATTATGGATTTATAAATTAGGATAGGGGAGTTTTCAAATTCAGTACATTTGTCTTGCACAAAAAATGTGATATTTGTGTTAAAATATGATTATAAAGCTCTTTATCAAGCTATAGATATCAATAATTTCCAATGAATTGATATAAAGGTTCATTTCCATCTATTATAGATCTAATTTTGTCATTTTAGATCATATTTCACTATTCATATACACCTAAATCAATAAAAGTAAACCTATAATTCAGATGAATGGATATTTCTTGCAAAATTCAAATGTTAATGCAAATCATGAAGATCATGTGAATATTAGTACATATTTTTTAACCAAGTATACTACTATGTATATAAGTAATTAGTATAAAAAAAGCTGAAAATTATTTGTAAAAATTATTAGTTTGATCAAAAAACAACAATTTATTGCCCTGCTTCAATTGGTAAAATATGTATTTTCTTGTTTTTCTTTCCAAAATTAGAAAGTTAACAAGGTTTTGATTTTTATTTCCCCAAAACAGTATTCTTTAAAGAGTGTTTTCATTATGTATATTCTTATTTTCAAGGAAATAAGACTTCATAATATAGTATTAAAGATTAGTTTTGTTCAAAATTTTGAATATATTACATATTATATGATGTGTTGAGAGATTATCTATGAGTATTAAAAGGTCTCAGATTATCTTTAGAATCTGAAAAAAGGGTGTGAATTGATTACATTTTGGGGTTTGGGAAAATTAGAAGAATATTCCCTCCCATGTTTTAAAGAAGTAATGGAGCTTCAGGGATGACAACAAACAATAATAAGCTCATGTTTGTTCACAAAAAATTGCTTTTACATTTGAAACTCAAAAGGGATTCTAAAAACAGCTTTCAAGGCTCAAAAAGGAAAAGATTAATTTTCAGAAGGGTCCAATTTATGTGAGTCCAAATATAAGGTGTGGAGATGAAACTTTGATTAAAAATAAAGTACTTTTCCTGTTCTCAAAAATTGTTTTAAGGTAAAATTGTGCAAAATAGTAATTTCAAGAGTTTTAAGAGAAAAAAGACCACAATAATTTCTTTTGAAATTTTCAGTATAAAAAATATATTAAAAAGATTCATTTTTTAATAAACAATGAAAATTTGTCCATAAATACTCTACAAGAGATATTTAACACTACAAAAGTAATTTCTTAAAGAGCACTTTCAATTGGAATTAATTGGGAAAATAAATGCAGAAAACTAATATGATAAAAGAGTTTTCAAAATGAATATTAAAGGAAAAAAATCCCAAAAAGTGACCAGAGTGAATTTGGAAACAAAGTGATAAAGTTAACAGTCATGAAGGAAGATTTAATTAACTTTTGTGGTGGTTCAAGGGTAAAAATAATAATGAGAGTTGAAATCAATTAATATAATAATATTTTAATTGGGTTAAAAGATTTAAAGGGATTTCAAATTTGTGGTTGGAATGTTCCATTTATTGGTTTAAAAGTGTTTAAATTAACTATAAAAGGAAAAGATTCTAACATGGAGATAAAAGAGGGGAAAAGAAGACATTATGTTATAGCCACCAATTAGCTTACTGAAAAAGTGGAATTTACTCTGATAAGTCTTGAGAAACACATTAACAGCAGAAAAACAAGCTATGGCATCATTGAACCCTGGATTGGACCAAAAAGGGGCTGGTTTTGGCCATTTTTTGCTATTTCTTGCCATTTTAGTTGCTTAAACCAGCCATTGCAATATTAATATTTGCTTTATAGCCTTAAAAACATCTCATAATATGTGTAAGGGACCATTTTACCAGTTAAGATTGTTTTTCTTAAGTTGATTTTAGCTTAAGGGCTGTTTTACCCTCTTGGAAAAAGTTCAAACTGCCCATGTTGGTATCAAAACTCATCATCAATTGAGTTACAGACCCTGTGGCTCAATTCAGGCCTAAAACTAATGAACTTTTGCATGAAATTTGGAATTCCACACCTTTCAGAAAGGAATTTGGGCGAGTCTGGCACCTTTGGAACCAAGATTCCCTTTCCCCGCAACATTAATATTTCCAGTTTATTTCTTCTTTAATTACTAATCATGTACTAGAATTAAAATTTAAACAGGTACTCAAATTGAAAAATTATAGTTCAAAACTGTAATTGTTAATTCCAAATATGTAGATTTAAGTTCACTTATACAATACATGTGTACATTTTGACATCTCAATTGAAAATACTTCAATTCCTCATAACTTCTAAGCTACACACCACACCTCAATTTTAAAACAAAACTGATTTTTAAAACCACATTTGGTGTGATTTAAATTGAGGTTTTGAGGATTTTCAAATTTTCATACAGAAAATACTAAAAACTTGATTTAAGCTTATTTAGAGTATAGTTAAAAAAATTTTACTCAGAGGTGACCTCACATGATTTTTTATGAGGAATAAAATAATGGAATTATTTTCACACATTCATTTATTGAAAAAAAGTAATAATGATTTCCATTAACGTTTTTTCAAAAAATACTTTATTTTTAATATTTTTGATCAAAATTCCTTTTTACTTCATTATTTCAAGTAAAAAAATATTTTTACATTTTTACAATTTTGATGAAAATTTATTATTTGATTTTGATTACAAAGTGTATTTGTATATTAAATTTATTTCAATTATAACTTACTTCAAATTTTAGTGGTCTTTTAGGTATATCAAAATGCTTCTAGGGCTCACACCCAATCACTTAAGCTTCCAGGACAAATCAATTATGAAGAATATGTATTTTGTTGCATTTTGAGTGTGAGGGAAACTGATGATGAGTCACTATTCAAGAAACTATTTTAATCAAAAGATCTTTAAAGTTTGAAATATAAAAATCTGATAGAAGAATCTCAAAAGAAAAATATTTATCAAAGGAAAATTGTAATTGGAGTTACCTGAAGAAATAATCTGATTTTGAGGAGTGTGCAAAGGAAATTTTCACATTTATTTGCTTTATATTAATTTAAAGGCTTGTGAGTTTGACTTCAAAGAATATTTCGGAATAATTGATTTTTCTGAAATTACATAAGCTACATGATCCAATTTACTTTATGGGAAGAAGCTCACAATATTTAAAATCTGGCTTGGAAGATGAAAAGAAAATAATAGAAACTTGGAGCTCAGTATGAAGAAAGTTAAGATCCTGGTTGGACCTAAGTTGGACCCCTTCTGGCAGGGGTAGCCTCTTTTTAATGGTGAATAGTGCTCAAAAATATCCTACAAGTGCTCTTTTTTCACTTCCAACCACTTCAAAATCAATTTGAAATTGATCTCAAATTCCTCTGATGATTTTTTTCAGAAGAGGAATGAATATATTTTTCTTTTTTTTAATTATATTTTTGATAGCATTTCTCTTCTTTCTTGAGCAGAGCAATGCAACTCATTTAATATTTTGAGTTATTATGAAACAGAATTCATTAATAATAGGATTATTATTCCTCAAAAGTGATTATACTAAAAGCTTTCTCTCTTTCTCTTCTATATCCAACTGGTGCACTCAAATATTTGATAATTTGTTTTCAAGATTCATTTAGACCTATAAGTTAGATTAAGAAAGAGAAAGCCATTTTATTCTCAAAAACTTCCTTACTAAAGTATTTTTTTTCAAACATATATCTCAATAACTTCTCTAATCTTAATTAGGATTAATGAATTACACTTCTCAAGATAATGTTTCTTTCTACCCACCCTTCCCCACTCCCATCACTTTGAAATCATGTGATATAATGACTATTGGGACTCAACCTGATTATCAAAACGATTTTAAAGATTAATAATATTATAAAAATATCAATAAAAACCTTTGAGAACTTGTGATAAAATTGAAGTTGGGACTCAACCACATGATAAAAAATATTCAAAAGATGAACCAACATCTTCCAATAATATGTCAAGCTCCCTCACCAATAAGAAATCAATAACTAGGCAACAGAGAAGGGCAATTTGCTACCATGATCAAACTGCAATGAATATTGGTCTTATTAATGAAAAATATTCATTTATTTAGCTTAATGAAAATAATAATCCAAATTAATCCTTTTTCCAACTCCCTTGGAAAAAAACCTGAAGGGAACAATATTTAATCACAAAAAATAATGAAACACCATATATTCCAATTCTGATTTATGAAATAAATAACCTATAAAGCACTATGACCATATTCATCAAGCTTGAGAGAATAATTATAAGTCTGAATATAATTTGCGGTAATAGAAAAAACATCACTATTAATGAAAACAAGCTAGGCGGGGTAATGAGGGGTATTGGTTTCCTTCCGGGTTGTGATTCTGGGATGTCAGCTGGTGTTTATGTAAGGAAACCAGGGTTAACTCAGGAGGACCTTGATAATTACCCATTTAGAATAGTTGAAACCTCAAGATTTTGATTAATTCATATACTTAAGAGTTCAAAATTTTTCCAAAAATGCACTAAATTATAATTAAAAAATGATGAAAGAAGCCCAATTACCAAACTCCGGTCAATTTGAATGGAAATCAAACACTTCAACAGAGCTAAATTTCTTCCTTAATTTCATCTGAAATTATGATAGTTTCCACAACAACGCTCATAATTATAAAGATGATATTAACCCATGTACATATGGATTTTTTTCATTTATTAATGAAAAATCATTTCAACAAGTTCCAATGCTTTTAAGCCCTCAGGCCATGGCTTAAGCTTCCCTCCTCTCGAATAGAATTTTGACTTACCAAAAAGGAAGGAATTATAGAAACTCTTTGGAAAACTTCATTAATTTTTCATCAAAATAAAAGACCACTACAAGAATTAATCAACCATAAACAAAAACCAATTTCGGTTTCTCTTTTCAAATAAACCAAAATCTATCCAACATTGGAGAAAAATTGCATCATTTTCTCAAGAAATTTACTCCCAGGTATTTGGGAAGGAGGAAAGAAATAAAAAAGATTATCCAAAAAAAAAATTGTAAATATTTTTTATTTATTTTACTTATTGTGATTGAATTTTTGAGAAATTGTTTCTAAAAATTTTGATAAGCTCAATCATGAATACAAAATGATATTTCTATCTACTGTTAAGCCAAATCAAATTATGTGGCTTAATTCTCTTCCAAATATTCACCTGGCCATGAAAATCTCCTTGATCTATCAAGTATTTCAATTCAGGAGGATTATTATCTTCGTACAAATAAATCCATTGATCACCAACTTGTTCCAAGAGATTGTGTAAGATCGAAAATTTCACCACAAATTATACATAGTATTTCACCTCATTTCCATCATTAATTTGATTTCCCATTTCCCTCAATGATTATCACTGCCCTTTAAACACACCACTTTAATTTTCAATGCAAAATTGTGATTTAGCAAAAAATAAATTGAGTTTTTGATTTTATTCTGACTTGGGGGTTTCTCCTTTTTATTCTGGTAAAACCCATTGTGAACTTGCATATTCCATTTAAAATAAGCTAGAATATACTGATCCCTTGAGTAAAACGTTTCTATTATATGTTGATATGTGTTTGCATAATAAAGAAAACATTCAAATCCAACATGAAGCGCCAAAAATATTTTAACTGCTGTCACACACTAATTTAATTGACATTTAATACAAATTTTCTATGTCTATCAGCATAGTAACATACTTATATCAACCAACAAAAAAACTTATATTTTGATCAAAATATGCATCCCCATCTCTTGGAGGCCTTTTATTCAAGGGGATTAGACTTTCATCTATGAGGCCAGCATATACAGGAAATCCCAACACTTTCATAAGCTAGAATTTTTCCTTTCTTTTTTGTATATTTGGCCATAAAATATAATCTTTCCCAGAATTGATCAATTATTTTTGTGAGCCTTAGAGGTATTTTTATATACCCAAAAGACCACAAACAAAAATTAATATACAAATATAAATAAAATAAATTTATTCATATTAATCAAAACCAAAAATTAAAATATAGATATAAATTTATATACAAAAATCAAAAATTTAATCATAATTAAAAAATAAAAAATACATTAAATTTTAAAATTGTAAAAACACATTTTTATTTGAAAAATTTAAGTAAAAATGAATTTTCAACAAAATTACCCAAAATAAAATAATTTTGGAAAAAAGTTAAATAAAATTTATTATAACTTTTTATCCAATAAATAAACATATAAAATTTATTTCACCATTGAATTCCTTATACAAAATTAGGTGGGGTCACCTCTGAGTGAAATTTCTGTAACTCAACTCTAAATAAGCTTAAATTAAGTTTTCCATATTTTCTGTACAAAAATTGAAAATACTCAAAACCTCAATTTAATTCACACCAAATGTGGTGCTAACCATCAATTTTTGTGTTAAAATTGAGGTGTTGTGTTGAGTTTAGAATTTATGAGGAATTGAAGTATTTTCAATTGAAATGTCAAAATGTGCATGTGTATTACATAAGTGAGCTTTAATTAACATATGAGGTATCAATTATTACAGATGTGTGATTAAAAACTCAATTGAATTACATATGTAAATTATAAGTATAATACATGATGAGGAATTAAAGGAAAGATAAATTGGAAAGATTAAATTTGGGGGGGGGGGAAAGGAACTCTAGCTCTAAGGGGGAGCCAGACCCCCAAAATCCTTTCTGACAGGCGTGAGATGTCAAAATACATGCAAAAGTTCATCACTTTTGGCCTGGAATTGAGTCACAGGGTCTGTGACTGTATTGATGATGAGGTTTTAATACCAACCAGGGCAGTTTTAACTGTTGCCAAGAGGGTAAAACTGCCCTTAAGTTAAAACAATCATAGTAAAAACAGTTTTAACTGATTGCTACGCCTCTTAAACACATTCTGATGTGTTTTGAAGGCTCTAGACCAGGTATTACTATAGTAATGGCTGATTTAAGGGTCTAAAATGGCTGAAAATAGAAAAAATGGGTAAAACCAGCCCTTTTTTGGTCTAAACCAGGGTTCAATGATGCCATAATTGGATTTTTTGTTGTCAGAATGTTTTCCACGACTGACAGGAGTAAAATTTACTTTTGGAGTAAGAAAACTGATGGCTATAAAAGAATATCTTCTTTTCCCCACTTTTCTCTTCATGTTAGAATCTTTTCCTTTTATAATTAGTTTAAAAACTGTTAAACAATCAATAAAAGATTCCAACCCCCCTTTTTTAAACATTTTGAACCTTTTAACCACGTTAAAAAATCATTATAATCATTGTTTGTAACTCTTATAATCATTTTTACCCCTGAACCACCCCAAAAGTGAATTAAAGCATCTTTCATCACAGTTAACTTTGTCACTTTGTTTCCAAATTCACTCTGGTCATTTTTGGGTGTGTTTTCTCTTTAAATATCTTTTCAAAGACTTTTTTCTTTAATTAATTGCTTGCAAATCTCTCCTCAATTAATTCCAATTGAAATTGCTCTTGAAGAAATTTCTTTTGTAGCCTTAAATATCTCTTGTAGAGTATTTTTGGATAAATCTTTATTGTTGGTAAAACAATAAATTTTCATTATATTTTTGTTTTATACTTACAAAGTTAAAAAAAATAAAATTGGTGTGTTTTCTCTTTAAAAATACTATTTCTTACTATTTCTAAATAATTTTACCTTATACAAATTTTGAGGACAGGAAAAGTACTTGATATTTTATCAAAGTTTCATATCTACACCTTACAATTTTATAATATGTTTAGTATACACTGAAATGGCTCTATAGCTTACAACAAATAGAATTCCTACTTGACCAAATTCAGAGCAATTACAATTTGATCCTAATTGGGACAATTCCACTGCCAATTGTATGTCTAAATCTCTTTGTTTATATTGGGAGAAATTTTGAAAGAACTCATCATCTTTGATAATTGAAAAAAAACCTTTTGAATAATTAATGAGTAGTGTGGCAGAGCTCTTTAAATTTGTGACTCAAGAAGTGGACCAAATACCCTTAAATATACTTATAAGCCAAATAATTATTTACTAAGTGTCTAAAGTAATTTTTCCTTCTTAGGTGATGAAAAAGTGAGCTGTGGGTTTTTATATCAGCATAAGAATCAGATCACAATGCATTCAAGGTCTGGAATTACTTCCATTCTTGAAGTAAAGGGATTTTTTCATTATGAATTTTGCATTGATGTTTTTCATAACTTGAGGAAGAAGTATGAGTTTGAAAATTATCTATATAGCAAATCTATCATCTGTGGGTGGTGTTGTTAGATGATCCGTATAAAAAAATAGCTTGTTGATTTTCCCATAAAATATTTTATGAGGAATTGTGACATGAATCCCATATAATAGCTATTTATTGAGATTAAATTCATTTAGTGAGGTCTAATATCAAAAAATATAGGATTTGTAACTTTGTGGGTGGTATTTGAGGTGTTTAAATGCAGGATTTGACCAAAAAATATGGGATTTTGGACCTTTGAAAACAAACACATCTGAAGGGGTTTATTTTTCAAAATTCCGAGAGTTCAATTTGGGATGCTTTTTATAAAAATTTTAAGATTTGTAGGCTGTAATTTCTTATATTTGACACACCCTATCACATCATATTAATTCAATGGTCAATTAATCACAAAGCTCTCATTTATGAGGATATGTGTTGTTGAGGAAAAGAAAGAATGATTTTTTCAATAATAAGTTTTTGTCATCAATAGAAAAAAAATGAAAAATTAAGTAAAAAATAACAAGGAGTTTATTAGAAAAAAGTTGTAACAAGAAAATCTAAATTTGGGTAAAGTTGGTAATTGAAAATCAAAGCTTGAAAATGGGAGGGTTCAAGGTAAATGGTTCATGGGACAAATTTTATTTTTTCATAAGCATAAGCTGAGCTTATTATTGATTGTAATTAGCCACCTCATTACCAATAAATTTATAGCTCAAAATATGTAAACAAGGACCCATAATGAAAGGAATCCTCACATGCACAGGTAAGGATTGATATGACTTCTTCATACACCTCACTCTATGTGTGTGCATCTTGGAGGTGGTTTCAGTCACACAAAAGATAGAAGATTCAAAATTAAGCTTGGAAGGATCTAGTATTTCTTGAAACCAATTAAATTAGTACAATAAGTTTGATAAAACTATTATCTTTATAAAACAATTATTTAAAATAAGAAACTTTTAAAATTTATATTTTCGTTATCAAAATTTAGTAAAAAAATAATCTTTTTTTTTTGAAAAAACTAAAAGAATAATAATTGAAGCTTTTTTTTCTTCTCAAAAAAATTATTATTTTTATTTGAACATCAAGTCTCTCATGAAATTCATCAAATTTATTAAGATTTGGGTGAACTTTCTATAATTAAAATTTGAATAAGTTAAAATTAATTTTTTGAAATTTTAAAGTATAAAGACTCAATTCAATTCAAATTGAATTTTTGCTAAAAATAATCATTATTTTTATTAATGTTCAATATAAAGATTTATCAAAAATTGAACTATATTTAGTTAGATTATTTTCACATTTTAAAAAAATAAATTTTAACTCTAAATATTTTTAAGCTGTATAATTCAATAAATCTATAAATCAAACCACAGATTTTGTATGAATTTTGCATTATTATTGCATTAATTGAAGAAAAAATCAATTGGAAATATTCATTTTGAGGGTTGAAAAGGAATCTTGGCTAAAATAGTTGCAAAAGACCTTAAAATTGCTTAATAAAGTTGTTGAATCTTTAGCTTCATGAAAAGGTTCATTTATTTTTGACTGGAATAAAATCACATCATATGTGCCTCGATTGATGATGTAATTTCAGTACCAGTAAGGGTGATTTCAACTAGTTAAGCCATGTTAAAGCCAGAATTTCTAAAACAGTTTTAACTATTTTGGGGAATATTTACTCACATTGTTCTGTATTTTTATCTTAAAAGGCCAAAAATTCCCCTTTTTGATCTAAGCCAGTTTTTAATGATAACACAGTTTCATTTTCTTTTAATGATATTTTTCTCACGGTTTTTTAGGAAATTTTATACCTTAAATGAAATTGAACTTGAGGATATGAAAAAACTCTTTCTTTTCTACATGTTTTTTATTAAAATTTTAAAATATTTTCAATTTTATACTCAGCTTAAGTAAATTGAAAGAAATAAATAGGATATATTTAATACAATTTTTGAAATAATTTCAAGGATTTTAATCATGTGAAAAAACTTTGTAATGATTTTTTTGTAACTCTTATTATAATTTTAGCTTTAGTGCCAACCTAAAACTGAGTTAAGGAATTTTTGATTACTACACTGGAGAATTTTTTTTGGCCCTATTTGCACGTCCTTTACAGCTAATAAACTGGTTTTATTTCATTAGGTGTAAGGGATTTAAAAACAGGTCCCAACCTTTTCTCTCCAGTCCATGGAATTACTCACTTAGTTTATATATTAAATATTGTCCATTTCTTCATTCTCTTTAATAAAAAAGCTTTAGAGAGGGTATTTATTAAGCTAATTTATTGAAGTCCTTCTCCAAATTAATTTAAAGGAATTATTCTTGGATAAATTTCTTTCTAACCTTCAAAATCTCTTGTAAAGTATTTTTTAATAAATTTTTATTAGTGGTAAAAAATGAATCTTCAAAATAGCATTTTTTAATATCAATAAAGGTAAAGAAACAAGATTTAAACATGTTATTTCTTCTTAAAAGTCTCCAAATTAATATTTTGAGTTAATTTTATCTTAAATGAATTTTTAGGACAGGAAAAGTATCTACTTTTAAATCAAAGCTTAATATCAAAACCTTGAAATATGTATCCATCTCATAATGGTATCATTATTGTATGTGTTTTTTAACCTCTTTCAAAGTTTAAAATTCAATAACCACCATTCTTTGTGAACGGTTTGGTAAGAAAATCCCGATACGTTCCAGATTAATTAGTATTTTTCCTTATCAAATGGTAAATGTTTGTAAAAAAAATCCCAAATTCCCACAAAGGTAGAAACAAATGAATACCCCCACCTAATGGGGTTAGTTTCTCAAGCTTAAGAGAGAATTGATAAGCTCAAAAAATCATCCAGTTTGACTATGTGATCAACATCGAAAAATGTGAGCTTTTTGAAAGTTTCCTAGGCTTTGTTTTTTCCACTTTAAAATCTTGAAAAACACAGCTTAAATTTTTAAATTATAACTCAAATTTGAAGTTAGATTTTTTGTTAAAAATCATGAAGCTAAAATACTTGGAAAGGCCCTTGAGTCAACAAATAAATTTCGTGTATGATATGAATGTTATATTGAATATCAAAGTTAATGAGATCAAACAAGGGACTTAAAACCTAATTTTACTAGTTCAGTTTATTTATAATAAACCAGATTATCATTCATAATTCAAAAATTAGAGAAATTGTGAAAAGATTCCCATTTTATATCAGATGAACTTAGGACTTTATCTTTTGAGTTCGGATTTTAATTCTGGCTCAGTTAATACGCTTTCCTAGAATTTCTACATAAGTGGGGTTGAAGTTGTTTTGAAATGGAGAAGGGTAATTCAAGAGAAAAATTGCATTAAAATGTATACATACAATTCTCAGATTAAAACAGATGTAGGAAAGATTTTAGGTGATGAGGGAAGAAGGGTTCAAAGGCTGTTTGAGGCTTAAAAATGAGTCCGTTTTTCCTTTATTTAAAAATATTCATGGATTGGAAAATTATATCTTTATATTAAGAAAGAGTAATCACTGAGCTTACCAATATTATGTAGTTTTTATAAGAATTTGACAGCTTTCATAGGTTGAAAGCTGGTTTCTTTCATGAATTAGATGGTATCTAAGTCAATTAAACTTTATCATAATGATAACAAATTATTTAAAAAAAGGTAGTTATTTATTAAACTCATGTTTCTTTAATTTTATGATTAATTCATTTTATCATCTTAAAAATGGAAGAATAGGACAATATTTGTTGGAAAGCTCAACATACCCTCTATGAAAGAATCTTATTACATAATTCAGGGTTCCAAATATAAATTTTATAATTAATAACAATTTTTATGAGAGATTCACTAGATAAAATTAATAAAATTGGAATTTAATTGGTTTTTCAAAGGATTTTGGGCTTTTATTCAGAAAATAGATTATATATTTAGCTCAATGAAATATCAAGAGAGATATTTTGATTTGATTAGAGCACATTTTATGCTCCACAAAATGCTCTCAAAAGTCTGATATCCCTGGTAGGATTTAGGTAATAAATAAAGACAAGGAAAAACAGTTATTATTAGAAGCTACAAGACCTCACTAAATTAACAAGAGATTCTTAGAACAGGTAGAGGATAGTTTGTTGCTCATAAATTTGAAAATGGTATACTGACTATTCCACAAGATCTCAAATAAAAGGGAAAACCCACTACTTGGTTGGAAATATCAGTTATTGAAGTCTCTTTCTCAAAGGGAAAATTCTTTCTCTGAAGCCCCTATGTGCTTCCTCCAACACAATGGAAGAATTTTTATCCACTTCTTCTACCTCCATTTAACCTTTCCTTTGAGTCTAAACATTTTTATTTTAGATATAAAATATCATGAATTATTCATTATTCAGAATGCTTTTCTGAGTACTCAATCATTTTACGATTAGAACTTAGTATCACAGCTTCATTATGTACATATTTAATTACAATTTAGGCTTTAATTATTCTCAGACTCCATCATTTTGATATAATTCCTAAGAGAAAGATATGGGAATCACCCTGGAGTAGGTAGGAATCATTTAAAGTGAATTCGATTCAAGTATTTATGCTTCATTATTAGTGGGACCATTTTTGGGTTAGAAGATCTGTCTCTTCGATTGATTACTAAAATTATCAAGCTTATATAATTGAGAAAAATGATCAAATGAAAAAATGAAAAAAATATTGTATATGATGAATATATTTAATTGAATGAATGAATTTGAAGAAAAGCCCCATGATAATCCATGAATTTCATCAGTCATTTTGGGGTCTTGCACATTATCCATAACCAAAACAGCTTAAGGGGAGATCAATTCCTACATTACAGAGAAAATTAAAGATTTATAGGTACTCCATATGTAATAATTCATTAAAAAAGGAGAAATATTGAGACATATTGATCATTTTTATGACTAGTTCCTAAATTTACCTTATAAAAATATTTTCAAGTTAAATGAACTACCTGATAGCAATCCAGAGGATGATAACATAAGATAACTTATGAAAAATCCCATTAGGATTTCCTATTTTCTTTCCAATTAATTCAAGGGAAGAGGTCACATGAGTAGTAGTCAATATTTTTTTCTAGGAAGAATTATTCATATAATTACAGAAAATTCAAGATTTCACGATAATAAAACACCCATTATGTTAAATAAAAGAAATTAAATATATAAAGAATATTGATAATTGAGTTAATTAAAAAAATTACTTAATAAGATTACTCACAGAAAATTAGCCAAACCACACCAATTAATATAAATAGAATCATGAGAAAAAAATTATTCAGAGCTCTATGACTCTCCTCAAATCAAAATTCAACATAACGAAATATTAAAACCACAAATATAATTATCATTAGTATTAATATTAAAATCCTCAATATCAATTTTAAAAATCATAAAAAAAGCTAGTATTATTTAATTTTTTAATGATAAAAATAATAAGAATCAGATACAAAGATGATATAGATATTGTATTATTATTTCATTCCAGTTAAAATTATAATGATAAGAATATGAGATATCTACCAGATATGATTCCATCTTCTTAAATTAATAAAATTACATTATATATAATACATAGTATTAGTTGTAAATAAATTGTTATACACAACTGTGTAATAATAGCTCTATGAAAAGAAACAATGATAGGTTAGAAAATATAATATTTATGAAAACTCACTTAGAAGGTATTAATTGATAAAACAAATTCCGGAATAGGTAAAGAACAATTATCAAGTAATCAAAATAGGTCAAAATAAACCAAAATTAATGGTTAAAGGTCTTTTTGGAGGATTGGTGAATTTTAATAAATATCTTCAAACAGGACTTTACAAAATAAGACCATTATTAAAAATCATACAGATATAATCAAATATTAATATTTCAATTCTTTATTTAGAAAATATATAAAGAATAAAACTCTGAAGAGTTATTTATATTAATAAATGACTTCACTAATAAAATATTATACTTTGGAAGATTGATTGAACTGATTTATGGGAAAAAACAGTAATACAATGGCTCTTTTTATGGCTTAAAACATCTCCTCTATAATCAAAGATTCTCTAAGAGGGCATGTATTAATAAAAAATGAAAAAAACTATCATTAAAAGCTTAGTCACAACTTAAAAACTCTCAATTTTCAATTATCATTTGAGCTACAGGTGTTATTCTTAACTCCAAGAAACTTTAAGATTAATTTATGCTTATGATCTTTGAGTTTTAATTTTAATTTTTCTGAATATCTCAAAAATGAATTTACAATCAAAAATCCTTTGAGGAAGAGTTATCAATCAATTTTTAAAGAAATATTAATTTTTAAGAATGATTAAATAAATTGATTTCAAGGGAAAATAAAAAACATTATTAATGATAAAAAATAATTCATTTTTACACAAAAACAGGTAAAATTAAACTGTAATATGTGTTAAAATTTCAAGAAAATCCATTGAAAATTTAATCTCCTATGGATTATTGAAGTCATTGATCTTTTCCATTTAAAAATAGAAATATAAACTAAGCCTTAGATTTTGATAAGGTTTTGATGAATTTAGCTTTATTTTTAAGCTTTGAAAGCTTTTATAGCCTTGATTCCAAGAATTTAAATAGTCATTTAGATTTGGAAGTTTTTAATTATTGTCTAAATGGAGAAAAAAACATTTGAACATTTAATACTCAATCAAAGTCCAATATTAAAGCTTAAATAAGGTTAAAAATTCTTTGATACAGAAGGATAAATTTGTTTGTGTTCTTGAATATCTCTAAAGTGGGGTAACCTGGGACCTTTTCAATTTTTCCTTTTTTTCCCTTTGTGTGTGGATTTTTATAACTTGTTTTCTTGATTGATTCCATGCAATATTTACAGGCTGTATGGAAAATCTTCAGCCAATTAAGTAAATAGGCATCACACCCCAATTTTACCAGTTTTTTAAAAGCTAGCCAATAAATGGTGTGGCTTTAAAATATGGTTAAAGCTAAAAATTCAACAAAATTTTATGAAATTGTTGAAGTTTTATTTAATATTCTTAAATATTCCAATAATAGAAGAAGTATCTACTTTAGGGTATAAAAACCTAGGGGTTTACCCTAGGTTGATTTTGGTTCAGAATAAAAAAATAAAATGCTAATTATAGCCAGTCCCCTACTTTTAATTCTTGGGTGTTATGAATTTTGTCCCATTTTTGTTAAGAATATTCAAAGAAATGAGTTATTCTTTTTTTGCATTATGCCTTAATTTATCAAGAATTAACTTAAATTAGTATATATCAAACATTCCTTCAAAGTATCAACTAGAAATTTGGTCCTTTGTTCAAAATTGCCGGAGGTCTTCCTGTTTAAGAATGAATTGAGGTATTGTAGGCTAATAAAATGCTGGTATAAGTGTACACTGATTATAGGTAAATCAATCAAAATTAATAAGCTTCAGCCCATAAGCACAACATATTTTGATCATTTTCTCAAGGTTCTGAATAATCTTTTATTCTAAAAAATCAGTTTGTGGATGATAAGCTGTTGAGAATGATGTTTTAGTTCCCAAAATATTATATAAATCTTTTTGATAAGGCTGAATAAAATTTTGGGTCTCTATCACTAATAATATTTTTAAAGTGACCAGTATGAGATATAACTCTGTTCCAAATAAGAAAATTTGTATCCAGAGCTGTGTCATATTTTTATAATGGTAAAAAGATAGGAGTTTTAATATATATGTCTACAATTACATGAGATCCATTTCAGCCTTTCTCACCATCAGGTGGTAAGGCAGATATCCAGTTCATGTACACAGATTCCCATGGGGTATTTTCCTCTTGGATATGGATCATCAAACCAAATCTTTTACCAGTACCTTTATTTTTCTTTTGATACCTGTAGCATCTTTGAAAGTATTCCATTTCATGTTTTCTCTAAGATGGCCACCAAGAAAATTTTTTAATTCTTTTCATTCTTCTCTCTTCAGGCAGATTTCCAGAATAAATACTATCATTGAATTCAAATAATATTGTGTTAATTAATATTCTACTACACAAGACCATTACATATGTGTGTTTAGACCTATTATACATGATACCATCAAATAAACGGAGAATTAAATTATTGTATGATGTTTTCCATGAATGATACAAATAGTTGGGTAAATATGTGTCTTTTCTATATTTTTCAAGTAGAAAAGTGAGAATTTGGAAATTTTTATATTAGTTTTAGATTTATATAAATTCATCAAATAATTCTATTCCTAAATCTGTGATGTAAATTCCCTAAATTGGAATCTATGGTTCTGAATTTGCAGGAAAATAGGAAGGATCATCAAGCTTTCTGGGTAACTCCCATATACAGAATCAATAATAATTCTTTTTAATATTTCCATATTTATGTACTATGGTCATATTTACTCTATACTCATGTATAGCAATGTGGAATCCTAACATGTGTCTATTAGTAGTTTTTCATTCTGGGACATGATTCAATAGAATTACAATAAGTCATGAGCTCAAAAATGCTACCATAAATATAACAATTAAGTTTTTCCAATGACCATACAAGGTTAAGACACTCCATCAGGCTGGCTCCATATCCAGCCTCAGTAGGATTTATTTGTCTTGAAATAAAGAAATTTTGAACTTCATAATTCTTGTTATTGAAAATTTAATATTGATTAAGAGCTTCCCTGTAAGGTTTGACTATGAAACAATAAGTAAAAATTACTAATATTTCACTGGTTGACTATGAAACAATAAGTAAAAATTACTAATATTTTACTTATTGTACTATGAATGTCCTTCTAAATAAAATAAATAAGATAAAAATAATTATAATAATAAAGAATTATTATAATTATGGCATAAAAATAATTACATTATTGAATAAATATAATAATATGATAAATAAATATATTAATATAAGATGATTGATATATTTAAAAGCACTTTATTATTGTTACCAACAAATAATAAAGGCATAAAAAATTGTTTTTAATTAATAAAAAACAATTAATAACAATAATATTACTAATATTAAAGTTATGAATTAATATAAATACTATTTATATTAATTATAGAATTATTTAAAGTAATAATAGAGAGAAAATTATTATAATAAGAAGAAATAACCTACTTTTGATACTTAATATAATAATTTTGAATAATTTTACACCGAAAATGTAAATAAACCTTTTTTAAATTGTATTTACAATAAATTCCAAGAGAAATTACAAATATTCTTAATTTTATGTGGAATTGAGGTTTTTACAAGAATTTTAAACAAAACAGTTAAATAAATATAATAATCACATCAAAGATGATGATTATAGTAAGATTATCTTTGGTCTTTAATAATATAAGAGTTTTACATATAAATAATAAAGAAATTACCTTTTGATTTAAATATTTTAGTGTTTTGTAAGTGTCTGAGGGGAAAATAGAGTAAAAAGAGCTCTATTTATAGTAAATACCTCCCTTCTAGAGTCCAGAAGGCTTCTAGTAGACGTGTACTGATGCTTTCTACTAGAATTGATCAATTTTTTAAGGTTTAGTGATGATTACATCATGATCAAACCATCTTACCTCATTATTACACCATTATTTAGAGTTATCACTGTAACTTTAAGTTTGATGACGTCATAGGCTTGGCAGAAGCCTAAAACTCGTGGATTTTATTATTATTAATCATAATCTAATAGTATTCATCAATTTTATCACTTTTATGACTGTTAAACTCAAAATAAGATTACAGTGAGTGATCATAAATGATCAAATTCAAGCTTAAGCTTTGATCATTAATAACTTTTAAGTTATACACGCCGAAGCTATTCTGAGAGTACCCTCTGATAGCTTGGAATGTTGGTATTACACTTACAAGAGCATTTCATTACATCATCAAAACTCTATTTTTGATGATTTTTCTTGTAACTCATTTTTTCTGTTGAAATTGAATATTTTAAACATCAAACCATGATTTCAAGCAGTTATACCTTGAATATTATAATAAGAAATACATCATTCTTCAAAAATAAGCTAGCAGAATATTAATGTCTACTTTTTTTTAAGTTTGGACCACTTTCACAACAAAGTGGTCAGCAGCTCTATTGATTTTAATCAATAATCCATTACAGGTTTTAACCTTGTTTATGACTTGTGAAATAAAGTTCATTTCTGTGTTCCTACAGTAATTATGTGGTGACTTTATTTTTTGGTTTATCACTCTATCATGTATATATCAAAAGATATTAGCTAAAATCCTTGAATATATGTGTTGACCAAAAAAGTGCATATATTAAGCTTAACTTCTGAAATATTGACTTTGGAGATTAGCTTCTTAATTATTTTATGTGTATAATTTTTTGGGTAATCCAATGGTAAAATTTATTTTACATGTTGTCTCATTTGTATTTGAAATAATTAAGGATTCATTTTCTTATAGGGTTTTATTACTTATAACTTATTAGATATTGACTTTACAGATATTTCATAAAAATGGTATATGTGTATTTTACCATGAGGAATCCAATAATGAAACTTATTTCACATGTTTATTCATTGGGTTTTGAGTTAAACCAAGTTTTATGCCTATTTATGGCAGTTTTATGGTCTTAAGGTAATTATTTTTAAAGGTATAATTATTTTAAATATTTCTTGTGACTTTTTTGGGTATGTGGTCATATCTCAAAGGTTCAAATTACCCTAAACCTTCACCACTTGTATAAATACATATTTTGAGAGTTAGTTTCCATTCTGGAATAAATAATAATGGTAAATTCATTAAGGCATGATCTGTCTACTTATATGCCTGAATACTTTCTTGTGTCATCTCAAAAACAGTTTTTTGGTCTCAAATTCTGTAAAATGATTTGGTATAGATTTCAAAATCCTTAAGTAATCCCCTGTAATGAATAGAAAGCCCTAAGAGCAAAAGAATTCTCTTTTTTCTCTGGGAAGTTTTTTCCAGTAAGACTTCAGCCTCTTAGTTTTTTTCAACACCAAGGCTTAATCCTGATACTACATGTCACAGAGACTTTAGCTCATGAAACACAAAATTAATTTTTTTAAGATACATTTTCATTTTCATTTTCCCTTGAAAAATTCTCTTAAGTACTAATGAGAGTATTTCTAAATTTAATTGACATATATTAACAAATATGATAATTTAATTAACCAAAATTATTAACAATTTATCTGATAGCTGATGTAGAAAAATGGTATTCATCATTCTTCAGTAATGTGACGTGCATTTTTGATTTAAAAAGGAATCCTAAAGTACTCATTAATACAATAGGAAATTATTCTCATTAAATTCCTAGCATTAGGTTTAAAATGATTCTGATCAAAAAATTTAAGTGAGTCCATGGAAGTGATGAATTTTGGTTTTGATAATTGAAGTTTAATGGACTCTAGGATCTGGGTACCTATCTGGAATACTCCAGGTATTAAATTCTCCAAAATAACCAACCATTATTTATTTGTAAATATATGAAGTAATGATTACAGGGGCTGTAACTTATATATCCTCATTGTGCCCAACCCTTCCAAGAACTCTCAGTTTATTTCCCATGCTTCTCTAGCTCTAGGGCTATCTGGTGAAGTGGGTTGTCTTGAATGTAGGGTATAGCTCCTTTCCACATTGAGAATATGTGCCACTTGATGGCATTTAGTTTCCCCTAGTGGTTCATTATCAGAAGCAAAGGCTCCTCTACATTTTAATCAAACTTCAATAAGTTCCTCCTTCATTTCCAGTGTCAATACAGGATAAATTTGTGCTTCAATTAATTGATTAGTCACAAATTTATCTTTATAGAAATTTTTTAGTTTTTTAATGAAAGTTATTTCTCTTTTCTCTAGGAGAAAATCCCATTTCTGTCTCTTATTATCCCATATAGTAAAATATATGTCCTTATTATTATTAATATCAATACCATAGATATTGAGATAATCATTTATAACTATGAAATTGCTTTAGGGAAAATTATTCATAAAAAAGAAATCCAATATTAAGAATATTATTTCTGCCTCAAAATTACCCAAAGGGTGCATAGTTTGACTAGCACTACTGAATTTTATATCCTCAATACACATCAGTTTTTCTTCTAAATTGGTATTAATTTTATGAAGATAGCTTTTACTAACAAAAGCTCAAAAAGCAACAGAGCTAAGATTTGTCTTTCCTTACTTTTTATTTATAACAATATGGGCTTTGGGCTGAGTCTATGATGAATCAATAGAATATTAATTTAAAGCTTCAACGATTACTGCAGCACATAATAATAACTATGGTATTTTTGGGGATTCACTATGACAATATAGTGGTGGTGAGCACTACTATAAGCCCAGGGTTCAGACATTAGTAATTGGGTGATTATTATAATGACAAAATTAATTAAGGCTATAGTTGTACCTAATTATTTTTCAAGAGTCTAATTTTTGGTAAACAATTGTACTAAATAGAAATGAAAGAGAAGGATGGGTATTCCTCTTTTGGTCATAGGAAGGTCCCTTTTTATCCTGGAAAGTTGGTCAAGGTTGTTTCCATGTAGGAAGAGTGAAGATCTTTCATTCTCAAGGGTGGACTTGTGATTCCAACAGCCCTGTAGAAGCTGTATTGGGCTTAGATGTGGTTTTGAAGCCATATCTGGTCACATTTCCCTAATACAGGGTGAAAAGCTCCATCCAGAGTCCCTACATCCATGCTCTGACAGGCCAGATGTATAGAATTCTGTACAGCATGCATCATTGAACCCCATATTAGTCATACTATGAGGTATTGAAGTATAAAGAAGCCTTTTTTTAGATTAAACACCTCATATTCATAGTTATGGGATAGTCTCTCACAGTATTGGGGTTTATCCAATATTGTAGGATTTTGACCTTAAAGCTGCCATAAATTTGTCCATTTTGAGGATAGAAGGCTCAAAAGTTGTTCATTTTTTAGCCCTTGATAAGCTCTACACATTGGGTACCTATTTGGCATGAATAAGATTTTAAATATGGAAAAGGCAGGGAGTTTTCAACATCCATTATTCAAATTTGGCTTTTGGATAGAGCCTGCATTAAGCTATTATCTTTAATAAATTGTTTTCTAGAAGTGGTACAAGAATATGGAGAGTACCATTAGAGATCTAAAATTCTTCCCTTTCCAAACGTTTCCCACTTTGGGTATCCAAAACTAAAGCTGTAGAAGCTATATGAGAGGTGAATACTTTTTTCTCCCTTATTTGGCTTATGTTTTGCCATACCCTCTGTAGTTTTGATGCTAGATTTATTTGGATAGTAACATTTTATGCACCTGACTCAGAGCTGAAATTTGAATTCCCATTTGACGGGGCTCTGCCTCTTTCTCTATATTTTGGATGGGAGGTGAAAAATAAGGTTCATTATCAGTTCCTTTTTTGAGCTGGAATAACTTTGTCATTTTTGTCCCTATGGTTATGGGAGCTGTATATTTGGAAAGAGGTGAATTTCCTCTTTTTCTAAATTCATCTGTGAGATGTTTTGGCTCAGGTCAATTTTTAGTGGAAATTTTGCTTTATAATTGGTTTAAAATATCTTGATGTCATGCTTGTGCTCTGGTTTTGAGTCACAGGCTGACAATGGGAGATAAAAAATGATCCATATGTATAACCTTTACCTCTGGCAGGTTTGGTTTTTTCATATTGGTATATTTAAGATGTAAATGATTCATAAATTCATGAATATGCTGCTGTGAATAAATATTTACCTCTATGAAGGTTTTTATTCAAAGAAAAAATTGGTGATCTTTATACTAATTTCATCTTGTAATTCATCTTCTTCAGAAATCTAAGAGTCACTTTCTTGTACAGTAACTTCAGTGCTCTACTTTATATCTTGAGTCTTCTCCAGTTCTATCTCATTAATTCTTGTTTTCTCAGGACATATTTTAGCTAAATGAGATGTAATTATACATTTTTTGCAGGTCAATGGAGCTTTCTCTTGTAGTTTAATTTTTCTTCCTCTTGAAATTTGTTTCTCCCTAATCTTAGTGTATATTTAGGGGTTATACCAATTTCTACCAGTTTTGTTTATGTTAGTGATGTCCTACATTGCATTTATATAATCTTCTGTAGCATAAGGCTCAATAAATCTTCTTCTTATAGAATTCTCTAGGTCACCACTACCTTTCCTTGATACCTTTTTATGTACCATTGTATCCAAAATATCAGGATAAAGGACAGTCAATCTGTACTTCTTCTCAAGAAACCAGGGAATGGGCCTGCTTGTCTCAATATCAAAAATTGCTTCTTCAAACTAATTTTAAATTCTAAATCTCCAAGAGTCATTGACCCATTTTACAATGAGTTGTTCTTTCCACCAAGGCCAGTAGTGTCTATAGTGGTCTTGGCTAATTCTATAACACTATTTCTTGACAAATTTAGTAAATAGTGAGTTTAATCTGGCCCTTATTTATTCATGAGGTATTTTAAAGTCCTTGAGAATATCAATGGTTTTCATATATTCTGTATGATTATATTTCCCTGCACCACTTAAAATGTGCCATTCCTTTAACATTCAAATGTATTTCAAGTTAGAGATAGTTTCCACCTCTGAATTATTACTTGAAATTGTATAATGATTTAAATCATTATTATTAAAGCTAAACACATTTCTGTCCAGAATTAGTGTAGACTGTCTTGGTATCTCATGATTTAAGGAGATATTATAAATACTTAATTGAATATCTTATTTGAATTCAAGTTTTTCTTTATAATCATTTTCCAATTGCTCCTGTGAAAGAGCTGAATTGTGACCAGTTGAATTCTTCAACTTTTGAACTTGTGTTGTTTATTCTTTAATGTGTTTAGCTATAAAAGAAATAGGATTATTATGTTCCTTACTGAGCAATGTGACTTTGGATTCTATCCTCTCAAAAATATTTTTTGAAAACAAAATATTGTCTTTATTTATATTTTCTAGACCAACAATGGTCTTTTTTAATTCTTTTTTTTGCAATATCTCTCTACCAAACCTATGCTGGATATATTTTGAATTGTTGATTTTTGTTGAAATTCTTGATGAAAAGCTTGGAATGGACTTGAAAGCTCTAAAATATCTATTACTTTGGAAAGGAGTGATTCATACTTTCCTCCTCTTTGGATTTCAATTTAATCAAAGTTCTTGCCATTTTGAATACATTTCCAATGGCTGTCTTTTCCCTCTTTAGAATCTGGTAATTCTGAGGGAAAGTCTTGTTCCACTTTTCTTTATACTTCCCCTTTTGCTTTTTATTTCCCCTCTGATTTCTCTGTGTGGTTTTCTTAAATTTCCTTTGAGATGGTCAAGGTAGGAGGTTTTGCTTTTGGAGGCTTGAGGGGATTCCAAAGGGGTCTCTCTCTTTGTTTGAGCCAGCTCTTTTTTATGGTCTTATTATGAAAGACTTTGGTTTTTAAGAAACTTCTTCATACTTATAGCCTGCCAGTTTCATGTTAGAGGGGTCTATCCTTTCAAGAGGTTCTGTGTCTTATCTTGACCCAAGAATCTCTTGATGTGGGGGTAAGAGTTTATTTTCCCCCTCCAAAGACTGAGTAGAATATACCACCCTTGTTGCTTGGCTTCCATGTACCAGTTCCTGTACTGGGACTGGTAGATCTCCACCACTTCCACTTGTAACCTGCTCGGATATTACCAAAGAGATAGTAGTAATGTTGGTTTTTGAGACTTTAGCAAGTTTCTCAAAAGTTGATTCCAACCTTTGGGAACTGGTTGGAGCTCTGGTACCTTCCATTTTGATGTTCTTTTACTTTGGGCTTTTGAGCAATATTTCTATATCCAGTATATCTTATTGGATGGAGTAGCTACTTACACTTATGTTTGGAGACAGTTTTAAAAGTCAGAATCAACTTCAAAAGAGAAAATTTAACAAAAGGTCTACCTTTTTAAGAGAAAGATACTTTGGTAAATGTTCCTTTGGGTTCTGGACTAGTCTTAATATCAATGCTTCATTCAAAAGAATCCCTTGATTCTGGAGTTTTTCTTCTTTCAAGTTAAAGTTTAAGAATTCAGAAAGTCATACTTAAAGAGCTTTAATTTAACTCCACTTGTAAAAAAAAGTTTTTTTTAAGTAATTTAAAGCAAAAATTACATGAAAAATAAAGAAAATGTTGTCTAAAGAGTATAAAAAGAAATATTTCTATAAGTATTCTATTTATTTATTTTATTTATGAAATTGAAAATTTTGCAATAAGTCAATTATTGAAAAATATTATATTATTATCCACTTTATACTAAAATAACTCAAAGAATAAATTTCACATCTTTGATGTGAAAAAGCCACTAATTAGACAATGAAAATTTATTACAAACAGCTAAATAGTATATTGATTCGAAACAAATTCAAGAAAAATCATTTTACGAAGAGTATAAGAGTTATTTATAAGGGAGAAGTCCCCAAAAGGAAAACTTTGAATAAATATTGCAATTTTACGTCAAATTGGAGTAAAATAAGGTCTGGATTATGACTTATGTCCAAAGGAAAGTTGAAATGATGGCCAGGACCCAAAATTTAAGGCTTCTCTATCAAATATTTAATAATAATACCTATTATTAAGAGTAATATGAAATTCCTCAAATGGAAATATAGTATAAGAAGATATTAGAGCCACAAATAGAAATACGATTATTATTAATATTAATAGATTTAATATCATTAAAGCTTCCAACCATCAAAATTAGAATAATTATATATAGGAATAATATAATGATTCTATTATTATTATAAGTCACTTACAGTTATATTTGGTTTAAATAAAGGAAACTGAGTTATAAATAACATACAATATTATTTTCAAATCAATTACCTTACACATCTATTTTATAATAGTTATAGAAATAATTCTATATAAAAATAAAAAATAGGGGTGTAAAATATAGCAAATAACAAATGACAATAATGTGGGATTTAACACCTGAGTCCCCATTTAAAAAACCTAGGTTTTTCAATGATAAATCCCATGGGTTTGCAGCTGAGTCCCCTGGGATTTCACTTCCTTGAACAAGAAATTAAACCTAACCAACCCCATTTCATTCCTTAACCAAAACAAATTTTTATCCCTAAACAAAAAGACTTCACAGAAAAACCTCAAATGCACTCCAAAATAGCTTCCAACAATTTATTTCATTTTTCTCCCAATTTATTTTATTTATTTGTATAATTAGATTATTTTTTTTGAACCTTAAAGAAGGATCACTTTTTTAAAAAATGAATAATTCATCTTTATAATAAAATTTCCTTTTTTTCTATGTATAATCATAATATATTTTGAATTTGGTGACTCAACCAACTTATTTCAATGATTCTATTGATTAATTCTTTTGTCATTGAGTTATTTTTCAATAATTTTTACAATTTTAAGAGTTTTGCTGGATTAAATCTAATAAGATTGAATTACAAATTCAAAGTCAATTCTCAATAGATAATAATTTTTTTACATGCTCAACTGAATCGTGCTAAAGCTTGAATATATAGAATAATGTAAGAAAATCTATTTATTTTAAATTTTCTCTATAAGCCTCAGATATAATTAAAACAGATACTTATTAATGGAAAACTTCTCTTTGTGGGGTATGCAGACAATTAATGTCTGAGTTAAGCAATTAATCCTAGGATTTGACGGGTTGAAATGAAGTATTTGAAGCCAAAAACCTGGGTTCTTAGTTCTTTTAAATACCACAGCTTTTGAGGAATGGTATTTCCAAAATACCAGATATTAAATGCAGGACTTGATGGTAAAAAAATCAAGATTTATAACTTGGGTTTTCCCATAATTGACACCCCCTAATGATAACTTAGAAACATATAATATTCATAAGCAAACTCACTTACAAGTTATCAATTAATTAAAACATGCCAAAATATATCAGAAACAATTATCAAGGAATAAAAATATCTCAGATTATGCCAAAATAAATGATGAAGGAATTTTCCAAAGAATTTTTGGATTTGAAAAAATATCTTAGAACACTATTCTACAGAACAAAACGTATATGAAGAATTCTACAAATATAATCAAATTCTATGACTTTCATTCTTTATTTATAAATATTATAAATAATAGGAAGCTGACGAATTACTTATAAAAATATGAGATTTTATTAATAAAATATTATGCTTTGGAATATTGATTGTATCTTATGATGGGAAGAAAACAGTCAATAAATGACTCTTTTTATGCCTTGAAACACCTCCTTTATGATCACATATTCTCTCAGAGGGATTTTATTTTCTAAAACTAAAAAACCCATAATTAGAAGTTAAGCTTAAACATGAAAAATCTAAATTTTTAATAATAATTAAAGTTACAGGTGTTATTCTTAACTCCAAGAATTGTTAAGATTCATTTATGCTTATGATTCTTCCTTTTAAAGATAAGGATATATTTTTTCATTTTATGAATATCTTAATAATAAAATTTCAACCAAAAGCTCTATAATAAAGGTTTTCAATCAATTTATAAATAAATACTAATTTTATTTAATAAAAATTGAATGAATTGACTTCAAAGGTGGATACCAAATATGCTTAATCATGAAAGATACCTAGTATTTAATGAAAACACAGATAAAGGTTATCTGCAATCTGTGTAAAGATTTACAGCAAATACGTGGGAAAATAGATTTCCTATAAACCTTTGAAGTTATTTCTTTCTTTCTTTTGAACATGAAAATATACACTAAACCTCAACATTTAGTACGTTTTTGATGAATTTAGTATTAATTTGAAGCCTTTACATAGGGATTTACCCTTTGAAAGTTTTGAATTCCTGTCTAGATGTAGAATAAGACCTTTTGAACTTTAATAATTGATAAAATACTAATATTGAAGCTATAATAAGGTTGAAAATCCTGCAATACTGGAGGACACCCTTATTTGGGTTCCTGAATATCCCAAAAACTGGGTACCCTGGCACCTTTTGCCATTTTTACCTTTGTCCCCCTTTCTGTTTGAATCTTGCCAATTTCCTTATTTAACGCCATACAACGGCCTTAAATCAATTTCAATATAGTTCAAACTGGATTTCTAGGCTGTATGTCAAATCTTTAGCCAATTTATTAAATAAACACAACACACAAATTTTACCACTTTTAAAAGTTAACCCATACATGGTGTAGCTTTAAAATACAGTCAAAGCTACAATTTAACAAAATTTAACAAAATTTATTAAATGTTATATAATATTCTCAAATAATCAAATAACAGAAAAAAAAGTTACTTTAGGGTATAACCCCCTATGAGTAAACCTTAGGTTTTTTTGGTGTAAAATTAAAAAATTACATAATAACTGTAACTTGGCTTATCCAAAATAAAGATATAATCAATTTTAATTAATTTTTTGTTTTAAGATCATTTTAGAATTAATTTATTGGATTAATAAGCTATATGAAGCATTATTTTGTGGTCTTATGGGTATGTCATACACTCCTGGGATTATGCATGTAAATTGGGCTTCTGAGTGGACTCTTGCTTATTTATGTCAAGCTCCAAGAATTATTAATACCCCCAAAGCTGTATATTTCCTTTTTATAAACCAGATGAGCATTATTAAAATATTTAGCACTTTCAAAGTCAGGAAATTCCTTGTTTTTTCTCTCTGGTAGTCTATATTAAACATATTCATTTCCCTTATTACTTCAATTTAAATATTTTTGAGAATTTCTTTCCTCAAATTTCCAAAGTACTAGTAATATTTTATTTAATCTGAGTATTCTGAAAATAAACCTTTTTTTAAAGAGCTAATCTCACTGGAAATGCACTTCTGGGTCACAACCTTTCTGTTAACTATTGGCATGACCGGTTTTAAATAAGTGTTTTAGTTTAGCTTTAAGAGAGTTATTTCGAAAAGGGATAAAGGATAAAGACATTTTTATATATTTCTATAAATTCATTACAAAAAAATCTATCTAAATAACCATCATTGCTATCCTCCCTATTTGAGCACTGATGTGAGAGTACAATCCTCAATTCCTTTCATTTCAAATTTTATGTCTGAATCATCTATGTCTCTCAAAAATTCTGATTCATCCCCCAAATATTATTCTTCACCAAAATAATTTTGGAAGGGAAGTTAAATTTACCATCCTTTATTAAGGTATCATAAAATTTTGATGCTCTGATTTTATTATTACTTCCAAAAATGGCTTTCATATGGTTTGAGAAATCCTCATTCGTGGCTGTGAATAAGAAACTACCTGGAGGGGGGAATACCAGGTCATTAGTGTTAAGTTCCTCATAGCTCCTGTAACCAAGGATGTAAAGATTTAATAACTGGCCGTCCTAGTATACTGAATCATTCTTTCTGAAGCTCCCAAATCAAAAGGAAATTTAGTATGTGGATTAAAAAATACAAAATACTGAATTGAGAGGTTTTTATCATACTTATCAAGCTCTACTAATATTTAAAATATGATTAATCTTGTGAGAAGTAAGTGATAAAAGATATTTAAAGGTGAGCAAGAATTCATTTTTTGAAGTCTTAGAGGTTATGGTATGTGTAGGCTTAAAGTAACACTATAGAAAGAAGCCAAATGTAATATATTTTTGATAAGACTAATTTCGAAATGAAATGAGGGTGAAATGAAGCTAAAGTTTATTTCAACTTTATATTTTTGGTAAAATGAAATACCAAGGTCCTAATAATATAATTTTCATAAACAGAATCAATATTATTAGGACTTCAAATATTTTTCCATAATAAATTACAAGTGAGATTGACTATGGGTAACAATAAATAGCTATAAGTATTCTTAGCTTGGCTACTGGGTAATTAAAATCAATAAAATACTAGAATACCTCCTAGAAAGGAAATTGGTTTATATCTCATCCATAATTAAAGGTCCATGTGTAAAAGATAATCTGGATGGAGAGAGATCCTTTATTTATAAATTTTTAGAACCCCAATATCTCCCATGAGAGCTCCCCTTCTTCACTTCTATTGCCCTTGCATCAGAGTTAAAAACGCTTGATTAAATTGTTTTAGTGAGTTTCTTTATGCACTGACTATTATGATGATTTATTGACAGCCTTGAAGTTTATTCTATATTGTTGAATTTCTTTTCAGGTGTCATCTGATCATGTATTTCCCCCTTGAGACATAATTTCTGGTGACTGTTTTTAAAAGGAGAATTATATGATCATTCATTTTACCCTTTAGCCAAAGAATTTCACAGCCTTGAGGGATTTATTATGGTGGTAAATCTCCAAGATCTTTCATCTGATTATCGATTTACCCTTTATCAAGATCATTTTTAGGCTTAATTTATAGCTTTCATTGATTGGTATTAATTATTTTCATCTGGCTGGCTTATTGTACCATATGTATCCAAAGTTTGGTCACATGGTGATATTTCTTGTACAGCCTTGAAATAAGATTTATGGCCAGGATTTTCTCTCATTTTATTGAGAAAGAGGGTTATTTCTGTGGCTTTACTATATGCAGGTACTTTTTTCTACTCCTTATAAATTTTCACTCTGTTTTTAATGGAGAAGTTTATTTTAAATCTTAAACTACAGGATGTGTCTTTCTAAACCTTTTGAGTGGGTTTTGGTTTTATTGTATGATTAGCTTGCTAAGATTAATCTTTATTTTCTTTTGATTAGTGATTAAAAAATTTTCCTTTTTGAGACTGACAATACTGTATAAAATCTTCAGTTATTTTTCTGTGCAGATTCAATTGAAGTCTTAATTACTGAATTCTGGCTGTATAAGTTTTTTCATGAATTTGTAAGGTAAGGTGGTTGTAAATATGTCATTTTTTAGATATTAAGGTGGGGTTTGATATCAACTTTTGTAAGAATGAGTCTGTTTATTTCATTTCTTCTGTAGGTTCTCTAGCTGTATTTTCTGTATGCATTTGTATGAGGGTTTTTTACTTTATACATGAGATTCTATGTAGTTCATGTTGAAAGTGGTGATTTTTTCCCATATTAATTTGTAATTTTATACTTACATTAAAAATAGGCAGTTTCCAAGAAAAAAACATTTTCCCATGAGAAGACTTATGAATTTTGGAAAAAAATTGGAAGCTCGAGCCTAAAGAAAACATATGAAATACCAAAATGGTAGGAAAAGGGGAATCTCCGAGCTACCTCTTCCAATAGAGCTATTTTATATTCTTCTGAAACACTTATACTTTCACTATTAAGGATCTGAGTGTATTTAATAAATCTCTTCTTGTGAGTTCTCCAATTATGTTGAATATTATTTCCACTAAAAATCAAATTTCCTTCCTTGTTGTCTATGTTCAAGTACACTTAAAAGAATTCAAATTACTGGGACCGTCTTTTTTTTTCTTACCAAATAGGTTTCTTTCTTTCATAAAAAATATTTTTTACGAGTGAAATAGATTCCACACCACAATTTCATCCTATAACATGAATGACCAAAATGACACACCATAGGAGTTTTATTCATCCTGAAAGTTATTAAGGATATGTCCAAAATTCAATTGGCTTAATTGAGAATTTCGATCATTCTTTTCCTTCTTATCATACATTATCTTCATTTCTGCAATACTCCTCCATTTTTTTGTATAATGAATGGGCTTGTGTTTTTGAACTCCAGCCCATGAAGTAATAGATTTCTAATAATTCATGTTTATGGATTCCTATGAATTTTTGTTCACTAAATTGAAAGATCTCATTTTCAAATGTGATATATTTACCCTTATGCTTTCCAAAGGGGTGAAACACTGGTTTCTTTCATGCTACAATGAATAAAGAAAATAATGGCTGTATGAATATGGCTTCTTCTGGTAGCTATTGCTATATTTTGTATTGGAGAATTGGTATATTTGTATCTTCATAGTTGAATGCATGAGATGTTTGATAGCAAAATTTATTTGAAAACCTTACTTTTGTGATTAAAATAAATTTCAATCTGAAAGATAAACCCTGTTTTTATTTGAATCAGAAATACAAATACCTGGATTGAAATATTGAATATAAATCATGGAGATTTGTAAAGCCTACTTAATTTTTTTTCAAAGTAACTACTAGAATACACCTTTTCATGAGCAAAGAAGTGGTCAAAGAAGTAAAGAGTAACAACTGCATGGTTTTTGGAGAATAGTTTTGATCTTATAATCATCTATTGGTCATAATTTTCATCAAGTAAAAATAAAATAAAAATGAAATAAAAATAATAGAAAAATAAAATAAAAATAAAATGAAAATAAAATAAAAATAAAATAAAAATCAAATAAGAATAAAATGAAAATAAAATAAAAATGAAATAAAAAGAAAATAAAAATAAAATAAAAATAAAAATAAAAATAAAAATAAAAATAAAAATAAAAATAAAAATAAAAATAAAAATAAAAATAAAAATAAAAATAAAAATAAAAATAAAAATAAAAATAAAAATAAAAATAAAAATAAAAATAAAAATAAAAATAAAAATAAAAATAAAAATAAAAATAAAAATAAAAATAAAAATAAAAATAAAAATAAAAATAAAAATAAAAATAAAAATAAAAATAAAAATAAAAATAAAAATAAAAATAAAAATAAAAATAAAAATAAAAATAAAAATAAAAATAAAAATAAAAATAAAAATAAAAATAAAAATAAAAATAAAAATAAAAATAAAAATAAAAATAAAAATAAAAATAAAAATAAAAATAAAAATAAAAATAAAAATAAAAATAAAAATAAAAATAAAAATAAAAATAAAAATAAAAATAAAAATAAAAATAAAAATAAAAATAAAAATAAAAATAAAAATAAAAATAAAAATAAAAATAAAAATAAAAATCAAATAAAAATACAAATAAAAATAAAAATAAAAATAAAATAAATATAAAATAAAAGCAAAAGAAGAATAAAATATAAGAATAGAATGAAAATAAAATGAAGATAGAATAAGAATAAAATACAATTAAAATAAAATAAGCTTCCAATAAAAAGAAAAAAAATTAAATAAACTAAAAATGATAGTGAATTAATAAATCCACATAAGCTTTTGATAAACTTATGAAAGATGGGCTTTCTTTGAAAAATTCAACACCTCTTGATGCAATTTAATTTTCTCAAAATATATTATTCACTTAATATTTATGTCACCCAAAAGCACCTTCAACTTTTCCAAAAAGTTTTTTTGTCCCAAAATTTCCCAAATCAAAAAAATTTGGCCATTTTCATGTTTTAAGGGAAATAGGTATGAGAATATGAAGCCACTGATTCATTTCCAATATTTTCAAAAGTGACATCATATGAGAATAAAATGTTGTAATAATTGGAATTTCAACAATTTTTTATCCATACTTTTTCAATATCAGGCCAAAGTACCACTTCTTTAAAAATATTTTGGAAGACATATTGGTACAAAAAACTGTACCAAAATATTTCATTTATTTTGTTTAATTCTCATTTATATTCTAATTGAAAAACCCTAATTAGGGAGTATATGGCTAAATGAAGCCAAAACTCATTTTTGCAATACAGATTGGGGTTTTGGGGTCTGAAATTTGATACAGAAGAGGTAAAGTGATGTGAAACATACCAAAAGGAATGTAAGAGTTTCAAATTTGATTAACTACAGCACGTTATTGAAATCTCTTCATAATTTAAAGGGGTTTTTTTTGGTGGAGCTCCCTTGATTTTTTGCAAACTGGGTTTGTTGTTGAGGTGGGTCTTAAATCAGGAATTTATTACTTACATTCATATTGATTAATTGTATCAACCTTTCTTTTATTTATTTAATATAAGAATCCCCAAAATTGATTCAATGAAAGAAGGGTAAATGAAAAATTTGAAAAGTTCTGTAGTTCGAAAAAACTGATTTTTGAGTGTTTTTATGGTTTTTGGGGGGATAATATTTAAACAGATTTATTGCTCCTAATTTTCTTTATTTTATATGATAGCTTGGAGAGGGGGATTTGTTGAATGAATTTACCAGATATTGAAAAATTAACATACATCTTGTTAAATTTACACAAGGGAGCTTACATTAATTTACCAAGGCCCTATGTGGAATTTCAAATCCCCTGGAAATAAAGTCACATAAAGCAGAAATTCAAGGAAAATAAAATAAAAATTGAACAAAATTCAAATAAAAATGAACAATTTATTGATTTCTTATAAATATAATTTTGTATTAAATTTATTTTATATTTATCTTAATAGCTTCTATATCTTTTAAAATATTGAAATGTAAAGAAATCAAATTGATGAATTTTCATAAGCTCTGATATTATTAATTTTGATATCATTCAGTTTTAGTTTGGGGGAGATTTTTGAAAGTATAGATAAAAAGACGGAATCCAAAAAAAATAAAAAAAATCAATAGCAATAAAAGATAAAAGGTTTTAAAAAAATATTCTAATAATAAATTAAAACTGAAAAAAACACCTTTTTTTCTTTACAAATATGAAAAATATTATTCAAAAAAAGAACTGGAAATAACAAAAGGAAATAGTTTTATTTCTTTTTGGAAAATATTTCAAAAATGATTATTTGGTTTTTTATATTCTTAATTTTGTTTTGTTTAAACATTTTATGAAATAAAATTTCTTTTTGAGGTTTGTTATTCAAGACAATAATAAGGAAAAATATTATACCAAATCAAATATTAAAATGTGATAAAATATTTGAATTTATTTGTTAGAATCATTTTTTCAAAGAAAGATTTACCCCTTTTAATCAGTACAGCATTCCCAATTAAGTACTTTTTAGATTTTATAATTCATATTTTCCATTTTTGGTCATCTACCAAATTCAAATATACATATTTTAATTCAAAATAATTACAATTCAAAATTTTCTTATTGACACTTTGAAAGATGATTTTTTAGAAAATTAATTGAAAAATAATGCAAAAGATATAGCGGAGGAATAGTTTTTGTGAACCTTTGAGATATGACCACATGCCCAAAAAGGTCACAAGAAATATTTAAAATAATTACCTTAAAGCTACAAAAATGCCGTAAATTGGCATAAAAATTGGTTTAACTCAAAGCCCAATGAATAAACATGTGAAATAAATTACACCATTGAATTCCCCATGGTAAAATACACATATACCATTTTATGGCATATCTGTAAAGTCAATATTTAATGAGTTATAAGTAATAATACCTTATAAAAAACACAAATCCTTAATTATTTCAAATACCAATGAAACAACATGTACGATAAATGTTACCATTAGATTCTCCATGAAAATGCACATATAAAACAATTAAGAAGCTGATCTCCAAAGTCAATACTTAAGGAGTTAAGCTGAATATATGCACTGTTTTGGTCAACGCATATATTCAAGGATTTTAGCTAATATCTTTTGAAATATGAATGATAGAGTGATGAGCCAAAAATAAAGTCATCACGTAATTACTCCAGGAATACAGAAATGAAGTTTATTTCACAAGCTATAAACAAGGTTAAAACCTGTAAGGGATCATTGATTAAAATCAATAGAGCTGTTGACCACTTTGTTGTGAAAGTGGTCCAAACTTAAAAAAAAGAGACAGTTGAACTCTACTAGTTCATTCGTGAAGAATGATGTATTTTTTATTATAATATTCAAGGTATAACCCCTTGAAATCATAGTTTGAAGTTTAAAATATTAAATTTTGACAGAAAGGATGAGTTACAAGAAAAATCATCAAAAATAGAGTTTTGATGATGTAATGAAATTCTCTTGGCAGCATAATACAGTTATCTCAAGCTATTAGAATTCACTCTCTGAATTGCTGTAGCGTGTAAATCTGAAAGGTTATTATGGATCAAAGTTTGAGCTTAACTTGATCATTTATGATCACTCACTGTAACCTTAAATTAAGCTTAACAGTCATATGAGTGATGGAATTGGTGAATACTGTTAGTTTATGATGAAACCTAATAAAATACACGAATTCTGGGGTTCTGCCAACCCTTGAAGTCATCAAACCTAGAGTTATAGTGATAACTCTAAATAATGGTGTAATGATGAGATAAGATGGTTTGATCATGATGTAATCATCACCAAACCTTAAAATATTGATCAATTCAAGTGGATAGGATCAGTGCACGTCTACTAGAAGCCTGTTGGACTCTAGGAGGGAGGTATTTACTATAAATAGAGCTCTTTTTACTCTGTTTTCCCCTCAGACGCTTACAAAACATTAAATCATTAAATAAAAAGATAATTTTTTTATTCTTTATATATGAAAACTTTTATATTATTAAAGACCAAAGATAATCTTATAATAATCTTCATCTTTGACGTGATTATTGCAATTATTTAATTGTTTTGTTTAAAATTCTCTTAAAAACCTCAATTCTACATAAAATCCAAGAAAATTTGTAATTTCTCTTAAATTTTATTGTAACTACAATTTAAATAAGTTGTATTTTCATTTCTAGGCATAAGTTTATTCAAAATTATTATATTAAGAATTAAAAGTAGGTTATTTCTCTTATTATAATAGCCTTTCTCTATTATTGCTTTTAATAATTCTATAATTGATATAAATAGTATTTATATTAGTTTATAACTTTAATATAGGTAATATTATTGTTATTAATTGTTTTTTATTAATAAAAAACATTTTTTTACGCCCTTATTATTTGTTGGTAACAATAATAAAGTGCTTTTAAATATATAAATTTTTTATATTAAGATATTTATTTTATATATATTATTTTTTATAATATAAATTATATTATCATATTTATTTAATAATATAATTATTTTACACCATAATTATAATAATTCTTTATTATTATAATTATTTTTTATCTTATTTAATTTACTTATAAGGACATTCATAGTACAATAAGTAAAATATTAGTAATTTTTTACTTATTGTTTCATAGTCAAACCTTACATTTGGGGGCCTGGCCACAATATTTACTCTAAAAGACCTTTAAAAAGATTCTAATTGGGTTTATCCAGTAATAAATTATAATTATAATCATAAAGTTATATAATAATTTTATATTTATTGATTTTAAAAGCTATTGAGGCATTTGGAAAGCAATTGTACTGTCTTACACATGGTTTTTCACATCCTTAGACTTGCAAAAACTTTGTTTGAGTGACTCTAGTGATTAAAAAAGATATTTTATAAATTAAAAATAATTTTATAAAAGAATTTTATCCATTTTTATTTTATTCTTCAAAAATAAAAATATTAAAAACCAATAAAAAAGTTATTTTATTCATTTTAATTTCACTTTTTTTAATAAAAAAAAGATATAAAAGCAATTCTTACATGGAAAATTGCCATATCTTACCAAAAAATAACACTTTTATATAAAAGACTCATATTTATTTGTCTTTTTTAGTGTTTGAAGACAACCCAACAAAGGACAACCAAGCCACTGTTGAAAGATTGGTGGAAGAAACTTGTCAAAGTTCTCCAACACCAATAATCACTAAGAAAAAGAAAGCCAAGAAATTGGACTTTCCAGGACCCACTATTCAGGACTTTGAATGTGAGTACCTTATTTATAAATTGCCATAAGAGTATTTCTGTTCTAAAATCCTCTTATTTCTTATTTTTCTTATAATATGACTACCAGAAGAGGCTCCCAATACTCCATCCAATCAGATGGAGCTGGACTCAGAGGTAGAATTGATTCCTCAAAAGGGAAAAGGAAGGGCAATATTCCCAGTGGAACAGAATCCACACAAGGAAGTGCCTTGTCCCAAAGGCAAGTCCCAGAAATGCCCATGATATCTGAACCTGAATTGGGACTAAGTATGAGTAACTCAAATAGGTACAAATCACATTCAGAGGGCACAAATAGACATTTACATGAGCCAATACAAACAGTACTACACAGTGTACAAGGACAAGTATTGGGAAATGTTGCCCCAAATACACCAAGGAGTGATGAAATCCTGGCACATCATAAAGAAGTTCCTCAAAGAGGAGGAAATAGTGAGATACTCCAATGGATGGAATCCACTATCATCCAAACCTCAAATCAAAAAGATCAAGGAGTATCATGCCAAAAAGAAGGAGGCAACCAAGGAAGAAGCCCCAGTAGCTTCTACCAGCAAGCCCCAAGTCAACCTACTTCCCCAAGAAGGGAAGAAGAACAAGAAAAAGAATTGGAGAAAACCATATTCCCCAAAATTCAAAAAGATGCCATGGACAATGTCTTCAACATTGCCAGAACTTTGATGGAATTCAAAGACAAAGAGGAACAAAGAATGAGACAACCCCATTTCCCAAAGAAATAACCTTGTCTCCTGATGTTGTAAATACTTTAACAGAGCTTAAAAATAGTATTTTACCTCTTAAAAACATTAAAAATAGTTTATTATCTTTACAAGAAATAAATAATAGCTTATCATCTTTAACAAAACTTTTTACACAAAATAAGAAAAAAATTGATAACATAAAATTTATGATTGATAATAATAAACCAAAAGTATTAATTGACAATACTCAGAAATTAATACAAGGACAACAAGAGTTGTACAAATACATAAGTGATATCAAAGAAAAAACTTTGACAATCAATTATGATGTGAGTATTGATAATCTTACAGAAAAATTAAACAAATTAAGTATTTCTGTAGAAAAATTTGAAGAAAAGACTTCATCACACCAAAAATTACTTTTGGACCATGTAGAAAAGAGTGATGAAGCAAGAATGCATATGAAAGATGACATTCAAAGTGAAATAAGGCTTATTACTGAAAAGATGGATAAAATTAATGAGGCTAATTTGAATATGCCAAAGTTATCAACACCATTTTCTCACATAAGAAGCCCTGTTAAACCAAAAGAGGAATTAACAAATCCATTCATAACAGACTTGAGTCACCAAGACGATAACCAAGTCTCAATGAAGGAAGCACCTCAATTGAAAGAATGGCCAACATTCACAGGAGAAGGTGAATATGACCACATGTCATTTATCAAGACAATTGACATGCTACAAGAAGATTATGCCATACCAGATGAATTAATCACTGCGAGACTACATTCATTGTTTAAAAAATCTGCAAAAAGATGGTATTATGGCATAAGGCAAGCAAATGGCAAAAATACCCGGTCTTGGTGGAAACAAGAAATAATCACCAAGTGGGCTAATGATGCCTGGAGGTACAAAATAGAAAAAGCATTTGAAAATTCTTTCTTTGACCCCGAAAAAGACAAACCTTTAACTTGGTTCTTGAAACAAGTTGAAAGACTTAATGCATTAAACCCAGAAATGTCCCAAAAAATGGTGCACATGAAAATACTTAAGAAATGTGGAGGAGAGCTAGAACATTCCCTAAGAAGAAGGTGTATAGAAACATGCTCCACAGAAGAGTAAATCAATGTACTAGAAGACATAGTGACAAGAGCAAAAATTGGCAGAACTTGGAAGAAATTGGACATTAAAAGTCCAAATAAACCATTTATCAAAAAGGATAAATCAAAAGAAGCTTTCAAGCCCAATACATCCAAAAATAATGAGCAAAGAAAATGCCATAAATGTGGAGGTATTGGACACTTAGACAATAATTGCCTTAAAAAGGTAAAGATTAATGAAATTGTGGAAACAAAAAACCACAATGACAAAGAAGAGGAATATGACTCTGAAAAAGAGACAGAAGAATCAGAAAGTTCTGAAAGTGATTAAATCAATATAATTAATGCAAAAATTAATAATATTGATATAATTTATGAAGCACTGCATGTTAACTCAAACTTACCACAGGTTGGGACATCTGACACAAACCTGACAAATATACAAGATGTCAAAATGTATAGGACCAAACCTGCGAGAGGAATGGGATATACAGCTGGAAAATCAAGTATAAGTATTGTTATGGTTGATAACCAAGAAGGAAAAGTTACCTTAGATACAGGAGCATATTGCACATGTGTTGGTAAAGGTTATTTAAAAACCATTGTCCCAGACTGGCAAGAAACACTTATGCCAATACAAGGTGTCAAATTTAGTAGTGCAAGTGAGAGCATGAAGCCCCTTGGAATAATTGATTTAACACTAATTTTTCCTCATCCCTCACAATGTGTCAGAATTAAAGTAGAGTTTGTAGTAATGGACAACTGTACTAGTAATCACTTCATACTTGGGAATGACTACTTATCAATTTATGGTATAGATATCTCTAACCAAAAGGATGGATATTTAACCATAGGAGACAACAAAAGACAAAAGTTTGGCTTCTTAAATAACAAAAAACAAATCACAGTTATTGATAATGAAGAGAAAAGTCTAGAAAAGGAGCTTTTTATATCTGAACAACTTAAAGAGGCAGAATTCAATCAAGAATTAACAGAAAAAATGAAAGAAAAATTGATTTACCTCTTATTTAAGTACAGAAATGCCTTTGCAACTGAAAAGGAGCCACTAGGTGCCATGATTGGGCATGAGGTGGATATAATTCTTAATGTAGAAAAACCTTACCCACCTTTAGTAAGAAGACCTGCTTACCCAGCTAGTCCAAGGGCTAGAGAAGCCCTAGAGGTACACATTAAAGAATTGATGGACCTTGGAGTATTAAGAAAGGTACAACATAATGAGCAGGTAGAAGTCACTACACCTGTCATTATAACTTGGCATAATGGAAAATCAAGGATGGTAGGAGACTTCAGAGCCCTGAACACCTATACCATTCCAGACAGGTATCCAATACCCAGGATCCATGAGACATTTACCCAATTGTCACAAGCTAAGTTCATCACAGCCATGGATGCCTTAAAGGGTTTTCATCAAACTATCTTAACAGACAATACCAAAAAACTACTGAGGATAATAGTCCACTGTGGAATTTTTGAATACTTAAGAATGCCATTTGGCATAAAAAATGCACCTTCCCATTATCAAAGAATGATGAATATCATATTTCCTGAAGAATTATCAGAAGGATGGTTAATTATCTAACTTGATAATATCATAGTTTGCTCAGAAACGTGGGAAACTCACCTTACAAGACTAGAAAGTGTACTACAAAAAATGGTCCAAGTGAATGTGAAAATTTCCTTGAAAAAGTGTCATTTTGCATAGAGTGAATTAAACGCACTAGGACATGTGGTATCTGGACTTAGTCTAGGCATAGACAAGAATAAAGTAGCAGCAGTACTACTTAAGCCAATGCCTCAAACCAAAAAAGAAATGCAATCATTTCTAGGATTTTCTGGTTACTATAGACAGCATATAAAGGACTTTGCAAAAATTGCTAAATCCTTGTATAAGCTATGTGACCAACAAACAGTCTATGAAATGACAGAAGAAAGAGTCAAGGCATATGAAGAATTGAAAAATTCCTTAACAAATGCCCCATTTCTTCTAATGCCAGATTGGAAACTACCCTTCAAACTTTACATTGATGCTTGTGGAGAAGGACTAGGTGCTGCACTACACCAGACACAAATTATCAATGATAAACCAGTGGAAGGACCAATCTGTTTTATTTCAAGACAGATAAAGCCAACAGAAGCAGGATATGGAGCAAGCCAAATGGAATGCCTCTGCTTAGTGTGGGCTTTAGAAAAATTACATTACTACTTGGATGGAACAGTATTTGATGTGATTACAGACTGTAATGCTGTAAAATCTCTATTAAATATGAAAACTCCAAATAGACATATGCTGAGATAGAAAATTGCTATCCAAGAATATAGAGGAAATATGACTATTGTTCGTAAATCTGGTAATATTCATAAAAATGCAGATGGTCTTAGCAGATGGGCTCTAGCAAATACCCCTGACAATCCAGCATGGGTACCACAGGAAGAGCACCATATAGAAGGAATATGTGTTACAGACATTGGCACAGAATTCTTTAACCAAGGTAAAGAAAGCTATAAGATAGACAAAAATTTCCATATCTTAAGCCAACTTCTAATGAAAGGCTGCGAAGACCCATCACTTTCATCAAAACTAGATGAAACATGGAAAAAGGCATATGATGAAGGAAGTTTCCACCTCCTTGATGGAATCCTTTACCATAGAACAAAACACACATGTGTTATGGCCTTAACAGATAGAACCCTGATAAACACTATTTTACATAAGTGTCATGATAGTGTTGCAGCTGGACACCTTTCAGAAGACAGGACACTAGAGTGGGTAAAACCTGCTCTTGGTGGCCAAATTGGAAGAAAGATGTTATAGAATACTGCCAAACCTGTGACAGATGTCAAAAGGCCAACAGAGCCACAGGAAAGAAATTTGGAATGATGATCCAAATCCAAGAACCAAAATCCCCTTGGGAAATAGTTCATATGGATTGGGTAACAGCATTACCTCCAGGAGGAGACAGAAGCTATAATGCATGCCTAGTATTGGTTGACAGGTATAGCAAAACTCCCATGTTCCTACCATGTCATAAAGATGACACAGCTATGGACACAGCCATAATGATATGGAATAAATTCATTAGCCATACAGGATTATTCCAAAATATTATGAGTGACAGAGACCCAAAGTTCACTTTAGCATTATGGACAAATCTACCTAGCTTTTTTGGGACAAAGCTATCATTATCAACAGCTTACCATCCCCAAACTGATGGTTTGGCAGAAAGAATGATATAGACCTTAGAGGACATGATCAGAAGATTCTGTGCTTATGGGCTAGAATTAAAAGACTCTGATTGTTTTACCCATGATTGGTGTACACTAATACCAGCTCTTGAACTGGCATATAAGACATCAATCCATTCTTCTACTGGTAAAACACCAGCAATTCTAGAAAAAGGTTGAAATCCAAGACTTCCTTATGATACCCTCAAAAAGGACTTAGTGGATATACACCCAACAGCAAGCAGTTTTAAGATAATGCTTGATAAGGCAAGACACCATGCAAACAGATGTATGCAAGATTATTTCAAATATGCAAAAGAAAGATGGGATAAAAGTCATAAGCCACCTGATTTCAAAATAGGAGACTTGGTCTTAGTATCAACCCTTAATTTCAATAAAATAAAAGGCCCAAAGAAATTAAAAGATTCCTTTGCAGGACCATTTATGATAAAAGCACTTCATGGACCCAATGCTGTGCAATTGGAACTCACAGGTGAACTAATGAACAAACACCCAACGTTCCCTTTAAGTCTAATAAACCCTTACAGCTCAAGTGACAAGGAGTTTTTTCCACTAAGAAATAAACCCCCACTTGAAATTCCCCCCTTGGAAGAAGGAGAGGAAAAGAAAATATTAAAATTCCTTAAAGAAAGAAGGACAAGAAACAAAAAAGAAAGAGAATACCTTGTAAGGTATAGAAAGTAAACTCAAGAAGATGAATGGCTACTTGAGAAAGATATAACAAATGCTGATAAACTACTAAGAAGATTAAGACATGAAAGAAAGCGTGAAAAATAAAAAAGTTAAGCATTATTGAGCTTCAAGACTAACAAAGTCTATTGAAGAGGTAGGACAGTGGATGATACCCCAATTACACATATCAGATTGTATTACAATCTTTCTCGGTGGTAGGGAATGTGAAACTTTGAGATATGACCACATGCCCAAAAAGGTCACAAGAAATATTTAATATAATTATACATTCAAAATAAGTACTTTTAAAAATACAAAAATACCATAAATTGGCATAAAACTTGGTTTAACTTAAATCCCAATTAATAAAAATGTGAGATAGATTATACCATTGGATTCCCCATGGTAAAATACACATATACCATTTTTATGGCATATCTGTAAAGTCAATATTTAATAAGTTATAAGTAATAATACCTTATAAGATACACAAATCCTTATTTATTTCACAAACAAATGAGACAACATGTGAAATAAATGGTACCAGTGGATTCTTCATAAAAGTCCACATATAAAACAATTAATAAGCTAAGCTCCAAAATCAATACTTAAGGAATTAACCTGAATATATGCACTTTTTTGGTCAATGCATATATTCAAGGAATTTAGCTAATATCTCTTTAATTATGAATGATAGAGGGATGAACCAAAGATAAAGTCATCACGTAATTACTTTAGAAATACAGAAATGAAGTTTATTTTACAAGTTATAAACAAGGTTAAAACCTGTAAGGAATTCTTGATTAAAATCAACAGAGCTGTTGACCACTTTGTTGTGAAAGTGGTTCAAACTTAAAAAAAAGTAGACAGTTGAACTCTACTAGTTCATTTGTGAAGAAGTATGTATTTGTTATTATAATATTCAAGGTATAACCCCTTGAAATCATAGTTTGAAGTTTAAAATATTAAATTTCAACAGAAAAGATGAGTTACAAGAAAAATCATCAAAAATAGAGTTTTGATGATGTAATTGAATTCTCTTGGAAGGATAATAAGGTTATGCCAAGCTATTAAAATTCACTCTCTGAATGGCTGTACTGTGTAAATCTTAAAAGTTATTAAGGATCAAAGTTTGAGCTTAAATTGATCATTTATGATCACTCACTGTAACCTTAAATTACGTTTAACAGTCATATGAGTGATGAAATTGGTGAATAATATTAGTTCATGATTAAAACTAATGAAATCCACGAATTTTGGGGTTCTGCCAAGCCTTTGACGTCATCAAACTTAGAGCTATAGTGATAACTCTAAATAATGGCGTAATAATGATGTAATATGGTTTGATCATGATGTAATCATCACCAAACCTTTAAATATTGATCAATCCCAGTGGATATGATCAGTACACGTCTACTATAATCCTGTTGGACTCTAGGAGGGAGGTATTTACTATAAATAGAGCTCTTTTTGCTCTGTTTTCCCCTCAGATGCATCAAAAACATTAAATCAATACAATAAAAAGGTAATTTCTTTATTCTTTATATATAAAACTTTTATATTATCAAAGACCAAAGATCATCTTATCATAATCATCAATTTTGATGTGATTAAATCATTTATCTAATTGTTTTTGTTAAAAATCTCTCTAAAATCTCATTTCCACGTAAAAATCAAGAATATTTGTAATTTATCTATTTTTTATTGTAAATACAATTTGGATAAATTGTATTTATATTATTTGGCGTAAAATATCTCAAAATTATTATATTAAATATCAAAAGTAGGTTATTTTCTCTCTATTATTCTTTTAATAATTCTTCAATTAATATAAATAGTATTTATATTAATTCATAACTTTAATATTAGTAATATTATTGTTATTAATTGTTTTTTATTAATAAAAAACATTTTTTTACGCCTTTATTATTTGTTTGTAACAATAATAAAGTGCCCTTGAATATATTAATTATTTTATAATATAAATTATATTATCTTATCTTATTAATAATATAATTATTTTTACGCCATAATTATAATAATTCTTTATAATTATAATTATCTTTATCTTATTTATTTCATTTATAAGGACATTCATAGTACAATAAGTAAAATATTAGTGATTTTTACTTATTGTTTCATAGTCAAACCTGACAAATATACAATATGCCAAAACGTATAGAACCAAACCTGCAAGAGGAATGGGATATACAGCTGGAGAATCAAGCATAAGTATTGTTATGGTTGATAACCAAGAAGGAAAAGTGAACTTGGATACAGGAGCATATTGCACCTGTGTTGGTAAAAGTTATTTAAAAACCATTGTGCCAGACTGGCAAGAAAAACTTATGCCAATACAGGGTGTCAAATTTAGTAGTGCAAGTGAGAGCATGAAGCCCCTTGGAATAATTGAGTTCAGACTAATTTTTCCTCACCCCTCACAATTTATCAGAATTAAAGTAGAGTTTGTAGTAATGGACAACTGTACTAGTAATCACTTCTTACTTGGAAATGACTACTTATCAATTTATGGTATAGATATATCTAGCCAAAAAGACAGATATTTTACCATAGAAGATAACAAAAGACAAAAGTTTGGCTTCTTAAATAACAAAAAACAAATCACATTTATTAAGAATGAAGAGAAAAGTCCAGAAAAGGACCTTTTTATATCTGAACAACTTAAAGAGGCAGAATTCAATCAAGAATTAACAGAAAAGATGAAAGAAAAATTGATTGACCTGTTATTCAAGTACAGAAATGCCTTTGCAACTGACAAGGAGCCACTAGGTGCCATAATTGGGCATGAGGTGGATATAATTCTTAATGTAGAAAAACCTTACCCACCCTTACTAAGGAGACCTGCTTGCCCAGCTAGTCCAAGAGCTATAGAAGCCTTGCAGGCACACATTCAAGAATTAATGGACCTTGGAGTATTAAGAAAAGTAGGACATAATGAACAGGTAAAGGTCACTATACCTGTCATTATAGCTTGGCATAATGGAAAATCAAGGATGGTAGGAGACTTCAGAGCCCTGAACACCTATACCATTCCAGACAGATATCCAATACCCAGAATCCATGATAAATTGACATAATTGTCACAAGCTAAGCTCATTACAGCCATGGATGCCTTAAAGGGTTTTCATCAAAATGTCTTAACAGAGAATGCCAAGAAACTACTGAGGATAATAGTCCACTGTGGGATTTTTGAATACTTAAGAATGCCATTTGGCATAAAAAATGCACCTTCCCAGTATCAAAGAATGATGAATACCATATTTCCTGAAGAATTATCAGAAGGATGGTTAATTATCTAACTTGATAATATCATAGTTTGCTCAGAAACGTGGGAAACTCACCTTACAAGACTAGAAAGGGTACTACAAAAAATAGTGCAAGTGAATATAAAAATTTCCTTTAAAAAGTGTCATTTTGCATACAGTGAACTAAAAGCACTAGGACATGTGGTATCTGGACTTAGTCTAGGCATAGACAAGAATAAAGTAGCAGCAGTACTACTCAAGCCAATGCCTCAAACCAAAAAAGAAATGCAATCATTTCTAGGATTTTCTGGTTGCTATAGACAGCATATAAAGGACTTTGCAAAAATTGCTAAATCCTTGTATAAGCTATGTGACCAACAAACAGTCTATGAAATGACAGAAGAAAGAGTCAAGGCATATGAAGAAGTGAAAAATTCCTTAACAAATGCCCCATTTCTTCTAATGCCAGATTGGAAACTACCCTTCAAACTTTACATTGATGCTTGTGGAGAAGGACTAGGTGCTGCACTACACCAGACACAAATTATCAATGATAAACCAGTGGAAGGACCAATTTGTTTTATTTCAAGACAGATAAAGCCAACAGAAGCAAGATATGGAGAAAGCCAAATGAAATGCCTCTGCTTAGTGTGGGCTTTAGAAAAATTACATTACTAATTGGATGGAACAGTATTTGATGTGATTACAGACTGTAATGCTTTAAAATCTCTATTAAATATGAAAACTCCAAATAGACATATGCTGAGATGGCAAATTGCTATCCAAGAATATAGAGGAAATATGACTATCGTTCATAAATCTAGTAATATTCATAAAAATGCAGATGGTCTTAGCAGATGGGCTCTAGCAAATACCCCTGACAATCCAGCATGGGTACCACAGGAAGAGCACCATATAGAAGGAATATGTGTTACAGACATTGGCACATAATTCTTTAACCAAGTTAAAGAAAGCAATAAGATAGACAAGAATTTCCATATCTTAAGCCAACTTCTAATGAAAGACTGCAAAGATCCATCACTTTCATCAAAATTAGATGAAACATGGAAAAAGGCATATGATGAAGGAAGATTCCACCTCCTTGATGGAATCCTCTACCATATAAAAAAACACACATGTGCTATGGCCTTAACAGATAGAACCCTGATAAACACTATTTTACATGAGTGTCATGATAGTGTTGCAGCTGGACACCTTTCAGAAGACAAAACACTAGAAAGAGTGAAAACCTGCTCTTGGTGGCCAAATTGCAAGAAATATGTTGCAGAATACTGCCAAACCTGTAACAGATGTCAAAAAGCCAAAGGAGCCACAGGAAAGAAATTTGGAATGATGATCCAAATCCAAGAACCAAAATCCCCTTGAGAAATAGTTCATATGTATTGGGTAACAGCATTACCTCCAGGAGGAGACAGAAGCTATAATGCATGCCTAGTATTAGTTGACAGGTATAGAAAAACTCCCATGTTCTTACCATTTCACAAAGATGACACCGCTATGGACACAGCCATAACGATATGGAATAAATTCATTAGCCATACAGGCTTATTCCAGAATATTATAGGTGATAGAGACCCAAAATTCACTTCAGCATTATGGACAAATGTCCATAACTTGTTTGGGAAAAAATTATCATTCTCAACATCTTACCACCCTCCAACTGATGGCTTAGCAGAAAGAATGATACAAACCTTGGAGGATATGATCAGAATATTCTGTGCTTATGGACTAGAATTCAAAGATTCTGATGGTTTTACCCATGATTGGTGTACACTAATACCAGCTCTTGAACTGGTATATAAAACATCAATCCATTCTTCTACTGGCAAAACACCAGCAATGCTAGAAAAAGGTTGGAATCCAAGACTTCCTTATGATACCCTCAAAAAGGACTTAGTTGATATACATCCAACGGCAAGCAGTTTTAAGATAATGCTTTACAAGGCAAGACACCATGCAAACAGATGTATGCAAGATTCTTTCGAATATGCAAAAGAAAGATGGGATAAAAGTCATAAGCCACCTGACTTCAAAATAGGAGACTTGGTCCTAGTATCAACCCTTAATTTCAATAACATAAAAGGTCCAAAGAAATTGAAAGAATCCTTTGCAGGACCATTTATGATAAAAGCACTTCTTGGACCATACGCTGTGCAATTGGAACTCACAGGTGAACTAATGAACAGAAACCCAACTTTCCCTGTAAGTCTGACAAAACCTTACAGATCAAGTGACAAGGAATTATTTCCACTAAGAAATAAGAAAGAAGGACAAGAAACAAAAAAGAAAGAGAATACCTTGTAAGGTATAGAAAGTAAACTCAAGAAGATGAATGGCTACTTGAGAAAAATATAACAAATGCTGATAAACTACTAAGAAGGTTCAGACATGAAAGAAAACCTGAAAAATAAAAAAGTTAAGCATTATTGAGCTCCAAGACTAACAAAGTCTATTGAAGAGGTAGGACAGTGGATGATACCCTAATTACACATATCACATTGTGGTACAATTCTTTTTGGTGGTAGGGAATGTGAACCTTTGACATATGACCACATACCCAAAAAGGTCACAAGAAATATTTAAAATAATTATACATTAAAAATAATTACCTTAAAGCTACAAAAATGCAATAAATTGGCATAAAACTTGGTTTAACTTAGAAACCAATGAATAAACATGTAAAATAAAATATACCATTAGATTCCACATGGTAAAATACACATATACCATTTTTATGGCATATCTGTAAAGTCAATATTTAATGAGTTATAAGTAATAATACCTTATAAAAAACACAAATCCTTAATTATTCCAAATACCAATGAAACAACATGTAAAATAAATAGTATCATTGGAATCTCCAGAAAACTCCACATATAAAACGATTAAGAAGCTAATCTCCAAAGTCAATACTTAAGGAGTTAAGCTGAATATATGCACTGTTTTGGTCAACGCATATATTCAAGGATTTTAGCTAATATCTTTTGAAATATGCATGATAGAGTGATGAACCAAAAATAAAGTCATCACGTAATTACTGTAGAAATACAGAAATGAAGTTTATTTCACAAGCTATAAACAAGGTTAAAACCTGTAAGGGATTATTGATTAAAATCAATAGAGCTGTTGACCACTTTGTTGTGAAAGCAGTCCAAACTTAAAAAAAAGTAGACAGTTGGATTCTACTAGTTCATTCGTGAATAATGATGTATTTCTTATTATAATATTCAAGATATAACCCCTTGAAATCATGGTTTGAAGTTTAAAATATTAAATTTCAACAGAAAAGATGAGTTACAAGAAAAATCAACAAAAATACAACTTTGATGATGTAATGAAATGCTCTTGGCAGAATAATAAGGTTATTCCAAGCTATAAAAATTCACCCTCTGAATTGCTGTAGGGTGTAAAACCTAAAAGGTATTAAGGATCAAAGCTTGAGCTTAAATTGATCATTTATGATCACTCACTGTAACCTTAAATTAAGTTTAACAGTCATATGAGTGATACAATTGGTGAATACTGTTATTTTATGATTAAAACTAATAAAATCCACAAATTTTGGGGTTCTTCCAAGACTTGACGTCATCAAACTTAGAGTTATAGTGATAACTCTAAATAATGGCGTAATAATGAGATAAGATGGTTTGATCATGATGTAATCATCACCAAACCTTAAAATATTGATCAATTCGGATGGATATGATCAGTGCACGTCTACTAGAAGGCTGTTGGACTCTAGGAGGGAGGTATTTACTATAAATAGAGCTCTTTTTACTCTGTTTTCCCCTCAGACGCTTAACAAACATTAAATCATTAAATAAAAAGATAATTTCTTTATTCTTTATATAAAAAACTTTTATATTATTAAAGACCAAAGATAATATTATATTAATCTCCATTTTTGCCTTGATTATTGCAATTATTTAATTGTTTTGTTTAATATTCTCTTAAAAACCTCAATTCCACATAACATCCAAGAAAATTTGTAATTTCTCTTAAATTCTATTGTAACTACAATTTAAATAAGTTGTATTTTCATTTCTATGCATAAATTTATTCAAAATTATTATATTAAGCATTAAAATTACGTTATTTCTCTTATTATAATAATTTTTCTCCATTATCACTTTTAATAATTCTATAATTGATATAAATAGTATTTATATTAACTTATAACTTCAATATTGGTAATATTCTTGTTATTAATTGTTTTTTATTAATAAAAAACAATTTCTTACGCCTTTAGTATTTGTTGGTAGCAATAATAAAGTGCCTTTAAATATATTAATTATTTTATATTAATATATTTATTTTATATATATTATCTTTTATAATATAAATTATATTATCATATTTATTTAAGAATATAATTATTTTACGCCATAATTATAATAATTCTTTATTATTATCATTATTTTTTATCTTATTTAATTTACTTATAAGGACATTCATACTACAATAAGTAAAATATTAGTAATTTTTTACTTATTGTTTCATAGTCAAACCTTACAGTTTTCAATTTTCTTTCCTTCTATAATCAAAAGGAATTCAAATTAAGGAGTAATATTAATCTCCAAGAGGATATTCTGTTATTAAAGCTCATTTAAAAAAACCCACTATTTGAGGCTACATACTTTGAATTTTATCAAATTTATATGAAAATCATGTTATCCAATGATATTCTTCAGGCATAAATTGGATGACCCATCTTTTACTACAAATTAATGAGCTTAAATATTCGTAAATATTATTTATTATATTGAACAAAAATAAATTTTAAGAAATGCTATTTCGGGGTTAAATTAGGGATATATTTATCAAGTTCTAGCTCAACAATTAAAATAGAGATATATATTTTGGGTACACCCATGAGGAATTTTTTTGTATAAACAAAGTATAATTTTATCTGGATTTATTAAGGGCTGTAACTTTATTATCCAGCTATATGTAGGAGAGATATGAAACATTTTTTGTTTCGTGAAAGAATGGCTATTTAAAGTATTTATTGTATTTACAGATCATATTTTAATAAAATTGTTTCAAAAACCTAAGATAATTTTGGAGAGGAATATTTTTATTGTAAGTATATATATATTTGGGGTCTTTTTGAGCTTTATTTTAATTTAATTATTTTGATTAAATTATTAATTTATGACTACTCAATTCCAATAAAGATTCTTTTTATATTATAAAAGGAACTCAATTACTTATTTTGTGAGCTTACAGGTTCCTCTCATACCCTCAATTCTTATCAGAATATGAGCCATACAAGATTTCTGAAAGAATTTAGTTTCAATTATCAATAATCTATGGAATTTTCATTATATTCAGGAAAGATATTATTATTTCAGAATATAAGTTTTACTTAGTAAAAAGTGGGGATAATTTTAAATTGAATGCCTTTCTATAAAGAGAAAATCTTTGAAATCAAACATGGTTGAGGTATTCTGAAATGGCTTTTGTTATTTTTGAGGAATATGTGCAAGAATATTTGTAAAATACAGAAATTTGAAAGTGTTTTTTGGATAAGTTTCTGAGTTCAATAATATCAAATATATTATTTAAATAAAGGCGCTAAATTAATATAAATAGGGTATTGGTAAAAACACATAAGGGGTGCCCTGGGCCCATTTTGAATTAAAAATGAAACACCAAAAAATCTGTATTGGGCCAAAACCTGCCAAAAAAAGGTTTTTTCCCCACAAAACCCCTCTAACCCAATTTTTTCATTTTTTTTGCACATCCCCCCCCAAAAAAAGACCAAACACTCAAATAATCCACATTATCCCCCCCAAACAATATTTTTTGAAAAACAGAATTACCAAAGCTATTTTTCAAATCTTTTCACACCTTTTCTTCTTTTTTCCCCCAAAGATTGCATTTTCCTCCCCAGAAACCTGATTCCAAGCCTCTAAAACTCCAATTTTTCACCTTCCCTCATCTATTAATCCCACATTTCAGTTTGACCAACTTCTTTTAGTTTTTCACACCTTTTATCACTTCTTTTTCACATTTCAAAACTTTTTTTGTCATTCTAAATCCCCAAATTCCTAATTTTTTCAAATTTATAAATATTTTTCACTCCATAATGCTTCAACCCCCCACTCAAAGTGAATTTCAGACCCTTGAGCCTCTTTGGAAGCATGTGAATAATGCTACCAGGGCTCAGGGGTATGCTGTGTCCACCTTGAGGTTCAACATGACCCACAACCAAATTGAAATAGGTTTTGACAGGTCTGGGACCCTAAATCCCAACCAAAACTCCTCCAAAACAGTCACTTCAAGAAATCTTGACTATCCATTTAGACTTCATGCCAAAAAATATGCCAAGAGTACCACTTGGACTCTTGAAGTCAAAAATCCTAAAAATAGCCATGATACCACTGAAAATATCATGGCACATCCTGCTTTCAGGAAATTCAATGAGCAAGGAATAGCCCAAATTGCTCAAATGTCTGAATCACTGCTCATGCCAAGGCAAATTCAGGCCCAATTATGCACCCAGAGGAATTCTGACAGGCCTGGAATCCTGCAAGACATTTACAACCAAGTAAAGAAAATCAAGAAAGACAAACTGCAAGGCAGAAGGCCCATTGATGCTCTTATTTACACCCTCAAAGAAGAACATTTTGTTTGGTACTCTGCAAGGGATGCTGAGGGACACATTACCTCCATGTTCTTCACTCACCCCCTTGCCATAAAACTCCTTCATGGCTTTCCTCATGTCATTCTTATGGCTTGTACTTATAAAACCAATAAGTACAAAATGCCCCTTTTTCATATTGTTGGATTCAGCTCAACCAATAAGACCTTTTCTTGGGCTTTTTATTTGATGAAGAATGAAACTGAACCCTCATATACTTGGGCATTAAATCAATACATAGAGGAATTCCTCAACAACACCAATATTGTTCCCCCTTCAGTCATTCTTATTGACAGGAATTTGGCCTTGAAAACTCTCTTAATGAGCTCTTCCCAGAATCAAAAGGCATGTTATATTTGGCACATCAATAAAGATTTATCTTCCCATTGCATGAAGAAAATTGGTCATGGCACTGATTTTGAAACTTTTATGGGCCTTTAGAATAATTTAATTTACTTTTCACTTTCACTTTCATTCCTATTATTTTTTTTATTAATGACATTGGAATTAATTTCTCAGGTTATGTATTCATCCACTGAAAAGTCTTTCAAAGACAATTGGAAGAAGCTTCAAAAGAAACTCAAAAATTCTGAAGTCTTTCAATATTTTGAAAATACCTGGCTTCCTTTAAAGGAGTATTATGTGCCAGCCTGGACCAACCACCTTTGCCACCTGGGTCTGGCTCCACCTCAAGAGTTGAAGGTGCCCATTACATGGTTAAACTTTGGCTCCAAACGTCCACTGGTACTCTCCTGGAGGCAGTTAGGGCTCTCCACATGGCTTTCAAAAAACAATAAATTGAAATAAACAACAGAATATCCAAAGAAATGATTGTCCATGTCAAGACCTTTCCTCCACACATCTGTGCTTTCAATGGCAAGGTGTCTCATCATGCCCTTCAGATGGCCTTTGACAATTTCAAAAAGAAAAATTCCTCCCAATGAAAAATGTACCAACAAGTACAACAATTATCAAGTTATTCCTTGCAAGAATAGGAATCAACAGGCATTTTCCAAGTTTCAAACGCTTCAGATATCAGACTTCCATCCTCAGTGGCATTTGAATTGGCCTGTGAGGATTTTTCAACTTCAAATTCTTATTTTTTTCTTATTAACTGATTTTATTTGTTGTATTGATCTCAGACTGGCTATCAAGGTGATGATAAAAGTTTTGAGAAAGAAAGAATGAAGACAAAACAATATTTGAAGATATTGGGGAAGACCTTTTTTCAAAGACCAATGGCAGAAATAATCTCAATTATTCAACATTTTCAAGATTTTTTGATTTGAAAAGTCCCAGTTGATCAAATTCCCAAGAGTCAAGAGGATGATAAATATGATGAAGACCCACTCAAATGCAAGAATATCTGTGGAAGACCTCAAGGAGCCAAGAATAATCATAAAAATGGAAATAAAAGACAAAAATCAAGATTTGAAATCATTAAAAGTCAATCCAAGAGAGCAGGAAGACCCCTGTCAAAGGTGACTAGCACAAAAACATCAAGATCACAGTCATTTGCACCCTCTTCAATCATGGAAGTGGATTCATATGAGGATTCTTGAGATTCTGAAGATTCTGAGGCCTCATTATTCAAATCAATAAGTTCATCAGACTCACTACCCTCAGACACAGAATTAAATGAATATGGAAAATTGGGAGTCGCCCTTAGAAATTCCAGAAGATTGGCAATGGGTAGCAAAATCTCACAAAGAAAGTCCCACAAGCCTGCCACAAGTTTGAAGATATATTATGCAATTGACTTGACCTGTGAAAATTTTCAAAGCAATTATCACACAAGGGATGAATGCTCCAAGCTCTTTGTGATTTTCTGATTCTTTTCAATGTATATTTTTTGTTTATTTTAATATTTATACAATTTTTGACCAAATTGTATCAGGTACCTGGCTCAGAAGACTTTACCAAGTTTATATTGAAATACACCTTCAAGGTCATCAATGTCCAGTGTGATGGAAACTGTGGCTACAGAGAAGTCTCCCACTACATTTACAAGACTCAAGATCAATGGGCTGATTTCACAGGTGACTTGGCTAAAGAAATTTAAAAAAATCAAGATCTTTATGAATTCATGAACACTTTGATTACCTCAGTAACCTCTTATTTGGACAGAATTGAATTGTATGAAGATGTTGGCCAGGCTCTAAAGAGCAAGTGGATGTCCATGCCTGATATGGGAGATCTAATTGCAAATAAGTATCAAAGACCAGTTTTCTTTTATGCAACATCCCAATATTTCTCCTTTTTCCCTTATTTATGTCCTCCAAATGATAATACACCCATTCTCATCTGCTTCTTGGATAGCTGTTCTCATTTTGTCCCATTGGATATCATAATTTCCAAAGTTTATTCAGTTCCCCCCATTACTGTTAATTGGGAATTTCATGCCCCGCCACAAGCCCTGGGGTGGGCAGATAAATTCAAGAAAAACAGGATGTTATATTTTTCCAATCTTCCTCCCCCCTAAGAAAAAACCAACTATTTTGAAGGTTGATTCAGATTGATTGATTTTGGTATATACAATTTATGCCATTTAGCCCTCTCCTCAGTCCTATTTATTGCTTAAATCACACCTCAGTCTCATTTTTTATCAAGCATGTGGCACTTTTGTACTTAAAAATAGTCATATTACAAACATGAAAAAACCCTTTTTGTGCCTTTGATTGTCCCTCCAAAGAAATTCCCCCAAAATTATGGGCTTATAGTTTTTCATTTTCAAGATTGAACCCTTCATTTTTTAAAAAAATATGGAAATTTATAAGTGGGAACATATTTAATGAATTTTTTCAAAAAAATATGCCATTTTGTCAAATTGGCCCAATTTGAGAAATTTGGCAAAAAAAATCCAAAACATTTGGGGATATTGAAATGCCATGTCAGAAGAAAATGGCAAAAAGTCTCAAAACTGAGCCTGAGGAATTCTTTTCAAAAAAGTAGTTCACTTACATGTTTTTACCATAAACCTACATGTTTTGCCCATAAATTGGTAGAAACATGTAAGGGCTTATGTGTTTTTACTAAAAGGTTACGTGTGTTTGCCAACAACCTATAGATATTTTAATCTGATTATAATTTATGACAAACTAATATTAATTAATATTAAGTTTTGGAAGTTAATTTTGATACAATGGAAGGAATAAAATTATTGAAGTCAGAATTTCGCAATAATTAATATAAAATTTCCTTTTGACTTTCTTTAATTATGGTCTGTGAGCTGACTTTGGGAAAGGTTTGAAATGAAAATGGAAAGTGGTAAAGTGCTGTTGTCTTATTGTGAATGAGTTTTTGGCTAGTTTACAAAATTTGTTGATCATTTGTCAACTTTAGCTTGGCTTGTTTCAAAAAAGTTAGCCACATGACTCAGGTGATTTTACAATCTAATATCTCAGAGAATCAAATGGATCAGTTAAAAAATGATCAACACACTTCTTGGCTGATTTTATGAAAGCCGTCCAAAGTTCATTTAAAAGATGTACTATTTAAATTCATTTTTCAAACTCACTTTTCAAGTAATTTAGTCTTCCTATCCATTTTATTTGTCTACCAGAAAATTGTGAATTTAAAACAGTCTAAAATTACTTTAAACATCATAAAATGATTTCTGAAATTTTCAATTGTCGAATTGGATTAATTTATAGAATTACAATAAATATATTAACTTATTTTTTCTTATAATATGAAGTCAATTCTACGATTTATAAGGCGCTTTGTTTTTAAATTTAAGAATTTTTTCCTTTGTATATTTGAGTTTTATTAAAAATATCATTTGATATCTATTTAAAAGGGTTTTTTTCCTTTTCATACATTTTTGATATTTTTCTCATGTATTTGTGGTAATATTTTTTTTGAATTTCTTCTATAGTCCGATTCAAATAACCAATTATTACAATGAAATAATTTTTTTACTTTTCTTAAGAATAGAAAATTGATTATGACTTCATTTCAGGTTAATCATTTATTATGGGCTTCATTTGTGTGAAAATGAATGGAGAAATTTCAAAAGAGCTCTTTGATTTTGGAAGTCTGTTTATTTCGAATTAATTCAATGAAAATCATCTTAAGGAATAATAGGATTTAAAGATATTATAATTTAATTAGGCTTGTAATTATAAAATGAAATATTCAAATTCTATAGCTTTAAAAACTGATATAATCTCCATATTAATTCCCTTTCTTTACTAAATTCATTCCTGGATGTCATAAAATTTAAGAAGCTTACTTGATTGTTTTTTAATTATAATATCAAAAATACATTTTTTACTATAGCCTGATATATTGGTTTCATTAATTACTTTTTAATTGTATATTTCTGAATTTTTGGTAAAATTTTGAATTTAATAATAGGAAAATTTATTCTATCTATGTAAATGAGGAAACTCAGTGATATTTGTATTAATTTTTGAAATACTTAGGCCAATTCTTCTTTCAAATACCCCGCCTTATTTACCAGGCCCAGCACTTTCCAATTAAAATGTTCTCCCTAATTCTATATGGCAAATATTTATTTTCATTAACATTTTCTCTCTATGGATTATTTATAATAGAAAATATGTAAGGTATATCATGACAATGAAATATGATAATTCAAGCCAAGATGAACCATATCAAGATTATATGTATTATGCATAATGATTCATATTTTGCGCATTTGAGCTTTAACTTTTATAACCTCTTCTTTATCAATTGAAGTATTATAACATTTTCTGTTAGAATGCTGTTTTATTGATATTATCAACAGATTAAGAGTTTGTTTTAAAATCATATCTTTTATTGAAAGATTTTTTTGGGCTTATTTTAATGATTCCATAATAATATAGCTTCAATTTGTATTTGGATTCACAATTTTTTTCCTTTAATTTCAGATTGTATTATATTTATTAAATTCAGAAAGAAGGTTTCTTCTTGTTTTATTTGACATTAAAAATGAAGAATATAAATTTAAAAAATGAAAAATAAAATATTAATCATGATCAAGATTCTCTTAGAAGAGAAATTAAGAGAATAATTAATAAGCATATTTATAAAAATTGATGACTAACTCACTTTATGAATTTATAAAAAAAGACTATATAATCTTTAATTTCTGAATCACTAACAGAACTGTCAGAGTTCAGAAGCTGAAAGTATTTTGAGTTCTTAATTAAAGGTAATATTATGGAGGCGTTTTTTATCATATGGATGAAAATGGTAAGATAATTAGGCTAATAAAATATATTCCAAGACATTATGATTTTATTCAGATATCATTCAATATAAAGGAATTCAATGCAATCATACATGCACTTACTGAGGTTGCCATGAAAAATAATACTCTTGATGAGGCTAGAAGCGGGATTTTAGTACCCCAAAGTGTGGGATTTAGATTTTAAATCCTGGTTTTTGGTACCTCAAGATACAACACCTATTGAGGTGTGGGATTCCCCAAATCCCAAAACCTTAATTTGGGGTTTCGTAAAAAAAGGAGGGGTTTAAGTCTTGGATTTTGTAGCTTTTAAGCCCCCTAGTGAGAGTATTACGAAATGAAATGAATATATGCAATTAAATTTCAATTAGTTCTTAGCTAACTTTTATTTGATTCCTGATTTTATTTAAAATTAATATTCTGAAAAAGCATTTTAAATGAATCAAAAAAACACTTCAAGGTAGTTATATAAAACTAAGGGTTGTGATAGTGAGGTAAATAAATAGAAAAAATTTAAAGTTTGAAATTTAGAAATAAAATAAAATCAAATAATTCAAAAAAATAAAATTTATTGAAGTGAAAATCTTCTTTAAAAAGATATAAAAGAATTAATATCAGAAAAATCACTATATTTAATTGATTTTTTTTAAAAAAATATAAATTAAAATGAATATCAATATAATTTGAAAATGAAAATAATTATTATTAGCCCCCCTAAAACTTACCATATACCATGCACAAAAAAACCAACTTTTTTTGACCTACATAACACAATTATTTTCGTAATTTTTAAGAAATAACACCTTAAAAGCTGAGGTATTTTCAATCCCCAAAAATTCAATTTTTTGACACCAAATTACATCTTTTCCAAAAAATAGTTTTTGACACTAAATGATATCCACATCTTTTTCAACCTACCAAATTTATTTTTCTATCATTCCAAAGAGCTCACAGAAAGGACAAATTTCTTTTTATTTTAACACATCCCATTACACATATGCCATGGAGGGTGAGACCAAAGAAGAACTTAAAGAGGAAATTTCAACCCTTGGTCAATTATATGAAAAGTAATATCTGAAGAAGCTCCATTATTACAATACACCATGAATTTACCAAGAATATTATTTGGGAAGCTTACCATCTGCAAAATTTATACAATTATGTTTAATTGCATATTCCATATTTCAATATCTGGTGAATTTTATAAGCCATGATGAGCTAAGGTCAAGAAATATGATATTAAAATACAATTGGCTTTAGAGCTTTGACTTCTAGATAGTAATGAAACAGGCTCTTCAGCTGTCTGTATTGGATCAACTTTTTGTCATTGGCCAAGGATCTATAATAAATTAAGCAGGATGTATTATATCAGCACTTCTAAGGCACGACTGAAGTTATCTTACATGGTCATATGTATATTGATGCATAGAACTGTCACAGGAAATTCAAACTGAGGAATTTCCAGGGTGAATTGGATTTATTTGATGAAAATTGATTCTATTATTTCAAAAGTCACCCAGTTATCCTGAGGTTTAATTTCATTTTAATAATAAGTATGTAGGACCCATTTTTATATTTATCAATAATGAGCTGATATTTTGGCTTTTATATAGCTACTTAATGTTCGTTAAGCTTGTATTTGACTTGAACAGATAATTTTTAGAATGAAATGTGGGACTTCGAGGGTCAGTGCATAACTCAAGAGCTTATCAACATATGAACATTTGTCAAATTCCTAAGGACTTTCTCTCAGAAAATTAATACTTGATTGCTGATTCAGCATACTAAAGATTCAAATTTATAGTTCCTAAATATAACTTTGAGTATGAAAAGTAACTTAATGATAGCAAAACTCTTCATCGTTTCCTGTCTTGGTAATTTTTGTGTATAGAGAATGCAATAGGAATACTAAAGTTTCACTAGTCATCATTGTAAAAAATGCAATGTCAAATGAAGAATGGAGAGGATGTTAAAAAAATTTCTTATTGGTTGGAAAGCTGCGAAATATTTAATAATATCCTTGCAAACATTTGTGATCAATTTCATGAATTATATAATGATAATGGCCCCCCAAGCTTTAATTGATACCAGAAAGACATGAAAATGGTATTGTAGAACGTATTTGTGAAAAGTTTAAAGAAATTACATTGAATTTGTATAAGACCTTATGATTTTTATCTTTTTAATAATGAAGAAAAAGTGATTTTAAAAAAAACAAAATAGATTGAAATAATTTTAAATCTCTACTGATTAATCTGATTTTGCTTATTTAAAAGAGAAAAACAGAAATATTCAATTTGGTGGGTACATTAGGTTTATGTTATTTTTTCTTTCTATATAAATAAATATTCTTGGTTGGGCTTTATTAAAAATTTCTCATGTTCTTTAATCACTTTTTAAAGGAAACACAAATGAAATAACGTCTAAAAAAGAATTAATTTGTAAAGGTTTTTTTGTAAAAAACTTCTATCTTTATAGAAATTTTTCAAAAAAAACAAAAAAATTCAAAAATTTGAAGAATATTCTATTCGTCTAAAGATAAAGGCCTTCTTACACATGGGATTACATTTATCCCAAATTTTGATACATTTTCTTAATCCTTTGTAGATTTTCTATGTTTTATTCAATAAAATTACAAACTAAAACACACAGAAATTCAAAAAAAAAAAAAATAAGAAAACTAAAAAAAAGTGTTTTTTCATTGTAAGGACCATTAAAAGTGAGTATCCTAAGCTTTATATTGGTCAATTGATTTCTTCTTCTTGAAAAAAGTGGAAAAAATATATTCAAAAATATTTTTTTGGAAAATTATAATATTTGTTTTAGAAAATTACCAAAAAAATAGAAAAAATAAACCAATTTTAGTTTTCTTGAACAAAGTTGTGCTTTCATTTTTTTGAAGGATTTTTATATTTGAAAAAATTCTGTAATTAATCTGTTTATTCTAAAACAATAATATTTTCATACTACTCATTATTCAAGAGGAAACTAATTGTTGAATTTTATATTTTAATTTCTTTTGTTTTGTTTTTTGGATTTTTTTCTTATTTTTCTTAATATTTGAGTTTTCATTTCAAAACAGCTTATGTCAGGGAGTAATTTTTTTCGGACTACTCCCTATTCAAAAAAAAAATTATTTCTCTATTTTTTATTTTATTGATACCTTTTCAGATTGATTTATTTTATCTTTATTGAAAAAATTGATTGTTTTTTTTAAAATTTTCTCCCCTTTGAATGTAACTCACAAAGAAAGCTTCACCAGTGATTAATCCTTTTAGCTTACTATCTATCGATAAGAAATCATTATTTTTTTATTTTTTTATTTTAATAACTATCTTTTTATTTTGATCTTGTTTTTTTTTTTCAAAAAAATTGATAAATGAAATTTTCATTTTTATGTTAATATTGTATTTTCTTTTCTTCAAAAAATATTTATTGTTCAATTTTTTTCAAAAAGCTGAATGATTTCAAATGAGAAAAATAAAAAACTTTAAACCAGTGTGTAATATTTTCAGATTACTCAAAATTCATAATAAAACTAATTTATTTATTCTTTACATTATTTTCATTTTTTCTACATTGATTCTGTTGTTGTTTTTTTCAAAAAAAATTGATTGTTGTTTTTTTTTAAATTTCCTTTTTTTGAGATAAACAAGAAAAAAAGCGACAACATTGAGTAATCCTTTTAGCTTACTCTCAATTAAAAAAACTATCCGTTCTTGAATTTTTATCTTTATATTTATATATTTATTGAAATCTTTCTTTTTTGTGAAAAATATTTATTGTTCAATTTTTTTTCTTGAAAGAATTTGATTGCTTAATTTTTTTGAAAAAATTTCATGATTTTAACTAAAAAGAAGGAACAAATTGAAACCAGGGTGTGATAGTTTTAGATTACTAACTATTAATTGTAAAGCTAATAAATTTATCTTTTATTATATTTGTACTCTTTCTATAATGTTTTCTTTAGAAAAGGAAATTTATTCTTAAACTTTTCTTTTTTAAATTTTCTTTCCTTTTAACATGAACCAAAATAATAATAATAAAATCAGTGACTAATCCTTTTAGCTTACTATTTATTCAAAAATAATGAATTATTGAATTTTGATTCCAATAAGAAATTTCAATTGGTGATTAATATTTTATTTTAACATTCATGTTTTTTAGTTTTGTCTTTTAACTTGTTAAAAAAAGTTGATTATTTAGGTTTTTTTAGATGATTTTGATTTTTTGAGAGAAGTTAAAAAAAAAAACCTCATGTTAATATTTCTATTTTGAACACTTGATAAGTAGTCCTTTTAGATAACTAAATATTTGGAATCAAACTCACGTTTGTATTTCTTTATTATTATTTTCTTACTTTTTAAAAAAAGGTTTTTTTAAAAGAAAGTTGTATCATTGTAAATTTTGAAATATTTGTTTCCTGATTTCTTGTGCTATTGGTTTAGTAATTGTTTGGAGGCTTTGGAGTGGATATTTCTTTTGAAATATTTTGATTATTAAATCAAATAATGGGTGAAAAAAAGAACCACTGCCATGAAAAGCTCATGTTTTTGTTCTTATCATCCTATATATCTGAGATCGTTTTTTCTTGATATTTTTGTGAATTTTGTTTTTGGAGCCATCTGACTGGTGCATTCCTGTGAATTAATTTCTTAACCAATGGTTTAAATCGGTATTTAATACTTTGGTTAGAGAAGAAGAAAACTCATTCTTCAAGAATTCATGCAGATAGAATCAAAGAAGCCAAACCAGAGATATCCATTCGGATATCAACAAGCCTTTGATATATTCGTCCAATTAAATCCAGAGATTTTTTTCAATCTTATTCCAACAAATGAAGCTGAACAAAAAGACATAGGCCAAAGTTGGATTTCGAAAGCACCATTTTTTTTTAACATGTTTAGAAAAATTATAAACTAATTACCCATGAATTTACTATTCTCCATAGTACCTTCATTCAAATATCATCAAATCAAGTTTCTATTGCAACAAAGCTCCAAAGCTTTGAATCAATGACAAAAAACATCAAATATGCAGCTTTGATCATCTTATTCTATTATAATGGCTTCTTTCCTTGGAAAGGAGAAAGAATGAGGAAAAAATATTCATGCATCAATTTATGCAATTTGTTGATGTCCTTCTTGTTTTGGTTATTATCACTTGGGAAAATATTTCTCTATGAATAAAGTTTCTGGAAGTATCAAATTATATTAACAGGTTGCATATATTCCCCAAAAATTATCAGGAATTCTTGGAGCTCTCTTCAAAAATATTGCATGTGTAATTCTAAAAGAAAATTCCCATACTATGAAGAAAATTTGAAGAACAGGCTTCAAATAATATTTTTTCCAAGAACTTAAATGAATTTTCTTATTCAAATAATATTAAATATATATCAGATGAGTTTTACGATCTTCCAAATTGCTATAATTATGTTTCAGATTTCAATTTTTGCCCTTCTATTACTATTATGAAAAATCATTCCACAAAAATCTGGTTCAAATTATGATTTATTCAACAAGTTTTTTGTTTTTCCTGATCAGGAAATAAGGATTGAATTCACTTGTAAAGGACTTTCAATTCTCTATATTGTATGGCATGCAAAGACTATTGATCATTTCAAACTATATCCATATGGTTTCTCAAGTGAGAAATTTACCATAATTTCAATTTCAATGCAAATTTCCAAAAAAAAAAACTTGTGATTTGTTTTAATCACTAAAATATTGAAGAATATCTGATTTTACCTATGATAACTATCAATAAATTGTCAATAGAATTTTTTTACATTAAAAGCAATAGATATTATCTTTTTATCTGTTTTTTATATTAAATCTCCACTGATACTTATATTAATCAATTTATCTTGTATATAAGGAATTATATCAGTATAATTGATTTCAGAATCCCCTCTCTTTATAATAGATATTTCACAAGTGTCATATGAAATTGAAAACTTGAGAATCCAAATAAAATGGGCCTATTACCATTACATTATCCAGTCTTGTGTGTATACCCTGATAGGTACTATATTAATATGTATATAATACACACACCCATTTCATATAAATCTCAATAAAACCAAATATAAGATACCATTTATCATCAATTAAGTTGATAAGATTTTCTAGCTCATCTGTGAGTTATTTCACTGTAAGATTTCAATAGTTAAATATATCTTTTTTTGTTCATTCTGAAATTCAATTTGAAGTTATAACTTCTTTAATTCAAAATCACTTTGTATCTTGAGTTTTTTTTCTTGAAATTCCAATTATTTATTCCTTTTTTGTCATTGAAAATTAATTTCAATTTGATTTATGATCTGAACCTGTTTAAGAATTTTTTTAAAGTTCTTTTTCTTGTTTTAATTTTCTTTTTTTTTCATTCAAATTTGGAAAAATAACAGATACTACATTTTGACATGAGAAATATTTCAGAATCAAATTTAACATAACTGAGAGTAGCTGTCATTAATTAAATTCTTTTCTATCAGTGAATACTGAAGCATATGAGTGTATATCATTTGATTTCATTTTTATTTTCAGCTCAATTTGTGAATTTAAGTTTTTGACTTATTAATAATTTCTAAGTATTTTTTTGATGGTGTTGAAATAATTTATTTCTGTACTGAAGCATATGGAATCCCTTCTATGAAAGCTTCTTTGTTAATATCCATGATGATACTTGGATAAATTTGATATAAAATTAATATTTCACATTTTTTTCCCTTATTCAGCCATACAATACAGAATTAAAAATTTGTTAGGAAATTTTTGAATGAGATTCTCTTACTTTTGTCAAATTGAATTCTTCTGTTTGAACACAGTCCTAAATGGGTCTTCTAGCTTAATTCCTCTAAAGCCCAAATATGTTGGTAATGTCTTGCTGGTTGATTAGTCCTTCGAAGAACTATGGATTTGATAATCAGAATGATTTGAAATAATCCTTTTTCTTCCTCAATAATCTTATCTATTTACAACTCAGACAAACTGAAAATTTCTATTGGTGTTATCTTTGGTTTATTACCAAAGAGCTCATCCATTTTTAAATAGAATGGGAATATTGTTTCAATATTTTTAATAAATTCTTGAATCCCTTTCTTGAGGAATTCATCATTAAGAACTTAACTTGTTGTTTTCTCATAATTCTGTAAAGATATATACTTTTTTTTGTAATTTTTCCATCAATCCCACATATTGTTAGGGGTCATCTTCAACTTTTTTATTGTTGGTTCACCTCATTAGCCATTAGTTGGAATTAAATTTATTTGGATAATGAGGGATTTTCAATCAATGTATTTCCAGAAGAGACCAAAAAAAATCAAAATTCTCCTTTCTTTTGAGCCAATTTATTATTTCTAGTTTGCTGGCTTTTTTTAGATTTTTTTAATTTTTCAGGTCAGAAGTTGAATCTTTAATTATTGAGGCTAATAAGCCTTTGGGTGGCATTATTTAAATGGTGAGAGCGAAGAATATGCTGAAGATGACTTCTTAGTGAGGATACAATTTGATATTTTTTTTAATCTAAAAAAGCAGGATATATTTTGAATCCAAACCTAACATAGTGGTTTTTCAAGATGACCACCTTGCCTTTTTTGAAAAAAAAGCCGCATTCAAAGCTAAATCATATGTGGGTTTTGAATTCAAAAAATTTGGGGATTTTAATTTTATGTTTGGGAAAAAATACCCAATAAAAAAATTGTTTTGTGTTAAGTCTGAGTGGGAATAGTTTTCAGTTGGGAAACTTGTATAAATTATTAAAATATTTTATTATTAATTCTTTTCTTTTTCAATTTAAAATTAGAAAAAAAAATATTTTTTTTCAAATTTGAGCTTTGTGAATTATATATATATATATTAAAACAAAAATATAGGGTTCTTTTTTTTTGGGGTAGAATATAGATAAAAATTAACTTAAGAACTTAATATTTATTTATTATTTTGTTTTTGGAATTTAAAAATCTTAATTTTTTTTTTTTGTATTTTTGTATTTTCTTTTTTAAATTTTACATAAAATAAAATAATATTTAAATTGGTTTTGAGTATTATTATTACAATTGATATTATTTGGGCTTCCTTATATATATATATATATATATTTATATTTATATCTAAATAATGAATTTTTGAAAGTAAATTTAATAACAGGGTTTTTTCAAAAAAAAAAAAAAAGAAATGATGAATGCATTTTTATTTTTTTGAAATAAAAAGAATTATTTTTTAATTACCTAGTCGATTAATTATATTATATTATCAATAATTAGCATTTAAATTTCAAAAAACAACTATTTTTCAGTGATAAGTTTTATTAAAAAACATATTGAAAATTAAATGCTTTAATTTCATTTCAAGTATTCTGACAGCCAATCCACCCTCCTCCCTCTCCCCAAAGAAAAACATTTTTTTTGAAGTTATTTTCTTAACTTTTGAGAATTTTAATATTTTTTCTTAACCAAAAACATCAAATGATGAAAAAGTTTTTAAATGATCATTTTTTCTTTTTTAAAAAGAAGTTTTTTTGTCTAATCTGAGGAAAAAATTCATCTTTTTTTTTTTTAATAAAAAACAGAAAAACAAATCATGACAAAAAAGAGTAATTAATTTTTTTTTCTTCCTATTTATTCGTTTACTCATTTAATTAAAATTTAAAGAAGAGTCCTCCCTTTTCAAAAAAAAATTACGAGTAATGCATATCATAATTTAAGAAATTATTTCAATATAATTGCTATTGTTTATTATTTTAATTACTTAAACATGTATTGATTTATTTAATTGTTTTGAATGTTGGTAAATGTTTTCAGTATGAATAATTTTTTTTACCAAGGAAAGCGTTAATTAAAATTTAAAGTTCATTTCCTTTATTTTCATGAAATTTAATAAAATATTTCTAATTTGAACACTTAAGTTTATTATTTTGTTTTAAATCAAGCTCATCATATGTTTAAAATCCGAAAAGAAATACTTTAGTAGAAGAATAAGATGATTTTCTAATGAATTCATAAAGTTAAAAGTTGACAAGAAGGATTCAACTGAGGATGAAAGAAGATCCAAGAAGTGGAAATTTATTTCAAAGTCCAGACAAGTTTTATTAAACTTGATTATTAAAAATTTCATACATTACAATCCAAACCTCTCACACCCTCCTCAAGATAGATGACAGTCCCGATGCGTGACAGTCTCGACTGCAGACCATTGATGTGTGACAGACAGTCACTATGGAGGATTTGATAAAATGATTCATGATTAGCATTAATATCGATCTGAGTTTGACCAGCGTTTTAAGTTTATCGATCGGTCCGAGCTGAAGGCTTGAGCTAAACTTTAAATTTCAATTTAATTTTAACTTTAAACTCCGCTAATTGAGTTTGCGCTTGAATTTCCTTATCGACGCTAAACTTTAACGTTAAATTGAAACTGGTCAAGCTGAAATTTTCAAGTTGACCAATTCCCAGTTTTGAGAAATTTGAAAATTTAGCCAGTTTTAAAAATTTTAGTCTGAATTTAAAAATTTAAAAGGCCAACTTCCCAAAAATTTAATTGGTCATTCTTCATCCTCCTCTTCCTCATCTTGCTAATTAGTTTTGGATTTTGATAGCTCATTCAGGACATCCATCCATCCTTTCAAGACATCCAATAATCCAGGAATCTACTAGTCCAAGAATCCAAATTGATCATCATGCTACGCACTCCTAATATCATCCATGGAATCTTCTCCATATCTAGCTTTGGTGCTACTATCGCCTCACTCATCATCTCCATAAAATTGGGCGCATTAAACTTCCTGAGAGTAAATCGTCAGTATCTCAAGGAACTTTCATCAAGTCTTTCAATTCAGGCTAAACTAACGTCAAGTTTCCTTTTGCTTGATTCAGTCTTGGACGGATTTTGTAAAGATGTTTGGGACGGCTTCTTCTTATCCCCAACAAACTTATTAGCCATAACCTTCTTGATGTATCTTCCTTTACATTGCTACTCAATCAACGCACCACTCCCCTTACTCTTCTTAACTTTCTTGATGGGCTTACCTTCAATCTTATTCTTCACTGGTACCTTCCTAGAAATCTCACCCGTTGTCTTACCCCTAGGAACCGTTATGCTAGGATTCATTAACTTTGGTCTATCAGAACTCAAACTAGCTAAAAATCTTCAATCAAATTCATCAGAAAATTTCTCTAATTCTAAAAATCTTACTCCAAAATCTAAAAAATCTATCATCATTACCCCTTCTAAAAATAATTCATTAAAATTACCTCCTTCACCTATCTCTAAGCGAAAAAGAACTTTCTCTTAAATCATTCATTCCTTTTCAAATACAGTATATCATCTCGTTATCTCTCTATTTCTTGACCAAAATCCCTCAAAACCGGATCAGATGAGCAATAACATCAGTCTTTAACTTGCTTTTTAATTACCTCTTCAACTTAATTGCAATTAACTAGTCTCAATCTATCTCGTTGTACTATCATCTAGCTTATTGTATTCACATATATCCTTTCAGTACCCTGTAAAAACTCTCTTTTTTGCTTAAATATCAAGTCTTTTTTCTCTCTTGTGAAACAACATTAAGCAAATACTAAGATTTTTCAAAGTAAAAAATACTAGTAATTTACACCCTGAAGGAAGTTTTCAGAGTATCTTCCCACGCTCCATCACCTCCGAAAAAAGAAATTTCAAAACGACGTCAAAAATAACACATTGAAAATTATTATTTATAAATCATCTCCGAAGCGGTAGCTTTTTCAAGGCAAACATCTTCCTTGAATTAAATCAATCCAAGCCGTCAAAGAAATTGTTGGCTTTTTTTATTTATAAAAATTATTTTTAATTCTTTTCAAAAGAAAAACATTGGTTTTTATTTTGAATAAAACTTTTTAATAAACATGTAATGATAAAGTTAATATATCAGAAATTTTGAAAAGAAAATAAAGTTCAAAATTGATTTTATTACATTTTTCTTTTTTTGGAATATTTTATATCAAAATTATTAGTTTTATTCAAATAACACCAGTAGTTTTTTTTCAAAAAAAATTAAATTGAAATTATTGAAATTTAAAAAAGTGGTAATATAAAATATGTTTTATCTCCTTAATTTAAAATCGGAAATTTCCTCATAAAACTAAAAAATGTATAAAATTTTCATTATTGTTCATTGTTTTAACTTTATTTAAACTTGGTGTTTATGATTATAATATCATAATGTTTTTACTTTTGTGTATCTTTTTTGTATACTACTAAGATAACTTGGTAGCAAGTACTCACTATAGAAACATTAAAAAATCCAAATTTCCATAGAAATTACTCAAAAAAAATATAATTGAGAGTTTGGCTTGTCACATTTTTATATTTTCTAAAATGATGATTTTATAATCTAGGAGAAATCCATTAATAAAACTTAGTTTAATTTTCATAAAGAAAAAAAACCTTTTCAAAATCAAAAAAGAAGTAAAAAAAAACACTCAAAACTTATTTTTATTATCATTAATTAAAATTAATTGAATAATTTAATTCATCAGTTTTTCCTCAAAAACAAAAAAACCTGAAAAAAATACAAATAAATTAAAAATAAATAAAATATTTGAGTTAAAACTATAATAAATAAGAATTAATCATTATTATAATTATTCTTTAAAAAATATCAAGATAAATTCATAAAATAAAATGAAAAAAATATAATCAAATTGATATTTGAAAAATTTTTAATCAAAATAAATTTCAATGATAAATTAATTAATTGAAATTTTGAAGAAATTTTTTGAAATTAATTTTTGTAAAAGGTAAAGAAATAGAAAAAAAATCTTTCAATTCATAATATCTTTCTATATATAGATTGAAATTTCTAATTATTTTAATTAAAATTGATTCTTTATATAATTAACCCCCCCACCACCACCAAAGATAAAAAGATGTATTAAATAAAATCAAAAAAAATAAAAAAAAGAATTGAAGATATAAGAAGTTTCTTTTTCAAAAAATAATTGAAAAATAAAATAAAATAATTAATTGAGTTTTTAAATCTATAATTTCAATTAATCATTCAAATAAATAAATTCAATCAATTTTTATATAATTTCAGTCCCTTTTTTTATTAAAATTCAAAATATAAAATAAATTTAGAAGAAATATTGAATTTATTTAGTCAACCCATGTTATTATTATTATTATTATTGAAAAGTCTCATTATTTATTTTTGAATGAATTTCAATTATTTCGAGTTTCTAAAAATTAAATCAATATTAAAAAGTTATTTAATATTTTCATATTTTTTTTTGTGCAAAATTTTATATTAAAATGTTTTTCAAATATCAATAAATTTACAAATTTTCTAAAGTTTTTTTTTAAATAAAATAATTACATATTGATAAAATAAAGTCTTATTTATTTATTTAATCATTTCTTTTGAAAAAAAAAGCAACCTAAAAACGTCGACAATATAAACAAAAAGTATTAAAAAGTATTAATTCAATAGTTTAATTTTTGAATTAAAAATATTGTAAATTAATTCTCTTCCATTTTTACTTCTCTCTTTTTCTACTTTATCTATGATAAGTATATATATCTGAATAGTAAGAAATTGAATTAATGGTAAACTCGAAATTGCTTTATTAAACATATTTATTTTATTTCAATTTAATAAAAAAAAAACAACAATTTATTTTATTACGTAATCAATTATGAAAAAAAAATTAGATCAATTAATTATATAATTTTATTGAAATAAATTATAATATTACAATAAAAAAGAACTAAATAAGTCCTCTAAAAAAATAAAAAATTGATAAATTAAAAAGGAATTTTGAATTCAAATGATCCCCCAAAAAAAGAGAAAAAACTTTAAACAATTTATCTTTCTTAAGCTTTCAATTTAAAAGAAAAAAAATTATTCATGTTAATATATTCATTAAAAATCAACAAATTATTTATAAAATTGATAGAAAAGATAATTCAAATTTTAATAAATATTTATTCAAAACTTTAAATAGTTTTTCATAGATTGAATTTATGAGAATTTCTTAATAAATAAGACATATCATTTCCTTTTGACAATTATAAGATATGAGATTTATTTTTAATATTAAAAAGATCAGGTGAAATTTGTAATATATTAATTGTAATAAGAGGTATTTTAAATCAAAATTGTATGATTGTAGGTTTTCTATTTATTTGTTAAAAAGAAAAAAAACAACTTTTTTTATTTTAGATTTAAAAGTAATTAATTCCATTCATAATAATGAATAATATTAAATTATATTGGAAAATTAATTATTTAGATAACTTTCTTGAAAATAAAAAGAATATATATTAATACACATAAATTTCAAGAAAAATGATCAAACTAAAAGGATTAATTAAAAAAATATTAATAAGATGCATTAGTAATGCAAAACAAAACATAAAAAGATATTTTTTTGAAAGAATTAAACCACTTTAATCAATTTTGTTCCACCCTGAGAATAAAAAAATTTATCTCTTGAAATAAGGGTTTGTGAATTGAGTAAAATTACTTAATTTGTCACAGGGGCTCTTATGGAAGCAAGAGGGCCTGGAACTCAGGAATCAAGAACTCACTTGGAGGGCTCCAAAGGATAAAAGAATAATAAAGGGAAAGACAAGTGTGCCAAAGGATAAAAGAAAAGATAAGAAGCCAAAGGCCAAGAAGCCAACCAAGTGAATCCTCAATTCACTGTTTTGACCTGCTAGAAAAGGGAATGGAATTAGTAAAGGATATGACCACCAATATCCACTGACAGGCAAGGAAGAAAAAGAGAAAATGTGCTGAATGACTGACTTAAGATTATCAGTATTAACTTTAATAAAGTAAAAGAAAATAAAGATAATAATAAATCCACTATATTAATTAACTGGGGAAAAAGTCCCCAGGTGCTGAAAGGTGGCCAGTATATGTGAAAGACTGAAAGACTGATCCTGGAAGGTGGATCGCCAGCTGTATTGTCTGAATTGGGCCAATACAGTTCTGGCCATCTTGAAATTGAACTGTGTGATTGGACTCCCACAGTGGAAGATTGAATTGGCCCAATTGGGCCAAGGACATACAGGTTTATTGATTGATGCCTGTATGGACCAATTGAGTTGTCCAAGGAGTATTGAAATACTTGAGTCCTTGACCACTGATTGAAAGACTTTATAGCCTCTGAGAATGCCCTTGGAATAATCCTGAATGAAATTTCCCACCCAACTCCTGCAGAGCCAGGTGATTGGGCTCCTTGAATGGTCTTCTGATTGCTGCCATGGATCACCAGACTGATGAGTTGAAGAATCCTCCTTCAAAATGGGCATTGGATTTTGGGACCTTGAGTTGTAATTGTGGAATTTGGTCCTGAAAACGTCACCATTGAATTGCTGAGAAAAAATGGTGCATAATGGTATATAATACCATATATGCACCACTCCTGCAACCTTGAGTACGGGGTGCATGGAGGAATGAAAGGAATTCCCCTTAAGTTGAGGGGAGTGCTTTCTGAGCTGGTCTGGTGGCCTCTGGTGTTTGCCAGAGGCCATGGTGATATGGTTTGGCCAATTGGCCCCAACTTAGTTCCAGGTTAGAATTGCCGCAACACCCATGGAGGAGGGTCAATCTTTGTGGTTGTGACAGTACCCCCCTACCTTGAATGGTGAGCTCCTGAGCACCAAGATAAGGTAGAAGCCTGTCGAAGCTGTTGACACAGATTGGACATAGGGATTCCAGAGGTATTTGAATCTTGAAAAGAAAAGTTTTTTAAATTATAAAAGTGTTGGCATATGAATTGAGGTTGACTTGGTCTTCTCTTGACATTTGGTTTTGAAACTGTTGAAGACATGATTTGGCGTAAAGATTTTGGCATTAAGAGTTATAAGAAATTTTTTTTGAGGAAATATAAAGAATGAAAAAGTAAAAGAAACATATATAAAAAGGGAAAAAGGAAATAAAAAGAAAAATGAATTTTGAGGGGGAGTCCAATCTTCATCACGGATTTTGACAGTTAATTTTAAAAGTGGCCAGGCACCTGGATAACAGAATTTGATTCCAGGTTCTCACAGAGTGGCCAAGGTGATGTTTTGAAAGATTGTAGACCCCTCAGGGAAGTGCACACCAGGAGAGGAACTTACTTTTGGTAGTTACCAATCCCTTCAGTGCCATAAATAAGAAAAATCTTGATAAAAGAATGTGTTGAACAGATAATAACTTGGGAAGGAAAATAAGAAAGGAATGGTCCATTTTCCCCAAGTGGAAATGGCCATAAATTGGAATTGATGTTGAAAGCCAGGCCAGAAGATCTGTGTCAAAATTGAAAAGTGCTCACAGAGTGACCATGGTGGTGCTTACAACAAAGAAGAGTAGAATACCCCTAAAGGTGCATACCAGGAGTGGGACTTACTTCTTGTAATTCCTCTCCCCACCAAGCACCATAAAAGATCAAGCTTTTGAAGAATTGGTTCCTGGCTTTTCAGGATACAAATAATGGAAATCTTTGACAACATCAGGACAATTATTGAGGTTTCCGGCTGGTTCCCAAGTGGATCTTTCTGGGTCTTCACTGAAACCTTTCCATTCCACCAGATACCATAAATTTCTTCTTTTGAGCTTTGAATCCAGTACTTGAGAGACTTCCCATTCCTCTTCTTCAATGGTGATTGGAGGAGGAGGCTCTTGATGCTGATTTGGGATTGTTGATGTCTTGACTGGTTCCAGAAGGGAAATATGGAAGACTGGGTGGATGGATTTTCATTGAGATGGAAGCTTGAGGTGGTAAGCATGAGTACTGACTTTCTTCAAGATTGGAAAAGGACCCAACCATCTTTCAGACAGTTTTTTGGTGGTTCTGGTTGATTTGATGTTCTTGGAGGAAAGCCATACAATGTCACCAGGATTGAAAACAGGTGGACTTGCTCTACTTTTATCTGCATACCTCTTAAACCGGTTTATGGCAACTTCAAGTTCTCTCTTGCCATCTTGCTGTACTGATTGGATTTTTGTTGATAGCTTTCCAGCAGGAGTATCTTGAGTGGTGTGAACTGAGTCAAATTGTGGATCTCTTCCATAAACAGTGAAAAACGGGGATTGCTTGGTTGAAGAGTGATCAGAATCATTGTAGGCAAATTCAGCCAGAGGAAGCCAGGTGTTCCAATCATCTTTATGATAACTGACATACATCCAAAGATACTTTTCTAGTATCTGATTTACCCTCTCTGTCTGTCCATCAGCTTCTGGATGGTAAGCAGTTGAAAAATCTCTTGAAATCTTGAGCTGCTGACAAAGATTGGTCCAAAAGGAAGAAACAAAAAGGGAACCTCTATCACTGAAAATGCTTCAAGGAAGGCCATTCTTTGAAAATATATTCTTGATGAATGAATGGGCCAAATCTAGTGAAGTGATTGAAGACATTGTTGGAATAAAAACTGCCATTTTTTTGAATCTGTCCACTATGACAAGGATTGAGTCAAATGAGTTGGACAGTGGCAGTTGAGTGATGAAGTCCATTGAAAGACAAATCCAAGGACCATTTGGAATTGGAAGAGGTTTGAGGAGTCCAAACTTCTTGTAGTGGATATTCTTGTTTCTTGAACACTGTCGACAGTATGAGACATAATCCTTGATGAATTGAGTCATGCCGGACCAGTGGAAATCCCACTTGACAAGTTTTAGAGTCTTCTGTTGGCCAGGGTGTCCAGCTAGAGGAGAATCATGATTCTTTTGAAGAATTCTGAGTTGAATTGTGGGGTCATTTGTGACCACCACCCAATCTTTGAAGAGAAGAAGCTGGGAAGAGGAATCAAGAGAATAATCCTGAATTGATTTACCTTTTCCCAATTCTTCAAGGATACTTCTGTACTGAGGATCTTGCCATAATTTTTTCTGAATTGAGTCAATCAAATTTGAAAAAGATTCCACCTTGACTGCAAAATACCTTGAGGGTTGAACTTCATCTTGCTTAATGAGTTGTTGAAAATTCATTGGATTCTTGCTGATGAAATCCTCCCCCTCTCCGGATATACATTGTCCCAATGTGATAGGGCATCTGGAAGAGTAGCTAGGCATCCAGGGCGGTAAGTGATTGAGAAATAGAATTCAGAAAGGAATTCAGCCCAGCGGGCTTGATGGCAAGTGAGTACTTTGGAGGACATGAAGTATTGAAGGGAAGAGTTATCGGTGAGAACTTCAAAAGGGGAAGAAAGAGACAGGAGAAAAGCCCTCCAGCACTTGAGAGCCCAGACTATGTCAAGGAGTTCCTTGTCATGAATCTCATATTTGAGCTCTGCTGGGATAGGCTTGCAGCTGTCAAATGCAATGGGATGTTTTCCTGAGTCAGAGACCTGACTCAGTACAGCACCCAAGGCATAATCGGATGCATTGGTCTCTACAATGGTGGGTAGAGAAGGATTGGAGTGGTGGTGAAAGCCTCTTTGAGTTTATGAAACTGACTAAGAGCTTTCTCATTGAGGGGGAAACAGGAATCTTTCTTGAGGAAACTGGTGAGTGAACTGATCTTCTTTGAATAATTCTTGATGAAACAGAAATAGAAATTGGCAAATCCAAGGAAAGATTGAAGATCTTTGAGGTTTCTTGGAGGCGGCCAATTGAGAAGCTGCTGGAATTTTGCTTGGTTCATCTTGAGACCTTCAGAAGAAACAACATGACCAAGATACTCTACACTAGAAATGTGAAATAGGCACTTGGAAGCCTTAGCAAAAAGATTATTGGCTCTAAGTCTGGAAAGAACAGTGGACACATGAGTGACATTTTCTTCCTCAGATTTGGAAAAGACCATAATGTCATCCAAATAAGCCACAACATAAACATCAAGCAGATCTTGGAAAATATTATTGATGAGATTCTGAAAAGAGGCAGGAGCATTGGTGAGCCCAAATGGCATAACCAAGTACTCAAAACTTCCACATTTAGTTCTGAAGCATGTCAAATGTTCATCACCCTCCTTGATTCTGAGCAGGTTATATGCACCACGCAAATCAATCTTGGAGAAGATAGAAGAACCATTGAAAGCATTGAGAAGCTGATTCATAGGAGGAACAAGATACTTGTTCTTCCTAGTAACAGCATTGATTTTGCGGTAATCAACAAACAAACGGAGGCCACCATCTTTCTTTTTGACAAAGAGGACAGGTGCTCCTGTTGAAGAGGAGCTTTGCCGGATGAAACCTTTCTCTAAATTCTCTGAAATGTAGGCCCTGAGTGTATCTGACTCTTGTTTGGATAAAGAGTAGATCACCCCAGCTGGAGGTAGAGACCCCTCCAGCTCGATATGATGATCACAGGCGCAGTCAGGAAGAAGTTTTTCTGGTTTCACCTTGGAGAATACATCCAAATATTGGTGATAGACAGAAGGGACAACATTCAACAGGGTTTCTACTTCTTCTGGCTCTTCCTCTTCATCCCACAACTCCTCCAGGGAGTCATGATAAGATGAAGAAGGAAGGTCCATATTACCAAAGAAGAGATGAAGTAAAGATACGGAATTATCTTCTCCAACATCTTCAATCTCTTTGAAGAATTCATCTCCAGATAATAGTAATGACTGAGGGGAATTTATGGAAGGAATATGGACAGAAGATGGAAATGATGATGTTCTAGAATCACCAACCAGAGCTGCACATTATTTGGAAGAAGAAGAGTCATTGAGGAAAGAATTAGAAGGATCAGAATAGTCCTTTTGATCAGAATTAAAGGTGATCAGCCCTTGCCTCCAGTCTATAGAAGTATTCAAATGATTTAGAAAGTCAAAGCCCAATATGAGGTCTTCTCCCTTGGGAGTATCAATGACTAAAAAGTCCCATTCAAAGCTTGGGAAGGAAGGGAGCTCAACCATATATTTAGTATGGTGAGTCACAAATAAGGAAGGGGACTCAGAGGAGTCCAAGATGATAAGAGGAATCTTCTCTGAAAGTTCTGATGTAGTCAATGAGTACTTGTGAACAAACTGCTTTGCAATAAATGAGTGTGTAGCACCAGAATCAATGAGAATACTGTAAAAAACATCAGAAAGAGAAGAAAAAATAAAACATTTAAGAGAATTCTTGACACCAGTATTCAGAATGCACAATTGTTCTCTGGAAGGAAAACTGTGAAGACCATTGAACACAACATGGTCTCCACTCAGGCTTTTCCCTGGCTGGGAAATTGGCCTGACGGTTGGGTAAGCTTGTTTTGAGTCCTTTTGATATAGGACTCAAGACTATGCTTCCCACCACAATAGATACAAAGACCCTCTTTGATTCTTCTTTCTTTTTCAGAGTTCATGAGCTTGAAGTCCTTATTCAGCAATGAAGAATGGGGCATGTCCCTCTTCTGAAAATTCTTCTTCTTCTTATGGCTTGAACTTGAAGAGTTTTGAGGATGAGAAGTACTTAATCTTGGGGCTTCAGGATCCTTCTCTTGATAGTGATTCTTCTCCTTTTGCCTTTCATGGTACCTGGTATCAAGTTCCAGGGTAACGTCCATTAAGTCTTGAAGAGAATCAATTCTTGAAGGATGAGAGGCCAATTGATCCAATATCCTGGATGGAAATCCCTTCTTGAAATGGTGAATGAGAGCCCTTTAACCCCAATCTCCAATTCTTGAAACCAAACTCCTGAAATTGGCTATGTATAGTGAAACATGGCCACCTTCCTTCATTCTTAGTGAATCCAATTCTGCTTCAGCTTTTCTGACTTCATTCGGGTCACCATATAAAGTGAAGAGTTGAGATTCAAATAAATTCCAAGAATTGAGAAGGTAATTGGAGTCTTGATTGGTGAGATTGGAAATATAAGGCTCAATCCATTTTGCAGCCCTGCCAATGAGAAATGAAGTGGCATAAAGGACCTTCTTTCTGTCTTGAGAGAAGTTTGCCGGATCATTATGAAAGATTAATTGGCATGACTGAAGGAAGCTTCTGACTTTAAAGGGCTGAGTCCCATCAAATCATTCTGTTCCCTTCATAGATGGAGTCTTGAAGGCAGGTGGTCTTGATGATCCAAAAGAAGAAGCTGCTTGAAGATTGGCCATAATTTGAGTCATCTTCTGCATAATGGCCAATAAAGATGGTTCAGATTGATGAGAGACAGGCTGATCAGACTGCGCTAGAGTTGGTCCTCCAGTACTTTGGGATGCCCCCACAGGAGCAGGAACACCTTCAGTACCATCAGACTCTTCCTCTTCCACAGAATTCTCCTCCTCCTCATCATCATCTTCACCTTGAACCTTGAGACTGGTTCTTGAAAATCCTGGAAAGCCGTCAACCACTCCTGATAATGAAATTGATCTTCTTGGCCCTCTTCCTTCCTTCCTTGGTGGTGCTGCTCCTTCCATGTGGGGTCCTCTATCCAATTGGGCCCTCAGTTGAGAAACTGCTGGGGTGCCATCAAGAGGAACTCTTGGAGTTGTAGTAAGAGCAGCTTGAGCTCTGGCCTGGGATGTGGTTTGTCTTGCAGGAGGTGAATGTTTGATGGGCATGATTTCAGGAATAAAAAATTAAAATAAATGAATAAAATCAAAACTTTCTTGAAGTATGAAATCAACAATCAAATCTTGAGGAAATCAATGAATCAATTAAAACCTTCAGGTACATCAATCAACCAAAATCAAATGAGTATTGAAGTCAAAATAAATATCAATGAAAATCTTGAAGTCAATAAAATCAGTAAATCAAAATCAAATAAAAATCAAATCTTGCAGAGAAAATCAATCAGTCAAATTAATTCTTGAGTCAAAATCAATTTATGTCAATTATTGATGTGAAATTCAGCAAAATCAATGAAAATCTTCAGGTCAGTCAATTTTCTTGAAGTAAATGTCAATTATATCAAATCAGTCAATCAAATCAATTATCAAGTGAATTCTTCCTAAAAATCAAAATTCTTGAGGAATAAAATCAAATTGAATCCTGATATGAGGAATGTGTCTGAATAATCTGATGAGCAATTTGAAAATCAAAATGATAAGACACCTGAATTAAGGATAAAATGAGATTGATGATTGAAGAAGATAAACAAAAATAAAATTGGGACAGCTTTCAATTTTCAGAATGAAGAATGAATGAGAGAAAATTGAGAGGTGATGAAGAATCATTAAATTCATAAGCGTTAAAGAGTCATAATTTCTATGAATGAATGCATGAAATTGATGAAGAATGAATGAACAGAATGAAAAGAAGCTATGAGTTAATTAATATAATGTCACAGGGGCTCTTATGGAAGCAAGAGGGCCTGGCACTCAAGAATCAAGAACTCACTTGGAGGGCTCCAAAGGATAAAAGAATAATAAAGATTGATTTCTTTAAAGAAGAAGAAAGGGAAAGACAAGTATGCAAGAGGATCAAAGAAAAGATAAGAAGCCAAAGGTCAAAGATAACAAAGAAGCCAACCAAGTGAATCCCCAATTCACTGTTTCAACCTTCCAGAAAAGGGAATGGAATTAGTAAAGGATATGACCACCAATATCCACTGACAGGCAAGGAAGAAAAAGAGAAAAGGTGCTGAATGACTGACTTGAGATTATCAGTATTAACCTTAATAAAGTAAAAGAGAATAAAGATAATAATAAATCCACTATATTAATTAACTGGGGAAAAAGTCCCCAGGTGCTGAAAGGTGGCCAGTATATGTGAAAAACTGAAAGACTGATCCTGGAAGGTGGATCACCGGCTGTATTGTCTGAATTGGGCCAATACAGTTCTGGCCATCTTGAAATTGAACTGTGTGATTGAATTCCCACAGTGGAAGATTGAATTGGCCCAATTGGGCCAAGGACATACAGGTTGATTGATTGATGCCTGTATGGACCAATTGAGTTGTCCAAGGAGTATTGAAATACTTGAGGCCTTGACCACTCATTGAAAGACTTCATAGCCTCTGAGAATGCCCTTGAAGTAATCCTGAATGAAATTTCCAACCCAACTCCTGCAGAGCCAGGTGATTGGGCTCCTTGAATGGTCTTCTGATTGCTGCCATGTATCACCAGACTGATGAGTTAAAGAATCCTCCTTCAAAATGGGCATTGGATTTTGGGACCTTGAGTTGTAATTGTGGAATTTGGTCCTGAAAACGTCACCATTGAATTGCTGAGCAAAAATGGTGCATAATGGTATATAATACCATATATGCACCACTCCTGCAACCTTGAGTATGGGGTGCATGGAGGAATGAAAGGAATTCCCCTGAAGCTGAGGGGAGTGCTTGCTGAGCTGGTCTGGTGGCCTCTGGTGTTTGCCAGAGGCCATGGTTAGAATAATGGTCCATGGCCAAAATTGGGTCCTACAGGTTCTATGGCCATTTTGGTGTCTAAGGGATTGATGGCCCCAAATTGGCTCAGGTGGGTCCAATTGTGGTTTCCCCCTTTGGCCTCATTGGATTAGGCCAAAAGGCGCCGAATTGGCCTATGGACCGTGAATTACGGCCCATGGGCCGTAGAAGCCGTAGGGGGCCTAAATGGCCCAAAAAGGCCATTCAGGCCTAAACCCCCCTAATGAAAAGGGTAGGCCCAAGATGGATGGAGATGGCTAGGGGGCCTGGACCCCCCAGGCCCAAAATCAAAGATAAAGGCCTGGGGGTTGGTGAGGTGGAAATCGGCCAAGGAGGCCAATGATGGCAGGATATGGCCAAATGGCCATAGAGCACCAGAGGGGACCAATTGGCCATAAAAGATATGGCGTGGCCAATTGGCCCCAACTTGGTTCCAGGTTAGAATTGCCGCAACACCCATGGAGGAGGGTCAATCTTTGTGGTTGTGACATAATTAATATTATTCTTTTCATCAGCAATATTTGAATATTTTGAATATTTCTCAAGTATTTAGCTATTGTGAGCTTAACTCAAATATAAAGATGGCTTAAATATATAGTTTAAAAATATTTTAGTATCTCTATATATAGATAAAGAACACCTTATAAATAAAAATCCTCCTTTTTAATAGATAGTAAACAATTTCATTTCTTTATTTTTGTTATTTTAAGACCAAAAATAAAAATTTATGATTCTTAAAGAATAATAAAACAAAATTTACATTTTTTTTTGTTTTCAAAATAAAAATAAAAAAGGTTTTGATAAATAACTCAAAAAAAAAGCTCATTAATTTGATAAATTATTAAAATAATCTTAATATATTCTATTAAAGAATTTTTCATACTAAAATATAATAAGTCTTCATTATAACTTTAAATTCAATAATTCTATGATTATTATTTATTTTCTCTATTTAAACTAAATTTTCTCTTCTGCACACAAAAATAAGAATTTAATTATAATTGAAATAATTTCCAAAAATTCATAAATAAAGCCAAGATGAATGATATTTTTTATCAGTTTTTGAAACAATAGGTCTACTTAAATTGAAAATTAAGCTAAATAAAGTGTTAAATTTGGCTATTAAATAGTCAGTATATTCATTCAAAATTCCACTTTATCAAGGGCCTTGGTCAGCACATATAAGCTCTTCTATGTTTTCAACAAAAAAAACATGTTTTTTTTTACCAATTTATGGTCAAAAGCACATAATTTTATGGTAAAACATATAATGAAAAAATCTCAAACTAATTTTGGGAATATTATTTAATTTTTTTCGTTCTTTTGTGGCTTCTCAAGGACATGGAATTCCGTCCAATTTTCTTTTGTAATTTTTCTTAAATGATGAATTTGAAGAAAATTTGCATAATTCTGTGATCTTGTGAAGCTATCAATGAGAACATTCAAAAAAAAATTAAAACAATATCCCCAGACTTGGCTTGAGAGTTTTCTTAAAAAACACCTTATTTATATTTATTACCATTAAATTGCATTTGTTTGGCAATAAATTGGTAAACAAACATATTTTTTTTCTTGATAACAAAATATAAGAGCTTACATCTTTTCGCTAAACCTTTACAGGTGTTTAAAAATATCATTTTCCAATTTTTGAGGTAGTAGTTGAGTTTAATATAATTCTTCAAAAAGATTGAGCTATCATAACAGTAATAAGATCCCGTCATAAATTGAACCATTTAATTCATATTCAACTTTTTTCTTTCTAATTTTCAAAAAAACATAATTTGAATTTTTAAGAAGAAAACAGTAGAGAAAGCTTAAAAATTGCAAAATTCATTAAAGAAATATGGAATTTTTAATGAAAATATCTTAAGAATCAAATTTAATATTAGATTTGGAACAAGGATCAATTCAATTTATGATTTCTTATTTTAATTCAATGTGGAACATGAAACTTACAATTAATATAATTCAGCTGCATGGTTTTTTGGCTTTGATAATACATAATATTCTCATGAGAATCCAAAATCAAGTAAACCAAGAGCAGAGGAACTTTTCTCTTGAAAAATTTTCTTCCCTTAGAATTAAAGACTTAAGTTTTCACAAGTTCTCAAAAGTTACTCATTAAAGGGAACAAAAGAAAATAACATTCATTAAAAATAAATTAAATCTTAATTTGCTTAAATTATTTTATGAATGAAGAATGAGAGGATCTCCTCAAAAAATTTAACTTAGATAATACAAGATTTAAATAAAACCAAAAATTAAAGTTTCTTCATTTTTGCACCATGAAAAGGGAGCTTTAAATACCCAGTTAAAAAACGTTTTCTCATAGAATATTGGAAACTTTTGTCAAAACAAAGCCCTTGACCAAATCAAGAAATTTGAACCCCCAAAAAATTGGGATTTATTTAAGACTCATTTAAAGGGATACTCCCTATATTTTTGAAATCCTACCAATCTTTGGGGTAAGCAATTCAAGGGGTGGAAATATAAATAGCCACTCAAAATAATTTTCCATTATTTAAATATAGGTCTTTCAATATCATCATTAATTTTAACTATTTGGGCTTTTTAGAAAAATCCAACTTGGTTAGGGACCCATAAAATTCCATCTCTGTATGAAATTTCAGTCCTAAAGAGAATACTTGGGTTTAAAACGACAGTTTTTAAGGTGGGATTAAATAATTGAGTAAGATATAGATAATCAGATGTTTCAAGATTTTTAAATTAAATTTACAAAAGAAGTAATATACTTCTTATTTGATTTTAATTTGAAATCTTTTACATAGAGTAAATTTTTCAACTTGACTAATGAATATTGTTTCTGTATATTCTCAATTTTTGGGATTCTTCTACAACAAATGATGCAAAATTTATAAAATTCCTATAATTTGATTGAAATTTGCTTAAGTATTTTTTTGAAATCATTTGAAAAAACTAATATCTTCTTAGATTTAATCACTTATATAAGTCATGAATATATAATTCTTAATGAATTTTTCTTCCATCATAATCAATTGAATGAGCTGAAGGAATAACCAAAAAATTCCTAAAAGGTAAGATTATATATATTAATCAATTTACCCAAGAAAAATAATGAATTTTGATTAAAATCACAGAAGGAAAATTGTTGATAAATTTTAAAGTAATTTTAACAATAAACTGTATGTTTTTGAAAAATATATGGCTTGAGATTTCTGTAAAAAAGTGATGAATTGATGGTAATATTAATTTTGTAAGAAATCTTTCATATTGGTAAATTGATTATGAAAGGAATATATAAATTAGAAAGAGATTATCTCAATAAGATATTTAACTTGAATTTTATGTTTGATAATTATTTTATTTTTAATAATTAAATTACTTATTATAAATATGACTAAATATTTAATAAGCTAAGATTTTCTTTCATTCTAATCATTGGATTTTATTAATAATTGGAGCTATAAATTTAACCCTTAATAATAAATTTTCAAAAATATATATAGTATTTTTCATCTTTAAAAAATTATTTTTTGCTCAATTTACTGATAAAAATCAGTTTCATATTTTAAAAATTAATTGTTAATGGTTTGTTATTAAATCAGAATTCTTTTCAAAATTGTAAAGGAATTCTTTCATTTTTATTCTATCTTATTCAGAAAAATAATTATCAAGTATTCATAAATATCAGAATATCACTGATTAGAAAAATCTTAAATAACTTGAAAATGACATCATAGCTTCTAGAATAGAAATATGTGTTATTGCTTTAAGTAGAATAAATTTTAATGAACTACCCTTGGCTCCAATTGTGCCAGGTCACCGTGGATTTTCTTTGGCCTCCACATCATCCCTAACCCAATCTCATTCCAAAAACCAGTATTTCCAACCCCAAATTTCCATCCTGGAGACCTATTCCACAATTTATCAGAATTTTCAGGGCTCTTTGGGTATTAAAAAATTCTATTTTGGTCCCTCACCCCTACCCTCTTTCCAAAATAGATTCTATCCCCATTCCCCATCCTGCCTCAATTTTCCCTTCTTACCTTTTCTCTATTATTTCAAGAATTTCCTTACTTTATTTTTCTGATTGTTTTTGTTCCAATATTATTTATTTTATTTTTTCTTTCATAAAACCTTAATATTATATTCAAACTCTTTTCCTCAGTGTCTCAATTCCAACACAATCACCTTCCTCCCAGGCAATGCCATCTTCCCCTGCTCATGTCATCCAATACTTAGTGAAACAGAAGTTACAACCTGATTGTCTACTTCCAAAGCCACAACCAACACCCTAGAATGTTCATGAGTTTGGCTTTACTTTTGTGATCTCAATGAACAAAATTTTTAATGTAATCTTGTTAATTGAGCCTGTGAACCTTTCAAAGATAAGATTTAGGAACCACCAAGCTGGAAGAAAAAAACAATGTGCAAGAATATTAATTTTTTTAGCTGTATGAATGATTATAAAACAAATTTCTCGGCTCCTCAATGCGGTACACTTGATACATTTACTCAAAATAATCATTCAGAAAAGTTCAATAGTTAATTTGATTCTTGAATAATTACTTATTATTACTCACTCTCTATTTGGAGCAGGTATTTTCAGGAAAAGCTGTAAGGTGTGGATATAAAATTTTGATTGAAAAAATAAAGTAATTTTCTTTTCCTCAAAATTCTCATGAGGTAAAGCCATGTAAAAATCGTAATTTTGTAATTTTTTACCAGAAAATCATTCCAAAATAATTTTCTTAAATTTTGTGAGTATAGAACAATAATAATTTACATATTTATCATTTTACAAAAAATCAAAATTTATCTGAAAATACTCTACAAGAGATATTTATGGATACAAAAAAAATTTCTTCAAGAGAAACTTCAATTCTAATTAATTAAGCAAAGGAATTCAGGGAAAAAAATGAGAACAGAGTCTCTACAATGAATATTCAATAGAAAACACACACAAAAGTGACCACAGTGAATTTGGAAACAAAGTGACAAATTCAAAGTGATGAAAGATGCTTTTATTCCCTTTTGGAGTGACTCAAGGGTAAAATGATTATAATGATTTCTTAATTTGTTTAAAAGGCTCAAAATTCAGCTAAAGAGGTGTTTTAATTCTCTTAATGATTGGTTTAACAGTGTTCAAATAATCATGGAAGGAAATGATTTTAACATGGAGACAAAAGAGGGGCAAAGAAGACAATCTTTTATAACCAATAATTTCATTCCTCCAAAATCCCTGAGAAATGTACCAACAACAGAAAACGCAATGATGGTATCATTGAACCCTATTTTGGACCAAAAAGGGGCTAGCTTTAGTCATTAACATAGTAATACTTGGCTTTGGTATTTCAAAAACACATCAAATGGTGTGTGAGGACCCCCTAAACTAGTTAGAGCTGCTTTGGTGAGGTTCTTGCTCACTTGAGGGTAGCTTCACCCTCTTTTCAGCAGCTGAAGCTGCTATGCTTGGTATCAAAACCTCATCATAAATCAAGTAAAAGACCCTGTGATTCAATTTCAGGAGAAAAGTAATGAATTTTTGTGTGAACTGTAACAACTCATGCCTGTCAGCAAAGAATTTGCAGAAGTCTGGTGCCCTTGGAGCCAAGATTCATTTTCCCCAAAAATCTTAATGTTTCCAATTTATTTTTTCCTTCAATTACTCATTATTTATTATAATGAAAGTTTTGCACAAGAAATTAAATTAAAAAACTACAGTAAAAAATTTTGATTCTAAATTTATCACATGTAAAGTTAAGCTCAATTATGTAATACACCCACACATTCTGAAATTTCAATTGAAATTACTTCAATTATCCATAGTTTCTAAAATACACACCAAACCTCAATTTAAACACAAATATTTATGATTCACAACACACTTGGTGCAAGAATTAAAGTAAGGTTTTGATGATTTTCAGATTCCATTCATAAAATACTAAACACTTAATTTAAGCTTATTTGAAGTTTAGTAACAGAAATTTAACTCAGAGGTGATCCACCTGGAATTTTATAAGAAATCGGATGGTGAAATAATTTGCATATTTTTATTTACTGGAAAAAATTCATAAAAATATTCATTAAATTTTTTCTAAAAAATATTTCATTTTTAATATTTTTATGGAGAATTTCTTTTTATTTCATCATTTCAAGTAAGAATATTGATTTAATTCTTATTAAACTAAATATTTATATAAATTTATTATCAAAGCAATATTATAAATTTTCTTTTGATATTCAAAATAATTATTTTATTTTGAATCCTAACCTATATTTAATTTTTGTAGTCTTTTACTTATATGAAAATACCTCTAAGGCTCATGTTACCCCCCCAAAAAATAATATTACTTTGCAGCACTACTGTTTATAGTGTTTCTGAACCTCCTGAAGACTTTGGTGGTGTCATTTATGTCCTTTCTGCTAAACATTCATCCTCACATGCTGGCTAACTATATCTTAACAGTTACTCTCTCACCTTCTTGGTCCTCATTTTCCTTTCTTTGAGAACTTTGGTAATTTTCTTAGTACCAGAGACTTTAACAGGAGGTATATTCTGTAGAGCGTTACTCCTTAAAGGAAAGTTTTAAAAATCACCATCTTGGTAATATTTCATCAAGCTTTCTGGAAATTTAGGATACTTGTTTCTAAGTTCTTCAGAAAATTCTCCCTCTACATAATTTTCTCCATGAAGAGCTTTAATTACACAAGTTCCTGAAGAGGAGGATTTATGCTTTTCTAATCCTTTTGATGTTATGGAGAGTGGTGGTGGATAAAAGTACCAGATCCCCAATTTTGAAGTCTTTAGTAGCATGTGAGTTATCTTATTTGTCCTTGGGATAATCAAATGAATCCTCCATGCATCTTACTGCCTTTGCCCTAGATTTCTCTAGAATTCCTTTGAAGCTAGAATCTGTGGAATTTATTTAAACCACTTCTTCTCTCAAAAAATCATAGGGTAGTCTGGGATTCCATAATTTCTCTATAATAGCAGGAGTCTGACCATTACTGGCAGGAACAGATTTTTTATATGCTGATTAAATCTCAGGTAAAAGGGTACACCAATCATGGGTGAATCCATCACAATATTTGAGCTCTAAGCCATATGCAAAACATTTCTGACCATTTCTTCCAAGGTCTGTATAATTCTCTCAGATAGCCCATCAGTTTGTGTGGGGTAAGCTGTAGAGAAGGACAGTTCTGTCCCAAATAATTGATGAATATTTTTCCATAGTTCTGAAGTAAGTTTGGGCTCTCTATCACTAATTATTTTGGTAAATATACCAGTCCATAAAACTACCCTATTCAATATTAGAAGAGTTTTTTCCACATCTGTATCATTTTTTTGACATTGCAAAAAAAATTGGAGATTTACTGAATCTTTCAAAAATCACTAGAAAGGAATTATAGCTTCTTTTTCCTGCTGGTGGTAGGCCATTTACCAACTCCATATAGAAAATCTATCAAGGTCTACTGCGCTCTTGTAGCTTTATCATGTTGCCAAGTCTCTTTCCAATGGATATATTAGATTTTTGACATCTGTAACAGGATTTTAATTATTCTGAACCATTTTCTTTCTTCATTTTCCACCATATGCACGTCATAATCTTCTTTCTTTTCCTGTCTTGAGGGAGTTTTCCTGAGAAGGGGCTGGCATGGAATTCTTTCAATGAATTTTCTTAGATCTTAGAGTTCGTCTTAGATAATTACTTATAGAGTGAACATAACACACTCATTACTTACTAGAAAAACCCTCTTAGAAGAGGTGTCTCAATTACCCCAATCAACATTACGTTGGGCATAGTAATTGAGACAGTTGTCAATATAAAAGAGTCAATGGGCTATCCCTTGTTCACCCATTGACTCACATCCTTTCATTCATATCACACCACCAGGTGTGCTATTAACTTGTCGCTGTCTCTCCAATAACATCATAAGGTATTAACACCTTATTAAACAGGTTAGTTAGATCTATTAATCATGATGCAATATATCATATCGACTCACATCCTTTCATTCATATCACACCACCAGGTGTGCTATTAACTTGTCGCTGTCTCTCCAATAACATCATAAGGTATTAACACCTTATTAAACAGGTGTGCTATTAACTTGTCGCTGTCTCTCCAATAACATCATAAGGTATTAACACCTTATTAAACAGCCAGTTTTATAGGTTATGGGCCCAGACGCAATCACTGGATCTGCTGCACAAAAGAATGGTATACCTCTTCTTTGCGAAAACAATTACTCAGAATGGGATGCTGCAATCAGGGCATTCTTCTTATACATTGGATTTCTAGACTACGTCGATGGCGATAATAATCCTCCATCTGAGTCAAACTCAGATGTCTTTCTTAAATACAAGGAAACAAAACAAAAAGCTGCTGGTGTTATATGCCAGTCACTTAACACCAACAATCGAGCAAAGTTCCTCACCAGAGAAAATGAGAAGAATCCCTTAGAGCTATATGCAGCAATCTCTTCGTACTATCAATCCAATCAAGGTAAAAACCAGGCCAGAATTTTTTGTGCTCTACTATCAGTTAAATGCAAAGACAAGGAGCTAGAAAGGTTCATCAGCGACATCAGAATTCAGCTCATGAATCTCAATTCTGTTGGGATTCGTGTAGGTAAACCCCCAAATGTGATTGACATTTCTGATGAACTATTGGCCAAAATAATCATAAGTAAACTTTCTGAAGATTACGATAACTTAAAAAGAATGATATATGAGACGCGACCCTTGGAAACAACTAGAGTAGTTTCAAAAATTGATGACTACATCAGAGACAGCTCTTCAGTTACTAAAGATGAAGGACAACATGTCAAATCAGAGTCGGCTTACAAAGCACGAAATTACCCATACTGCAGCAATGGAATACACAATCCCTCAACAAAGCACTCAATTGAGGATTGCAGACAGCTCAAAAGGAATAACAACCAAAAAGAACAGACAAACGAAAATAACAAGAAGAAAGCCAATTCGGCAAACAAAAATAAAGAATCAACTTTCGAAGAAAGCTACTCTTCTTCAGAAGAGGTTCCTGTAGTTAGGTAATCTAAAGCCTTTGTAACGAAATACAATTCTCAAAGTTTAAAACCTTACCTTGACACTGCCGCCTCGAGCCACATGGTAGGAGACAGAAGAGCTTTTATGACATACATTGAAAAGAGCATGTCTGTTGAAACGGCAAATGGTTCTCAGACACCTGTACTAGGTCACGGTAAAGTTCAATTTCTATCAAATTGCAAGGTTATAACACTACACTGCCTCCATGTACCAGACCTAGCAGAAACGCTAGTGAGCATGGGAAAGCTCTGGAAGGCAGGATTCACGATTGTCAAAACAGGTCAATCACTATTTTCAGTTGAGAAGCACAACACTGTGTTAATGAATGGGGAAGTCAGCAACAGCCTTTTCGTCCTTGACATGAAGATATGTTTTCCAAAATCATTAGCCGCATCAATGATTAAAACTCCAGATTTGCTGCACAACAGAGCTGGACATCCAGGAAATGAGGTCTTGAAAAGAATGTATCCCGGTGTAGGGACTTTTAAATTCTGTGAAGCTTGTGCACTAAGCAAATCAAAACAGCTGCCTTACAAAGGTACACTACCTCGACAGAATATCCCTGGACACACTGTTCATTCGGATCTATCTGGAAAAATCTCTCCACCAAGCATTGGTGGAGGCAACTATTACCTTAAATTAACTGATGATTTTAGTTGTTTCAAATCAATCTACATCCTAAAGAGGAAATCAGATGCTGGAACGGCGATTAAGGATTACGTCCATGAAGTTGAAAGGAAGCACAGCACTGGCATCAAGGTATTGGTCAATGACAATGGTGGTGAATACCTTGATTCGGACTTACTGGAATTCCTCAATAAAAAGGGAATACAAATGCAACTCACGGCACCCTATTCTCCTAAGCAAAATCCTATTTCAGAAAGAGGAAATAGATCCACCAGTGAAAAGGCTAGAACACTTCTCTTCGCTTCAAATCTTCCCACAAGTTTCTGGGGTGAAGCAGTTGTGACTAGTACTTTCCTGGAAAATGTCACTCCATGCAGTTCAATTGGGTACAAGACACCATTTGAACTGTGGAATGGATCTACGTTCGATCTATCTCGGCTAAGAACCTTTGGGTGTTGTTGCTATGTAAACATACCCAAAACCCTTCGAAAAGGAAAGTTTGAACCCACATCAAGAAAAGGAATTTTTCTTGGCTATGATTCCAATAAACACAACTGGCGAGTCATGCTGGAGAACGGGAAAATAGTTAAAAGTCATGATGTCGCATTCAATGAACAAGTATTTCCTGGACCTTCGGTAAGAGAAGGTGTACATCAAGACTCCATTCAAAACAGTGACAACTTCAGTGTTACTGACATTGCCGATCATGAACATATCAGTCAAATCAAATCATCACACAACAATGATGAGTCTAGCTGCATAAACGACAATCCACCTGCAACCCTTCCATCACCTAAACCGGGATGGGACTACAAGCTCACATCAAATCAAGCTCCAAAGCATGTATCAGCTGAACTTGACGAATCAAACATTTTATCATCAAAGAGGCGAGCACATGCAGCAATAGACTCAATAGATCCAAACTCCAAAAATCCATCCTCGTGGAAAGAAGCGATGTCACTTCCTGACAAACTGCTTTGGATTGACGCATTGAAAAATGAACTCAATAATTTAACCTCAAGGAGTGTCGTCATCAAAACAACTCTACCGAAGGGCAGCAGGCTAGTTGGGAACTCCGTTCAGTTCAAAAGAAAATTTGATAGCAATGGAAAACTGATCAAAAACAAGGTACGAATCTGTGCGCAAGGATTCTCCCAAAAACATGGTGTCGACTACAACGATACTTTCTCACCAACAGGCAAATTTAGCTCACTACAATGTCTACTAGCTATTGCAGCACACAAGAATCTAGAAATACACCACATGGATGCAGTTGCAGCTTTCCTCAATCCAACGTTGAAAGAAGTTATCTACATGAAAATCCCTAGCTTTGTAGCAGCGCACTCCACAGGCAAGGTATGGCAGCTGACAAAACCTTTGTACGGTCTGAAACAATCATCACAATACTGGTACTTAGAACTTGCAAATTTTCTAAAATCGATTGAACTCTTTCCAAGTAAAGCTGATCCCTGTCTGTTCATTTCTAACAATGCTGAATGGGAATGCTATGTACATCTTCATGTGGATGACATGACTGTTGCCTCCAACAAGATTCAAAAGTTTAAGTCACTAATCATGAAGAAGTTCGAAATGGAGGACCTTGGACCTGCAAATTTTGTCCTGGGTATCAAACTAACACAAGAAAAAACAGCACAAACAATTTATCTCTTGCAAACCTCGTACATTCACGATCTTCTCAGTGAATATGACATGTCAGATTGTAAAACTGTAGCAACCCCAATGGTGGCAAATTCAAAAATTTCAGCGGCCAGTGATGACGACCATCAACAGTTCCTATCCCTCAACAAGAATTATCGACAGGCTATTGGGAAAATAAGCTACCTACAGGTAGCTACAAGGCCTGACCTGGCGTTTGCCACTTCTCAATTATCGCAATTCTTGGAAAAACCAGGATATTCTCATTGGATCGCTTTTAAACATTTGCTACAATATCTGGCTGGTACCAAAAATTTGGCACTATGTCTAGGGGGAAACCACCTCTCTCTCTGCACCTATAGCGATGCTGACTATGCCAACTGCATTGACACTCGACGATCTGTTAGTGGTTATCTCACGATGGTAGGTGGTAGTTGCATCAACTGGAAGACTAAAAAGCAAACTACCATGTCAACATCCTCTTGTGAAGCGGAATACAAAGCACAATATGAGGGAGGCAAGGATCTGCTATGGTCGGCGAGGCTCCTCGAAGACCTAAGAGTCGCGGTACCAAAGCCTTTACAACTTTTTGGAGACAATCAAGGGGCAATATCTCTGGCGCAGAATCCTCAGGTTAACGAAAGATCCAAACACTTCAACGTGATCTTTCACTGGATACAAGAGAAGACAGAAGATGAAACACTGAAAGTCAATTATGTTGCAACTCAAGAAATGCTTGCTGATGGCCTAACGAAGGCTTTGGCTCGTCCATCACATCTCACATTTTTGGAAAAGATAGGTTTGATAGAAGTGTTGAGTGAGGGGGGGTCTTAGATCTTAGAGTTTGTCTTAGATAATTACTTATAGAGTGAACATAACACACTCATTACTTACTAGAAAACCCTCTTAGAAGAGGTGTCTCAATTACCCCAATCAACATTACGTTGGGCATAGTAATTGAGACAGTTGTCAATATAAAAGAGTCAATGGGCTATCCCTTGTTCACCCATCGACTCACATCCTTTCATTCATATCACACCACCAGGTGTGCTATTAACTTGTCGCTGTCTCTCCAATAACATCATAAGGTATTAACACCTTATTAAACAGGTTAGTTAGATCTATTAATCATGATGCAATATATCATATCGACTCACATCCTTTCATTCATATCACACCACCAGGTGTGCTATTAACTTGTCGCTGTCTCTCCAATAACATCATAAGGTATTAACACCTTATTAAACAGGTGTGCTATTAACTTGTCGCTGTCTCTCCAATAACATCATAAGGCATTAACACCTTATTAAACAGCCAGTTTTATAAATTTTTGATTGAAGATCTATATACAATTGTCATAACGCAGGTGTGATTTTTTCTATGGTAGATTATGTCATTAAGTAAGTGAAATCCCACTTAATAATATGACTTATCTTATTTCTTTCAAATGAATGTAGTAAAGAAATATATTTAGAATCTTCAGCAATAAATTGGCCTAATATGCTACAATTATTGTTTTAAAGAAGGTAGTTTTTATTCATGTAAAACCAATTCCTTCTATTGTTATTTGTGGAGAAGCTTCTTCTGCTAAATATAAAGTATTTTTAATATAATTTTTTAATGGCTATATTCTTTATCCATGTACATTTTTTTGAATATTAACCGCTTTTTTTACAATTGTAATATTTCCTCTGTATTCTTGTATGGATATTTGCTATCTAATCAGATGTCTGTTGGATTCATTCATGTTAATAAGTAATTTAACAGATTTAAAATATGTTTTGTTTTCCAAAAAACATCCTTCTTGAAAATAATTAAGTTCTTACAAGGCCAGAAAAAAGGCATAGAAATTGTATTTTACTTGATGCATATCTGGCTTCAGCTGGTTTGATCTTCCTATATAGAAAGAATATGGTTCCCTCCCCAGGTTTGTCATTAATGATTTGTACTTGATGAACTGAAGACCCTAGTATATCTCCTAATTAATAAATATAAAGCTTAATAGGAATCTTGAAATTTGGAATTATTGGTAGTGAAGCAGTGGTTAAGGCTTGTATCAGGGATTGAAATGCTCTGAATATATCAACAGTCACTTCAAACACTGTCTATTTGTAACACAGCTTTTAAAAAGGTCTTGAAATTAATGAAAAATACTTAATATTCTTCATTTAATAGCCATCAACATCTCAAATTGCTTAAATTAATTTTCTCTCTCTTAGGAATAGGCTTTGATAAGAATTATGAAACTGTATTTTTTCATTCAAAGTGATAGACCAAATACCACATGTCCTAGTTCTTTTAGTTCCTTGAATTCAAAGTGGAATTCCTTCAAAGAGATTTTCATGTTCACTTATTTTATTTCTCCTAAAACTCTATATAATATAGTCATGTGTTCTTCCCAATATTTAGAGCAAAAAATAATATCATCAATGTATATAGTCACAGGGAAATTTTCATTAATCATTCTCTGAAATTCTGAAGGTGCCTTTGTGATACCAAAAAGAATCCTCAGGTATTCATACACCCCAAAATGAACCATAATTACCAAATATTACCTTTTTCTTGGTATCATACCGCTTTAGTGGAATTATTTCAGGGAATACATAGTGCTGATGTATGCTGTTTGAGATATTCTGAGATATTTGCATGGGGGGAAGTTGGATTTTTGGTGTGGGGTTCCTATCTGGGACAGTGGAAGTATTTAAAGCTCTAAAGTCCCCAACCATGATTGATTATACATTATTCCATGTAGCTATGACTGGTGTAGTTATTTCTACTTACTCATTGTGGCCAACCTTCTTGATCACCCCAAGCTCTAAGAGATATTTAATATGTAGCTCAAGGGGATATCTTGACTTTTGGCTTGCTGGGTATGAAGGCCTCCTTAAGATTGATGGGTAATGTCTTCCAATTTTCAGGATAATATCAACTTTATGACCAATAATTTCCCCTAATTGTTCTTATATAAGGCAAAAGTCTCTCTATGGTCATATAAAAGATTGAAAAGTTATTTTTCTTGTATACCAGTTTTTTTAAGGCTTAATTCAGCTTCATTCATCTGTTCTACTTCTAATTTCTATAATTCTAAGCTTAATGATGATACTTTAGTTAATCCAATTTGTCTTTTAAATGGTAAAAAGGAATTTTTTGAAAATTATTGTAACAAATAGTCAAGTATCTGTATTTGTTGTTGTGTAAGTATATTCCATAAATTATTGGGTAATAACTTCCCAATATTAAATAGATATTTGAGATATTATCAATAATTAAAAATTAAAAATTAATTGTCAGATTTACAATTAGATGTGGGAATATGATAGTGGCTGTAAATCTTAAAAATTCTTAAATTTTACTTCTTGAACTGTCAAAATTTACTCCATCAATTGGTAAAAGTTGATTCTCTAAATTTGGTACACAACTCCTAAAGAAGGATTTATCAACACAAGAGCAGAAGGCTCCTAGGTCAAGTAACAAATTAGTGGGTTTTTCATGAATTACCACCTCTGTTATACATCAATTTGCAGTTGTATACCCTTTTCCACTATTTGGTTTGGTTTTCATAAGTTGTGCATATTGAACTTTTGATAACTAAAGTTTATTGTTACTCAACTTTGGTAGGTGGTATTAATATTCCATAATGTCAAATGTAGCATTGATACTTTCTATATATTTCAGATATTTAGAAAATATTCATTATTTATCATCTGAATTTTCTTCAGTAACATCATATTTTTCTCAATAGGATTCTTCCTCAACATCAATTTCATTTATTTGCCCTCTTTTTGGAAATTTCTTTGCTAAATATTTGTTACTTTGGAAAATGTAGCACTTTATGATTGTGGCTTCAGAATTCTCTCTCATACTACCAGAGATTTATTTGGGTATTTTGTACACAAAACCTTTTCGGGGCATTGTAAACCCCTTTTGAGATTAATCCTACCAGAACCAAAATATTTTCTAGTTTTTACTTCTTCTAGTATATTAATAATAGATTCTTTTAAGAATCTCTTATTAGGCCTGATTTTTACAGCCTGGCCAAAATCTCCTCTACATTGTCTAAGAATTTTTCTATGAATAATAAATTCTGAGCTGTAAGTATTTCATTTTGTTGGAAAAAAACATGGTAAGGATTGGTCTCTGTCAGCATTGAATTTTTAAGAGTCAAAAGCTGTTTCCGATTTAAACCTCCAAGAATCATTTGCCCATTTATTCATAATTTGGGGTTTCCACCAAGTCCATCTTTGGTGTCCATATGGTTACCTCAATTTGATATAACACCTGCAAGCTGATTCAGTAAACAGGTGTTGAATATCAGTTTCAACAATGTGTCAGTTAGCTCAAACTATTCTTTGATTATTTCAATAAGTCCAATAAATTTCATATTGTCATACTCTCCTTCACCACTGAAGTGAGGCCATTATTTAGTATTTGGTACCTCTTTCAGAAGTGCTCGGCTTATTTATGCTCTTTTTATTCTTTTCTCAATTATTTTATCAATATTAAATTTAGAATATATGTTTGTCAATCCTTTATAATTACAGATTGTTAATTTTTTTATGCAAATAAAAAATCACTATTTGATGCTTTGAGTTTTTTAAAAAAAAATTGCAAAACACATTGATGTTTAGTTTAATTGGCTCAAACTCAGATGATCTGTTTTAAGATAATTACATATGTTTGAATTTTTATCAGAAAAATGACTTTTAAGGTCATTTATGGCTATATAAAATTGAACTTTTCAAAAGCTATGAAGCTTGGTGGAAACATGTTTCCATGGGTTCTGGTGGGTTATAGGTCTGCACAGAATACCTGCTGTACTCCATATGTAGAATACCTGCCCAAACCCATAAAGCAACCAATATTGTTTGCATTTCTTGATATATTGCAATTAAGAAAGGTATTTAAAAACATTTATGTCACATTTGAAACTACTTTACTGTAGATAAAAATACAGTACCAATAAAATATATCTTTTCATATAATCAAGTATTGAGGTCTCTTTAGCATCTTTTCATTTTTCAATTTCTAAAATATTACTATAAGACTCTAAATACTCACTAATGATATCTTCTTCCTTAGTTGAACAGTGTAAAATATAATTACATTGTTTCTGAGTTTATTCCAAAACATCTGATTGAGGGGGTATGGGAAATTGAGGCTCATTTGAGTCAATTTTGGAAATTTTTTGACATTGAAAACTTCAATTATTGAGGATATCTTCAGTTGATATTAGAGTAAGCTCATTCTGTTTTATGGGTTGAGAAATTCAGAGATTGAAATGAAATTACATCCTATTATCAGGCCTATATCTTGCAAAAAAGTGTTTTTTCATCAATTAGGGCTTCTTCTTTGATTGATCCAAATTTTTTGGTAAATTGATGAGGTTCTTTACTATCTTTGTATGGTTCCAAAAGAATTTTATTCTTGCAGGAGTTACTATATTCTAAGCCAAGCGGAAAAGGGGCATAGCACTTAGCTGGTCTATGTTTTCTATATTACTTGAAGTAAAACTTCCATTTTAGTATCATATTTCTAAAAGAATGAACCTCTTTCAATATTTCTCCTTGAAAGCTTTCATTACCCCCAAATCAAGTGGTTGGATGTGAGATGTGAGATCTTGTGAGAAGAGAATTATATTAATGCAGAATGAGTCTTTGAAATTGTCCAAAAGGAGTATTATCTTGAAATTTTTTGTACAAATCTCTTTTTTTCCATGAGACTAACTATTTTTCAAATAGCTGGGTATTCATCTACCCTTTTAAATTCAAAAATTAGGTGTAGCCCAGCTGGAAGCCATACTTTTTGAAGAACCATGGCCACTGAAACTTGCTGATGAATAACAATGGTAGTTTTTCTGTACCAGTATAATTGAAAGTAAGTGAAACAGTCAGAGAGGTCTTATTAATCTTAAGCCCATTAGTATGTGATGAAGAAAGCAATTTCTTAGGGCGAGTTATAAAAAATGATGGGAAAGTATAAGTAAAAGACATTCAAAGAATGATAATAGAGGAATACAGTTTTTCCATGTTAAAAATTTCATAGGGATTTTATAATGAAAGGAGTAGACCAAGATGCTTTATTTCTTCTTCAAAATTGGCAAAATTTGTTAATCCAGCTTCCCCGTGCCTTTTATACTTTTGTAAACTGTTTTGTAGCTTGAAAGAATCTAACCATCCATTCAATAAGTGGAACCATCAATTTCTAGGCAGGTTACACAACCTTGCAAGATCCTTCCACTTTACTAGTATGATAGCACCTGTAATTAGAAACTTATTCTCCTTTTCTTTCTGAATCCATGCTTCAATAATGGCTTCAACTGTATCATGCTTGAAATTCCTAATTTGTTTGACACTTGCTAATCCAGAATTTTGATTGGCTTGAAACATTTGGTTTTAATCTTTAACCCATTCAGAGATACATTTCTTCTTCAGGAATAGGTGTGGGGATAGCTTGTCATGGTGATCAGCTGAAATAAATGGGATCTGACCATTTTTATGGTTCTAGTTTAATATTTGAATTTCTGTGAAATTTTTTCCATGTGGTGTTTTAAGGATGCCTTCATTTTTTTCCAACTGACTCTTATTGCTGTTCAGAAGCTTTTTTTCTTTCTGAATCAACCATAGATTTGTGATCTTCAGAAAATTAAATCAAAGCTAGAGGCAATACTATAAGGATTTTTCTAAGAGAAGGGTGAGGCTTTATGGGGAGCAATTTATTATAGAAGGAATCTTATGACAAATATATCTAATAATATTTATTCTTTAATTAATCAAAAATTAAATAATAAAGAGGAGAAGATAGCCATGAATACTAATTTTAAGAATAAAAGCTTCTTTTATCACTACTATATGACTACTAAAAATATTTCTTCTGATAATGATATTTATTCAATATGAAACTCTTTCATTAATGCTTCAAATACCTTTTTTTAGAGATAATTTGAAGTCACTACTAATATAATTATCACAATAATATTTATTCAATATTAAGCTTTTCAATTATCAATTTGAATCTTCTTTATCAATAAATTGAGACTACTAATTTTTGCTTCTGAGCTTTTCTACTCAGCTTATAATTTTATTTTACTGGATATCCTACTAGAATATTGATGGATTGATCCTTTAGAGTAAGGATTAGATTTCCATTTAATGGAGAAATAATTCCCTTAGAATGGTGGAAAAGAAGGGAGAGAGGCCCTCTATTTATATTCTTTGGGCCCTTCATAGAGGCACTCCAAAACAGGGGACTTAAAAAATTTTACCTTGAGATATTTTAGCTTCTTAGTGTTTTTGAAATGGTATCATTTTAACAGGATGTCACACCATATTTTTGTAATACTTAATCATTCTTAACTTTTTTGATTTTGATGCACAGCCTTGAGATAATATTTCTGGAGATTAATTTTGAAATGGTGTTGTTGGATGAAGATATGCCACCATATGTTTGCTATATTGGACCATGTTTTGAAGATTTATTTCTATCTTAATTGAGCTTTGACATTATTATGCACAGCCTTGAAAGAATTGAGCTCATGAGAAATGTTCAATTGGAATAATTTGATAGATGTATTTCAGCATTTCTTGAGTGATTAAGTAATCTGGGGTATCTTTTCTTGTGAGTATTGTGTTATATGGTGTCATTTGACTTGATTATTGAATCATATTTTTGGTAAATTTTACCACTTTTCATTCTTCAAATTTTGTAATCTTAGTAAGATTCATTTTGTGTTAATTTTTATATTAGTTGATTTATTACAGTCATTGCATCATTTGTTTGTATTATGATTGGGAATTATTGTAATTATTTTAAGCCTCTACACAAATTTCTATGCATTAACTTAATCAGGTTTGATTTAATTCCATATTTTTATACCATGGATGTGTATTCATACCTTTCAGCTCATATTATTACATAAGCTTTATTTTGATGACTGTAATGCTTAGTAATCTAAAGTTTTGGTGGTTTCAGTGCGGATTTAATGCTCAATTCCTACCTTTTCTATGTAATTCTTTTTATTTATTTATTAAAAAATAATAATCAGTTTTTTAAATCTTACATTCAAGTTATTTTGTGTAGCTCCATAAAATTTGATCAATTGTTTATTCATTGAATTATAAAAATATTTATTTCTTTTATTTTCATTTCAATACTGAATGCCAAAATATTTCTTTATTCAATAATATTGATTTTATTGTTTGACTTAAGTAAGTTTTATAGTGTCTTTTAAGATGGGATCTCCTAAATTAATTATTTGAATCTTAATATTTTGAAGTTTTTTACCCTAAATGTGCTTGAATCTGGTCCAGAAAGGTATGAAAAACCTTTAACAACTACTATTCAGGGGGAAGGGCATTTAATCTTACACCCACTCAAACACCTCAATCCATAAAATCCATTGCGTGTATCAGTAATAAGCTTCAGAAATATCCCTTGCTGGAACATGCATACAGCTTAGTTTCCCAATACAGCCTGCCAATACTTTTACAGGTTGTATTCACCCAATACAGTTTTGGATTCACAAGTCTGAAACTGTATGATTGGTTGATTTATCATTTTATGAATATTCTTGCCCTTATTTTGGGTATTGAATTTATTGGTTTTAAGTTAGTCTTTGCATTTCTTCTTTGCCTCTACAGTATGAGTTGTGGTGGCCATATCACTATTAACCCTTCTCTTTACTTCTGACAGGTTGAAAAAGTAGACTTGGACTTGTTTGTAGTTTGCTCTTTTATTTCTTACTCTTATTATTTGTTGCTGATTTTTCTCATATTTCTTTTATTAGTAATATTATCTTATTACACTCTTAAGTGTATTCCATTTTACCATATCTTGAGCCCTCCATAAGTAAGTCCCTGTTTACTGAGTGCCAGGTCCTCTTCACTTTGAAGAGCCCCTGTGACAAAACCACTGCATGTTTCAATACTTTCATTTGTATAATGCTTTAATTACATCGAAAATATCAGAAATCATTTCTGATAGTTTCATCTGGCTTCCTCTCTCCTATGCAGTTCCATAATAGTCCTGGCCATCTGAAGCACATTTTTCATGGCCTCTTGTTGAATCTGTGTAATTCTGTAGCCTGGTCTGTATAATTTGATAACTGGTACCTTTCCTTTGCCCTTGTTCTGAGATTTTTTCTGCTTTTTCATGTTTGAATTGATTTTATGGGTTTTTAGCAGCATTTTTGGTGCTTGTGGGTTGTTTTTTATAAGCTCTTATTTCAGATGCATCATTCACTTTTTTCCATCATTGGATGTTACCCATTCACCTGAAAGCTTTGGGACAACAAAATAAAATCCTCACTGTAAGGTAAGAGTTCATGCAGTTTTTCCAAAGATATTCTAGAATCTGATAGTTTTTGTTTTGACTTGCATTGCTTTATTGCTTCTGGCTGGATTTGTAAATGTCCACTGAGACTTCTTGTGGCTGTTTCAGCTCTATATATTTTTTCTAATTGAAGGTGAAACAGTCTCATGAGCTTCATAATGGCACAATTTGTTAGCTTGTGGTTCATTTACTGACCCTTTTCCCTCTAGAACTGATTGTCTTCTTCCATAATCACGTGTATAACCTTTTTGGGAGTTTCTTTAGGGGCTTCAGCTGGCCCCTGATCTATTTGAAGGAATGATTATGGATAAAAATCTGGAATGTATTGACTTTATGTCAGAAACTTACTCTTTAAATTATTGAACTTTTTGAGTGTATCTCTTATATCAGAATTGATCAATTGTGAAGGAATTGGTTCTGCTTAATTATTTTGAGCTATAATAACTGTTCCCTTGTGGTTGGAATTGAAAGTACTTGAAGGGATAATTCTGGTTGCTGTTTAAGCCATTTCAAGATCATATTTTCTCACCACAGTGCCAGGAATTAAAATTGATTAAGAATATTATTATTTGAATTAAAACAAGAAATTTATAGGAAGAAAAAATAAAGCCTCACTTATCATACAAAAAAAGACTAGTACTTGTATGAGTTTTCTACTGTTGTTGTATGTAAGAAAAGAGTAAAATAAATATTTAAAAGGTAAAAAAACAGGTGAGACCCATATTTAAGTTGTTTAAATGAAACTTTGATTAAAAAATAAAGTACTTTTCCTGTCCTTGCAATTTGTATAAGATACAATTATGTAAAAATGGTAATTTTAAGGGTTTCCAAGAGAAAAACATTCCAAAATAATATATTTCAAATTTTTTGGTATAAAAAAATAATATTATGAAGCTGTCTTGCTTTAACAGCAATACAAATTTACAAGAGATATTTATTGCTACAAAAGAAATCTCTTCAAGAGAAATTCAAATGGTCATCAGTTGAGTTAATATTAGGAAAGAGTCTCTAAATTAAATAATGAAAAGAAGTCCCACCTTCCAGGTTGAGTCTATGACAAATATATCAATAGTAGCTACAAGATTCAAATATGACTGTGACACATAGAAAAATACGTAAAAATAGTAATTATAAGCTTTGGGGGGCTTTAATATATAGCTATGGTGTTGGTGAGGGCTTCTGAAATACCAGGATTTAGTGATTATTAATTTGTTCATCATAATAATGACTAAAATATTCAATATTCTATTTATGCCTTTTTTATTTTTGAAGAGTATCATTGTCTGTAAAGAATTGTACTAAATATGAATCTAAGAGCAGGATGGGGATTCCTTCTTTGGTTAGAGGAAAGTCCCATTATATCCTGAAGAATGGTAGAAGTACCTCTGTTCCTTCCCATGTAGAAGTAATGAAGATTTCTTTAACTCCAGTGGGTAAACTTAGGGCTTCCACATTCCTGTATTACCTGTATTGGGCTCATATCTTGTCACATTTCCCCAATAAATGGTGGAAATGTTCTCCTGGGGTCCTCACAGGCCAGAAATGTAGAAATATGTACAGAAAATTTCAGTGAACCCCATATTAGTCATAATATGAGGTATCAAAGTTGAAAAACACTTTTTTGTGGTGTTTACACCTTATATTCAATGGTATGGGATACTATCCCACAGTTTGGCTTGTTTCCAGTATTGTGGTATTTTTACCTTAAAATTTAAATAGCTTTGTCAGTTTTTGGGATAGAGAGCTCAAGGTGGCTCAATTTTTATCCTTTGATGATTTCTACACAATGGTCACTCATCTGGTATTCCTAAAGTTTAGTATGGAACAGCTATACAGGTTTCAATTTCAATTATTTAAATTTGGATCCTTGATGAATCCTGTAATAAGTAATTATCCTCAATAACAGTTGTTCTAGAGGAAATATAATTTTATGAAAGGTACCATTAGAAATCTCAGGTAATTCACTTTCTAAAAAGCTCCTAATTTAGGTATCCCACACTAAACCTGTAGAAGTTGGATCAGAGGTGAATATTTTATTAATTATTATTTGGCTTATGGTTGTCTCTAACTTCTGTAATTTTGAGGCTATTCCAATTTGGATAGACCTAATTGATAGCTTCTATCTGAACACAAATTTTATGGGCTTCTTCATCTCTCTCTGGATCTTTAATTAGCAGATGAGATGAAGATTCATTCTCAGCTGTTTCTTTGAGTTGGAATAACTTCTTTATTCCTTATCCTATGTTTATGGGAGTTTTATATTTAGAATGAGGTGAATTTTCTCATTCTTTTGAATTCTATTGTGAGATACATTGGCTAATTTCACTTTTATTGGTAATTTTGCTCTACCATTTGTTTATGGTATTTTGGTGTAATGCTTGTGCTCTGGTTTTGAGTCACATGCTTCCAACACCCAAAAGTTACCTGAGTTAATTTTTAAGCATAGTAAAGAAGTTTTAATTCACTTTGGGGTTTTTCAAGGGTAAAATGATTATTATGATTTTTCCACATGGTTAAAAGGTTCAAAATATATTGAAAGAGGTGTTTTGAATCTTTTTTTGATTGTTTTAACAGTTTTTAAACTAACTATAAAAGGAAAGAATTATAACATGAAGATAAAAGAAGGCAAAGGAAGACATTATTTTACAGCCACTAATTCTTTTCCTAAAAAATTGAAACTTTATTTAATCAGTTGTGAGAAAACCTCTGTCAACAGACAAGAAAATTATAGCATTATTGAACCCTGTTTTGGACCAAAAAAGGGCTGGTTTGAGCAATTTTAGTCCTGTAAACCAGGCTTTACTATATTAATAGTCACTTTTAAGCCCTAACAAACATAATAAGGTGTTTTACAACCCACCAAACCATTTAAAGCTGCTTGGGTGAGGCTTGTGCTAAATTAAGGGCTTTTTTACCCTCTTGGAAACAGTTAAAACTGGGCTGGTTGATATAAAACCTCATAAGCAATTGATTCACAGAGCCTGTAATTTAATTACAGGCCAAAATTAATAAAAATCTTGATGAAATTCAACATCTAACACCTGTAAGCAAGGAATTTGGGGGATTATGGTGCCCTTGAAGCCAAGATTGCTTTCCCTGCCAAAAAATAATCTTCCCAATTCATTTTTTCTTTAATTCCTCATAATTTATCATACTTAAATTTTAATATATTTAATTCAGTTGAAAAACTACAGTACAAAACTTTAATAATTAAAACATCATATGCAAACTTAAGTTCACTTATGTAATACACATGCACATTTGGACATTTCCATTGAAAATACTTCAATTCCTCATAGCTTCTAAAATACACACCACACCTCAATTTTAACACAAAAATTGATGGTTAACACCCCCTGTGATTTGAATTGAATTAAATAAGCTTTTGAGGATCTTGAGATTTTTATACAGAAAGTAATAAAAAATACTAAAAACTTAATTTAAGCTTATTTAGAGTTGAGTTACATAAATTTCACTCAGAGGTGACCCCACCTGAAATTTTATGAAGATTCCAATGATAAAAAAATTTCAATATTTTTGTTTATTGGAAAAATATCATAGTAATTTGTATCAAATTTTCTCCAAAAGATATTTTATTTTTACTTCATTATTTCAAGTAAAAATATTTTTTTACATTTTTGTCTGAAGTTTATACTTTTTAAATTTATTATTAAAATATTATTATGAATTTTCTTTTTATATTAAACATAATTATTTAGCTTATAATTATAGCTTATATGTAATTTTTGTGGTCTTTTGGGTATATTAAAATACTCCTAATGATCACAAAATCCCTCAAGAAAGCACTTGTCTCTTTCATTTTTGAAGCTTATTTACCACTCTCAATTACCAAATTTGAATTTTTCCTATAGCTTTTGACCTTTTGAAAAACATCAGTAATCAACATACCAATTTTTAAAGAGAGCTTGACTGCTTACTTAACAGACATATATTTTTTCATCAAGAAGTGATTGTCCAGTTGATTATAGATAATGAAAACCAGATTCTGTTTATGATTTATGCTTGGACCAGCACAAATTAAGCTCTTATCTAATTATTAATTCCTATTCTTTCTCTTTGGACTTAAGTCTTACTTTGAGTATATTGGTCTTAACCAATATTGAAGGTGGGAAATTACTGCATGCACTTACTGCTTATATTTCTGATTTAAAGCTCTTATGTGTAGATAGACACTCAGGTGTTTTACCTGCTACCCAGCTTTTCAATATGATCTTCCACTATTATATTGATAACAAGATTGTTTGCTTAACAAAATAGAATTCTTTCATCAATAATTGCATTTCTGCATAGATTGAAGCAATTTCCCCAAGTTTCTTTAGAAAAACACTGTAAATATACTGCATGGCCCACACAATTAACCTTATAGCATGTGATTGGAAAAATTCCCTTGAAATTTGAAAGGATATAGGTGATTATAATGAGAATTACTCATTAGGAAAATGCTGAAATAATGGTTGACTTTTTTAATCCTCTCTATGAATACACACATCTTATTTGTGGGTCTATATATGCAATTATTATTCAAGTATTACTTCTCTGCATACCCTTGATTGAAAGAATAAATGAAGTTAGAACTTCATTTTTTTAGTATTTGGAAAATAATATTTTTTTATGTAGGCTTCCCAGAAGTATGAAGCTGACCTAATATACCCATATACTAGTTCAATTACCAAGAAAATTACCAGATATATTTCAATCCTCATTAGCAATATTCCTGTGATCTGGGATTCAATCCTTGATCTGAAATTGAAACACAGGTTATTTTCAACACAAAATTAAACACCTGAAAAATTTGGAATATATTCTACTCAAATGATGAAAATATTCAAATATTAAGAAAATAAATACTTCAATTTGAACAATTTTCACCTGAAATATGATATCATCAAAATTTAGAGTGGATTATTGGATTAAATGTACCATACTTAACCAATGGAGGGCTGAAGTTCGTAAAAAGAACTGCAAACATTCCTTGAAGAGCTACCAGAGGAAAAAGATACTGACATCTTGAGGTAAAGCTCTCCCCACACTGCTATGGATTATTGGAAAATTTTTGGAGATTCTATCAATTAGAACCCCATCAGAACATGTTTTTTCAGGTGAAAAAAATAATAACTTATCATTCCCATGCATCAAGGAATTGGCTCATAAATTTAGGCATTTTTATTCTCAAAATTAGTTTTTTTTGTCTTATTCTCATATTTTTGTGCTTATTTCTTTCTTGTAAAACAATAAAAAGAAACTAGGAGCTTTGCCTTTATGTTCCCTATTGGGATCCTTAAGCCAGCCTATTCCTGCAGCCATTGGGTAAAAGTTGATTTTTTCTATTTGAAAGTGGCACTGGGTTCCAGTCCCAAGTAATTTTAATTTTTTATTTCCCTAATAGATAGGCGTTGGGTATGCCCCCTGAGCTCCAATGTAGGAATCTTCAATAAAATTTATTTTGTTGAATTGAAATTGAAATGAATTAAATATGATTAATTTTACTCGTGAATTTCTTCTCAATATCTGATGGATTCTATTTTATGATAGTTTTTTCTTTGTGTTTTTTCATTTTTTACAAATTGAATATAGAAAAAAAAAGATTCCTTTCATGGGGATATTTTTTGGATTGAAAAATTGGGAAAGAATACTTTTGGAGAAAAAATCTAATTACTAAATTTAGAGTTAATTTTTCTCAAGAAATCTTTTAATAATTCTTGATTTATGATATAATCTCTTTGAAGCCTATAAGCTACCTGAAATGATTCATCTCTTTTTTACCAAAAAGGAAATATCCTTAAAATTCTAAATAAAGAATATCCAAGAAAACTTTATCAAAATTGTAATTTTTACATATATATTCTGATAATATTTTCCCCTTTGGAATTAAAATGGAATATATAGTTGATTAGCTTTCTTTTGGAATTGACGCTGTTAGAGTTTTCTCATTTTCCAAAATCAGAAGTATTTTACTTTGAAAGATGATAGGGGAGGATATATATTTTAATATTTATCTTGGGATTGAGCTTATTTGGAAACACAAAGACATATGTCTATTGCTTCTTCTAATGGTAGGCTTTTTTTCATAACTGATATTATAAATCTTTCTATCAATTCAAAAAATCACTTCTAAGGAATATTACTCTAATATTCCTGACTATGTTAAGTTAACATCTTCCCCATATATTCATAATGATTATAGGTTAGAGAGCCTTTGGATTTGTATTTATGAGATCAATAATTCACAGTGAAACAATAGCTGTTTTTAATTTGGAGCTCATTGATGTTTTGTAAATTTGGTATTTTTGGGACTAAATGTAAGCTATACTTGATATGCAATGATATTTCTGTATTATTTTTCAAATGAATAAATCTATAGAAGCTATATAATAATTTGAGACTATTAAGAGTCACAATGAAAGGTCTAAATTTTGTTTAAATTACTTAGCTGTAACAACCACTCATCAGGGGTAAGGGTATTCAGTCATACACCCACTCAAAACACCCCAAATCAGCAGATCCAGCATTTGTATCAGCATTCAAGTTCAGCAATCTTCATTCTGAACATGCATACAGCTTGGTACCTCAATACAGCCTGTCAATACCTGTACAGGCTGGATTCACCCAATACAGTTTCAATACACCAGTATGAAACTGTATGATCACTCCAATACACCACACCTCTTGTACAGGTTCTGTACAGCCGTACAGGACCTGTATTGGCCAGACTCAATTCAATCATCAAATATTCTCATGAAAATTCTTCCTCTGGATCAGGGCTGGTGATTCTCAAATATACCAGCCCCTCTTTCTCCCCCCTGGGGACTTTTCCCCAGTTAATTAATTTAGTTGATTTATTATTTTATAATTATTCTATTCCTTATTTTTGGGTATTATAGTTATTTAATCTTAAGTTAGTCTTTGCCCTTTTCTCTTCGCCTGTACAGTATGAGTTGGGTGGCCATATCCTTATTAACCCTTCTCTTTTCATTCTGACAGGTTGAAACAGTGGACTTGGACTTGTTTGTGGTTGGCTCTTCTATTTCTTATTCTTATTTCTTTTGTTGCTGCTTTTCTTATATTCATTCTTTAGTAATTCATCTTTAACACTCTTAAGTGTATCTCATCTTATCCTATCCTTGAGCCCTCCATAAGTGAGTCCCAGTTTACTGAGTGCCAGGCCCTCTTCACTTCGAAGAGCCCCTGTGACATTAAATTAATTAACTCATATTTGATTCTTTCTTTTCATTCATTTATATTCATTTCCTCTCATTCATCAATTATGACCTTTTCATGATTTTATGATTTCTTATGAATTTCCTCTCTCATCAATTTTTCATCTCATTCATTTCATTCATATGAAAATTGATTATTTTTTCTTTCTTAATCATTGCTGACCATCTCATCACTTCATTTTATTTTTATCAAATCAAATTTTTTCTGTGCTTTATTCAGGTCTTATTCAGGAGTAATTGATTGGTTATTTGATTGGATTATTCATTGGGATTCATTGGTTGATTGGATTATTGATTCAGGACTTCATTTGGATTATTGATTGACTTTTGAACCCTCAAGAATTTATTTGATTTATTGATTGATCCTCAAGAATTGATTTTGATTATTGATTTGATTTGACTCATCAAGATATTGAATTGATTCCTGAAGATTTTGAACTGATTGATTGATTCCTCAAGACCTTGATTTCATATTGAAGACACTGAATTATTGAATTATTGATTATTGATTTACTCAAGATTATTGATATTTGATTTGAATTGATTGTTGATTGATTGAATTGATTTGATTGTTGATTGAATTTGATTCCTCAAGATTTGAATTGATTCCTCAAGATTCATCAAGATTTTATTGTGATTGATTTGGCCAAATCTGATTATTCTTCTTAATACCATCAAGTTACTTTAATTCTTTTCATAATGCCAGTCCAGCATAGCCCCCCAGCAAAGAATACTAGATCCCAGAAAATTCCAGCTGTTCTCACTCCTACAGCAAGGGCTCCTCTTGACCGCACACCATCAGTTCATCAACTGAGTGCAAATTTGGACAGAGGACCACCAATGGAAGGAGCAGCACCCTCAAGAAGAGGTGGAATGAAATCTAGAAGATCAAGATCCTTTTCTGGACTTTTGGGTGGCTACCCTGGCATGTCTGAAGGTGCAAGAGCAAGATTAGGGGAAGTTGAAGATGAAGAGGGGGAAGAGTCTGTGGAAGAGGATGATTCTGGGGAGACTGAAGTGGCAGATGCCTTGGCAAATGCTCCAGAGGTGCCTCAGGGTTCTAATCTAGCCCTTTCTAGTCAACCTCTTGTCTCTCAAACTGATCCAAGTCTCCTCAAGATGATGGAGCAGATGACCCAATTCATGGGACAACTCACTCAAGCAGTTGCCCCCAGGGACAATTCCAAAGCCCCTGCTTTCAAGACTCCATCCATGAAGGCACCTGATCCTTTTGATGGTACTCAAGCTCATAAGTTGAGAGGATTCATTCAATCCTGTCAACTAATTTTCCATAATGATCCAGCAAACTTCTTCTCTGACAGGAAGAAGGTTTTGTACTCAACTTCTTTTCTTACTGGTAGAGCTGGCAAGTGGATTGAACCTTACCTCTCAAATATTTCCAATGAAGATCCTTCCTACCTCCTCAATAATTGGCCATTGTTTGAATCTCAATTATTTACTCTGTTTGGTGACCCCAATGAAGTCAGGAAAGCTGAACAAGAGTTGGACAATTTGAGGATGAAGGAAAGTGGTCATGTATCCTTGTACATTGCAGATTTCAGAAGCTTAATGTCAAGAATTGGAGATTGGGGAGAAAGAGCTTACATTCATGTGTATAGAAGAGGTTTGGCATCAAGATTATTGGATCAATTGGCTTCTCACCCTGGAACTTTTGACACTCTTCAAGAACTTATGGATGTCACTTTAGAATTAGACACAAGATATCATGAGAGGCAAAAGGAAAAGGGCAGTCATCAAGAGAAGAAGCCTCCAATCATTGGATCCAATTCCTCCAAGCCTCCTCCAAGTTCATCATCCAAGAAGCCTTATCACAATAAGAATAAGAAGGGGAAGAATTTTCAAATGTCCAAAGACAAGCCTCATGCTGCTCTCCTCAATAAGGACAACAAATTAATTGGTTCTGAAAAGGAGAGGAGGATTAAAGAAGGCTTGTGCAATTATTGTGGTGGAAAACACCCATTTGAAAAATGCTTCAAGAGGCCTGAGAATAGGCAAGGATCATCAGAAGGCTTCCCTAGCCGGCAGGAAAAAGCCTGAGTGGGAATCATGATGTGTTCAATGGTTCTCACTTATTTCCTTCAAGAGCACAATTGTGCACTCTGAATACTAGTGTCAAGAAATCTTTAAAATTTCTTATTTTTTCTTCAATCTCTGATATTTTTTATAGTATTCTCATTGACTCTGGTGCTACAAACTCTTTTATTGCAAAGAATTTTGTTCTCAAGTACTCATTGACTCTGTCAGAGCTCCCTGAAAAGATTCCTCTTTTCATTTTGGATTCTAATGAATCCCCTGCCTTGTTCATCACCCATTATACCAAGTGGGTAGTTGACTTGCCTTCCTTCCCAAGCTTTGAATGGGATTTCTTTATCATAGATTCACCCAAAGGAGAAGACCTGATATTGGGCTATGATTTCCTTTACCATTTCAATCCCATTATTGATTGGAAAAATGGATTGATCACCTATGATTCTAATCATAAGGATTCTAGTGGTATTATTCCTTCTACTAGTAATGACTTAGCCACTGCTGTCAACAGTGTTGCTCTGGCTGGTGAACTTAAGACACCTTCCATCCTTTCTTCTGTCCATATCCCTTCCATAATTCCCTCTCAGTCATTACTTCCATCAAGAGATGAAGTCTTCAAAGAGATAAAGGATGTTGGAGAAGATGTTGCCATATCTTCACTTCATCTCTTCCAAGGGGATATGGACCTTCCTCCCTTATCTTTTCATGCATCCCTGGAGGAGCAGTGGGATGAGGAGGAAGAGCCAGAAGAAATTGAAACTGTGTTGAAGATTGTCCCTCCTGCTTATCACCAATATTTGGATGTATTCTCCAAGGTGAAAGCAGAGAAACTTCCTCCACACCGCGCCTGTGATCACCATATCGAATTGGAGGGTCTTCTACCTCCAATTGGTGTTATCTACTCATTATCAAATCAAGAGTCAGAAACACTGCGGGCCTACATTTCAGAGAATGTAGAGAAAGGTTTCATTAGACCAAGCTCCTCTTCAACAGGAGCACCTGTCCTTTTTGTCAAGAAAAAGGATGGAGGTCTTCGTTTGTGTGTTGACTACCGCAAACTCAATGCTGTCACTAGGAAGAACAGATACCCTGTTCCTCCTATGAACCAGCTTCTTACCATATTCAACGGTTCCACTATCTTCTCCAAGATAGATTTGCGTGGTGCATATAACCTTCTGAGAATCAAAGAGGGGGATGAGCACTTAACTGCCTTTAGAACCAAATATGGCAGTTATGAGTATTTGGTCATGCCATTTGGTTTGACCAATGCTCCTGCTTCTTTCCAAAATCTAGTAAATGATATCTTTGCAGATTTTTTGGATGTGTTTGTTGTGGTTTATCTAGATGATATTATGGTCTTTTCCAGTTCTGAGGAGGAACATGTCAAACATGTGGCCTCTGTCCTCCAAAGACTGAGGGACAATAATCTGTTTGCCAAAGCCTCCAAGTGTGTATCCCATGCCTCAAGTGTGGAATACTTGGGCTATGTTGTTTCAAGTGATGGCCTCAAGATGGATTCTTCAAAAGTTCAGCAAATCCTCAATTGGCCTCAGCCCAGAAACATCAAGGCTCTTCAATCTTTTCTTGGCTTTGCCAATTTTTATCGACGTTTCATTAAAAATTATTCTAAAAAAATCACTTCTCTCACTTCCCTCCTTAAAAAAGATTCTCCCTTCATCTTCAATGAGGAAGCTCTTAGTCAGTTTCAAGCACTCAAAGAAGCTTTCACCTCTGCTCCTATCTTATCTCACTTTAATCCTTCTCTACCTACTATAGTAGAGACTGATGCTTCTGATTATGCATTGGGCGCCGTACTGAGTCAGGTGAATGACTCTGGAAAGCATCCCATTGCATTTGATAGCTGCAAGCTCTTACCAGCTGAACTCAACTATGAAATTCATGACAAGGAACTCCTTGGCATAGTTTGGGCTCTCAAGTGCTGGAGGGCATTTCTTCTTTCTCTTTCCAATCCTTTTGAGGTCTTGACAGACCACTCTTCCTTGCAGTTTTTCATGTCTTCCAAAGTTCTTACTCGTCGTCAGGCCCGTTGGGCTGAATTTCTCTCAGAATTTCATTTCACTATCACTTACCGCCCAGGCAGGCTGGCCACTTTGCCAGATGCCTTGTCACGTCGGGACGACGTGTACCCAGAGAGGGGGGTGGACTTCATCAGCAAGAATCCTCACAATTTTCATCAAATACTTAAGCAAGATGGAATTCAAGAGTCAAGATTCTTCTCAATCAAAGTGGAAATTTTCTCAGATTTAGTGGACAAGATTCAAAAAGAAGTATGGCAAGACAAAGACTATAAAGAAATACTCAAGCAACTAGCAAGAGGTGAATCAGTTCCAGATTATTCTCTTGAACCTCAAGCCAAGTTATTATTATTCAAAGATAGAGTGGTAATCCCAAGCAATGAAGAACTTCAACTCAATATTCTTCAAAAGCATCATGACTCACCATTGGCTGGCCATCCTGGCCAGGAGAAGACCCTCAAGCTCATCAAGAGGGATTTTTATTGGGCTGGCATGAATCAATTCATCAAGGACTATGTGTCCTCATGTCAGCAATGTTCAAGAAACAAGAACATCCATCACAAGAAGTTTGGATTACTCAAGCCTCTTTCAATTCCATCTGGTCCTTGGAATTCATTATCAATGGACTTTATCACGCAATTGCCACTTTCCAACAACTTTGATTCAATTTTAGTAGTTGTGGACAGATTCTCAAAAATGGCAATCTTCATTCCAACTTATGGCACAATCACTGCTCTGGATTTAGCTCAAATATTCATCAGCCATGTATTTTCCAAGCATGGACTCCCAGTCAGTATTGTCAGTGATAGAGGATCCTTATTTGTTTCATCATTCTGGACTCAATTGTGTCAGCAGCTCAAGATATCAAGAGATCTTTCAACTGCCTTTCACCCTGAAACAGATGGACAGACAGAGAGGGTAAATCAGATACTAGAACAGTACCTTCGGATGTATGTCAGCTATCATCAAGATGACTGGTACACCTGGCTCCCTCTGGCTGAATTTGCCTATAATAATGCAGAACATTCATCAACCAAGCAATCACCCTTTTTCACCATTTATGGAAGAAATCCCAGCTTTGACTCAATCCATATTTCTCAAGACTCACCTGCTGGAAAGTTATCAACAAAACTCCAATCAGTACAGCAAGTTGTCAAAGAAGAATTAGAGTCAGCAATAAGGAGATTCAAGAAGTATGCAGATAGAAATAGGGCAATTCCACCTGATTTCCAACCTGGGGACAAAGTATGGCTAGCTTCCAAGAACATCAAGACAACAAGACCCACCAAGAAATTATCAGAAAGATGGTTGGGACCCTTTGAAGTTCTTAAGAAGATTGGCAGCCATGCATATCACCTCAAGTTGCCTCAGCAATGGAAGACAGTTCACCCTGTATTCCATGTGTCCTTATTAGAACCAGTCAAGCATTCAACTATCCCAAATCGTCATCAATTGCCGCCACCACCAGTTTTAGTGGAAGAGCAAGAAGAATGGGAAGTGGCTCAGGTTCTGGACTCAAAACTCAAAAGAGGTAATTTATGGTATCTTGTAGAGTGGAAAGGATTCAGTGAAGACCCAGAAAGAACCACTTGGGAACCAGCTTCCAACCTTACCAACTCACCAGACCTTGTCAAGGATTTCCACTCATTGTATCCAGACAAGCCTGGTCCAAATACCTCAAGAGTTTGATTTTATGGTGCTTGGTGGGGAGAAGAAGTTATGAAAGTAAGTTCCTCTCCTGGCATGCACCTTTAAGGGGGTATTCTACCCATATGTTGTTGTAAGCATCACCTTGGCCACTTTGTGAGCACTTGTCAATTCTTTGGACAGGTTCAGGAAGCATACAACATCAATACCCTCCGATTGGACCTTATCAAGATATGGCCCAATGTTTTCTTTCTTTATTATCTTTTCATTTTATGCCAATCATCATAATTCAAGACATTCATTACTTCAAGTCATTTACGGCAAATCTTTTCAGAAGCCATTTATGGCAATTCATTTCAGAAGTCATTTATGGCAATTCTTTTCAGTTTTATGGTGCTTGGTGGGGAGTGGAAGTTATGAAAGTAAGTTCCATCTCCTGGTATGCATCCCTGAGGGTTCTAATTCTTGTAAAACATTACCTTGGCCACTCTGTGAGCATCAAATGCTTGGTTTCCATTTTTTCAGACACTTACTGGCCAAAATCAAGCAACTCACCACAAGAAGGACCAACCACCAGGATTTTTCGTTATTTCTTTCTTTACTCTCATTTTTCTCTTATTCTTTTATTTTTCTTTCTTTCTTTACTTGTATAATTTCATTTCTTTTTATTTCATTGGAAGCAGCAGCATCCCCTCCCAAATCACGTAATGGGAGGTTCTTTTATTATTTTAATCATTCTATCTTAACTCATTTATTAGTTGTTATAAGAGCACGGATAGAAGTCAAACCAACCGTAAACAGAAACAAGGCACTGGATTTCACTCCACCCAAATCAAAAGTTCAACCTCAAGGGAATTGGGCCACAAGTCAATCCTGGCCCCCCTCAAAACCTCTCAATCTCAAGGTCCAAGGCCCCTTTGGGGCTGGAGTCATCACCCAGGGGCTCCCCTGCAACTTTGGGGAAGGCCAGGGTTTGGTGGTCCTGGACCCCACCAATGGGTCCAGGCCAAAAAGGTGAATTAGTTGATTTTGGGCCATTTTAGGTCCCATGACCCCCTTGGGTCACCAGCAAATTTGGGCCCAAGGGGTCCATTTTGGTCCTGGGGGCTTCCAATAACCCCCACGGACTGCGGCGTACGGTCCACGGACCACGGCGTACGGGCCGCGGACCGTAAAACCCCAAAGACTCAAAAAAGGCCAAAAAGGCCAGAAACTTGCAAAATCAAAAGAAAAGGCCAAAAAAGGCCATGGACCAAAATCCTCACCAAAGACACCAAGGACCCAAAAAGGCCAAAATGGCCATAAACTCAGGGAATCCTCAAGACCATCCATAGAGAAGGCACCAGCCCAAAATCACCATAAAGGGCTGGTTGAGGCGTTTTGAAGGCCATTGGGGACAAGACCCTTGAATTCTTGTCATCATCAATTTCCTTGATTGGGCTGGCCAGATGAGTACACTTCATATACTCATCTGGCACCATTTTTTGAGCACAAGAGCTCAGTGGCCATAATTTTGGGATACAACCCAAGGCCATTCCCCAAGGACGTCAGTTGTTTCAATCAGGGGGAAGAGCAGTTCGAAGTGGGGTATTTACTCAAAGTTAAAAGAAGGGGGGAAATAATTTAATTGACAGAGATAAGATGGAGAAGGATTTCGAGATACTTGCCAAAAGAAAAACCTTCCAAGGAATTGTGTGGGGTAGTGAAATGCCACTCAACAATGGCAGGTTATTATGGTGTTCAGGAGCCCACCAGTTTCAAGAGGGGGATACTGTAACAACCACTCATCAGGGGTAAGGGTATTCAGTCATACACCCACTCAAAACACCCCAAATCAGCAGATCCAGCATTTGTATCAGCATTCAAGTTCAGCAATCTTCATTCTGAACATGCATACAGCTTGGTACCTCAATACAGCCTGTCAATACCTGTACAGGCTGGATTCACCCAATACAGTTTCAATACACCAGTATGAAACTGTATGATCACTCCAATACACCACACCTCTTGTACAGGTTCTGTACAGCCGTACAGGACCTGTATTGGCCAGACTCAATTCAATCATCAAATATTCTCATGAAAATTCTTCCTCTGGATCAGGGCTGGTGATTCTCACATATACCAGCCCCTCTTTCTCCCCCCTGGGGACTTTTCCCCAGTTAATTAATTTAGTTGATTTATTATTTTATAATTATTCTATTCCTTATTTTTGGGTATTATAGTTATTTAATCTTAAGTTAGTCTTTGCCCTTTTCTCTTCGCCTGTACAGTATGAGTTGGGTGGCCATATCCTTATTAACCCTTCTCTTTTCATTCTGACAGGTTGAAACAGTGGACTTGGACTTGTTTGTGGTTGGCTCTTCTATTTCTTATTCTTATTTCTTTTGTTGCTGCTTTTCTTATATTCATTCTTTAGTAATTCATCTTTAACACTCTTAAGTGTATCTCATCTTATCCTATCCTTGAGCCCTCCATAAGTGAGTCCCAGTTTACTGAGTGCCAGGCCCTCTTCACTTTGAAGAGCCCCTGTGACACTTAACAATACATAATTTCATTTTTAAACCACATATATCTATATCCTTGAGGAAAATTTAAAATCCCCAAGTGACTTAAAGAAATTTCACATGATAGGATTCTTCATATAATAACAGAAATAGTATAATGAATTATCATTCTTAATAATAAAATTAGGGCTTTGGTAAACCTACGTGAGCATTTTGGTAAAAACACATAAGCCCTTGCGTGTTTTTGCCATAAATTAGTAAAACCATGTAATAAATACCATGGGACCCTTTTTCATTCCATGGATGGCACTTTGAATTTCATTAATTCCACTTATTCCATAGATATAATTGTCAATGTCATTTATGGCATTGTTGATTCCATTAATTTGATTGATGGAATTTATGATGACAGAAATGAAATTTCAATTATTTCATTGTTATGCCATAAATGTCACTTATCACATTGTTTATAACATAAATGTCACTTATGGCATTTTTGATGCAAGTAATATCATTTATGGCATTTGTGATTCCATTAATGTCATTTATGGAATTTGTGATGCCATTAATGTCATTTATGGAATTTGTGATGCCATTAATGTCATTTATGGAATTTGTGATGCCATTACTGTCATTTATGGAATTTGTGATGTCATTAATGTCATTTATGGAATTTTCGATGTCATTAATGTCATTTATGGCATTTTTGATGCCATTAATGTCATTTATGGCATTTTTGATGCCATTAATGTCATTTATGGCATTTTTGATGCCATTAATGTCATTTATGGCATTTTTGATGCCATTAATGTCATTTATGGCATTTTTGATGCCATTAATGTCATTTATGGCATTTTTGATGCCATTAATGTCATTTATGGCATTTTTGATGCCATTAATGTCATTTATGGCATTTTTGATGCCATTAATGTCATTTATGGAATTTTTGATGCCATTAATGTCATTTATGGCATTTTTGATGCCATTAATGTCATTTATGGCATATTGATGCCATTAATGTCATTTATGGCATATTGATGCCATTAATGTCATTTATGGAATTTGTGATGCCATTGATGTCATTTATGGAATTTGTGATGTCATTAATGTCATTTATGGCATTTGTGATGCCATTAATGTCATTCATGGCATTTTTGATGCCATTAATGTCATTTATGGAATTTGTGATGTCATTAATGTCATTTATGGAATTTTCGATATCATTAATGTCATTTATGGCATTTTTGATGCCATTAATGTCATTTATGGCATTTTTGATGCCATTAATGTCATTTATGGCATTTTTGATGCCATTAATGTCATTTATGGCATTTTTGATGCCATTAATGTCATTTATGGCATTTTTGATGCCATTAATGTCATTTATGGCATTTTTGATGCCATTAATGTCATTTATGGCATTTGTGATGCCATTAATGTCATTCATGGAATTTGTGATGCCATTGATGTCATTTATGGCATTTGTGATGCCATTAATGTCATTTATGGCATTTTTGATGCCATTAATGTCATTTATGGAATTTGTGATGCCATTAATGTCATTTATGGCATTTTTGATGCCATTAATGTCATTTATGGCATTTTTGATGCCATTAATGTCATTTATGGCATTTTTGATGCCATTAATGTCATTCATGGAATTTGTGATGCCATTGATGTCATCTATGGCATTTGTGATGTCATTAATGTCATTTATGGCATTTGTGATGTCATTAATGTCATTTATGGCATTTGTGATGCCATAAATGTCATTCATGGTATTTTTGATGCCATTCATTTCATTCAAGGAATTGTCAATTTACTCACAAACATGAACAAAAAAATATAAAAAAACACTTTTTGGGCCTAAAATTGTCTTTCCCAAAATATTGGCTTCTGGTTTTTGATTCTCCAGTTCAAGCCCTTCATTTTGAAAAAAATAAGAAAATTTGTAATCAGGAATTTTTTTTAATTAATTTTTGAAATTTTTGGCCATTTTGACAAATTGGCGAATTCAGAGAAATTTGGCAAAAAAATATGAGGATCTTAAAATCCCACAATGGAAAAAATTTGGCGAAAAAAATTGGAAAATTCCTAAGAACTTTTTCTGAGTATATTTTTTAAAAGAAAGATCTAACTTACCTGTTTTTACCAAAGAATTGACATTTTTTCTCCATAACTTGGTAAACAAACATAAGGGCTTATGTGATCTTACCAGAACCCTAAATAATTAAATTTCAAATAAACATTGATGCTGATTCTAAGAAAAAATATAAAAAGAACAATATGAATTTACATTTTCTTCTTTATTTTGAATATTTATTTTTTCATTTCAATCTTACTATATATTCATTTCTTAAATCAAATCTTTTAATTAATGAAAATTAGTTTTAGATAAATTCAAAAAAAAGTATGTTTTTGAAAAAATAACATAGTATTGAAGAATAAAAGTAATTATTTATTACATTATGAATAAATTCATTTCATTAATCATTTAGTAATTTTATTGTTGTGAAATAATTTTACCACCACCACTATTAATGTTTTCCTTTTAATTGAAAAATCCTATCAGATTTTCTTTATAAATTCAAGCTATATTAATGAACTATCTATAAATTTCAATTCATAATACCAAGTTCATATTTCAAAAATCAATATTTCTAATCAGTTGATATTTTATTACTTTTTTTCTTTTGGAATATTCAATTGAACTGATAATTTCTAATTTAAAGATATTTCAAAGAATTCAAAAATAAATAAAATATTAGCATTTCTTAGAAATATTGAATCATTTCATAAAAAATATTGAAATATTAGGGGGTGTCAGAGTTACCAAATCCCACACTCCAAATCCTGAGTTTTTTTTTGCCAAATCCCAAATTAACCTTTAGGGATTTGGAAAATCCCACACCTCCAGAGGTGAGGTATTTTGAGGTACAAAAACTAAAGTTTTTTGGTGCCAAATCCCATGTTTAGATACTAAAATACTGCCTTTAGCTTCACTTAAAGGGAAATTTTTACAAGACACAACTCAGTAAGGAATTGTTAAATTGAATAGAACTCCCCTTCTCTTGCATAAAGTCTGCATATACTGGTCATTTATCAAGTTATTTAATTTCAAATTGCATTTTCTAAACATCTTTTCTTCATTTACCATGCCAAAGGCATTGCAAAGGCTACCTTTACTTTAAACCTTAAGCACACTGCAGTTCATCAATTCTCTCAACTCTCATAGTGATTCTGATATAAAGGAAGATATAATCTTATTATATTTGATAACATCACAAAGATACATCATTCCTTGTAGAATATATCCATCACATTACATGTATACAATGAATGATTTACAAACATTATCATCTGAAAAGTTTTGACAGCTATGTAGGACCAAAAATTAATCATTCAAAAAATTGGTTGCACAAATTAAAGATGTTAAAACCTTTCAAAAATCATCACAAAACAAAAAATGAAATCCTGCCATCCAATTGGCTGTGGCACTATCAAAGCTAGGATCAAATGGCAATGGGGCCACTTTGGGAAAGATTGGAATGTGATTTGGAATTAGCCATTGGGCTATTGTCTTGTACACTCAAAGAGTGATCCAGATATTAATAAAGTTGAAGCACAAAGTGATTGTGTGGCCAACAATAGAAAAATGAAGAGAGATGTCTCAAGTAATGCAAGCAGAAGGCCTCCCTGGGTGCATTGGGTTTGTTTATGGGAGTCTCATACCATTGTCACAATGTCCCCCAATAATGGTGAAGCTTATTTTGATTGCAAAAAGAGGTAATCTGTTGAATTTTTATTATTTATTTCATTTTTTCTGATTGTTTAAAATTAAGGTATTATATGTCAATACAACTGGTTTTCAATATAAACAAACAGTTCACTGCTCTACATGTTGGCTGTACTGGGTCACTTCATGATTCAACTGTCTATCAACATATGAAAATAGCACAAACACCTCAAGAGTTTTATGAAAAGGATCAGTACTTACTTGCCAATCTAGAATATGCAAGCTCTCTTTGGGTTGTTCCAGCATATAAGGGAGTGTAGCACAGAATGAAAATAACTGTTCTTTCAATTACTTTCTAGCAAAATCAAGGGTCAGAATCAATAATGCAATTGTAATTTTGAAGTAGCGGTGGCTTTCTCTAAGGGAAAGGTTAAATCAAATGAGGAATAATCATGAAATTGAATATTTTGCTATTTGGGACATTTCTTGCAAGATTTTACATAATATGTTAACACAAATTGGTGATGAATGGTTTGATTTATATGGAGATGATGATCCACCACATGCCAAAAGTCGGTCCAATAACAACACTGGGGAATATGTGGTAAATATTTGTGGAAAAATTAAACCAATTACCTTGGCATGGAAAGATAGTCAATTGTGAATTTAATAAGGACCATTGATTTATTCACTTGATTTAATAACATACAGCGTAGTGGAGATGTTATTGGTAAAATAAAACTATTTACAATTAATATTCTTTAGTTCTTTTTTGGTCCTGAATATTTCTTTCAAAGTACCCATTGACTTTTGAATTAATTTCAGTGGGTGTCATTTTCAAGAATTTGTCACCTACATTAAATAATTTATGGCTGATTTGAAAGGAAAAGCCAAAATGAGTTATTTCCTCATTATTGATACTCTCTGGAGGAGGTCTTGTTGTATGATGAATCATTGTTGATGTCTTTCAAAGAATTTCCATTATGCCAGATTTTTTGAGAAATAAATCTCCATTTTCAATTTGGGGAAGTGCAAGCCAAATCCAGAGGGGGTGAATACAGCTGAAAGGGGATGGAAATCTTTTTTTGATACAAAAGAAAATAGACCATAAGTCCAGGATTTGAGATGATTTAAATCTTGGTGGGGCTTATTAAAAAAACCATCTTGAGTGACAATGACATTGGTAAATGATTTTAATTCTTGCTTTGGATTCACAGAAGTCCATTCAAGCTGACAGAAATTTGGTAATGTGGCTGCTTCCATTAATTACTGATTTTCATTTGCAGCTGATTTTGAAAAATTGGAGATTCTCTAGTAAATGAATTTTTCATATTGATGAAGTTTGGTCCATTGATTATTATCTGTTTCAATTTGATGAGGTGTTAAACCTGGTTTTCTGGAGTAAAAACTCAAATGTTTTGTAATTACTTAGTAATTATTAAAATAATAAGCAAAAAAGATCACACACCTGAAGATTTTCCAGAATCTAAACCAGGGAGAAACCCAATACCTTTCATATTGCCACCTGGACTTGCTTATTGGTTTTAATTTCCTGTTGATTTTGAGATAAGGACATTAATATCCTAATGTGTGAGCCTTGAGGTATATTTTACATACCCAAATAGGCCACAATTATCTTAAAGATAAATTTTAAATCATGCATAACTCATAAGTCATGCATATATCCAAAATTCATCATTTTTGATTTCGGAAAAGATGAATAACTTTTTATTGAGTAAGTAAATCCATGGATTTAAGGCCAGATTTGGATTCTACACAAGATTCACCTAGGGTAGCTCAAGAGAGTGAATAAGCTCAAATTAACTATTTGAGGTGGTAATATGGAAAATCTTTCAATACCACATAAAAGATCCATGAAAATATTTGTTTTTCTTGATTTCACACCAAAATAATGGGAATGTGAGAAATCCCATGTTACATATACACTAAGAATAGTGTTATGCATATTTTGAGCACCTAATATGATGGTATTCTTACATGGACGTTTGGTATACTCATAGTGGATATCTCACTTGAAGCTTAATTTTCTATTTTGACGTGAAAAATAGGCAAGGGGGACAAAAGACATCAAAGAGAGCCAGGGTACCCAACTTCTGAGACCTCAGATGCGTGGACAGCTCCAAATCTTGGATCCATGGCTGATCTTGGCCCAATTGGTAAACTAGAACCTTTTGGGAACTTGGTTACCATGTTACAACTACAGTAAATCTTAAGAAAATAGCAAATAACCTGCTATTTTGACATGCCAAGGAGGTAAAGAGCTACTTAGACTCCTGTAACCATGTCAATTCTTGATGATTTTCCATGGATAAACCCCAAAAGAGTAATTAAAACCCTTTTTTGGACGTGTATCCATTGATTTACCTCATAGCAACCAGTTAAACACTGATATTTGCGATTCTATGTAGAAATGAGGTAAAAACTTCAAAAATTCATTAAAAATACAATTCTTGATGAATCTCTCTGAAGCTTTCAGGACCAATGTAGAACTGTATTATAGATGGTACAACCAAAAATTATTATGGTTTTACTAGTAAAATTTGAAGTTTTACTCACAGTCCATTTTTGACTATTCTACGTGAAACACTGAATCTTCAAAAATTCACAGTAATTACAACCTGTGATGAAATTTCAAATAACATTGATAACTTTGAGGAATAAATGATTCTTTTGTAATAAAAGAACATTTACAGGTGTTACTCCTTTTATTCTCAACTATATTTGGGCTGGTAGTCACGTAGAAACCTCAATTAAGTAATTATGATAATCTTATGTGACAACAGATGATGCAATCAATAATCCAAAAGGGTTTATTGTTTTCTCACTCACTTTTTTTTCAGTTTGCTCCATGGCACACTTCTGTGAGCTGTTGTTGACTCAAAAGAGGCCTCCTCCTTCTGTTTTTTCCACATCAAATCATCTTATCATCCTTTTATATCATTGTTACCAACAAGTAAGTATCAGTTAAACTATTCTTAAGTGTTTCAATTCTTTCAGAATCAATCAGAAAGACATGAAATCATAGAGTCCAACTATATATGGTTGTAATCCTTCTATAAATCATTTTGATCCCTTAAATCCACAATTCTACATCAAATTTCTCTACTTATATCTTTCAATAAGCTCTTTGGAGTATAAGTGAGTCATTTATCTTTAATTCTTGAAGTTTTTCTCTAAAATTAGTTTTCTTCAAAAATTACCTTTCTAATTACTCTTGCAAAAGATAATTATATATAAAAAAGGTTTTTTTATTAAATTCTTCTTGTAATTGATTCTTGTAGACAATTACTGCTCACTGTTAAAATCACTAGTAGTGTTTAACAAGTGAAAGAAATAATTCTTTAATTATTTAATTGTGGTTATAATAATATTTTATTATTATATTTCATAAGAACAGACATATTACTGTTGATCAATAGTAATATTATCATCAGTTTCATAGTCAAATCTTACATAATAAGATTTTTGCAAATTTGAGAGTGGCCAGATGAATTGTCAAAAGTGGTGATTTCATAAATGATGACAGGTAAAAAAGCCTTTTGATTTTATCAATTAGTATATAAGGATGAGGTAGAGTGTTGAGTGATTAAAGTTTTAACCATGAGGCATTGGCTGATATGTTGTCAATGGAAATGTTTGGAAAGTTCTTATATTCTGTGTTTGAATGGCCAAGGTGAGACATTATTTGTTTTGAATCATGGATTTGTTGTCTTTGGCTTTGGGTGAGTTTTCTTTTATGATTTGATTGTGTATTATTATCCTCATGATGTTCTATATTTGGTTTAGTCCTAACAATGACATCAAGAGGAGGAATAATAGCTTAATCAGCTTTCAAATAATTCTGATGATGTGCTGAGTCTGGTTTAGTCCTAACCATGACATCATCAGAATGATTTGAAGAGTAAGAGAAATAAGGGGTGTTTTCTTTGAATCTTAATGATTCTGGAAGGGGGGTGAAATTAAATTACATTGCAAAAGAAACCCTTATAAATGATCCACCCCTATATTAACAAATAAATAAAAAAGATTAAACAAAAATTAAAAAAAATAAAATAAAAAAAGAATCATAGGTCAATAATGATACTCATCAAAAAAGAATAAAAAGAATAATCATAAATTAAATATTATTATGATTATAAAAAATGAAAAAAATAATCATTAATGATTTATGATGAAAAATAAGAAAAATAAGGAATTGGTAATCATAACAATCAAAAAGAAGAAAAAAAAATAATCATAAATTAAATATGATTATGATTAAAAAAATAGAATAAAATAATCATCAATTATTTATTATGATAATTAAAAAAGAAAAAAAGAAAATAAGGGGTCAGTAATAATGATGATCATAAATTAAAGATGATTATGATTAAAAAAAATTAGAAAAAAAAAAATCATCAATGATTTATGATAATGATGATTTTAAAAAAAAGAAAAATCATCAATTATTTATGATGATGAATAAATAAAATAAAATAGAGTTAGTAAATGATTCATCAAATAAAAATCATTGGTAAGAAAAAAGATCAGCTAATAATTTCTAATGGCCTCCAGAGGCCATTAACAGAAAACATTAAAAAAATGTGCTGAATTGATTCAGAATTGATTTGGGAGGCCTTCCAAATCAATTTGGAGCGAATGAGAGGGCCTAAATCCTGGAACCTCCCAGGAGCCTTTTTGAGAGGTGGAAAATGATGGGTTGAGTGAAGTTAGAGGTGGATGAATGGGTTAGGCAGGTGGGTATGTAGGGAGGAGGAAACTGTTGAAAAATAAAAATAAAAATGAATTACCTATAATAAAAAAAAGATTTTTAGAATAATCTATAAAAAGAAAAAGGGAGCTTGAGTGAGAGGTAGAGCCTGTGAAAAATACTTACCTGAATTAAAAAAAAGTATTTTCTTTTGGAATAATCTAAAAATAATAATAATTGAATTGAAGAATGAGGGGTGAGGAAGTGAGAGGTTTAGCCTGTTTAAAAAAACAAAAAATAGAGAATTTACCTGATTTAAAAAAAATTAAATTTCTCTTTGAATAATCTTGAAAAAAAATCAGTTTGAAATAAAGAGTTGGGAGAAAAAAAGTTTCTCAAAAAAAACCAAAAAAGTGAATCAAAATAAAAAAAGAAATTAAACTAAAGAAAAAAAAACCAATAAAAATATTTCAAAATAAACATATATAAAAATAAATCAAAAAAATCAAAAAAAATCAAAATTACAAAATTGAACACAAAAAAAATAAAAGAAAAGAAAACAAGAATGAATTCAAGAAATATATAGAAAAACAAGAAAAAAGAAAAAAATTAAAGAAATGTCAAAAACAATAAAATAAAAGAACATAAAATTTCAAAAAAAAGGGAAGAAGTGCCCATCCATATGTATTTGGCAAAAAATTCAAAAGAAAGGAAATACAGAGGGAGCCTTCAATTTCAATTGGAACAGACTTGGACTTTGGTATTTGGAACATAAAATCTTGATGCAAAACTTACCCAAATTTTCAATTTTATAATAAATTGAAATTAAATTTCATGACATAAGATCAATTGCAAATTGGTGCCCAAATTATTCACAAACATCAGTTTTATTTAACAAATCACCACATATAACATGATCAAATGAAGTATACCTAATATTTTTCTTTATGGATTAATGTCAGAATGCATTCCGGCTCAGAAATTGGCCTGCTTGATGACAATGCTGCTATAGTAAGATCCATCTTGCATTGCTTTTCCTTGAATTCTAATTCACAATTCCACTTTTCTTTTTTCAAATTTATATTTCTGCATGTGTTGCTTCTCATCAAACTCCATTTTCTTTTTTAAATTGACTTCTTCAAACTGTTGCTTTTCCATGTTGCTTTCTTTTTCTTCATTCCACCTCTCCCTGTCCCACTCCAAACAACAATTTTCACTGGTTTCATGGGCTACAAATAATGACTTTTGTCAGTAGTATTGATCAGAGTAACCATAAATCCAAAACATACCCTTTTGCCGTGATTAAAGCAAATTTTCATATTTTGGTGCAGACATATCCATTGGCCTTTTCCTAGAACCACTCTTATCATTAAAGCTGGGTGTCAATGCTTGATTATGCTTTTTTGCTGAATGTGTTATGGATTTACTTTTTGGGTCAAAGGAGAAATAATCAACAATGGATTTCATAAGTATCAGGCTTAAGCATACTTAATGATTCATCTTGAAGGGTTTCTGCTTGAACCAAGTCATCTTCTTTATTAAGAAAAGGAACCAGATTGAGACGTGATTCCAAACCATTATTCTCCTTCAAAAAGAAAAATGATCTTTAATTATTGCAGGTAAAAAGAGGAATAGATGATAACTTACCTTATCAAGCAAAACATCATCATCATCATCACCATTTAAGCTGTCTTTTTCTTGAAAATCCTAGCCTGAAACAGGAGTGACATTGGGCTTGTGGCCAAAGAGCACATCCATTTCAGCATAGCAAGGACACATACTTTCAAGATTTTTACTCATTGATTTGATTACTTTACTCTCATCTTCTTCCGTTAGTCCAGCCCAAGTTAAATTTTGGAGTTTGTTTTTGCCATATACTTCCTTTTATATGTTTGCCATCAATCTCAGATGCTTCTTGAGCTAAGGTTTAGGCAATTTTGTGATTTCCTGTTGACCTCAATGGCCATAAGCTGAAATCCATTCTGCTCTTATGAAGAAGGTCTTCCAATAGATGTTGAACCACTAGTGCCAAAACATGACTCAAAATTGGATTTGATTGAAAACCAATTAATCATGGTTAAATAATATGTATGTATTAAGTGACTTGATGGATGCGGAAGCCCACAGGTTATCTTTATATTTGACTTTATGTGTCTTACTTTGGAACAATGAATTATTATATGGATGAATAAGTATAAATGGACTGTAAGATGTTCATTAAGACTGTCCAAAATGGAATGTAGAAGAATATGTTGTACAGCTATGAATTGTGAATACTCATTTGGGTCAGGTTTCAAACTGAAATCCCAGATTCATTGGATTTCTTCAAAATACCGGGGGACTCAGTTAAAATTCCATGTGATTTATACATAATAAGCCTGGTATTTGGTGACTTTGACACCCCCTATTGTTTTATTGAAATTGATTAATCACTTTAGGTTTTTTTCATAAATGAAATATTTGATAATATTAAAAAAATAATTGAAAAAATAAATCAGTTATTTAATTAAATATAGCTTAATGGTAAGTACCAACATGCCTTTATATTTGCTTATAAATAAACTATGTATCTTTATCAATTTATGAATAAAAAAATAAGTGTTTCCTCCTTTTTTTGTCAAAAAAAGGCCATCTCCAAAACAAATCAAGGATTTTTATCCACCAGAACAAACAAAAGAGCTATATTTGGGTTCATTTCAGTAAAGCACTTTACTTAATAAGGTTTTTTTTCTTCTTTTGAAATAAAAAGAATTGAGAAATTTTGATATTTAAACCAAAATAACTTAATTTGGAAAAATTATAAGTTTTTATTTATTTATTTATTAAATTCAATTATACTTTGCTAAAGAAGTTTCAAATATTCTAATGAAAACCTCAAAGAAGTTTTAAGCTTTTATGCAGGGGTAATTTTCTGACCACCCCAATATGATAATCAAATACCTTGTTTTAAAGAATTGGAAATAATAAAATATTCCCCTTTTTTCTTTATTAATAAGTTTTTAAGAATTCTTCTTAGTCTATTAATTGAATTCATTAAATTTTGAAAAACCTAATTGTAAAAAAATGAATAATTCTCAAAATTGACCAATTCAAGCCTAAATTTACATGAAAATGCATAGAGACTTAAAATATCTATTTTTGTGGAGAAAATCATTTATAATATCTTTAATACCACAAATAAATTCAGTAAAAGAGTGTGAGTTGGTATTTGCAATTCAAAAATAATGAAGTGAGGGTTATGTACAAGCATGTATACAAAACCAATAAATCAGGAGGAGGAGTCATAGTTGACCTCCAAAGCAGCTAGTAAATTTTTGGAGGGTGGAGGAATGTCTTATAAATAAAACCAATAATTCTTCTGGTAGCTAGAAACACACCCTATATTTAAGTTACAAACAATGAACTTCCCAATAAAAGATAACTTTTCAAGAAATGCAATATTAAGAGTGATCCTCTTCTAAATATAGTAATGAAGTCAAGGCCAAAAACACACACAAAATTTTCCCAATAATTTCCGTAATAAATAACATAACCCATGAATTTTTTAAAATCTTAAAAAAGGAATCTGATCTTAAATGTCCTACATAGCTATTAAAGTAGATTATTTATTAAATATATTTTAAACTCAAACATATTATGAGTTAAATAATAAAATTATGAATATTATGAATTGGGGAGGAGGGGGTGGGCTGCCTGCTAATGATAAAAAAATAATTCTTCAACTTATAATTTCTTCATTTTTTGAAATAAATAAATTTTATAGAAAATTTCAATTAATACTAATAAATAATAATTTTATTATTTAAATTGGACTTTTGTAAACCCATGTAAGAAATTTAGCAAAAAGATGTAAGGGGTGCCCTGGGCCCAGTTTAAATTAAAATTGAACAAGAAGGTATTAGGGTAAAACCTGCTGAAACCTCACAAAACCTCTCAAAAAAAAACCCTCACCCATTTTTTTTCCCTTTTTTTCACTCCCCCCCTCCAAAAAAAAATAGAAATAAAAATAAAAATGAAAAAGGACCAAACACACAAATAAAGTTTTTTTTGAAAAAATGCTTCACAAACCAAATTCTCCAAAGCTTTCCACACTCTTTTTCTTTTTTCCCTCAAAGCCTGCATTTTCCTCCAAAAAAACCTGCCTCCAAGCCTCTAAAATTCCAATATTTTACCTACCCTCATCTATTAATCTCAAATTTCAACCAATTTATTTCACTTTTACCCACATTGTTTTACTTTTCACACTTTTTATTCCTTATATTTCACATTTCAAAAGGTTCTTTCCTCATTCCAAATCCCCAAAATCGACCTCTTTTTTAAATTTATGCATCTCTTTCACCATAGAATGCTTCAACCCCCCACTAAAGGTAGATTTTAGGCCTTGAGCTTCTTTGGCAGCCTGTGCATGATGTTGCCAGGTAAAAGGGGTATTTTGTGTCAACCTTAAGGTCTAATATGACCCAGAACCAAATTTAAATAGATTGTGACAGGTTTGGGACCCCAAATCCTCACAAAAAAACCTCCAAAGCAGCCACTTAAAGAAAGATTGACTTTGCTTTTAGAATTTATGCCAGAAAATATACCCAAAGTACTTCTTGGACTATTAAGGTCAAAACTTCCAAACAGAGCCATTATTCCACTGAAAATATCATGGCACATCCTGCTTTCAGAAAATTTGAGGCACAAGAAACATCCAAAATAGCTCAAATGTCTGAATCACTGCTCATTCCAAGGCAAATTCAGGACCAATTATTCAGCCAGAGGGAGTCTGGAATGTTTGTAATCATCTAAGACATTTACAACCAAGTCGAGAAATTCAATAAAGACAAACTTCAAGGCAGAAGGCCCATTGAGACTCCTATTTACACCCTCAAAGAAGAACATTTTGTGTGGTCCTCTGCAAGTGATAGGGAGGGACACATTACTTGTTTTTTTTTCATTAATACCCTTTCCATAGAAACCCTTCATGGCTTTCCTAATGCAATTCTCATGGATTTTACTTATGAAACCAATAAGTACAAATTTCCCCTTTTTCACATTGTTGAATTCAGCTCAACAAATAGGAATTTTTCTGGGGATTTTCTTTGATAAAAGATGAAGCTGAACTCTCATATACTTGGGAATTGAATCAATACATAGAAAAATTTCTCAGAAACACCAATATTATTTCCCATCTGGTTATTTCTATTGAAAGGTATTTGGCTTTGAAAAATTATCTTAAGAAGTTCTTTCCAAACTCAAAAATCATTTCATGAATTTGGTACATCAATAAAGATTTATCTGCCCATTTAATGAAGAAAATTGGTCATGAAACTGATTTTGAAAATTTTATGGGCCTTTGGAAACAAGTAACTAACTTTTAATTCTCACTTTTCCTTAAATTATTGTGCTTATCAATGACTTTGGGATTTATTTTTCAGGTTATGTATTCATCAACTTAAAATTCTTGCAAATATAACTAGAAGAAGCTTCAAAATAAACTTGAAATTCTAGAGGTGTTTCAATATTTGGAAAAACCCTTGCTTCTTATAAAGGATTATTATCAGCCAGCCTGGACCAACTACCAGTGTTACCTGGGTGTGGACTTCATCTCAAGAGTATAAGGTGGCCATGCCATGGTTAATTTTGGCTCCAAAAGTCCACTGGTACTCTTCTGGAGGCTTTAAGGGCCCTTCACATGGATTGCAAGAAGCAATTTATTGAAATCATAAAGAGAATCTCCAAGAAAATTATTGTCCATGTCAAGAATTTTCCTCCACACATCTATTTTCTCAATGGAAAGGTGTCTCATTATGCCCTTCAGATGGCATTTGAAACTTTTAAAACAAAATTTGCGATGAATGAAAAAAAGCATCAATAAAGACAGAAATTATCAACAAATACCTTGAAATCACAAGAATCAACAGGAATTTGCCAAGCTCAAAAGGCTCCAGATATCATATTTACATCCTCAGTGGCATTTTAATCTACCTGTGATGATTTTTTCATCTTTCATTTCTTAGTTTTTTTTACATTAACTGATTTTCTTTGTCATATGCTTCTCAGAATCGCTATCAAGGTGATGATCAAAGTGTTGACAAAGAAAAAAAGAATTAATCCAAAAGAAAATTTGAAGATATTAGGGAAGATCTTTTTCACAGATAAATGGAATAAATAATACAAATTATTTAGCATTTTCAAGATTTTTTTACTGCAAAAGTCTTTTTTTGATCAAATTCCAAAGATTCAAGAGGATAAAAAATATTATGAATATGCACTAGAATGCAAAAATATCTTTGGAAGACCTCAAGGAGCCAAAATCAAAAAAATAAAATAGATCCCTCAAGATTTTAAATAATTGAAATTCAATCCAAGAGCATAGGAATACCCCCATCAAAAGTGACCAGCACAATAACTTCAAGATCACAGTCAATTGGCCCCTCAAATTATGGAAGTAGATTCATCTGAAGATTCTGAGGTATAATTATACAAATCAAACACTTCATCAGATTTACTAACCTCAGTAGCTGAATAGAATGAATATGTCAACTCAGGAGTCACCTTCAGAGGGTCCAGAATATTGGCCAATAGTAGCAGAACCTCACAAAGAAAGTCCCACAAGCCTGTAATAACTTTGAAGATATATGATGCAATTAGCTTAACCTTTGAGAATTTCAAAAAACAATTATCACACAATTGATTAATTCTAAAAGCCCTTTGTGAGTTTTTGATTTATTTTAATTTAGATTTTTTTGTTTATTTTAATATTTATTAATTATTTTGACCCATTCTTATTAAGTACCTGGCTAAGAAGACTTTCCAAAATTTATTTTGAAATACACCTTTAAGCCCATCAATTTCCAGAGTGATGGAAAATTTGAATACAGAATATTATCCCATTAAATCTACAAGAGTCAAGATCAATGGGCTGATTTCAGATGTGACTTGACTGAATAAATTAAAAACTAAAGACCTCTATCAAGCCATGAACAATTTGGTACCCTCAGTATACTTTTATTTGGACCAAAGTGAGTGTTATGAATATATTTGCAAGGCTCCAAAGATCAAGTGAATTTCATTGCCTTATATGGGGGATACAATGAAAAATAAGTATCAAAGACCAGCCCTATTCTTTTCTACTTCCAATTATTTCTCATTTTCCCCTTATTTCTGTCCTCCAAGTGCTAAACCACCCATTTTCATCTGTTTTTTTGGATAGCTGTTCTCATTTTGTTCCATTGGATATCATCATTTATAAAGTTTACCCTGCCATCCCCATTACTGTGAATTGGGAATTTCATTCCAAGCCACAAGCCCTGGGGTGTTCAGATAACTTTAAAAAACACAGGATGTTATATTTTTCCAACCTTCTTCCCCCCCCCTCAGAAAAAACCCACTATTTTGGAGGTTGATTCAGATTGATTTTTTTTATGTACAATTCATTCCAATTATTCCCCTCCTCAGTTTCATTTATTGCTTAAATCTCATCTCAGTCTCTCTTTTTATCAAAAATATGGCACTTTTGTACTTACAATTAGTCATATTACAAACATGAAAAAAAAACCTTTTTGCACCTTCACTTGTCCCACCCAAAAAAATTCCCAAAATTATGGGCTTCTGGGTTTTTATTCTCAAGATGCTCCACTTCATTTTTTCAAAATAATGGAAATTTATAATTGGAAACATTTCTAATTAATTTTTTAAAAAGATTAGGCCATTTGACCAAATTGGAGAAATTGGAGAAATTTGGCAAAAAAAATGAAAAAAATTGGGGATCTTCACATTCCATGTTGGAAAAAAATATGGCAAAATAAAAATGAAAAAAAAGCCTCAAAACTAAGCCTGAGGTTTTTTTAAAAAAGAAATAGGCCACTTTTGTGTTTTGGCCATAAATTGGTAAAAACACATAAGGGGTTACATGTTGTGGGAACTCCTTTTGTTGTGGGATAAATAATAGGCAGTACCTTGAGGGGGAAATTATTGGTGAGTCTGTTTTGAATTTCCTATAAATATACTGAAAAATATACCCTTTTTGATGAGATCACAAAGAAATTATCTAGTTTTGTGGCTTTTCAATTAGAGAATTTTCTTCAGCAGTCTCTATCAGTCTGTCAATAAAAAATTACTATGATAATAATGGTAATAGTTAATATTTTTTTAATAATTGGGGTTTGCTTAAATTCTTGTTTTTGATTAGAATTATTTTGAATTAATTCTTCTAGGATTCCTACTTTCAATAGCTGAGATATTTGAAGAATATTTTTTAGGATCACTTTTAATATTAATGATAATATTGATAGCTAATGAATACTTTTAAAGGTGATTCAATAATACTATCAATATAGCTATAATAATTTAAGGGTAATATAGTTTTATAATGGTGGTTTTGTTTAATATAAGGGTAAGATATAAATAACATAATAGTAATATAATACTATTAGGATAAATATAAATATAATTCAATAAAGCTAAAAGGTTTATGATATAAGGTATAAGGGTAATATGATATCCCTTCTATAAATAAGGGTTATTGATAAATCAGATAAGATCACTAATGATAATATCTTCAAACACTAATTCAACACTACTACTGTAAAGGTAATACTATTGAATAATATTAAGCTCTTTCATTAATATTATAAACATTGTTTATTAATTAATAATAAATGATACCATCAGATACTGAGCCTTGCTACTGATATTTTTCAATATAATACTAGATTATCCTACTAGAGAAGGGATGGATTGATCCTCAAGATTATTGTCTGAATCAGAATCATGGGGGGAAACAGGGATAGATGCCCTTTCTTTATAGCTTTTGGGTCCTCCATAGAGCCTCCCAAAAACAAGGGACTTAGAAAAATTTCCACCTTGAGACATTTTTGCTGGTGGGTAAATTTAAAATGGTGTCATTTGATCAATATATTACACTAAGGGTGACCCCCGGCCCAAAGACTTCCCAAAGAACCCAAGGGAATACCTCTACGGGATTAGATCACAGGGCTCATGATTTTTCCTCAAACTTAAGTTCAAACCCCGTTTGAGTGGGGTATGGGATGGGGATTGGACCACCAATGGGAACCAAATATATCATTTCACAGCTAAAAGTCTCATTCAAAATAATGAGGCAATAGCAAGAAAAAAATAGGATAATCAATGAGCATAAATATTAGGAAAAAAGGTCATTTGTGAGAATATATTGGCCCAAAAGTGCGGGACCAATCCTTGACACATTCCAATTGCTCAACATGCATGCCTGAGAGTGAAGCATGTTGGTATGTAAGTATCTTTCTACCACATGAAAAGACCCGTTCAAACAGGGCACTTGTTGCTGGGATGGAAAGATATTTCTGTGCCATATGAGCAAGAGTGGGATTTTTTACGTCTCGATTTCCAAAAGAGAAGGATGTCAGTCTCTTTGGGCTCTGGTGGCTCAGAAAAGAATTGTTGGTTTTTGCTTTCCAAGTTTCTTCCCTCAGATGATGCCAAAGAGTACATATCATCAAACAGCACCATTCCAATTCTGACAGGGACTGCATTGTCACTATGGGTTGTATCACTGTTGAGGTCCTCAGAGGTAACATGTTTTCTCGCTTCCTCATCAAAAATGGCTGCAAGCTTGGCTGACAAAGCTCCAAAAAGAGATAGTGTTGTTTGATGATTTGTGAAGAATTGAAGTTTGAATTGGGGGTCAAGAATCAAGGCACATATAACAGGCATTTTGAGAAATAGTTGCTTCAGATACTTTGACAGCTTACAGGTCATTGCCATTGCGGCAGGCTTTATTGGTGTGACATCGTACTGATCACAAGCCTTTCAAAAAAAAGTCATCAGAACTGTTGCCATGATACTGTTACAAGAGATGAAAATAATGTACCTGCTGTATTTGTTTGATAAGCAATATATATAATGGTAGCATCTCATTGATTGTGGGATAAGCTGAGCCACAAATGATATGGGTTTCTTTGTAAAGGGGCTGCAGGAAGTTTACCATTACTGAAGCCTTCTCCCATTTGAGCTGGGTAAGGCAATAAGCTTACATGTTGTCAGTGCTGCAAAATTGGATGCATGCATCTTTCAGGGATAGTAATTGTTCCAACATATTGTAAGTCCAATTTCAGCGGGTGCAAACATTTGTCAAAAGGGTAGTTGCTTTGGTTGTTTGGCCTTCTTCATAGATGAGGTTGACCATACAAATAAATTTTTCATGCCTCTGAGGGCTTTTCCGTATATATGATGCAAGCTTACTGAGGCAATCAATAATTTAATTGTACCGAGTATTCTGTCCATTGGGCTCATCTACCAAGTTACTTATGGCCATTGGGCCTGAATTATTGCCACCAGCCTCTTGGTCAGATGGGAGAGGTCCTGATTGAGCAAGAGCATTCAGACCATCACGTGTGGCCAGATGGATTGTGTGCGCCATGCATCCAATTGCATGGTTGGATGCAGAGAAAGATGGTATTAAGCGTTTGATCTCTTGAGGCATTATTGGTTGTAATGCAAATTAAATTTTTTTCAAGTTCATAGCGGTGGAGGATTATTTTAAAATGGTTTGCAAGTGAGATACCAGAGTGGTCACCTGCATGAATGAGATCTTCAGCCACTGGAACAAATGGAGAAAAAAAAACTCACCTTCAATCTCAGTAAGGCCCAAGAGAACTGATTTGAGCTTATAATCAGAATCAATCAAATGAGAAGTGATTTCCATAAAGGCTTTCATATTCGGACTGGTCCAAAGGTCATTGGTGAAGGAAACAAAAGTGCTACTCTTGATGATCATTTTGTAGATATGTTCTTGATGAAATTAAAACATGTTTGATAGGTGTCCAGTTAGTGCTTTTTGTCAAACAAGGATATCAAAAACCAATGGATTACACAGCTCAAGGAGCTGACGAAAAGAGCTGGACTCAGTGATAGATAAAGGGAGATCACAATCTGCAATGAAGTAGACAAGAGCAGTCTTCAGACTTTCCAAAGAAAGTACCTGACAAAGAAGAGAAAGTTAGTGATCAATCTGATAGCTGGGGTATTTGAATTGAATGCATATCTTTTTGCTGTTACAATTCTGTACAAAGTGATTGATCATTGTCTTTTGGGTTGTGTAAGTGATGCAGGCTGCTGAGATGCTGGGTCATGGCCTTGGTGCTTCCAGTTCAATTGCACTTTAATTTCTTATGACAGCTTTTTCAAAAACAATTGATAACATTGCACTCAACCATTTGGTCATTGACTTCAGAGAAGTATAGCCAAACCCAAGATCATTTGGAAGTGGTGGTGCCATCACTTGAAGCTTGAGTGGTTGGAGTGGTTTGTTCAAACTCACTGGGGGTGGATAAGTGTGATGGAGTAGCTGATGACATAGGATGAACAAATAGGGAGGAAAATTAAAAAAGAGTCAATTGCGTTTGCAAGAGACAAGTGGAGCTGGATGGAAAAGAAAGAGAAGATATTTCTTTAAGGACAAGTGATGGAGGGAGAGAGAGACATGTTAGAAAAAAAAAGGAATTGCATTGAGGAGGCGCCTCAATGGGGGAAAATGCTGGACCTTTATGGTCCTGAACTTCCCTCCTGGGCCAAAACATAGGGGTGTGGGAACTTGAAAAGCTCTTGAACCTTCCCCATGCTTGGACAGGGACCGGGGGCGGGTTGGGCAAATGGCCCCCAAAAAATCATGGGAGGCAGCCTTATATTACACCATATGTTTGGTTGATTGCACCATTCTGAACCTTATTATTGTCAGTGCACAGCCTTGAGACATTTCTGCTAGTGGTTAAATTTGGAATTGTGTCATTTGCTAAGGATATTGCACCATACTTTTTGAATTCTACTGATATTTTAACTAAACTTTATTCTTATTATGCATAGCCTTGAGATACTTTTGCTAGTGGTTAAATTCTGAATGGTGTCATTTGATACAAATATTGCACCATATGTTTGGTTGATTGCACCATTTTTTAAAACTGTATTCTTATCTCTACTAACCTTATTTTTCTTCTGCACAGCCTTGAGATGTATTCAGTTGAGTATTGTTCTATGTAAAATCTTAATTTTTAAATAATACCTGCAATGTTTGGTTATGGGAGCTTAAGTGGGGATTGAGTAATGTAACACTATGTTAACTTATATGTAAGTGTTTTTTTTATGTCAAGAAATGTAACACATGATGTTGTAAGAGTAATGGTATTACTTATGTAATCTTACACATGTTTATTCGTATTGAATATTTAAACAAGCTGAATTATTTTTTTAAGCATATTCTTGTACCTAGTATAGAGTGTATAGTATCATTCCTCTTCTTTAATCCATGATATCTAGAGAAATATTCATGTTATGGGGTTGAGGCAATATGTGACTATAGGTAAAATTTGAGGTAGATTCCAGTGGAATACTTATTTTTGTTGCTTCAATAAGATTATCCTCCTTTTTCTTGCAAATTTTTACTTTTATCTTTCACTTTTTATCTTTATTTTCTTCTTATATATATATATATATATATTATTATTATTATTATTGATTAAATTTCTAGCTTTGACATTGTGGATTTGAACCTTGGCAGAACTGGTATGGAATACCACAATGTGTTTACCAATACCCTTTAAATTATATATATAATTCATTTTCTTTATCAAATGTTAATATTCTGCTCACTGAGGAAAAAAAACACCAATAATTTATGATATTTATTTCTTTATTTGAAAGGTTTTTATTTCCATAATTTTGAAATTATCATTCTTATTATCATTATATTAGTAAAATTTTTCAAGTTATCATCAAATCTTATGAAAAGTTAAAGAGTTATTGATTCAAAAGCAAACACTCCGTTTTCAGTTTAACACTGATATTTATGAGTAACCCAAATGGCCACCCAATAATAAAATTCCTTCAGGCTGAATTTAATCCATATATCTAAACAGCTTCCTAGGATTTTTTCGAAGTTCGTAAATACAATTTTCTTGTCATTATTTTCTAATGGAAGATCTAGTCATGTTCAAGTTGAACGCTTTACATATTACTTGGAAAAGAAATAGAATTCTGGGATTTAACCTATATTTTAGTTTTTTGTCACAAAAAAACCAAGTATGTGAAACAGATATGCAAGAAATGTTTAATAAATAATGTCACAGTGTATTGAATGTTTCAAAAAGATAAACAGTTCCATAAAAAATCAAGCTCAAGATAAGTCAATTACAGTTTTTATGTAAGAGAAGTCTGAAGCCTCTGCGAAATGGATGCCAATCAATTCTGGGCTTTTTGTTGACTAAAAGCCAAGGGCCGATCGTATTTTCAGAAAGTTACCTGTTTTGTTTTTGGGGGAAAAGACATGTTTTATGATACAAAAAAAGAAGCATGACTTCTCCACCGAGCGCTCTGGCATTTGGACAACTCTCAGCGATATAACGCTTCTCACATTGGAAACCAATCTATAATGATTTGGGGTTAAATATCGACTTCATTAAATTAGTAAGTAGTCTTATGTTTCATGTTAAGTGGTATATGTCTTTTGTAGTAACATTTCACAACGTTGCTGACTCAACTGTCGACCCTCTTCTTTCTTGCCGGATCGACCACCCGAACGTGATAGATCAAACGGATGAGATTGAGAGTTTGCATTTGAGTTAAGTTCATCTTTTGTAAATAAAAGCAACTCTGGGTAAAGCACTTCATGAGTTGGCATGATAGTCTCAGCCGATGCTGTGCAGAGGCGACATGAGGTCAATGCTTTGAAAACAATGAAACAGTTTATACAATTTGAGTGGAGAAGATCAAATTTGATTTCTTACCGTCTATGGAGGCTAATTGATTCAAACAGCCAAGTAGGGGAAACGCTGATTCTGAGATTTCTGTTGGCTGTCATAAGAAGTCCTTAGTGAGATAACTTATCGTAAGTAATCAAATACGTTTAAATCATCACTCAACATGATTGGGATTTAGATCCAAAGCGCGAAACGATGGCAAACTTGCCGATGGTGAAGCCAAACCAGATGAGGTAGGAGAGAATGTGGTATCGAGGGAGACCAATATGCGCTGATCAGGAAGATTGACAAGGTCAAGAACAGGTGCGCCAAAATCATAATATTGGACTTTCTTATCACAACTGCTTGAAGGGGCTAGTATGGCTGACAAGGGAATGATAGCTATGGTTGAAGACCTAATAGAACTCATGAAGGGATTTAGTAAGAACATGACCAATTTAAATCTTGTGAAGAACTTACCCGACAGAGGTGACCAAAACATAGGTTTCTTTATCATGAGGACTAGATTGAGTACATAGAAGTTTATTGATGCAAGTCCTTTGAATAAGTTTTGATGTTTGTTCGACTTGCTTAGTTTCTTCCGCGCTTTCCTTTCCAGATCCATCTTCAGTAGCATCGATTGACTTGTCTTGAGCTCGTCGACGTTTGTTATTACGAGATTTTGAGAACCAGGTTTGCTTAAGTGGCCAAACTTTCATCCCAGATGCTAAACCTTCAAGAGGAATTTTTTGTTCACAAAGACGATTGTAAGTGTCCCAAACGAAAATCTGATTATCACCCCCACCACTCAATAGCCTTCCTTTAAGTGGATCATTAGAAAGATGATTAAGCCATAGTAAAGCCGAGACAAATTTTGTGTGACCCAATAGGTAACCGACAATTGACCAAGCCTGTGGATAACGGGAAATTCTGATATGTTCATCTCGATCAGCAGTGACTAAGAGTGACTCGAGCGTTGATGGTATGAAAGCGAGAGAGGTAAGCACTGAGACATGACCAGCAATAGGAGCCAATGATTTCAAGGTGGGCTTTGAAGGATCAGTCTTGGTAGAAGGTTGATCGAGACTAATTGATTTTTCGATTTTTTCTGAAATCTGCTCTTGATCAGGATCGGATTGAAAGATAGTTTGTAAAGGGGCGTCAAATGGCAAACTAAAGATAAATTGATTTAGCGGGATGACGCGCCCGATGAGAGATTGTCAGAATAGTTTTGTTATGATTCTAATCGAACCAATGAAATTGGAATTTAACATACTCATAGACATCACCAAATTTGTCAGCAATGACGATGTTTTCTCCATTCGGAGAAATGGCGATAGAAGTTGGACGTTTGATTAATTCCCTGAAAGATAAAATCAAGATATTTTAGGATAAAGCTAGACTAATTTAAGCATTCACCCATCACCAACCTAGATTGAATTAATTTCAGATTAGGTAATTGCCAAATCTTAAGTAGCTTATCCTCACCTGTAGAGATAAGTTTGAGAGATTGATTGGAATTTGGCGAAAGGGACTGATGATGAACGGCCAGCAACCTGATGAAGCCGGTATGATTTGAACCTTGTGGATTGAGATCGGAGGTGGATAAAGTGGACGATATCAAGTTTCCATTAGCAGCATCAAAAACTTGAAGATGACAGCCAAATGCGATGATGATAAGATCCTTGGAAGGAGTTAAGATGAGCTGTTGGCAAGGTAACTTGGTCATGATTCCTCTGATTTCGATTTTGAAAGATTGATTAGATCGAACGATATCGCTTGAAAGCGGACGATAAAGACTTGGCCTGGACGATTCAAAGGAGAGTTTCCTAAAGATGTTAGGATATTGGAACTTGATCAACGATCGATAAAACTTTTAATGAGACGAAAATCTAAGAGAACGTTTTGAACCCATCAATCCATGAATCTTCAATCGATGCGAATATTGAAAATCAAAAAGAAGGAGGATGATGGACTTACCACTAGCTTTATACCGACTGATTTTAGACTGGATTTCAATGAAGGGATCGATAAAGATCTAATAAAGATCATCCAATTGATTTCGAGCTCTGATCAGTTGTTGTAAGATTTGATGGACTAATGAAATTGGATTGGATGATTTCTTGAAGGAATCAAATCAGCCAGCGACTAATTACCAATAAAGATCAAAATCAGGGTAGTCCTTGGCTGATTGGATCCTTGAAGATATTTATTGTGACGATTTCCTTAGAGGAATGCCGATATCCATCTTCTGAACCTCGATTACCAAGTCAGTCATTCCATCCTTGATTAACTTCATTTCTTGTCATTTTCGTCGATTTAAGAAATTCATCCCTACTCCAAACTGCCTTTGAGCACCAAACCATATCAATTTATTACTACAAAAGTACCCGAGCATCTTATCTAATTAAAATATTCTCAAAAATTCCAAGTTGGTTGGATTCCGGATCAGCTAGATTGCAATCAGACCTCAGCAACCACAACTTCTTGAGACGAGCCCTTGCAACGTAGTCATGATCTAGTTTTACCTTGTTGTTTGGATGGTGTTTGGTGTCCAGCTTTGGATTGACGTTGAGGATTAATTCAATTTTCTAACAAGGAGTTGCAACTGACACTTGTGCTCATTAAATTTCATTGAAAAATTTTAATTGCAACTTGAGGTTTCGCAAAAATACGAAATTTACTACTATTCAATTAAAACAAATTAATATTTTTCCTGCTTTTACGAAAATTTGATTATTTCTTATCAAAATTTCTTTGACCCTGGAGAAACTTCTTACAGCTTCTCTCAAAATATCATCCTTTATTTCAATGAAAATTAATTCAGTCAAGCTTATTTGAATTATCCTGACGGGTCTCATCCAAGACTATTCATTAGCTTAAGTCTGGCATTTTCATACTTAATTCATGAAAGACTTTGTTGAGAAATGCAATAATAAAATGCAAGAATATTGCTTTTGATTTTGAAATTCATTTGATGATATTGAGAAATGTTGATGTTCAATAATAAATCTTAGATTAAATTATAAGTGAGCTTTAACTCAGAATAAACAAGTTTCCATAACTTATCCTCAGCAGTTAACCTACTTCATGAATCTTTTAGTCTCTATGTATGAAAGCTAGATGAACGTGTCCCCTTTTCTAAATTTTGATTTATCTCTCAATAAAGGCTCAATGTAATCCATTTTTTGACAATAAAAGAAAGTTTCTGTTATATTTTCTAATCTCAATCAATAAGGTAAGCTCAAATATAAAAAATCATGAATCGCAAATACAACATTTTCTCCTGAAATCTTGATGTTATTTGGGGGGTATATGAAATTTTCTTTCCCTTAAAATACTATCACTTTCTATTAATTTAATATTTATAAAGAAAGAAACTCAAAAATATAATTGATTTATATATATATATATAGTTTTTACTCTTAATTTTTAAATTGAAAGATTTGAACAATTTTCATCTTATTCTTAAAATTTAATTGAAAAACTTTTTCTTTCATAGATTTGACTTTTTTGAAAAGAAAATAGCTTCCCAACATAGAAACTAAAATTCATTAAAGATCTTATTTTCTGATTATTTCTTTTAAGAAATTAAAAAAAAGACTATGGAAAAAGTTTATTAAGGGTTAAGGAAGCTATGAATTTGAAAATCCCTGAGCCAAAATAAATTGAGTTATATGAGGAAACAATGTCAGACTTAAAAATAAGAATGATAAAAGGACTCAAAATGAAATGTTGAAAACTTGACACAAAAGTGGAAGGTGTCTTTATAAAGCCATAAAAACATTTCTCATATATGAATCAAAGATAAAAAGTACTATGAAAAAAAAAGCTACACCCTCTGGTGGGGGTAGCAGGTCCAACTCAGATTTGAGGTTTTCATCTAGCTTTCTGGTAGCTTGGAAATAGCTTCCTATTCTTATTTTTTCATATTTTCAGCTGGATTTTCAAAGTAAAAAAATTATTTAAATTGAATTCAAAACACATATTGTAAGTTTTTAAATTATCAATTCTTGTATAGAAAGGGTTTCATAGAGATGTGTGGGCTAAAAATACTAAAAGATGTTTAATTTCAATATTATAAGATTTGTAATTTATCTTAATTTTACTAAAAAAACATATTTATTTTAAACTTCTTTTTTTGGAAGAATTTTTTTTTCAAATTTATATATAAATTAAAAAAAAAAATATGAAAAATTATTTATTTCCTTAAAATATCTGCTATAATTATGATTATTGATTAATTTTAATATAAATTTTTGAAAATCAAAATTTGAATTATTCAAAATTTCTTCCTTGAATTAAATAATAATTATAAGATTGGAATTTAAAATATTTTTTTCTTAATAATTTATTAATAATTATAAATTTCATCAAATTATTTTTAGAAAAGAAAATCAATTGATTATTTTTTATTTTGAAGAATTTTTTTCATTAATTATATTTCTCAAAGAGCTTTTCATCAATTTTTTTTTAATAAAATTTATCATAAAAATCACTCAAGCTATATTAATAGAAATTTAATAAAAATGATCAAAAATATGTAAAAGTTAAAATTAAGGATTTTCAATGTTAAAAATTCCCATATCAAAAATTTCCATTTAATTTTTGGGTTTTTTCAAATACCACATATCTCTTGAGGTGTAATATTTTTTGGTACAAAAAACCTGAATTTTTGGGCTCCAGATCTTACCTTTAAATCCACCTCTTAAAGAAAAGAAACCTTATATACAAGTACAACTAATCTTCATTTTCAAGATCAACTCTTAGAAATGGGGAAAAAAATTTAGCCTTGCCCATCATGCCTAAAACTTAACTCTGAAAGGTTCTAATTTGAGGCTTAATTTCACTTGATGTTATGAGTTATTTTAAGTTATATTCTTATTAATAAACCTAAGATAAAATGTTTCTTTTGAATCCCTTAGGTGAAAATATATATATCTAGACTCTGTTATGAAGTCCTCCACCATATATATAAACTTCAAAAGACTTTGAAATTTTAACTCTGCTTCAATTCAACAAAGCTTTTCTAAAGTACATAATTCCTTTGAAAAATTATTTGTTTTATTTTAAAGGAAAATATAATTTTTTATAATGAATCAATATTCAAGTAAAAATATCAATAAAGAAAATCAGAAGTTTATTTTAAATTTTTTGAATTAGATAAAAATGGAGCTGAATTAGCAAAACTTGAAATTATCTTTATTATTAGCCATGATACCATTGTTCTCTTCACTTAATTAATTTTTGACTTCTTTCAAGTATGAGAAAAATTACATCATGTGTCAATCTGAACAAAAAAGAGAAATTAAATTCCTGATTCTATGATAGAAAAGATTTCCTGAGATTATATTTATTTTGTTTATTGAATCCAAATACCTTTGAGTGAGAGGCCACCCAGTTATGGGGAGGCTGATTTTGATTGGAAAAAGAGGTATGTGTTTTCTCCTCATGTGGATCAATATAATATAAGGTGTAATAGATTTTTGAATCTAGATATTTTATTTCAATCAATCTTGTTTAAGATATAAAAAAACAGTTCATTTCCTTGAATATCAGATTTTCAATGTTAATTAATTATTATAATTAATAAAAAGAGAAGTTAACTTGAACATTTCCCAAAGGTTTTAATTCTGGAGATAAATAAATATTTTAAGATTTTGTTTATTAAAGTTCTTCTTTACTTGATGAATAATAAAGGGAGATTTCTTGAAAAATAATTAAAATAGAATCTTTAATCTATGACTAGCTCAATATTTTGTACATATTGAATATTAAATAAGAATATTGATGGATAATTTTTCATCTTCTAGAGAGATAAACAATAAAATGTGTGATTTTGGGAAAAAAAACAAGGGTTTTTTGAATAGATTTTGAAATTTGTTGTATTAAGTAATTTATTAGCTCAAATAGGTGATCAATGGCAGAAAATCTTTAAATATTAACATCTTAAAAATTTCAAGATATCAATGAGGGGGGAAATTCCAATAATAATATATATATGTATGAAAGGAGCAGCCATTTCAATTGATATGGTATGCCTCTCATAGATAGAGTAGAACAGGTAATTCTGGTAGATTAATATATATTATTATTATATTTATAAATTAAAAAAGAATATACTATATAATGTTAAAATTTGGATTATCTTTAAACTCTCTTGTTTTTCCAAATTTTGAATGGTCAATTCCTTGTGTTTTCTAGCTCTAAAAGAGGATTTAAAGAATGTTTTTCTTTGTGAATTTTAGATAATAGTAAAAGATGAGGTACGTAAGGAAATATTTTGAGCTCATATAATGGTACAGTGGCTTGATGAAATGTTTAAGGAGGTTTTTAATAGATACCCTTAATTCCAGGCTTTGTAAAGAGTAAATTTCAATTTTCATTGAGTAAAGTTAAGTCAACGTCCAATTTTTTGTAAAGAATATAGACTTGGTTAGCCATTGGCTTTATTAAGGAAGTATAATATGCAATAGGTTCTGGGGTTAATATAGTTTCATATATATGGCCTTTATTATGAAATCCATCCTCAGTCATGTTAATTTTTGATAATAACTTGGATTATCTGGAGCATTAGAGATACATTTGATTTTACTAAGGATTGGTAAATGAGCTTGTTTTCTTATTTCCTGATTTCAAATTGAATATTTTTCTGGAAAACTACCATATTCTTGATTGATTGATATTATTGAATTCTGCTATCTTATTACATTAAGTTTTGTCCCTATTTACTTATCTTAAGTTGAGACCAGGTCTTCTTGCATTTGAGCCTTTGAGATGTGACCACATATCCAAAAAGGTCACAAGAAAAATTCTATAATAATTATACTTATAATAATTTTCTTAAAACCAGTGAAAATACCATAAATAGGTACAAAATCTGAATTAACTCAGAATAAAATGAGGAAACAAGTCAGATGAATTACACCATTAGATTCCTCATGGTAAAATACACATATTTCATTTTTATGGCATATCTGAAAAGTCAATAATTACTGAAGAATAAGTAATAATATGCTAAAAAAGACAAAAAAACTTATTTAACTCAGAAACAAATGAAATAACATGTGGAATAAGTTGTACCATTGGATTCTCCATAAGACAGCACACATAAAACAATTATATGGCAGTTCTCTAAAGTCAATACTTAAGCAATTAAGCTGAATAGATGCACTTTTTTGGTCAATGCATATATTCATGGTTTTTAACTAATATCTCTTCAAATATACAAGATAGAGAGTTGTACCAAACATAAAGTCACCACATAATTACTTTAAAAACACAACTATGAACTTTCTTTTACAAGCTATAAACAAGGTTAAAACTTTTAATGGTTTATTGAACAAAATCACTGGAGCTGTTGACCACTTTATTGTGAAAGAGGTCCAAACTTAAAGAAAAGTAGACAGTCAGATTCTACTAGCTCATACATGAAGAATGATGTTATTTCATTATAATATTCAAGGTATTACCCCTTGAAATCAAGGTTTGAAGTTTAAAATATTGAGTTTTGACAGAAAAGATGAGTTGCAAGAAAAATCATCAAAAATAGATTTTTGATGATGTAATGAAATTCTCTTGGCAGCTTGATAATAACATGCCAAGCTATTTTAATTAACTCTCAGAACAGCTTTAGCGTGTATAACTTAAAAGTTATTAATGATCAAAGCTTAAGCTCAAAATTGATCATTTATAATCACTCACTGTACTCTTATTTTAAGTTTAACAGTTATATAAGTGATAAAACTGGTGAATAATATTAAATTATGATTAATAATAAGAAAATACACAAAGTTTAGGCTTCTTCCAAGCCTATGATGTCATCAAACTTAGAGTTATAGTGATAACTCTAAATAATGGCATAATAATGAGATAAGATGGTTTGATCATGATGTAATCATCACTAAAACTTGAAATAATGATTATTTCCAGTGGATACCATCAGTACACGTCTACTAGAGTCCAACTGGACTCTAGAAGGGAGGTACTTACTATAAATAGAGCTCCTTTTACTCTATTTTCCCCTCAGATGCATCGAAAAATTAAACAATTAAATCCAAAAGGTAAAATCTTTCATTCTTTATAAATAAATCTTTTATATTATCAAAGACCAAAAGTTATCTTTATTATAATCATCATTTTTGACGTGATCACTCCAATTGTTCTCTTGTCTTGTTATAATTCTCTTAAAAATCTCATTTCCATGTAAAATCAAGAAAATTTGTAATTTTGTTTATTTTTATTTGTAAATACAATTTAAATAAGTTGTACTTACATTATTTGGCATAAATTCATTCAAAATTATTATATTAGGCATCAAAAGTAGGCTATTTTTACTTATTATAATGATTTTCCTTTATTATTCCTATCAATAATTCTTTAATTAATATAAAGAGTATTTATATTAATATATAACTTTAATATTAGTAATATTATTGTTATGATTTTTTTTATTAATAAAAAACAATTATTTATTCCTTTATTGTTTGTTGGTAACAATAATAAAGTGCTCTCAAATATATTAATTATCATATATTAGTATAGTCATTTATTATATTATTATATTTATTTAATAATATGATTATTTTTTACATCATAATTATAATAATTCCTTATTATTATAATTATTCTTTATCTTGTTTATTTTATTTATAAGGACATTCATAGTAAAATAAGTAAAATATTAGTAATTTTTACTTATTTTCTTGTAGTCAAACCTTACATTGCATCTACACAAGAATAGTCTATAGAGTCTGATAATTGTTTGAATAAATTTTTTCCATGGTTCCAGATCAGGGTGCCCCCCATGAAAATTTTCACCTTTTCAGCCATTCCAAACACCGTCCTGGCCTGACCCCTGTGTGAAAACCTACCCCAATGTAAAATTCCGATCCCTGCCCAGGAAAATCCCATGGACTCCCTCCGGACTTTTTGTTTCATCATGTTCTCTTCCATTTCTCTTTTATTTTTTTTATTCTTTTTTGTATTTTTACCAGGACCTCATGTCCTTTCTCAACTCCTTTTTCTAATCTTATTGTCTGATAATTGAATCAATCCCACCAAATTTCCACCAACCTCTTCTTAATTGCCTGTTTTATTTCTTTCCAATCCTTTATGATAATAATGAAAAACTTTCAATGTCAACTGAACCCACCATTCAAAAGCAATCAAGCTACTCAGACCACAAATATTGAGCCAACTGGTGGAACAAGAATTATTGGGTCTGGTCATTCTTTGCTGAAAGCAATGAAGGCTTTGTTCAATGTCAGGTGAATTACCAAGCTGGTAATCCTTGCAACAGGAAGCTGAAGCGTGATTGGACAGGGAGTACAGAGGGCATGAGCAATCATCTCAATGTCACTCATAGATTGACCAGTTCAAAAAGCTCAAATATTTCAGATGAGCCCAAGGAGACATTAGATAAATTTATCCAAACATCGGTTGTGAAAAAGGTCAGTTCTCTTATATTTCTTTTGTTTTATTCTCTTAATAACTGACTTTTTAGCTTTGCTTTGTCAGGTTTTAAGTGTTGAAACCCTCAAAACAGCCCTCATATATTTTATTAGTGATTGTGACTTACTGCTATCAATAACTGAATCACCATCATTTCATAGGCTTCTCAAGATTTGTAACACTTTGGCCTTGAACATCTTAGTACGGAGGACAGCATTGACAGCACACTTATCCAGCATTTACTATTACCATGAGAAGCACATCTGATTGACGCTTTCTGAAAACAATCAGGTCATTTCTTTCACCACCAATGCCTGGACAAGCCCCAATGTGACTGCATTTATGTCTTTCACTGGGAACTTTATGGACTGCAACTTCAAGATCCATTCAATTTTATTAGGACTGACAGAGATTGAAGGTTTTAATGAATAACTCACTTCTAGCACTTCAATCGCTGACCTTGTTTTTGATTTAGGTGATCACTATGGCCATTCACTTGCAAATGAATTCATAAAAGTAATCCAACAATACAAACTAGAAAAACAAATATTGTGCATTACCACAGATAATGCATCAGCAAATCATCAAATGGCTCAAGAAATCCAAGTCGAATGCCCAAAATTTGTTTCTGAAGCAAATACAATAGGGTGCATGGCCCATATCATCCATCTTGCAGCACATGATGGCCTGAAAGAACTAGCACATGCAAATGAGCCCACCCAAACTGAAGCACAGGAGCCCCAAGGACAAATGGATCTTTCCAACCTCATTGACAAGGCTGACGGCTTGTATTTAAAGTACAATTCAATTGCTTCACGAATTGCCCGCCTTGGATCATATCTTTGCCAAAGTCTGCAACACCGAGAAACGTTTATTGCTATGGTTAATTTTGTTTATGATGAGGGCAAGAATACAAAAGCATCAACTCTTCTCACTCATGTAGCTACAAGATGGAATTCAACTTACGAGATGCTGGTTCGGGCCTTGCAATTGAAAGATGCCTACACCCAATTTTGTTTGCCGGAAAGCCTGCAAGCTTATCCACTGACCCCACTTGAGTGGGATAAAGTCCAAATTATGATCAACTTGCTCCATTCACTGTATGAAGCAACCCTCATAATTTGCCAAAGCCAATATCCCACCATTAACCAGGCTTTTCCAATGTATATATTATTAATAAAATGGATTCAACAGGTATGTCTTTGAAATTTTTTCCTCTGAATTTTTTTTGCTAATGGACTTTTGTTCCTAATCTAGGCTTCTCAGCAATATGACATAGCTCCAATGACACCAGCCATAACAGAAATGACAGAGAAACTCTCAAAATACCTTTGAATCTTACTTCGGAAGACTCCGGTAATATGTGCTACAATTCTGGACCCTCGCTTTAAAGTGAGATTCTTTATGTCTCATGAGACCATAATGAATCAATATGGGACCTCATGTAGGTTGATTTCAGATATCTTTGAAGAAAATTCTAGGCATCATTTTGATGCAAATAAATTACCAAATGAACCAATTGATCAGCCAAAAGAGGCACTGGAAGTCAACACCAATGTGACCAATGTGCAGGGGTTGTACAACAAGATGTATCCAACATCTGGTCAAGAGGTAACTACATTGGAGAATGAACTCCAACAATTTTTGGCTGAACCTCTGAAACCCAAAGACACAGATATTCTTGAATATTGGAAGTCAAGACATGCAATCTTCCCAGCTCTCTACACAATGGCTCACAAGTATCTGGCAATACCAGCTTCAAGTGCTTCCTCCGAGAGAGTATTTTCAGGAGGTCGGAAGATCCTTACTTATCAAAGATCAATGCTCTCAAGCATGCATGTGTTAAAGACTGGGCCTGTACATTTGGCCCAATCTATTCAACTTAAAATTTGTTTTTTTTAATTTTCTTTTGGTGTCTGTTACTCACAATGAAGTAAATAAGTCTGGCTCTCAATTTTGTTTTTGGGACCCCCAGTGGGATGACCCAATTCCCGTACCCTGTGCCCTTTGGGATTCCCAATTTTTTAGCTGAGAATCTGAGTTCCTGTTCCCTGGTTCCGATGGACCTTCCCGTGGGAAAAATGGGAAAAACAGGGATCAGGCCGCACCCTGAGTTCCAGATATGAGCTTATGTCTGTCAGTAAATATTTATTCTTTTGACACATTTTATTCAGCTTGATAATGAATCATTGAACATTGCTTAATATAGGAGCTGGCTAATCAAAGGAATGTATTTGATAGAGGTCAGATGGTAATTTTAGCTTATGAAAATTATTGATTAGAGTATATATAAATCAAATGTTTCATATCAGGTGGTGGTAATTTCAACCGGGTCTGATATTCTTTCTTAGATCTGAATTTCAAAATGAAATATTCTTTGATTCAATTGTATATTTAAATGAGCTCTTTTTTGGATTATAATTAGGTTTCTAAGCTGTATTGTAAGTGGGTGAGTGGTTTAAACTCTTTGAATTGGTTTAAAATTCTCATAATACGGCACTGAACCTGATTTAGTCCTAATCATACCATAATATGAATCAATTTGGTTGGGCAAGGGCTTAAGAGGAATATTCTAATTTAAAAAAATAGAGATTTTTTTGATTGAATTTTATTATAACGTTGATTAAAAATATTCTAAATGAAAATCCTCCCTTACAAGAAATAATAGAATCAAAAATATTATTAGTTTCAACATGGATGGATGGATTCTTGGCTTCTGTATTTATTGAAAATAATTTTGAAATTTATTTTCAATTGTTTTTCAGTTAGATTCTGATTTTGAGGTGGTAAGAGATTTCACAAAACATTCCAAAAACATTTCCGGGTGAGATTCAGGGCTTCAGAGAGTGATTGGTATTATTTGAAGGGTTGTGAGCTTTCTGGGTTTCTGGATTTCTTCTAGAATGTTACATAATAGATGGTGGGCCTCAGGATATTAGAAGATTAAAAATTGATGCATTGGTTTTCAAATAATACTCAATAAATATAAAAAAATAAGATAAATCTAAAGTAAAAATAAAAAAAATAGAAAAAAATAAGAGGAATAATAGTTGAAAAATAAAATACCAATAATATATGAATTAAATGATTATGTTTATTTTTTTTGTGAAATTGGATGATTAAATGTTTTATATTTTGAATTTTTGGATTAGGGCATTTTGTTTCAAAAAAGAAAACAGTTGTTAGGTATTTTTTTTCAAATCTTTAAATAAGAAGGGGGAGATTAACTGATTTTTTTGCCTATATATCTTTTTTAATTCAATTTTTTTTGCTGAAAAAAAATGAGATGAAGTTTTTGGATATCTGTGGGCTCAGATAGAGATTCAATTTCAAAAAAAAGATGAATATTCTTTTATCAAAAAAGTTTCTCAATTTTAAAAAAATAAAATTCTCTTCACTTTAGTTTTCCAAGAGCCAAATATTAATAAAAAAAAACCCTAAATTAAACTCAATTTTTTAATCAAAAAAACCCTTCATAACTACTGAGACTGTGTCACATACAATCAAAGCTCCAATTCTACTAATAAAGAAATTTGTTAATCAATTCCAAAAAAATCTTATTGGTAAAAAATAAAGAAAAGCTTAATTGTGGTTTGAAAAAAACAGGTAAATACAACTTCAATTTTCTCAATAAATGAAAAAGCTTTCTGCACCTAAGACAAGGGTACGTTTGAATTAAATTCTGCTGTGGTAAAGCTAATCTTTGTTTTCCCCTATTTTGATTCAATATCCATTCTCAAGTTCTATTTCTGAAATTATTGATTTGTGCATTGAAGATTTTCATCAAAACACATTATCAAATTTAGCTTACTATCCTCATCATTCCTCTCCTGCTTAAAAAATCTTTTGATTTATTTTAGTCTCAATTCTTGATTTGGTTTGAGCTTTTCATTAGGGGGTGTCAAAGTCAACAAATCCCTCCTTAAAATAACACAGGATTTGGAACCCAAATCCCAAAACTAAATCCGGGGTTTTTTATGTGTAAATCACATGGCATTTTTTCTGAGTCCCCTGGTATTTTTGCCAAATCCCATGCATCTGGGATTTGAGTTTAAAACCTAACCCAAATCCCAAATGAGTACTCACAATTCATCACTGTACAACATATTCTTCTACACTCCATTTTGGACAATCTGAATGAACAGCTTACAGTCGATTTATACTTCTCACACGATATAATAATGCCTCATTCCAAAGCAAGAAACATCAAGTCTGATATGAAGATAACCTCTGGCCTGCCACATCCATCAGGTCACTTGATACGTACAGATTATTTAACCATAATTAATTGGCTTTCAGTCAAATCCAATTTTGAGTCATGTTTCGGTACTAGTGGCTTAACATCTATTGGAAGACCTCCTTCATCAAAGCAGAATGGCTTTCCACTTATGGACATTGAGGTCAACAAGAAATCACAAAATCGCCTGAACCTTAGCTCAAGCAGCATCCGAGATCGATGGCGGACATATAAAAAGAAGTATATGGCAGCAAAAAAAATCAAAAATTTAACTGGGGCTGGAATAACGGAAGAAGATGAGAGTAAAGGAATCAAATAAATGAGTGAAAAGCTTGAAAGTATGTGTCCTTGCTATGCTAAAATGGATGTGCTCTTTGGCCACAAGCCCAATTTCACTCCCATTGAAAGCTATGATTTGCAAGAAAAAGACAGCATCAATGGTGATGATGATGTTGATGTTTTGCATGATAAGGTAGGTTGTAATCTCTTACTTTTTTACCTGCAATAATTAAACCTAATTTGCTTTTTAAAGGAGAATGATCCCTTGGATTCACCTCACAATCTGGATCCTTTGCTTAATAATGAGGATAACTTGGTTCCAGAGGAAAACCTTCAAGATGAATCGGTAAGTACATTTAAGAATGATTCTTATGTAATCCATTGTTGATTATTTCTCCTTTTACCAGCAAAGTAAATCCATAATGCATTCAACACAAAAGCATAATCAAGCATTGACGCCCAACATGAATGACAAGAGTGGTTCTAGGAAAAGGCCAATGAATATGTTTGCACCAACATATGCAAATTTGCTTGAATCACAGAAAAAGGGTATGTCTTGGATTTATGGTAACTCTGATGAATCCTACTGACAAAATGCATGATTCATAGCGCGTGAAACCAGTTAAAATGCTCATTTAGAGTGGGACTGGGAGAGGTGTAATGAAGAGAAAGCTAGCAACATGGAAAAGCAACATTTTGAAGAAGTCAAGTTGCGAAAGCAAATGGAGTTGGAGGAGAAGTATCACACAAAGAAATATGAATTTTAAAAAGAAGAGTGGAATCAGGAATGTGAAATTAAGGAAAAGCAATGCCAGATGGATCTCACTATAGCGGAATTGTCATCAAGCAGGCCAATTGCAGAGCTGGAACGCATTCTGACATTAATCAATAAAAAGTAACATAATAGGTATACATCATGTGATCATTTTATCTGTGGGGATTTGTTAAATGTAACTGATTTTTATGTGTAATTATTGATCTTATGTTTTGAAATCGAACTGCAATTTATGACAAAATTGAAAATTCAATGTTTATGCGTAATTGGGGCACCAACTTGCCATTGAGTGCATTTTGTGAAATTTAATTGCCAACTATTACAAAATTGACAATTCAGTCAAGTTTTGCATCATGATTTTATGCCCAGCATATATTTCTTTCTAATTTTGATTTCAAAAATATTTCATTTTTGATTTGTTATCTTTTATTTAGCCTTTGTCATTTTTGATTCTATCTTTCTTATTTTGAAATATTGCAACTTTTGCTTTTCAATTTTGATTATTTATTCTTGATGTTTGAATTTGATTTTTGGATTTTTAATTTTTAATTTTCTATTTTTTTTTATTTTCTTTGGACTTTCTTATTTTTTAATTTTAATTTTTTTATTTTCACCCCACACTCTCCAATTTTTTTCTTTTTTTTTAAAAACACACACTCTCCAATTTTTTTTCTTAGATTATTCAAAAAAAAACACTCTTATTTTTGGATTTGATTTTTTTTTATTTTCACCCCAAAATCTTCCATTTTTTTAATTTTTTTTAGATTATTCAAAAAATAAGACTCTTCTTTTTAATCTCAGGTAAGTCATTTTTTTTATCTCACAACTCTATTTTTTAAATAATGATTCTAATTAATTTTTCTTTTCTAGGTAATTTTTCTTTGTTTTTCTTTCATATTTTTTTTGATTTTTTTTAGAGCTATAATTGTGAGCCTTGAAGTATATTTTACATAACCAAATAGGCCACAATCATCTTAAAAAGAAATTTTGAAATATGAATAACTCATAAGTCATGCATATATCCAAAATTCATCATTTTTGATTTCAGAAAAGATGAATAACTTTTTTGTTGAGTAAGTAAATCCATGTATTTAAGGCCAGATTTGGATTCTACACAAAAATTCACCTAGGGTAGCTCCATAGATTGAATAAGCTCAAATTAACTTTTTGAGGTGGTAAAATGGAAAATACTTCAATACCACATAAAAGATCCATGAAAATTTTTGTTTTTCTTAATTTCACGCCAAAATAATGGGAATGTGAGAAATCCCATGTTACATATACACTGAGAATAGTGTTATGCATGTTTTGAGCACTTAATATCATGGTATTCTTACATGGACTTTTGGTACACCCATAGTGGATATCTCACTTGAAGCTTAATTTTCTATTTTGACGTGAAAAATAGGCAAGGGGGACAAAGACATCAAAGAGAGCCAGGGTACCCAACTTCTGAGGCCTCAGGGGTGTGGACAGCTCCAAAGCTTTAATAAATGGCTGACCTTGGCCTAATTGGTAAACTAAAAACTTCTGGGAACTTGGTTACCATGTTACAACTACAGTAAATCTTATGAAAATAGCAAATAACCTGCTATTTTGACGTGCCAAGGAGGTAAAAAGCTACTTAGACTCCCGTAACCATGTCAATTCTTGATGATTTTCCATGGATAAACCCCAAAAGAGTAATTGAAACCCTTTTTGGACTTGTATCCATTGATTTACCTCATAGCAACCAGTTAAACACTGATATTTTCAATTCTACATAGAAATGAGGTAAAAACTTCAAAAATTCATTCAACATACAATTCTTAATGAATCTTTCTGAAACTTTCAGGACCGATGGAGAACTGTACTATCTATGGTACAACAAAAAAGAATTCCAGTTTGACTAGTAAAATTAAAAGTTTTACTTACAGTCCATTTTTGATTATTCTACGCAAAACACTGAATCTTCAAAAATTTACAGTAATTACAACCTGTGATGAAATTGGCAATAACATTGATAAATTTGAGAAATCAATGATTATTTTTGAATAAAAGAAGATTTACAGATGTTACTCCTTTTATTCTTAACCATATTGGGGTTGGTAGTCATGTAAAAGCATCAATTAAGTAATTATGGTAATCTTACGTGACAACAGATGATGCAATCAATAATCCAAGAGGGTTTATTGTTTTCTCACTCACTGGCCTTTTAGTTTGCTCCATGGCACGCCTCTGTGAGCTGTTGTTGACTTAAAAGAGGCCTCTTCTTGCTGTTCTTTCCACATCATCATCTTATTATCATTTAAATCATTATTACCAACAAGTAAGTATTAGTTATAGCTATTCTCAAGTGTTTTAAATCTTTCAGAATCAATCAGAAAGACATGAAATCATAGAATCCAACTATATACTGTTGTAATACTGTTATAAATTCATTTTGATCCTTGAAATCCACAATTCTACATCAAATCTCTCTATCTTATCTTTAAATAAGTTCTTTGGAATATTAGTGAGTAATTTATTTTTAATTCTTAAAGTTTTTCTCTAAAATTAGTTTTCTTCAAGAATTACCATTATAATTATTCTTGCAAAAGATAATTATATATTAAAATGATTTTATTATTTTAATAAAAGAAGTTTCATTATTAAAATATTCTTGTAATTGATTCTTGTAGACAATTACTTGCTCACTGTTAAAATCACTAGTAGTGTTTAACACATGAAAGAAATAATTCTTTAATTATTTAATTGTGGCTATAATAACATTTTGTTATTATATTTCATAATAACAGTCATAGTACTGCTGATTAATAGTAATATTATCATCAGTTTCATAGACAAATCTTACATTTGGGGGCCTGGCCGTGTTTTTTGAACCTTGTACCCTTAATTGATATATTTTTAAGTTCTAAAATATATTCATTTAATAATTTTTTTTTCATTTTAAAGTTGAAATAATTCTTATTTTTGAAATTGTTTTGGAAATATTTTCATTGAGGAATTTGGTTTAATTTTATATTGTTTTTACACATGGCTTTTTCACATCCAAAAACTTATAAAATTATTCTTTGAGTTACTCTGAATTAATTTTCATTCAAAATCTTAAATTTTAATTTTCTTTTATTTAAGAAAAAATTATTTTTTAATATTAAAAAATATAAAACTTATAAAAAATATTTAAAAATATTTTAAAAAAGTATAAAAAATAATTTTTTTCTCTTTTATAATTATTTCTAGTGTCTTCAATCAAATACTGTGCAGCTGGCAACAGACTCAGTAAAAGATATATCACTAGTCCAGAATCTTCAGAAGCAGAATCTGAAGACAGTATTGAGGTGCAAATTTCTAAAAGAGGCACCTTATTTAACTCAGAGAAGACTAAATTACCATCAAAAGGTGTGTATTTTATCTTATATTTTCACCTTTTATCTTTAAATTGACGTGAAAATGGTACATACCAGAAATGGAAGCAGCTATTCAGTCCAACCAGACAGATGTGGACAAAGAGGAGGCAAGACCAAATCCAGAAGTGCCAAGTCTTCCACAAGAAAGACACATTTGGAGGATGCCAGAGTTGCCCCCCATTCCCCAAGGTCTGTACCCACAGATTCTGACGTGAATTCTGAGCCTGAACTGATTCATGACAATATTTCAAGTGCTGAACCATTTTCAAGTGGCAGAAATAGCAATATATCAATGTCAGTACAAAAATTGTTTCAGAGCAGCCAAAGAAGAGGAGTGGGGAATATGCCCAAGCCTTTGACAGGGGGCCATGAACTCCTACTTACACATCAAGAGCTTTCTGGGTCAGGAGAAGACCATAGAACTCTTAGGAGGATGGAGCCCCTTGTCTTGCAAAGACAAGGTCAAAAAGATAAAGAATTGGTTGAAGAACCGAAGTCTTTTATCCATAGACCAGAAGAAGGAACTGGAAATGACTCCATCTTTGGAGACAGAAGCCCCAGTGGCGTCTACCAGCTCCAAACCAGCTCTAGAAATGTCCAAAGACAAGCCCAAAGGACCTCAGAAGAAGCAGAGAGGTCCCAAGAACCATCAAGGCAAGGGCAAAGGTAAAGCCAATTGGCACAGACCTTACCCACAGGGGTACAGGATCCCCAAATTGGAGCCTTCAGCTGTGGACAGTGTGTTCAACATGGCCAGAAACCTCATGGAATTCACACCCAAGGAGCAGGAAAGGATGAACAGAACCTTTCCACGCAAATAGATAATATACAAAGAGTTATTAATGTAGAAGTTGGTAAACTTGATTCAAAGCTAACTAAAATAACATTGGATATTAATGATTTAAAAAAACATGACAAGAAATATACTGAATGGTATGAATTAACAAATGCCAAATTTGATTCAATTATCAATGCTTGTAGAAGAATTGAGAGTACATGTCAGATTCAGAATGATGAAATGGAAGATATTTCTATTTTTAAAATGAATGATCAACTTAAAACTCTACAAGATCATGTCTTGAAGATAGTTGAAAATACCAATCAGTTTGCTACACATTTAGCAAAAAGTGACAGTGAAAGGCAGAAGTTAAAAAATGAAATAATTGCAAATGTAGAACAAATTCACAAGAATTATGAACCACATATGCCAAGACATTCTACACCTTTGACTGAAGAAAAACTTTCTGCTAAAGGAAGTTTTACACCACTTTTAGGAGAAAATATTGTTTCTGTTAAAGATATTCCCAAATTGGAAGAATGGCCAACATTCTCTGGTGAAGGAGAATATAACCACATTGAGTTCATCAGGACTATTGATATGTTTCAGGAAGACTTTAATATACCTGATGAAATCATAGTGGGTAAATTACACTGTATGTTTACCAAGACTGCAAAGAAATGGTATTACAAGATGAGAATATATCATGGGAAACATGATTGGTCTTGGTGGAAATCTGAAGTGATTACCAAATGGGGCCATAATTCTTGGAGGTTTAAAATGGAGAATGCTTTTGAAAGTGCCATTTTTAACTCAGAGAAAGATAAACCACTTACTTGGTTCTTCAAGCAAAAAGACAGATTATCTTCTTTACATGCAGATATGTCTGAAACTATGATTAATATGAAAATATTAAGAAAGTGTGGAGGAGAACTGGAACATTCTATCAAAAGCAGATGTGTAGAACCCTGTTCAACAGAGGCTACATTAACTCAATGGAAGATATCATTACCAGAACCAGAATTGGTAAACCTTGGACTAAAATCCCTATGAAATCCAAGATGGTCCCAAAGATTCCCAGAGAAGATAAAAGACCATAAAGACCTGTCTTGAAGTGTCATAAATGTGGAAGTACTTCACATTTAGCAAACACTTGCACCAAAAAGACAAAAATCAATGAAGTTCAAGTCATTAAAGAAATTCAGTTTACTCAAGAGAAAGAAGAATCTGATCAGGATTCTGCAGTCTCTGAAGATACACCAGTGGAGTACTATCCCATTGAAAACATTACAGCTTTCTTTGAAGTCACAGAAGTCCATACCCCATTGCCACAGTACAGTGAGGATTGCTGCAACCTGATCAATATCCAAGATGCCAGAATGTGTAAAACAAAACCTGCTAGAGGAAAAGGTTACACTGCTGGAGCATCCTGTATCACATCAGTTTTGATGAGTGATATTGAAGCCAAAGTAAATTTGGATACAGGGGCATTTTGCACATGTGTGGACAAAGATTATCTCCAAGATATACTTTCTGAATGGAAAAACCATCTATTACCAATAGAAGGTGTGCAATTTAGTAGTGCATGTAACAATATGTACCCCTTGGGTATATTAGACACTAATCTTGTATTTCCACACCCCGCAGGAAGTGTAAGGATGAAAACTGAGATTGTAGTAATGGATAATTGAACATCTCAGCACATCATTCTTGGAAATGATTACTTAAATACTTATGGTATTGACATCAATAACCACAAAGACAGATATTTCACAATTGGGGATAACAAAAGACAAAAATTTGCTTTTTCCAATATGCCAAAACAAATATCTGTGGTATCTTCTGTTAAGGATACTTGTAAAGATGAATTTGTGTCTAATCAACTTGTTGAAGCACAGATTAATCCATCATTATCACCAAAAATGAGAAATGAACTTATTAATGTGTTATACACATACAGTAATGAATTTGCCTCTGATAATGAACCATTAGGTGCTATAAGGGGACATGAAGTTGATATTACTCTTAATATTGACAGACCATATCCTCCAGTACTTAGAAGACCAGCTTATCCAGCCAGTCTCAGAGCTAGAGAAGCCTTGGAAAAACATATCCAAGAGTTAATCCAGCTTGGTGTACTAAGGAAAGTAGGCCATAATGAAGAAGTTGAAGTAACAACACCTGTTATTATTGCCTGGCATAATGATAAGTCAAGAATGGTTGGAAATTTCAGAGCATTGAATACCTACACAGTTCCAGATAGGTATCCAATCCCTAGAATTCAAGAAACCTTGACTCAATTGTCTAAAGCCAAGTATATAACATCAATGGATGCATTGAAAGGCTTCCATCAAAATGTTTTGACGCCTAAAGCTAAGAAATTACTTAGAATTATCACTCACTGTGGTATTTATGAGTATCTTAGAATGCCATTTGGCATTCAAAATTCTCCATCCCATTATCAAAGAATGATGAATACCATCTTTCCCACAGAATTGTCTGAAGGATGGCTTATCATTTATATTGATGATATTATCATATGTTCTGATTCTTGGTCCTTACACCTTGAAAGACTTGCAAGGGTACTTCACAAGGTTGCAGAAGTGAAAATGAAAATTTCACTTAAGAAATGCAATTTTAGTTTTGAAGAACTCAAAGCATTAGGACATATTGTTTCTGGTTTAAGCTTGGGTATTGACAAAAATAAAGTAGAAGCAGTGTTACTTAAGCCAATACCCCAGAATAAAAAAGAAATGATGTCTTTTCTTGGGTTTGCCAGTTATTATAGGCAACACTTAGAAGACTTTGCAATTCTAGCCAAGTCAATTTATAGAATCTGTGATCAACAGACTGTATTTGAGATGACACAGGAGAGAATTAAATCTTATGAGAAGATAAGGAGAGCTCTTACAGAAGCACCTTTACTCCTCATTCCTGACTGGAATATTTCTTTTAAATTGTACATTGATGAATGTGGAGATGGATCAGGGGCTGCCCTACATCAAGTCCAAATTATTGATGACAAACCTACAGAAGGACCAGTTTGTTTTATCTCAAGAAAAATCAAACCAACAGAGGCCAGATATGGTGCAAGCCAAATGGAGTGCTTATGCTTGGTATGGGCACTTGAGAAATTACACTATTATCTTGATGGCAGTGTTTTTGAAGTGAGAACTGACTTTAATGCAGTAAAATCACTTCTTAACATGAAAACTCCCAACAGACATATGTTGAGATGGCAAATAGCCATTTAGGAATATAGAGGAAACATTACTATAGTCCACAAAGCAGGAAACATTCACAAGAATGCTGATGGACTTAGCAGATGGGCATTAGCCAAAACTCCTGATAACCCAGCTTATGTACCTTTGGAAGCTGAACCACAGATTCCAATTGAAGGGATTAACATAACTGATATTGGGACTGAATTCTTTGAAGAGGTCAGAGAATCTTATAAGCAGGACAAGAATTTCCATATATTGACTTCTTTATTAGATAAAGACTGCAAATATACATCTTTGGGCAATGCAGTAGATGAAGTTTGGAGAAATTCCTATTCTGAGGGAAGATTTCACTTGTTTGATGGGATTATTTACCACAGAACCAAACATTCTTGTGTAATGACATTATGTAACAGATTGCTTATTAATACCATTCCTCATAAATTCCATGATAGCATCTACTCTGGACACCTGTCAGAAGACACAACACTTGAAAAAGTAAAGAACTGTGCATGGTGGCCATCTTGGAGAAAAGAAACCATTGAATATTGCCATACCTGTGACAGATGTCAAAAAGCAAACAGGAGTACAGGCAAGAAATTTGGACTTATGATCCATATTAAAGAACCAAAATCCCCTTGGGAAGTTGTTCACATGGATTGGGTCACAGCACTTCCTCCAAGTGGTGACAAAAGCTATAATGCTTGTTTAGTCATTGTAGACAGATATAGCAAGACTCCAATATTCTTACCATTTCATAAAGATGACACTGCTATGGATACAGCTCTTCTTCTGTGGAGTAGAGTTATTTCTCATACAGGATTCTTTAAGAATATCATAAGTGACAGAGATCCCAAGTTCACATCTGCACTTTGGACCAATCTTCACAGACTGTTTGGGACTAAGTTCTCATTCTCTACAGCATATCACCCTCAAACAGTTGGGCTAGCAGAGAGGATGATTCAAACTTTAGAAGACATGATCAGAAGATTTTGTGCTTATGGGTTAGAATTCAAAGACTCAGATGGCTTTACCCATGACTGGTGCACTCTGATACCTGCACTAGAATTGGCATACAAGACATCAGTCCATTATTCCACAGGACAAACTCCTGCTATGTTAGAAAAAGGATGGAATCCAAGACTCCCAGCAGACACACTGAGGAAAGACTTGATTGACATTCATCCTACAGCTTCCAGATTCAAAATAATGCTTGATAAAGTAAAACATCATGCAAAAAAAAGTATGAATGATGCTTTTGATTATGCAAAGCAGAAGTGGGACAAGAGTCATAGAGTACAAGACTTCAAAGTAGGGGACTTAGTTCTAGTTTCAACCTTGAATTTTAATAATATCAAAGGCCCAAAGAAACTAAAATATTCTTATGTAGGACCTTTTGTTATTGTTGCCTTACATGGAACCAATGCAGTTCAAGTGGAATTGAGTGGTGAATTGGAAAATAAACACCCCACTTTTCCAGTCAGCTTGATAAAGCCTTATCAACCAGCTGATAAAGAATTGTTTCCTTTAAGGAACCCAACTCCTTTAACTGTTCCACCAGTGGAAAAGAATAAAGACAAAAGGTAAAGAAATTCATTAAAGAAAGGAGACTTAGGGGTAGAAATCAGCGAGAATATCTTGTCAGATATAGAAATCCAGTACATGAAGATGAATGGCTGGCAGAATCAGAAATACCAGAACCAGATAAACTCTTGAGAAGATTTAGACATGAAAGAAGGCCAAAAGCCTGAATATGTCTATAAATGTGTTTTAAATGACTTGATCTGAGTGATGTAAAGAGGTTAGATAGTGGACATTAACCCACCTTTGGGGTCTTTTACTCTTTATACCATTGATAAACTTGTAGTGCAATTTTATTTTTTGTTGGGAGGGAATGTGAGCCTTGAGGTATATCTTACATACCCAAATAGGCCACAATTATCTTAAAAAGAAATTTTGAATTATGCATAACTCATAAGTCAAGCATATATCCATAATTCATCATTTTTGATTTTAGAAGAGATTTATAGCTTTTTATTGAGTAAGTAAATCCATGGATTTAAGGCCAGATTTGGATTCTACACAAAAATTCACCTAGGGTAGCTCCATAGAGTGAATAAGCTCAAATTAACTGTTTGAGGTGGTAAAATGGAAAATACTTCAATACCACATAAAAGATCCATGAAAATTTTTGTTTTTCTTAATTTCACGCCAAAATAATGGGAATGTGAGAAATCCCATGTTACATATACACTGAGAATAGTGTTATGCATGTTTTGAGCACTTTATATCATGGTATTCTTACATGGACTTTTGGTACACCCATAGTGGATATCTCACTTGAAGCTTAAATTTCTATTTTGACGTAAAAAATAGGCAAGGGGGACAAAAGACATCAAAGAGAGCCAGGGTACCCAACTTCTGAGGCCTCAGAGGCGTGGACAGCTCCAAAGCTTGAATCCATGGCTGACCTTGGCCTAATTGGTAAACTAAAACCTTTTGGGAACTTGGTTACCATGTTACAACTACAGTAAATCTTAAGAAAATATCAAATAACCTGCTATTTTGACGTGCCAAGGAGGTAAAAAGCTACTTAGACTCCTGTAACCATGTCAATTCTTAATTATTTTCCATGGATAAACCCCAAAAGAGTAATTAAAACCCTTTTTGGACTTGTATCCATTGATTTACCTCATAGCACCCAGTTAAACACTGATATTTGCAATTCTACGTAGAAATGAGGTAAAAACTTCAAAAATTCATTCAAAATACAACTCTTGATAAATCTTTCTTAAACTTTCAGGACCAATGGAGAACTGAATTATCTATGGTAAAACCAAAAAGAATCACAGTTTTACTAGTAAAATTAAAAGTTTTACTTACAGTCCATTTTTGACTATTCTATGTGAAACACTGAATCTTCAAAAATTTACAGTAATTACAACCTGTGATGAAATTGGCAATAACATTTATAAATTTGAGAAATCAATGATTATTTTGGAATAAAAGAAGATTTACAGATTTTACTCCTTTTATTCTCAACCATATTGGGGTTGGTAGTCACGTAAAAGCATCAATTAAGTAATTATGATAATCTTACCTGACAACAGATGATGAAATTAATAATACAAAAGGGATTATTGTGTTCTCACTCACTAGTTTTTCAGTTTGCTCCATGGCATGCCTCTGTGAGCTGTTGTTGACTTAAAAGAGGCCTCTTCTTGCTGTTTTTTCCACATCATCATCTTATTATCATTTAAATCATTATTACCAACAAGTAAGTATTAGTTATAGCTATTCTCAAGTGTTTTAAATCTTTCAGAATCAATAAGAAAGACGTGAAATTATAGAATCCAGCTATATATTGCTGTAATACTGTTATAAATTCATTTTGATCCTTAAAATCCACAATTCTACGTCAAATCTCTCTATCTTATCTTTCAATAAGTTCTTTGGAATATCAGTGAGTGATTTATTTTTAATTCTTAAAGTTTTTCTCTAAAATTAGTTTTCTTCAAGAATTACAATTATAATTATTCTTGCAAAAGATAATTATATATTAAAATAATTTTATTATTTTAATAAGTGAAGTTTTATTATTAAAATATTCTTGTAGACAATTACTTGCTCACTGTTAAAATTACTAGTAGTGTTTAACACGTGAAAGAAATAATTCTTTAACTATTTACTTGTCGTTATAATAACATTTTGTTATTATATTTCATAAGAACAGTCATAGTACTTCTGATTAATAGTAATATTATCATCAGTTTCATAGACAAATCTTACGATCATCCACCCACCCATCACCCTGGAACCTCCCGAAAAGGCTCCTGGGAGGTTCCAGGGTCAATTATACTCCAAATCGCTCTGAATCAATTCGAAATTGATTTGGAATGCCTCCTGAATTGATTCCAAATTGATTTGGCCTCTTTTTTTAATTTTTTCAAGTTAATGGCCTCCAGAGGCCATTAACATCATACAATTAATTTTTTTTATTTTTATTTTTTTTCAACCTGATCATACTGATTTAATTTTTTTAATATTTTTTTCCGTAATCATAATCTTAAATATGATTTTATTTTTAAAATCATCATCATCTTGATGATTTATTTATTTTTTGGATCATGATTGCTGATGTTTTTTCTCATTTTTTTATCACCATCATCATTAATAACTGATGATTTTTTTTATTTTATTTTACTTTTTTAAAATCATAATCATCTATATGATTTGATTTTCTTTTTTTTTGATCATGCATGCTGATTTTTGTTTCCTTTTTTCTATCATGATGATGATGAATCACTGATGATTCTTTTTTAATCATAATGTTTTTTGATCATTATTAATGCTGACTTGATTTTTTTTCTTTTTTTTCTCATCATCATCATGAATCACTGAGGATCACTTTTTTTGAATTTTTTTTTTGAATCATATTCATTTTAATTTATGATCATTTTTTTCTTTTTTCTGATCACTGTGAATGGTGACTTGATTTTTTTATTTCAATTTTTCTTTCACCTTTTTATTTATTTGTTGTTATAGGGGTGGATTATTTATAAGGATTTATTGTGCAATTTCATTCCTTTTCAGCCCCCTTCCTTCTTCTTTGAGATTCAAACAAAAGCTCCTCCTCCCTCTCACTCTTCAAATCATTCTGATAATGTCATGGTTAGGACTAAACCAGATTCAGCACATCATCAGAATGATTTTAATGATGTTGATTCTACTATTCCTCCTCTTGATGTCATGGTTAGGACAAAACTAAATATAGAACATCATGAGGATAAAAATACCAAATAAATTAAGAAAGGAAACTCACTTGAAGCCAAAGACAACACATTCATGATTCAAAACCGATTATGTCTCACCTTGGCCATTCAAACAAATAATATAAAAACTTTTCAACCATTTCAATTGACAAGAAATTCCCCAGTGCCTCATGGTAAAAACTTCCATCTGTCAATACTCTCCCCCATCCGTATATACTCATTGATAAAACAACAAAGCCATTTTTTCCTGTCATAATATATGAAATAACCCCTTTTGATAATTCTTCTGGCCACTCTCAATTGCTCCAAAACCTCATCATGACATTAATTTAATTATCTCAAAATAGACAAGAAATTAAAACAAATAAGCAACTCCTAGGTAGAATTTTGAAAGGTGTTGGGTTTTGTCCTGGTTATGACTCTGGCAAATCTGCAGGTGTGTAATTTTTTTGCTTTTTAATTGAATAATTAATAAGTAATTTCAATTTTCTTAGGTGTTTTCTCCAGAAAACCTGGTTTGACTCCTCATCAAATTGAATTGGATAACATGCAATGGACCAAACTTCAACAATATGACGAATTTATTTACTCAATAATCTCCCATTTTTCAAAACTAACTGAAGATGAAAATCAGTCATTAATAGAAGCAGCCAAATTACCTAATTCAAGTCAACTGGAATGAACTTCAGCCAATCCAAAGGAAGAATTCAAATCATTTACCAATGTCATTGTCACTCAAGATGGATTTTTCAATAAGCCACACCAAGATTTGAATGATCTCAATTCCTGGACTTGTGGTATATTTTATTTTGTATCAAAAAAATATTTTCATCCCCTTCCAACTGCCTTCACCCCCTCTGGACATGGATTGCACTTCCCCGAACTGAAAATGGAGATTGATTTTTCAAATAAACCTGGCATCATGGAAATTCTTTGGAAGACATCAACAATCATTCATCATAAAACAAAACCTCCTCCAGATATTATCAATCATCACAAAATGACACATTTTGGATGTTCTTTTCAGATCAACCATAAATTATTTAATGTAGGTGACTAATTCTTGAAAATGACACCCAACAAAATTGATTCCAAAGTCAATGGATACTTTGAATGAAATATGCAAGACCAAAAAAGAACTAAAAAATGTTAATTGTAAATATTTTTATTTTCTCCATAACATCTCCACTCTGTTGTTTGCCATTAAATTAAGTACATAAATCAATGGTCCCGACAAAATTCACAATTCACTATCTTTCCATGCCAAATTAATTGGTTTAATTTTTTCATGCATATTTAGCACATCTTCCCCAATGTTGTTATTGGACAGATTTTCTGCATGTGGTGGATCATCATCCTCATATAGATCAAACCATTCATCGCCAATTTTTGTTAACATATTATGTAAAATTGTGCAAGAAACGACCCAACTAACAAAATATTTGATTTCATGAGCATCCCTCATTTGATTTTGCATTTTCCTTAGAGAAAACCACCGCCCCTGTAAAATTCCAATTGCATGCTTGATTTGGACTCTTGATTTTGCTAGACAGTAATTTAAAGAACAGTTGTCTTCATTCTGTGCTACAACTGCCTTATATGCTGGAACAATCCAAGGAGAGCTTGCATATGCTGAATCGGAAAGTATGTACTGATCCTTTTTATAAAACTCTTGAGGTGTTTGTGCTATTTTCATATGTTGATAGACATTCAAATCATGAAGTGACCCAGTTCAACCAACATGTAGAGCAGTGAACTGTTTTTTGATATCACAAACCAGTTGTATTGACATAGAATACCTTAATTGTAAAAAATCAGTAAAAATGAGATAAAGAATCAAAATTCAACAGCTTACCTCTTTTTGCAATCAAAATAGGCTTCACCATCATTGGGGGGAAGCTGTGATAATGGTATGAGACTCCAATCAATAAACCCAATGCACCCAGTGAAGCCTTCTGCTTGCATTACTTGAGACCTCTCTCTTTGTTGTTCTATTGTTGGCCACATAATCACTTTGCCCTTCAGCTTCATTAATATCTGGATCACTCTTTGAGTGTACAACACAATAGCCCCATGGCTAATTCCAAACAACATTCCAATCTTTCCCAAAGCAGCCCCATTGCCATTTTATCCTAGCCTTGATAATGCCACAGCCAATTGGATGGCAGGATTGTGTTGTTTGTTTTGTGATTAGTTTTGAAAGACTTTATCAGCTTGAATTTGTGCAACCAATTTTTCAAATGATTCATGTGTGGTCCTACATAGCTGTCAAAACTTTTCAGATGATAATGTTTGTAAATCATTCATCATATACATGTAATGTGATGGATATCTTCTATGAGGATTGATGTATCTTTGTGAGGTTATCATATCTAATAAGATTATATCTTCCTGGATATCAGAATCACTATCAGAGCTGAGTGCATTGATGAGCTGCAGTGAGTTTAATGTCTGAAGTAAAGGTAGCCTTTGCAATGCCTTGGGCATGGTAAATGAAGAAAAGGCATGTATTAAATGCAATTTAGAATCAAATACTTCAATAAATGACAAGTGTATTCAGATTTCATGCAATTTAACATGCCCTTACTGAGTTGTGTGTTTTATGCCTGTGCCTTCATGGGAAGCTAAAGGTGGGATTTTAGTATTTAAACATGGGATTTGGTACCAAAAAACCTGGGTATTTGTACCTTAAAATACCACACCTCTTGAGGTGTCGGATTTCTGAGATCCCAAAAAATTAATGTGGGATTTTGGCAAAAAAAAACTCGGGATTTTGAGTGTGGGATTTGGTAACTTTGACACCCCCTATTGCAAGAATCTCCCTCCAATTAAAGTTTTTCATTCTAATAATCCTCATGCACCAGAAAAATCAAAGTAAGATTGCATATATAAGAAATAAATACAGAATTACACATACTTTATTGACTCTATTACAAGAAATCCGTGCATAATAGCTAAGATGAGATTACATGTTACCTCAAAAGACTCAATTTAATGCCTCAAAGTGTCCATCACTACTTTCTTTCAATTTATTGAGGTAGGACCTACATCAAATCTATCACCCTGTGCTATATGATAACATAAAATCCCATTGATTAAGAGTATTATTAAGGAAACTACTAACTAGAGGATCGATAATTTTATGAATTTATTCCATTAAAATTCATAATTTCAACTATTGACTTTGCATCTTTCTTCTTCATTTGTCTCTGTGCTAAACTATGTAGTAGGATCACATTGATTATCAATCTAAATCAACAGCAAGTATTAGAAAATGAAATGAATGAACATAAAAGTGTACCAAATTGAAATAATTAAGCTATATAGATGGATTATAAATTATATTTGTCTATCAATCAACCATCCTGGGAGTAATAAATTTCCATTTTTGTCAAATTTAGTTTATGGCCAAATCATTTTTCCATATCCCTAAAATGTGGGAATTTCTTTTCCAGTTTCTCTACCATTTATTGAACTCCCTTTTTTGAATATTCCTCTTTTGAAAATTTCCAATTTGAATTATAATATTCCTTTAAGAGTATATTTTTACAGATATTCCAATCATCCTGAATACCAAGTGAACTAAGATATATCTGGTATGGGATAAAATAAAGAAGTAAATTGAGAGGTAGATTATTTGTAAGTATGCTATTAATTTTAGTATTATCCAATTATCATTGGTTCCATAATTCTGGGCTTTACCTTGAAGAAATACATAATTTTCAGCCCAAATAGGCCCAAAAAACAAAATAAGATGCTTTGCTTTCGTAAAATAGAGAAGAACTATCAATAATATCTCAGTAAAATTTCTCAATAATAAAATTGGAAAAATTTCATTTTAAAATGAGCAAATGGAGAATAAGAGATCTCTTTATGTAAGGTATATTATTTGGGAACAAATGAAATAATCAATAGTATAAGATATGAGTCCACTAAGGTTAATAAGAGATTCAGACTCAAATAGTAGAGGCTTGATATCACTGATCATAGTTTTAGTTGGTTATATATATATTAGCTATAATAGATCTTTTATTACTCATAAAAATGATAATAATTATGGAATCAACACCAAAAATAACTGCTCCATGGCTTTTCTATAATAGCTTAGTATAGCTACCAATTTCTACCAAAAAATAAGCTACTTAGATTTGCAAAAAAAAGAAGCTAATATTATTATAGATAAATTTTGAGTTTGAGGATATCTGTTAAATTAAAATATGAAAAAGTCAAAAAGGGAGGTCTTCTATTCATAAATTTTGTGGCTCCACAGAGCTTTCCAAAGATAAGGTACTTACAAATTTTAATGGTGAGACATTGTATCTGGTGATTATTATGTCTTGGGATATCAATGTGAATACACACATCTTCTGACAAATAAGGCTGATTTGTAGCATCTAATTAAATTATTTTTGGATGTGCATCTAAAATTATTATTCTTAGAACCAATGAGATGATGATTTAGTGGTTTTTTATGGCTTGATTACGAAACTTTGCTAGTGGTTATTTCATTACAAAGATAATATGTTTTAAATGAGATGATTTAGATTTCTGGAGTTTTCTTTGTGAATAAATCAGGGAAAATACAGTCCCTGGTGTATGGAATTACATTAATTCATATAATATAATTCAGATTATTTAGGTGGTGATGTTTTTTATGACAGTGGATAAAGTGGAGAAAAATGAGAATTTGGTGTTCAGTGTAATGAAATTGAATTTTCACAAAGGTGTGGAAAGTATTATTTTCCAAATTTATGTTTTTTTATCAAAATATTTTAATTTTGATACACAACCTTGAGATAATTTTTCAGGTGGTTTAATTTTAGGGTGTTAAAATTCAACAAAGAGGCTGCATTATTTTTAATAATGATTTTTAAAGTTGGAATTCTTCACCATTACTAAGAAAGATTTTATTGATGTGAAATGGATTGTGATCTCCTTGCATAGACTTTAGTTATTTATATAAAGAAAATCAAGGTGAGGGAAGGCTTGGATTAAATGTTTCTGTTTTTTTATTATCAATTACAATTTGATTTCAAATCCATGAGAGAATTTCTCTTGACTTTCAATTTAAGTTTGTATCATTAGCTACAGGTATTGCATTATTTGTAACAAAAATGATAAAATTTGATTTTTTTAATTATTACTAAGCCATTTTTCTAAAATTAAATTCCTAATTCCTTGCATATACTTGCTTGATATCTTCCAATTTAACCAATTTATCAAAAGTTAATTTCTGATGTTATTGTAAGTATGAGTACATATTCAATCAGTGTATTTCCTTCAAATTCTGTAATTTTACTTTTGATTATAAAATAAGGTGGAGCAATTGTGTGATCCTCTACTATGCTATTGTGTTGAACATTTATGGGCCATGTGATTTTTTAGTATATTAGATCAAATAATTCTTCATAAATGCTGTTCTTGAATAATTTCATATAATCATGTGATTAATTATATGATAATGTGGAGAGATGATGTGATTGTACTTTCTTTGATGAAAATTCTCCTTTTCAAATCTTGTATCTTATAGAATCCCATAATTTTTATTCTTGCCATTGAGTTTCTCCAAAGCTCTTTACACTATGTCTCCTGTACTTCAATAATTAATATTTTTAGAATTCTTATTAGGTACTGTCAGGGTCAGTCTATGAAGAGGCTATAATAAAGAGTATTTACAACCTAAACTATGACTGTGAAATGGATAATAATATTAAAAATAGGGTTTTTATAAAATAAGAGGGCTTTACTAATGATTATTAGTGGTGGTGAGCGCTGCTGAAAGCCCTGGGTGCAACTTTACCTGTTGGGTTACAATAATAAAGTCTACAATACTAAAGTTTATAGTATAACCTGATTATTCTCCAAGAGTATAGCTTTTTTGACAGTTTTACTATGTAGGAATTCAAGAGAAGGATGGGGATTCCTTTTCTGGAAGTGAAAAGGCCTCCTTTTATCCTGAAATGGGGTGAAAAGGCTGCTAGACCTTTTCACATAGAGAAAGTGAATATTTTTCACTCTCAAGGACAGGCTTGTGGTTTGAAAAAGGCCTGTATAACCTGTATTTGGCTCAGATGTAGTTTTGAAACCACATCTGGGCAGTTTTCACCAATACAGGGTGAAAATTTTCATCTGGGGACCACACAGCTTGATTCTGACGTGTATGAGGTGGAGAATGCTGTACAGAGCCTGATTGGACCACAGTATTGAATGAAATATGAGGTATTTAAGTAAAAACAAGCTTTTTTGTCAGTTTGATACCTCATAATGAAGGTTATGGGATACTATCCCATGGTAAGGCTGTATTGGCCAAACTGTGGGATTTTGACCTTAAAACAGCCATACCTTTGTCCTTTTTTGAGATATCAACCTCAAAATTTGTTCTGTGTGTAGCCCTGTATGTGTTCTACACAATGGTGCCTCATTTGATATGGTTATAATTAAATATGGCAAAGTTATCCCATGTACAAGAATTTTGTACATATTCATGTTTTGGGCAAGAAGCTGTATTGGGCTTGTTTTCCTTATAGCCTTTCTTCTAGATGAGATATGGGGAAATTAATGGCACAATCAGATAGCTCTAATTGTCCTCTTTCCAAAAATACCCCACTCTAGGTATCTCACGCTAAAACAGTAGAAGTGAGATGAGAGGTGAATGTTTTATTCACCCTTATTTGGCCTGAATTTGGCCATAACTTCCATAATACTGGTGCTAGCTCAGTTTGGCTGGTACCATTGGATATCCCTGAATTTGAGCTTTATTTTTAATACCCATCTGATGGGGTTAAGCCTCTTACTCTGTATTTCAGATGAGAGGTGAAAATTAAGGTTTATGCTCAGCAACAACTTTGAGAAGGAATAACTTTGTTATTCTTTTTCCTATGAGGATGGAACTTATATATATGGAAAGGAGTGAGTTTCCTCTTTTGTTTAATACCTTTTGAGCTTATTTGGCTCAGCTACATGTTTTGGTGATATCTTGGCTATACCATTGATTCATGGTATTTGGCTGTCATGCTTGTGCTCTGGTTTTGAGTCACAGGCTGACAAGTACCTTCAGAGTAAGGTCTTTTTATTTCCACAGATCGGCAGTCCTTATATTTCATTTTTACTAGCTCTAGAGTTTTGCAATTGTATCCTCTGTATTCCTGAAATTTTGATTTTCATACCTCTGGAGTTTCATAGTTTTTTTCATGACTCCAGAGTCTTATAATCTTACTTTACCTAGCTCAAGAGCTTTATAATTATTCCCTACACATTTATAAAATTTTATTTACATCTCTAGAGTTTTTTAATTTCTAGTCCCATAGTTTTAGAGCTCAAAAATTTTCATTTTCCAACATTCTATCACCTACTTTATTAAGCTTGAGACAGGTCTAATTGGTATGGAACACCACACAAGTATTTTTATCTTATCTTAAGCTTTAATTAAATGCATCAATAATAATTTTTTCACTTAACGGTATTTTTCCTTAAAGGAAATTTAAATAGCTTCAAAGAATGCCTCAAAATCTTACATGAGATTTTCCCAATTAATGATAAATAAGTACTACTCTTGGGTTATTAAGCCTGAAGAAATTGAATATGAGAGTAGTATCCTGGCTAAATTAGAGAGCTGGGATCATTCTGGCTAGTAAATTTCGAGAATTAAGTGTTTTATGAAGCTGAGCTTTGCAAATGGTGGGATATTGGGGGAGTGTGAATGGATTGGGTAAATCTTCAAAAAATAATTGGGTATAAAAATTACAGCTAATAAGATGGGTTAGATTGAAGGTCAAATGAAGAACTATTTTGAATATATATTTTGATTTAACTACTAGTGTTCTGAGCTAAAAAGATAAAGCTATTCTAAGTGATAAGTTATCTTTTTATTGATTTAAATTCCAGACTATATCAAACATCATTTTAATGTCAAATATTTCAGTTTTGGAACCCCTAACTATAGAATGATACCTTCCTTATTTCAAATTGAGTATTAAAATTGATTATGATGATTTCTTGATATTTAAGATTACCAATTATATAATATGTAATTTATTTATCAATCAAATATAGTAACTTATTTCCTGGGAATCTTCTTTTCAATGTAATAGATTTCTTTAATAAAAAGGAATTTATTAAAAAAATTACCCATGATATTAATGTATTATATTAGAGTATAAAACATATATCTCTCTATAAGATATTCCTTAACAGAGAATTATTTCAAACCTGTGAGCTACAAATTATATATATATAGTTTTGAGTAAAATAAACTATAATTACACACTTTATAATCACTTCTTTTCTCCATTAGATAAATTAATATTTACCAAAAAAGACTTGAATAAATTTCTATTGAAATACTACCCTCCTAGATATTGGTATTTTTCTTTCCCAAAATCTATACAGCTTGATACTAATTTATTCTTTTTTGATTTCTGAAAAAATATAAATTGAATTGATATGAACAAATTCAGAATTCTCAAAGTAGGTGTGATTTTTCATAGGTTTATGGAAATATTATAATTAATAAAAAAGAAAAGAACATTAAAAATAATATGAGTAAGCCTCAAAATTTGAATGATACATTTTCTACCTTTTCATATCAGCTTTATATCAATGGAGCTATTAGTATTACAAATTGATAACCCCATTTCAATGACGTCAAGAGCAAATATTTATTTCTTTTTCTTTTGATTATATCATAAATCTCAACTTCACGAAATTTCTTTTACCTATTCTAATATTCATAGATTATTTCATTGAGAAATTTCAATCATTCATTGTTTATTTTTATTGGAATTTGTGAATAGTTCATTTCTATTATTTGATATTTTACACCATTTGGTTTTTAAAGTGAATATTGAATATGAATATTTGGTTGGATTTATAGTTTATTTTCACAAAAAATTTATCAAATTTTATATTTTACATATATTAAACATTTTGGAGAACATATATGATCATTAAGTATTTTATTATCTTTTTTTCTATTATTTTTCTTTAAAAACATTATTACAATGAGCTTTTTTGGGGAGTATGAGGCATACATTTGGTTCATTCACACACTTTGTTTCAGATTATAATTTGAATACTACACATATCAATAATTTATTCAATTTAATTCAATCCTCCATAATAAGTAATTAAACAAAAACATATTTAGTAAATTTTTGAATCAAAAAAAATATTTAGAATAAAAATTCATATATTTGGGAAGAAAATCATTTATTTAACAAAAAAATTATAAAATAAAATATTTCTAAATTGATATATATTGGAATTTATCTTCTAAGGTTCAAAAATTATGTTATTGAGATTTTGGTGTTACTTTATTCAGAGATATTCAATCAAGTTACTTCAAATTATTATTTGAATTTGTTAAAAGTCTCTTTGGAAGATATTCAAATAAATCAAATATGAGTATTATTTTATTTTATTATAGAACTTCAAATAGATTTTTTTGATAATTAAAATAATTAAATTGAAGATAATTTGATATTTGATAAGAATCAACTCTTTGGGATCAATTCAAATTTGAATATAAATAATAAGGCAGTTATTTGACATATGTATTATCAATATTAACTTGAAAGAAGAAACTTATTTCATTTTTCAGATTTATGAGGATACACAGAAAGGTAATATCAAATATTAAACTTTAATTAATGAAGTTTGATTAAAGAATTTTCCCTTTCAAAAAGAAATTAATAATTTTTATTATCTATTTCTATATATTAATATAGTCCATAAAGTAATATATGATCAATATTTCGGGTAGCTTGTTTAAATTATCAGTTAGATTCAAGGAATAATTTAATAAATATTTGAGAAGGTGTTCAAATTACTCAAGAATCTTTATTAATATACTTCTGGCTATATGAGTACAAGCACAATATTTATCTTTCCAATTTATTTTTTATTTTACTGAAAAGATAGACAAGGTGTGAAGCTAAATGAAATTTTATAATTATGAATGGTGATTTGGATCAAGTAATATAAGTTTAAGCCTATTAGTATCAGCCATATTGAGATATTTTAAGGTTTTTCTATGAAACTATTGATAATAGTAACAGATATCATGAGTAATACAACCATCCTCAGTAGAAAATATAATATAATTAAATATTATAGCCACAAATTAATATAATTATTAAAAATGATTATTATTGAGTAATTCAATATTCAAAAAATTCATAATAATTATAATAATTCCATTATTATTATAGTCACTGACAGCTATAATGATAAGAAATATAAAATCTCTTAATTATACAATTATATGTGGAAAATAATGATATTTAAATACTTATGAATAATATAAATATTATTTATAAAATAAATATTACACACACTTCTCAGAGATAAATCTTATAGGGAAATTCTATCTAAAAAAGATATAGAAATTCAAAGAAAACCAGCTTATGATATTTATTTAATACAATAAGTCCAACCACAAAAGTTATAGTATTGAATAGTGCTTATAAGCTAAAATAATTCCAAAAATGAGTATTTTAAAGAAATAAAAGACTCTTTTGTGATAAGATAGAATAAAAGAGTTTTTAGAGAAAATTTGTGGGTTTAAAAGAAATTTTAAGACAAATATTTTCTATAATATAATCAATTATTGGTGATTAAAACAATATAATATAAATCCTATGATTTCGAATCTCTATTTATGATTTATAAAGTATAGAAATGTCCCAATAATTAATTAATAACATAAGATCTTATATAGAATAAAGTATTACCTGTTCTAAAATGTCTGATTGGTTGAATGATGATGGAAAAAAAAGTGATTTGAATGTTTCTTTTATGACTTCAAAGCAGATCTCATGATAAATAATGGATATTGAGGGCATTATAACATAAAAACTGAAAAAAATGCTTAAAAATAAATTTCTTAACTTAAGCTAACTTGTTTTTAATTTCACTTTAAAGTTACAAGTGTTATTCTTAACTCCAGGTAGCTTTATTCCTCATTTAACTTTGTTATTTTGACCTTTGATATAAATTGACTTCTTTATATTAACGTTGAGCAAATTAAGAACTCAAAACTTAAATTTCAAGAAAAAATCTTCTAAATAAGATTTTTGATTAATTTCTATAGAAATCTTAATTTTCTTTAAGAAGAATTGATAAAGGTATTTCAAAGGCTAAATAAAACAGAATCTTACGCATAAAATATACTTAAAATTCAATTTATACACAGATAGAATTAATCTCTATGCTGTGTGAAATTTGCACTCAAATTCATGGAGAATTGGAGTCACTATGAATTTTTGAGGTGATTGCTATTTTCCATGTAAAAATAACAATAAAAACTGAAACTTAACTTCTGATGAGGTTTAAATGCTCTTATATTTAATTTTAAGAATTGAAAGTTCTTAAAATCTTGATTAAAATCCTGCATATTGGGATTTACCCTTTGGAAGCTTTTAATTCCTGTCCAAAAGGGGGGAAAACCAGTTTGGACTTTAATATTTAATTGAATTTTAATCTTAAAGCTGAAATAAGGTTGAAAAATTCTTCAATAAATAAAGAAAGCCTTATTTGGGCTCTTGAAGATCACAAAAGCTGGGTAACCTGGCTCTTCTTTCCTTTTTCCCTTTGTCCCACCTTTTTGCATGAATTTTTCACTTTTATTTACTTAAAGATATGAAATGTAAATTAAGCTCACACAGGATATATATCCTGTATGGAAATTCCTTAGCCAATTAAGTAAATATAAAAAAAAGCTCAATTTGAACTAAATCTTTTTAAGTTTTCATAAACCTCATGCAGCTTCATTTTTAAGCCCAAATTCAACAATTAGCCAAATTTTAGTAAAAATGTTTAAATTGTGCAATTGAACTGTGAGATTCTTGAATTTTTAAATAATTCTAGCAATGACCAATCTTAGGTATAACACTTTATATGTCTACCCTGGGTCGTTTTTGGATGTAGATTTCCAAAATTTCATAATCTTTGTAGCTTTATTTATCAAAAATAAAGTTATACTTATTTTTTGTTCTTTTTTCATTTGAAATTAATTTTATAAGTCTTTTTATGGCTCAATCAAATGTACAATAATTCATTTGTGGACTTATGGGTATGTCATGAATACCTCAAAGGCTCACAGGTATAGTATCCATTTATTTGTATAGCTCAAGAAAAATTTCATTCTATAGATATTTTAATCCATCAAATTGTGATGGTACATGAAGTGGCTTATTTATATCAAAGCTCACAAGAATATTAGTCATTAATGGGGAATATATTTAATAAATTTATGCATTAAATATAGTTGATGCAATTCTTTTCTTTTCAAAAAAGGCTTCTGGGGTCTCTCTTGAGGACCCACTTCCCACATATATTCTAGATATGTATTTAAGCCCCATATCTGAGACGCTTTAGGAGAAAGGTGGATGAAAATCCTGGATAAATTTGAATTGGGTACTTCAAGTCAAATATATGATAAATTATATATTATACATACAGGGTTTTGTAAAAAACAGAAATTTGAGATGTTTGATATCAGAAATTGCATATTTGGCTCAGCAATTTTATATTATTATACTTGACTTTTTTCAGTCAAAATTAATCAAATTGTAAATTTTGATATTTTCATGAATTCTTCAGCTTAAAAGTTGGGATTTATTTAAAATACTTAATTGCCTATATAATAATTATCTTTGCATTAATAATCTCCTCTCAATTATGCTAAAGCTTTGAATTAATAAAAAAAACTCATGATTTGGGCTTTCAGTTTTTTAATATTTTGAATTAATTTTAATTAAAGGCTCATATTCCAATATCCAATTTTTTTATTCAAGTAAATATCCCCATTAATTCTAGTATGCCAATGATTATATGAGTATTTTCCCTCAAGAACACCAGACTAGAAATACTACTTGAAATTCAGTTAGCCTAAATCACAATTTAAAACTAACTTTTGTGTCTAAAGCCTTCAAAGTTATTTGAATATCTATTTCTTTGGAATAAGTTGAGATAAATGAATTAATTTTCCCTAAAAAATGGTATTTTTAAATATATATTTTTTGGGGAAATATTTTTCAATTTACAAAAAGGGCCCTTTTTCTTTCTTGAAGCTATATAAACTAAAAAATTGAGAAATAATATATTTATCTTGCCAATTTTTCCATTTTCTTTTGATTGATTTATATTAATTTTGAAATTATTTTTTTACCAAGGAAACTCAATAAATCTAGTAAAAAACCAGAAGAAATCTGATTCCAATTTTATTTTTAGAAAAAAACCAAATTTTTGAAGAAAATGATTAATTAGGTATAAATTGACTTTGATAATATATAATGGAAATTATTATATATTTCAAAAAACAGAACAAAAACAAATAATGTTTTTTTGGGGAAGACTGCTTTGAGAATATTCAAGGCCCTGTTACGATTGCAATTCACCCTATGTTACTATGAAAATTTATTTCATTTCTTTTTTGAAAAAATAAATTTCTGTATAATAAAAACAAAGAAATTTGAATAATATTTCTAAACAACTGATTTCTCCAGAATTTGGTTCAATTTTTGAAAGAAATTTTGATTTTACAAAAGAGAAATAAATATGAGTATCAGATGTATTTTCTCTTCATTAAAAAAAATAACTGGAAAAATCAAACAATTTACAGAAAAATGTAAAAGAAAACTGATAAGATGTCAGCCTGTGACTCAAAACCAGAGCACAAGCATGAAAGCCAAAATACCATAAAACAATGGTAGAGTGAAATACCACCAATAAAATAAAACTGAGCAAAAAAGCTCATATAACATATTGAAAGAAGAAGGAAAACCACCCCTTTCCAAATTTAAAACTCCCATAATAATAGCACAAAGAATAACAAAGTTATTAAGGCTCAAAGAAGTTGCTGAGCATAAACCTTAATTTTCACCTCTCCTCTAAAGTACAGAGAAAGAGGCTGAACCCCATAAAATGGGTGTTCAAATTGAAGATCTCACTCAGTTATATCTAATTTCACTAGCCAAATGGAGCTAGAATCAAAACTAAAGAATTTAAGGCTAAAAATAAGCTAAAGAAGGGTGATCACAATATTCACCTCTCATCTAACTTCCAAATTTTTTGTGTGAGATACCTAAATTGGAGCTTATTTTGAAATAGAAAAATCAGGCCTTTCTGATGGTACAATCCATTTCCTCATAAATTAACCTGAGCAAAAGTTTTGTAAAAAACAAACTCTATACATGATTTGAGAAATATCCATATCTGAATCATGGGATTTAAAAGTGGTATAACTTTGCTATCATGAATGATACCCATACCAAATGAGAGACCATCATTCACTCCTCATCCAGTGCTACAAAATAAACCAACTTCAAGATCATTATTTTTAAAAATGACAAAGGTATGGCACTTTTAAGGTTGAAATCCACAGTTTGGTCAATACACCCTTACTGTGGGATAGTTTCCCATATCCTCAAATATGAGGTTTCAATTATACAAAGGAGCCTTCTTATCATTCAATACATCATATTTTTGCCTTTATGGGGTCAGCATACAGGATCTGTACACCATTCTATGAATAATACATGTCAGATGAAGGCTATGTGGTTCCCAGATGAGAACCTTTACCCTGTATTGATGAAAACTGCCCAGATGTGGTTTCAAAACCACATCTGATCCCAATAAATAGTATACAGGATATTTGAAAGCCACACGCCAGTCCTTGGAAGTAAAAATTATTCATTCTTCCTATGTGAAAAGGTCCAGAATCCCTTTCCACCCAGTTTCAGGATAAAAAAGGGCCTTTTCTCTTCCAAAAAGAGAGAGCTTATCCTTCTCTTGAATTTCTACTTAGTAAAACTGTCCTCAAAGGCTATACTATTCAAAAATAATCATGTTATACTTTAGCTATAGTATTGTATTGCTTCTTATAATTAATCAACTGATAAGTAGTGCACCCAGGGATTTCATCAGTGCTCACCACCACTATTCTCCATAGTGAACCCCAAAATATTTTTACTATTAATTACCATTTCACAGTCAAATTGAAGCTTTATGTACCATTTTGTAGCTTTATCATACACTCAGCCCAGAATTTTGAGGGCCTGGTCATGTTTTGGAACTATTTTTGGGACTCTTTTGGTGCAAGAGTGAGTTTTTTCTCTTATCCTTTGCTACAATCATCATTGTTCTTATTTTTAGGCATAAAAGTAACTTAAAATAAGAAAATAATAATATATTAAGTATCATAAATTATTATTTTTGACTGGTATATAATGATATACTACTGTGTTTTTTTATTTTTTATGCATTTTTGATGTGTTATATTATAAATTTAATTACCATAGTATCTTTTAGGCATATATTTGAATATAAAAACAAGAAGATCCCTTATTATCCTTTTAAGTACTTAAAAAAATCCTCTGCACTGTAAATAACAGCTTCAAAAGGCATGGTTGAACATATTGAAATTTTGAATTGTTCATAATAAACCACTAAATATAGCTATTTCTGTTAATTAAAGAATAACAATGAGATATCTGAGGTACAGGTGTAACTGAAAATCTGTCAGAAAGTATTATTGATGTGGACATTGGTATTACCAGCCCATGATCACTGTACAGAAGTGTAATACAGCCATATATTACACCAGAGGCTATCATTTGAAATGCTGAAGCATTTTAAAGAGTAAAAACTGACATTGAGCCCTCATATATTGTCTAATAGTGGAAGAAAAATTCATACCTTTAGAAGAAAATTCACAGGACAACTCACCAGTGACACTCAGAAACAGAAAAAGTGCAAAAGGTAAAATGAAAGAGGAAAAGTGAAATCCTCATTTCAACATATAATTGGACACCAATTTCCACCCAGAAGCCCAAAAAGCCACATAGTTCTGCCTCAATAAAAGGTAAACCAGCTTTTATAACCGGGAAAGGAAAAATAAAAGTTATTAACACAGCTGTATCTTCTAAAGGCAAATTGCCCAAATCTGAAAAAAGAAAGTTTTTAAAAGGAAAAGTGAAAGGTAAATAACCTAAGAACAAGAAGTTTTGACTGATTGCAGACACCAATATCATGTCTCTTGTACACCTCAGAGAGCTTTGAGTCCCAAGGAACAAGCTGGAGGAAAGAACAGGAATATTCATATTCAGAGGATCAGGGTTTGTACAGAATATTCAATGGAAAGACACTCAGGGAAATCATGCCCACACTCCCATTCATATTCCAATTCAACAGACACCTCAAACCAGTAGACTGGAAAGACATGGATCAAGTACTTAAGCTCCACAAACTCCTCAGAGGCCTGTTCTAATGGAGCATGAAAGACAAGATATTCAACCTGCCTTCAAATTGGGTAAAAGTTGGGGAAAGCGGCTTGAAGATATGTATCAGAGAGATATCTTCAAAAGACCTTATGGAAATTACCAAAGATTAGAACCCCAACAAGAAGTTCAAACTCTTAGGAGGGAGGGAAGTCAAGGTAAGGGAGAATCAAGCTACAACCTAGGCTATAGAAGAGAAACAGAGCCAGAAGGATAATATTCCGACTCCTTCAGTATCACAATGAGTAGACCAAACCAACTATTAAGTGGCTTCACACCACTCAGAATCCAGAAAAGAAGTGGCCAAGAGTCACCATTATTCACAATTCCAGGAATCTTCCAGGAGAATACAAGGACCAAAGGGCAAGAACAAGACTAATTTCAGCCAGAGGAAGAAAGAATTAAAAAAATGATCTGGAAGTTGTTTTAATTAGTTAAAGAAGTGCACAGAAATAATAAATAATTGTAAATACACCTACAATTAGAAATGATATACCCACTAAGAATGAAAATAGTTCTGTTACACCTGAGATTTACATTAACAGTAAGAAACTGTGGTTACAAATGTGCCGATTTGCGGAGAAGACTCAAAAAGAGTTTTGAGACCTCCATTAAAGCAATGTAAGGTTACAAGAGTTGATTACCTCACAAAAAAACCATTCATGCTCTTCAAGAGGGCTTTTCTAAACGAAGTAAATCCTCAGAAGAGACCAAAAAAAGGACAAACCAGGTCTAAGAGGAGCAAAACAACTGAAAGAGGGACAGGGAATACCTGGATCAAGACATGAGAAAATTGTTCAATTTCTGCCAGAACATGAAGCCACAAAGTCAGGGCCATGTTTTGAGAAATAATACAAACCTCTAAAAGGATATTAAGCCAGATTCCCCAATGGAGAGTAAGCACATATCCCTATCACAACACCAAGATAAAGATAATATCACTTACTAAGAGAAGGAAGTCTTGAAAAAACTTCCAAAAGCCACAAGCTTTCCAAAATTCTGTGGTGTATGAGAATATGATCATAGGGAGCTAATTAATTATATTGATTGACTCTCCATTTATGTGCCAATTATACCCAGCTACTGGATTATAGCTAAACCAAACACAGAAGTAAAAGGGGATCCTATTATTTTGTGCACATAAATGAAAGAAATCCATGGTGGAACAGCCAGATAATCCAGAAGTAGAGTAATGGTACTTTGATATTGCAAAAGACAAATACTCAGTGGAAAGAGATCCTTATGAGTGGTATTTTAAAAAGTCTAAAAGACTTGAAGCCATTGATCCCAATATGAAAATTAAGATGAGAAATAATAAACTCCTGACACAACCGCCAGGAGAACCTGAGAATTCAGTAAAATTCAGGTAAAACAAAAGCTGCACTCTAGATAAAATTTCCAGCAACTTGCAATATGTAAGGAAAGGGAAAAATATAGGGAAAAATTCCCCATATAAAGGCAATAGTTCCAGAGAGAGACAGCCTTTCAGGGTTGACAATGAAGACAAACCAAGAGAAAAATTGGCAGAAGTGACTAAGAAGAATAAATCTTGTCACAATTGTGGGGAAAAGATAAAAATATATTTCATTGAACAAGTCACAGAGGAAGAAATCCAAGAAGAGGATTCTGAATCTGATTCCATGGGTGATCAAATCAGAGAGAACTCTGATTATGATCAAGACCCAATAGAGAAATTCCCAGTGGAGTACCACCAAGAGGAAACTCAATCATAAATTCAGGAAATGAAATTGGAAGTGGGATTACCACAAGACACTGAAAACAAAAACTTGTGCAAGAACACACAAGATGCACAGACATTCCTAGTTGCACCAACCAAAGGGATGGTATACATTCATAGGAAAGCCACTATAGTGACCTTTTGTGTTGACAATGCTCAACAACCATTGATCATTGACAGTGGAGAGCATTTCTCAAAGGTGGCCAGAGAATATCTGGAAAAGCACTTTCCGAATGGGGAAAGCAAACTCTTTCCAACTAAGGCAAAAAAATTCAAAAGTGCATCAGGGAAGATGAAACCCATTGGGAATATTATCAAGGAGATGATAATACCCCACAGGAAAGGTAATATCATACTCAACACAGAGCTTGTGATTGTTGAAGATGCCTACATCCAAGGGTTCCTATGCATAACATATTACCAAAGGATGTATGAGATCAAAAGTTACAATAGTAAAAATAGGCATACTACCATAGGTACCAAGAAGGAAATAAAATGTTCACCTGATATATACTATTTGTCTAACCAAGACACCTTAAAAGAATTGATAAATGAATTCAGAGAGGAAAAGTTTGTTTCTAACATCACTAGTAAAAAAAACTTGAGGAAGACAAGCATTTTCCATGGAGGAAAAACCCTTAGGAAAAACCAGAGGCCATGATATAGAGTTATATCTGGATTTAGAGAAACCTTATCCACACATTCTGAGAAGACCTACATATACAGAAATCCTAGAAACTAGGAAATAAATTGAAAAATTTCAATGAACTCCTAGATATGGATTTCATCAGAAAGATTGGATATAATTAAATATTGAAAGTAACCACAAATTTCCTAATCACCTAAAATGGTGGAAAATATATATTGTGTGGAGACTTCAGAGAGCTGGAAAACTATGTTGTGGAATGAAATAAGGAAGTAACTTGAGGGGCAAATTGTTGGAAAGTCTGTTTTGAATTTTGGAATTATCCAATCACCATGGCTTCCAAGGTGTGTTAGCTGCCCCTCTAAGTACTACTTGATAGTTAGCCTATGGAGAATCACAAAATAAAATAAGATTTGTGGTTTTAACAGATAGACAAGACTGATCAGTAGTCTCTAAATCAGACCTATAAATAATTTTATAGCCAAAAATCTGATGTAACACTGTAATAAACTAAAGACTACTAATTGATTTTATGTTAATAAGACTAATAAATATTCTTTTAGTATTAATACTAATAATGAGACTATGAGATTTAATAATAATAAAGATTCATCAATAAGTCTTTTTTTACACTATATTTATATCACTACTACTATGCTTCTGAGAAAGGCTGCTCATCTTTTCACTATGGCTATACTACTATTAATCACTAATACTAAGCTTCTGAGAAAGGCTACTGAGCTTTCCGCTACATTTAAATACTATTATTTACTAATAATAAGCTACTGAGCAAGGCTAATGAGATTTTCACTATGGTTAAACTACTATTCCTCATTAATACTAAGCTTGTGAGCAACACTACTGAGCTTTTCACTATGGTTAAGCTACTATTATTCACTAATACTAAGCTTCTGAGAAAGGCTACTGATATTTTCACCACTAAAACTGTAAGGTGTGGATATGAAACTTTGATAAAATATCAAGTACTTTCCCTGTCCTCAAAATTTGTATAAGGTAAAATTATTTAAAAATAGTAAGAAATAGTATTTTTAAAGAGAAAAAACACCAATTTTATTGTTTTTAACTTTGTAAGTATAAAGCAATAATATAATGAAAATTTATTGTTTTACCAACAATAAAGATTTATCCAAAAATACTCTACAAGAGATATTTAAGGCTACAAAAGAAATTTCTTCAAGAGCAATTTCAATTGGAATTAATTGAGCAAAGAGCTGAAAGCAATTAATTAAAGAAAAAAATCTTTAAAAAGATATTTAAAGAGAAAACACTCCCAAAAGTGACCAGAGTGAATTTGGAAACAAAGTGACAAAGTTTACAGTGATTAAAGAGGCTTTAATTCACTTATGGGGTGTTTCAGGGGTAAAAATGATTATAAGAGTTACAAACAATGATTATAATGATTTTTTCACATGGTTTAAAGCTTTAAAATGATTAAAAAAAGGTGTTTGGTCTCTTTTATTTATTGATTTAACATTGTTTAAATTAATTATAAAAGGAAAAGATTCTAACATCAAGAGAAAAGTGGGGCAAAGAAGAAATCCTTTTATAGCCATTAATCTTCTTACTACAAAAGTAGAATTTACTCCTTTCAGTTGTTAAAAACACTCCAACAACAGAAAAGCCAATTATGGCATCATTGAACCCTGGTTTGGACCAAAAAAGGGCTGGTTTTAGCCATTTTAGACCCTTAAATCAGCCATTACTATATTAATACCTGGTCTAGATCCTTCAAAACATGTCATAACGTGTTTAAAAGACGTAGAAACCAGTTAAAGCTGTTTTTACTAAGATTTCTTTCAACTTAAAAGTAGTTTTACCCTCTTGGCAACAGTTAGAAATCGCCCTGGTTGGTATCAAAACCTCATCATCAATTGAGTCACAGACCCTGTGACTCAATTACAGTCCAAAAATGATGAACTTTTGCATGGATTTTGACATCTCATTCCTGTCAGAAAGGAATTTGGGGGTCTGGCTCCCCCTTGGAGCTAGAGTACCTTTCCCCCCCCAGAATTAATCTTTGCAATTTATTTTTTCTTTAATTCCTCATCATGTAATACCCTTGTAATTTACATAGGTAATTAAATTGAGTTTTACAGTACACTTACTGTAATAATTGATACATCATATGTAAATTACAGTTCACTTATGTAATACACATGCACATCTTGACAATTCAATTGAAAATAGTTCAATTCCTCATAGCTTCTAAACTACACACAACACCTCAATTTTAACACAAAAGTTGGTGCTTAACACCACATGTGATATAAATTAAATTAAGGTTTTGATTATTTTCAGCTTTTGTACAGAAAATACTAAAAACTTAATTTAAGCTTATTTATATTTGAGTTACAGAATTTTTACCTAGAGGTGTTCCCACCTTATTTTTTATGAGGAATCCAATGGTGAGTTAATTTTCATATCTTTATTTGTTGGATAAAAATTTATGATATTTTTATTTAACTTTTTTCCAAGAATATTTCAATTTTGATATTCTTGTTGAAAATTCATTTTTAATTAATTTTTTTCAAGTAAAAATGTGTTTTCACAATTTTAAAAATTTAATGTAATTTTATTGTTAAATTATAATTAAATTTTTATTCTTATATATAAATTTATATTTATATTTCATTTTTATTCTTATAATATAAATAAATTTATTTACTTATATTTATATCTTATTTTATTATTTGTGGTCTTTTGGGTATATGAAAATACCTCTAAGGCTCACATGGATGATATGATAGAAAACATATGTCTTGAATTTTTCCTTTAATGTCTTAAATTATGTTTTTGGAAACAGTATGTAATATTTTCAATTTTTATGTCTTTACAACTGAAATAATTTATTGAATATTTTAAATTTCACTTTTTCAAAAAAATCAGAAAATATATTTTAATAATTCAATCTCTCTTCATAAAAAAGCAATAATGATATTGAAAATATTATTAATTTTTTTACAGAATAATCTTTAGTCAAGTTAAAATTATAGATAAGGCTTATTTTCACCTTTATTAATTTTAAGAATTTACCAATTTGTTTTATTTGTTAGATGCTTTTGAAATCTCAATATCTATTTATAAAAAAGTGTAATTTGATACTTCATATACTAAGCTTTATTGAAAAAAAGACCTTCTGTATCAGAAAATAAAATAAAATATCAAGAGAAAATTATTTCTAATTCTTTTTTTTCTTTTTTTTGGGTATTAAAAACTTTAAATTAGTATAATATAAAAGAAGCTTAACATTGTATTTAAAATTTTTGTGAAAAAATTTGGTATTAAAAGGAAAAGGTATTACTGATACCTCAAACATATGAGTAAATATTAAAGAAATTCTTTATAGATATGAAAATCCCATCCATGATCTTAAAAGCTACTTAATATATAGTTCTGCATATAATAAAAAAATAATCATTAATCCAAATATAATCAGGTACTTGTTTTTATGCTGAGATTATTTGTTGATCGTATGTCCCATTTGAGAATTATTCATCCATCTATCTCAGATTTTTTTATATAACTTACTTCTATTGATTTATCTATGTCCTTAAAGAATTCATATTTATTAAAAATCCCTTTAAATAAATACTTGATTCCGGTTATTTGTCAACTTTTAATTGAAATTTACCATAAAGTATAATCAAATTTATGTGTTATCAACCAAACATATTACAAAAACAACAATATCGATTGAACATAATCTTTATTATATTCAATTAATAATAATCAAGTCAAAATATTATTTTCAAAATTTATAAAAAAAATCAAGCCAAAATAATTCTAAATTAAGTATTGACTTAATGAGATTTAAATTATACATATAATTTTTTTTATTAAAATTCAATTCTAATTTATTTAGTGATAATTTTTCATTTATAAATTAAACCAATATTTAAATGATTAATTAATTATTAAGCTTATTTGAGACACAATAATCAAGGAAAATTTTAATATGAATTTATGAAAATTTCTCACATTGTTAGCTTTTTGAGGTCTTTTTCTCAATAATTTCTGAAATTAAATTAAAATTTATTGATAAAATATTCCTATAAATACTATTAATTATGAGAAATACAAAACTCAAATTTAACAAATAAAGCCAAACTAAGCTCAATAAAAACACATTGAAAAACAAATTTCTTTCAAATTAAGTAAAGAATAATATTAAAATTCAATTGGAAGATATTCTTTTGATTTCAAAATCAGGATTTGATTTAGTTTTTTGATAAAGATATGTTCATTTTTGATAATGAGGGAATCTTTTGAAGGAAATAAAGCATTTTTTAATCATTTGTTTTTTTGATTTCTTCATGTGTAGAGTTCTAAACGAAATCAACTTAAATAAGTAACAACATGTAGATCATTATTATTAAATTTATGAAAATAAGCTATGGTATATTCATCAGGTTTCTTACATTTATTCATTTAAATTACTAATAAATGAAGTTTAAATGTATTTTCAAAGCCAAAGTTTAATTCCATTCTATATATCATAAAATAAAATTCTAGAGACATTAAATGTGGAATTTTTGTGCGCATTCAAGAAAAATATTCATAAGCCCCCTTCAGGATCAATTTCACTATTTGAAAGATGGCACTCTTGTTCTTTTCTCAATCTACTTTGAGCTTAATAAAACTAAAGAATTGAGTGAGAAATTAATATTAATACACAACACAGCCTATTTAAGGATCAATTTTACTATTGGAAAGATGGTACTCTGGTTCTTTTATCAATTTACTTTGAGATTAAGAAAACTAAAGAGTGCATTGATCAATTAATATTAATACACAAGCCAGTAAATACTCATGTTAGTTTACATCTTGAGAATTATATGAAGCTTTTGGTAGAAGTTCATAGCTTAAGTCTTTATATTGTGCATGTTACAAGGCCAAAGGAGTAAAATTTGGATTCTCCCCAGCTTAAAATTCATTTCAAGGAATCAAGGCCAAATATACTCAATCGTTTGTGCTATTCGTTTTTGTTAACCTTTTCATGATCATCATGGTATGATTCTAGGCCAAGTGTTTTCTGAAAAGAGTTCTTCCAGAATAAATTTTCTCTTTTACTCTCTTCATCATTCATGAAATCTGTTTGAACTTTCAATAAATAAATTGAAAGACTTATTATTAAAAAACTCTCCCTAGCTGTTAAAATCCATATTTTTTGGATAAATTTACTCAACATATGGAGATTACTCCTCATGTTCCAAAACAATAATAAAATCTGGTATTTACTGAGAGCCAATCTAGCATATATTAGTAATTGGAAGTTTTCAAGTGAGAAAATGACTTATAATCATTTATTATCCATATCTTTTGGGAAGCTGAACTGGATTGAAAAGTTTTTGAATGGTATAGTGCAATCTACTTCTTAATAAATCAATTGAATCAGAGTATTAACGACCGAAATTGATTTAAATTAGAAACTAAAAGGCCCAAAGAAATAGTTTTAGTTTATTTCTTTAAAACATGACTTTGGCCTAAGGAAATTCAACCTAAAAAATTCAGTATTTTTAGAATGAAATTGATAGTTTTAAAATTGAATTTTTTGATCAAGATATTTTATAAATAGGGAATGGTATTCTTAATATTTGAGATTCTCTAGTGTCTTTTTAAATACATTACATTGGAAAAATTGAGAAAATAAATGAATAAATAATATTTTGGCATTTTATTTTTCTTTATAGAAACCTAAAAGGATGATATTTTAGTTTCATTTTTCTAAAAAAGCTTTATTTCTAAAAATTATCTTATGGTATGGCTTAAGTCACAAAATTTATTATTTACAGAAAGAAATTTAAGCTTAGAAATACCATATATTACAAATATTTGATATATATACTTTTAATATTAAATAAGTTATTTTTTTTCCAAAAAAGAAATTTGAAATATTCATTTCATTTTAATTCAATAAATTCAGAATGCTATTCTTTTTTTAGTTAAAATTGATTTTTTTATTGATTTGATTTTATTTTTATTTTTCAAAAAAAAAAAGAATTATAAGAAGGAATTCATTTAATTTGAATAAGAAAGTTTTAGGCCAAGCTCATAAATCATTTTTCAAGAAAAATTTGAAAAAAAAAATTGAATAATTTTCAAATTCCAAATTTCTAAAAACAAAACTTCTCTAACTTTGATTGAATTTATTTTTTGAAAAAAAAAGCCCAATATCTTTTCTTTTTCTTAAATAACTGGATATGAACTCAAATAAAGATTTTTAATTGAAGTTCTAAGCCAAAATTAAGATTCAATGATATTTATGATCCGAATATTATTCAAGCTAATAGGAGTGCATGGTGTAATAATGTATCAGAATAAAATAAATAAGGAAGTCAACAGTATACAAAGAGACTGATGATTCAATTAACATGAAAATCAAGAGTTGTATTATGAAGGTTTATTTGTTGAATTATTATAATTTAATAATCAAGAGCTTGATTGGATATGTGATGTAATGACCTCCCAAAGATGAAAAAAATGGAAATTTTCAAGGTAAATTATTGTCAGTCCAAGAAAAGTTGATATCTCACTATACCAAATGATTCATGGGACCTAATATAACTGTCTAGGGAATATTCCAAATCTCGGGAAATCAAAAGCTTAATTCAAATATCATACTTTTATTGATTTAATTTTGGTATCATTTCATGATTTTATAATTGTGTGAGTATTAATTATGATTTTTTTACAGATTTAAGAGAGTTTCCATTATGATGTATTTTTTCCACATTTGAGGTAAAATAAAGAATATAACTCAATAAAAACAAAATCAAAAAGTAAAAATGGAATATATAATGTTTCTGGGTCAATAGGTGGAGCCCACATTCTCATAATTACATCTATTAATGACAAATGGAATTCACATGTGAATCTTAAGGGATAGAAATCCATTGTTTTCCGGTGTATTTTTAATGGAAACCCCAATTTTAAAGATTTAATCATTTATTTTTTAAATTATAATGACCTTCAAATTAATTCTTATCAAGTTCTATGGGGGCCTGCCATTATCTATAAATGATAGTCATGTGCTTAGAAAATCAGAAATTAGTCAATATATGATAAATGGAGTTGCAAGATTACCTCCAAATTCTTAACTTATTTTTTATTCATATGAAGATTATATGGATTTGGAAAATCGGACTTTCAACTTGAAACGCTAACCAACAAGGTAAGAGTGTTTTTTCCTATGCTAAATAAATTTTATTTCTGATAATATTCCACTCTGTGATCAGAATGGTTGTGGAAGAAGCATTTTGTTGCTTGAAAATTGCTTCCAGTGCTTATTAATTCCATAATCCAAAAATCCCATTCATGTTGAAAGAGTAAGGGATATCTATATCATCTTGCATATCTTATGAAACAAGACAACATGAAAGCATTCTCAAACAAATAGGCAGGATTTTTTCAGCTATTTTTTATTTATTTTTTCCAATCCATTTTTTTTTTTGGAAAAAATTGTTTAATAATATTACAGACAATATTCTTGAAAGAAAAGTTAAATAAAACCCCCAAATTAGAACTCCCTAATAGAAAAATTTTATACAAAGAAAATTAATACCCTCTGATCTTACTATCCATTGGCATACCTGAGATTTTTGACTTCATGGTTAACATAAACATATTTATCTGATAATTTTTGACTTTATCTTCATTTTTTCTAATCTGTTCTTGGAGGAACACTGCATCTTCTCTTTCCCTTTGGATTTGAGATTTCTCCTTTGATTGTTCCTGACCCTGTTTAATGAACAGTAATAATGGTGTAAGAATTGCTTTAATGCTATATCTTGAACTATTAAAAAGTGATTTATCACATATTGAGTTATTTCCAATAGAATTCCTATGAAGATCTAAATAATGTTGACATTCATGCTTTCTTCCTTGAGATTTATTTGATACACTTGAATCAATTTCATCAAAAAAACCTCCATAATCTCCATCAATTTCACTTAGCACCAAATGATCCTGTTAAATTCTTTAGTCTTCATTTGAATCAGTTATTTGAGCCTTATTGTATTTGTATTCCTTATTACTTTTTTGAAAAAAGCTATGAGATTCCATTCCATTTGCATTCAATCATAAGTTATTTGAGCTGGCCTCATTCAATGCCTCATATAGCTTAATTCAATTCATTATGAGAAATTAATAACATTAAATCACATTGATAAAAAATACACACCTCGGAAGTCATATGATGATATTATGGTTTGACATTAAGTACCCCTCCTCCTTCTGCATCACATGGATCCTTAATTGTCCGAAGTCTTGACATAATCAATTCATAATTTGACTTGTCACCCTTAAGTTGTCATCAGTGCCTTATACTGTCTATCCAAATTATCAAAAGGCAGTTAATTAATCAATTCATACTAATCTTTATGAGTCTCATGTTTTTTGAAGTATTTTGACCAAGAAATAAAGCCTGCTATAGTAAGATCTTCCATCATGAATTCTTTCCTCAAATATTTCATTAGATCTAATAATTTCCTCATTTCATCCTCAGACCCAAAAAGAGGCTTTTTTTGAAATTTTTGAATATCACTCCTACTAGATGTTTTTGTATCTTTTGAGCCTTGGAATTGATTTTTTCTAAAGAACTTTTTGACATTTGATTAGTTTGTCATGCTCCACCTGTTGTTCATATGTTAATGCTTTTTCCTTTGTTTGAAATCTTTGATGATGACTATCTTCTCCAGTATCATCAATCTATGGCCCAACCTCCCCAGTTTAATGAGTTTGTGATTCATTAAAGCTGTCTTGAATTGCTTGAATGAGTTCTTGATTGCTTTTTTGTTTTTTCTTCAATTTAAAAATTCATTTTTAATATTATCATTTATAAGTAACCAAGTGAAAAATATAAGAGTTTTTTTTCAAGGAAAAAGATCAAAAGGATTGAAAATTTCTATTTTATCAAAATCCAAAACAAAAACAAAGACAAAGATAAGCCTTAAGCCAATAATCTTCAAAATTTTACAAAAAAGTTGAATTTTTGTGAGTGTGATTTCGATCGATTCTCTAAGGCCATAAGCAATGGGTGACTGATTTGATCATGTGTTTAAAGAGATAGTTTAGCCCTTTATCATTTTCAGCTTTTGCTCGTTTTTAAATTTTAAATTTAATTTTTAAATTTCAACTTGAATTTAATTTTTCGATTTTTCGGTTTCTCGATTTTTCGATTTTAAAAATGTCAAACGATTCAAATTTTGGTGATCAAGATCGAGATAAAAAATCTACCAATTCAAATTTACAATTGAATTTCAAATTCCCCGATCCAATCTCAACTCTGTCCGATTCAAATCAATTTAATCAAAACGAAAACGAAAAGGAAATTAATCAAAACAAAAACGAAAAGGAAAAGGAAATTAATCAAAACGAAAACGAAAAGGAAATTAGTGGAATTACTAGATCATCAGCAAATAATTCTATCATCTTAACTTGCTCAAAAAATCAAAATGAAATTGATTCAATCAATTCAAATCAATCAAATTTAATTCCTTTATCAAATTTATCATCTCATAATGATCTGAATCACAACGATGATTGGTTAATTTTACCAAAAAATACAAATCATCCATCTTCTGAGACTTCTTTATCATTAAATCATCTTGAAAATAAAATCCATTCAAATCAAAATTTAACATCTTCTATCAAAACTATCAATCAACCTGAAAGTCAAATAGATCCTTTCTTGATTCCTTCAAGTCCAAAATTAAATTCAATCTTTAATTTTAATAATTCCAGAAAAAATTCAACATCTTCTAAATCTTCATCTAAATCAATTCAAAATCTTCAACTTGATGTCTTAAATCATTCAAAATTAAAATCAAATCAAAATCAAAATCTAGAACTCAACCCAACTCAAATTAATCAAATCAATAATTTAGAATTCAATCAAATTCAAATTAATCAAATTAATGACTTAGAACTTAATCAACAAAATCCAAAACATCAAATCATCAATCAATCTAACCCGAACATGTCAAAAAAATGTCAAAATTGGGTAGAACAAATTCAAAATTCATCTCAATCTTTAATCGACCCTTCTCATCCTCAATCAATCTTAAATCATGACTTGGATCAAAAATCAGATTTCAATCAAGTAAATTAAATTCATCTTATTCTTGCTTTCTATACATCTAAACTAACTCTTCTTTCTCTTGATCTTTTTAGAGTCATTTAACGTATGAACTAACCCCAGATGATAGCGGATCTCAATGTATCTTTCATCGTCCTCAAACCTTCAAATCTGCATGCTTCAATAAGCCTTCAACTATATCAGAAGAAATTAACCCTGCTTCATCAAATAATCCTATTCCAACCTCAATTCATCATCATTCATCATCAAATTCTCCACTTGACCCTTCAAATGATCTATCTTCATCTTATTTGTTACCTGCTATCATTCATCCTACAATCCTTCAAACTTCAAAAAATTTAAATTTAAAAGTCTCATCAAAATCATTTCATCAATCAAATCATACAACTGATCATCCTAATCTTAAATCTAACCCCACTCATCAACTCCATCCTTCCAATTCCAATCAAACTCAAAAATCAATCAAACCAATCAAGCCAAAACCTACTCGATTCACTTGTCGTTCTTTCATCTTTCAAATCTCTTTAGCTTTGATCATTGCCTTCTGCCTCTTTCAAATTCGTTTCTCAAACAATCAAAATCAAGAATCTCAACTCAAAACTCCAACTCAACAAATTATCATCGAACCACCAACATTCGATCCTCCCTCAGACCCAAGCATCATCAATCCTATAAACCTTGTCGATTCAAAATCATCAGATTCATCTTCAATCGTATCACAACCATCTATATCACAACATTCAGCTCCTTCTATTTCAGCCTCTATTCAATCTAATGATCTCATACCCCCTACAAGCACAATCAAAAAAGAAATTATAACTACAACAGAAAATCTGACTGAAACATCAACATCTAATCAATCATTTGAGCATTCTCCTCTCCAATCAGCTCCTCATCATTATCAATCCAATTCTGAAATATTTCCTATAAAGTCATTTAAATCATCTTGGTTCATAATCTCTTCTTGTTTAATCATCGCTTGGATTTCTTTCTACATCTTCTTTTACTCAATCAAAGCTCATCAAGTTTCTCCAAAACACAATACTTTCATTGAAACATTAAATCAATCTCATGCCTCTTGGTCTCCTCAACAATTAGTCAAAACTCTAATTTCAATCGCATCCAACAACAAAAGCTTAACCAACTTAATCAAAACACTCGAAAAACGTATTCGTCTAAATCAATCCACTCAAATCGAATTGGCCATCTTGGCATGGGCTATCGGAGAACTCGGCAATCTAGATTCTTCAAAGCAATTATGGGATAAATTTTGGAAGGAAGATTACAAGTTGGATTCAAAAAGCTTAAATTTTTTACAACTCCTCCAACAAGCTCAATCACATCAATCACATCAATCAAATTTAAATCAAGATAAAAATATATCGGAAATCGATCAAAAACCTAAAATCGAAAATCAGTTTGATATCCCTCCAATCGATCAAAAACTTCAGCCTCAATCATTTCATCATCATCAACCCAACTCAATCAAATCAGAAGAAAATCAAGGAGTCGAAAATACTCGAATTTCTAATTATGATTCAATTTCTTCAATGGATAATGATCCTGATCATGATCATCTACTCAACTTGAAAAATCAAAACATCAAAAAGAAGACAATCAGAAGAAAATCCCAAACAAAAGTTCCTCAGAATCCAAAAATCGATACCAACCAAGTTAATGATACCAATAAAGAGAATAATGATCAAAATGTTAATTTCTCTATTAAAACTAAAAAAAGTCCTATCAAATCATCATCAAACGTCCCTACTCGATCAAGTCCCAGATTCAAAAAATAATTGTTTCAAAGCAACATATTCCTGTCTTGAAAACCGATTCTTGCTTAATTGTTTCTTTGTTGTTTTCATCATTAATTAATTCTTTTTTTCCCAAATGGTATAAGTCAATGATTAATTTTGTAATGCGAGCTTGGTTCAGTTTGAGGATAATTGAACTCATTGTTTTATGTGGCTTTTTGTTTCCAGCGGAATGGATTAGTGATTGTTATTTTTTTTGGACATAAGATTGGATGCACCAAAGTGTTTTTTCTTCCTTTAAGATTTGAAATTTAAGTATGAGACTTTTCTGTTGAACCAACAAAAATACTGTAACATGAATTGGACTCGCAAACCGTGGTTTGAATCAAGTTTTGAAAGAAACGGATATATTCATAACCACCAGGAGAAATTCGATCCAAAGCCTTGTGTCTGATCAAATTTGATTGATTTATTTGATCTTAAGAAAAGGCAATCTTTTGCTTAACTTTGCAATTGCCAAGTAGCTCACTGTTCTTTTTGTTTATTAATTTTTCCTTTTTAAATTTTACTGTAAAATATGAACAAAAAATAAAATGAAAATGAAAATAAACTAAAAAGGATAAAAATTTATTAAAAAAATAACATACATTAAAAATAAATAAAATGAAAATGAAAATAGAATAAAACAAAAATTAAAATTAAAAATAAATAAAGTAATAAATTAAATTAAATTCTAAGTTTTACTTGATAAAATTTAAAATATCTAAATCAAGTTTTGAAATCTAAATTTATTTTTTATTTTTTTAAATTCTTTGTTATTAAATTCTTACAATACTAATAATAATAATTAAAAATTTAAAAAATCGAATTAAATTTTATTTAAAAATTTATTCAATTTTTTCTAATTAAATAGTAATAAAGAGTATCAAAATTTGCCAAATCTGTCTTTTATAAGAAACTTCTGATTTAATTAAATTCACACTTTTATAAAAAGGCTTTTGTTTTTTGAAAAATAATAGGGTTATTTTCAAAATCCATATCAAAAACCTTTTAATTCTCATAAAACCCCTATTTACTTCCAAAATTTATTTTACTTTTAACTCAATTATATCTTCTATCTAAATCAATCTCATTTAAAATCATTCATATTATTTTTTTCTCTTCTTTCATGAATAAAATTTAAAGAACTGAACTCAAATAGTTTTTGTTATAATAAGTGCAATTCCCTTCTCTAAAAGGGTATCAAACCACACTTACAGACTTCATATCAAACAAGGCACTTACTCAATTATTACCACATAGATTCTAAACAAGCGTAAGGCCTTTTTATGAGACTTGGTTAAGAATAACCTTTTATTATTCACCAGTATTATGACTTTCCTAATAATTCATCTTTAAGGACTAAGTATACTTCAATGAGAAAGCTTTATAGTTTTAAAATCACTTTATATTGGAAAAATAATAATGAAAATTATTATTTATTTTATTATTATGTGCTACCAGCAATTATAATAATAAAAATACAATTTCTATACATGAGCTATCAATTATAAGTTTGGGGAAAAAGACTTCCTCAGTATTAAAAATATAGGAAATTTTTTAGCTTGAAGAGATTATAAGATTTAAGAAGTATTTAATTCTTAGTTTTCTACTTTTAGAGATAAGAAATATTATTAAGAAATAAAATTATCTTAATTTTAATTCTTTTTCTATAGTTCTAGAAATATGGTAAAAAATTGATTATTGATGAAAATCTCACTTATAAGAAATTATTTCATTGTAAACACACCAAACTAAGTCAGAATCAACTTTTAAATAGTAAAAATAAGTCAAAACATACCAAAATTAAGAATAAAAGTATTTTTAGAAGATTTGTGGTTATTAAAAAATAAAATAATTATTAAAGATGAGATAAATATAATTGAATTCTAAGACTTCAACTCTTCATTTATAAAAATTACCAAGAGAAAGACACACAAAATAATTATTTATAATAATATGAGATTTTATTGATAGAATATGTGTTAGCCTTTAGGTATATTGTAAATAACCAAATAGACCACAATAAACATAAAATCAACTTTCAAACTATGAATAACCCATAAGTCATGCATATATCCAAAATTTATCATTTTGGATTTAAGAAAAGATGGATAACTTTTTTGTGAGTAAGTAAATCCATGGATTTAAGGTCAGATTTGGATTCCAAACAAAAAATCACCTAGGGTTGCTACATAGAGTGAATAATCTTAAATTAATTTTATTTGGTGGTAATATGGAAAATACTTCAATACCACATAAAAGAATTGTGAAAAGTTTGGTTTTTCTCAATTTCACACCAAAATAATGGGAATGTGAGAAATCCAATGTTACTATACACTAAGATCAGTGTTATGTATGTTTTTGGCACTTAAATATAGTATTCTTAAATACAGTTTTGGTAAACCCATAGTAGATATCAGTCTTGAAGCCTGAATTACTATTTTTGAAGTTAAAATAGCTAAGGGGGACAAAAGACATCAAAGAGAGCCAGGGTACCCCACTTCTGAGGCCTCTGAGGAATGGATAGCTCTAAAGCTTGTATAAATGGCTGATGATGGCCCAATTAGTATACTCAAACCTTTTGGGAATTTGGTTACCAAGTTAAAGTCCCATTAAATCATAAGAAAATTGCAAATAAGTTGCTATTCTGATGGCAAGGGGGTAAAGAGCAACTCTGACTCCTATAACCATGTCAATTCTTAATGATTTTCTATTAATAAACCTTGGAGAAGTAATTAAACCACTTTTTGGACTATGATCCTTTAATTTACCTCATGGCAACCAGCTATACTGTGCTATTTGAAATTTTATGTAGAAATAAGGTAAAAAATTCAAAAATTCATTAAAAATACAAATCTTAATTAATCTTTCTGAATCTTCCAAGACTAATGGAAAATGATATTATCCATATAAAAACTAAAAACAATTATGAATTAAAAGTTCAAATTAAAAGATTTACTTACAGTCCATTTTTGATGATTTCACATGAAACACTGAATCTTCAAAAATTCACAGGAAATGCAACCTGTGATGAAATTTCCAATAGAATTAATAACTTTGAGAAATTAATTTTTTTTTAAAAATGAAAAAAAATTTTACAGTAGTTACTCCTTTTATTATTAACCATAAATGGGTTTGTAGTCACATAAAAGACTTAATTAAGCAATTATGATAATCTTATGTGACAACAGATGATGAAATAAATAATCCAAAAAAGGATAATTGGTTTCTCCAGGACCTTTTTCTAAGTTTTATCCATGGAATTCCTCTGTGAGCTGTTATTGACTTAAAAGAGGCCTCCTCTTGCTGTTTTTTCCAAATAATCTTATTATCCAATTATACCTTTATTACCAACAAGTAAGTATTAGTTAAAACTTTTCTTATGTGTTTTAATTATTTCCAAATAAATCATAAAGATTTGAAATAATTTAAATATACTATTTAAAATAGTATTTATCTATTATATTTTTTAATTATATCTATAAAGAAATTTTGATCCTTTAAATCCACAATTTATACATCAAATCTCTCTACCAATTCTTTTCAAGGTTTTATTGAAGTATTAGTGAGAGGTTTTATTAATTCTTAAAGTTTGTCTCTAGTAATAGTTTTCCTCAAGAATTATCTTTATAATTAATTTTTCAAAATATAATAATATATTAAAAGAATTTTATTATTAAATACTTCTTTTAATTGATTCTTGTAGAAAATTACTTCTTACTGTTATAATAACTAGTAGTGTATAAAACGTAAAAGAAATAAATAAATAGATAATTAATTATTTAATTGTGTTTATAATAAATTCACTTATTATATTTCATAAGAACAGTCATATTACCATTGATTAATAGTAATATGATCAAGATTTTCATAGACACATTTTACATTTAGGGGCCTGCATGTGTTTTTTGAACCTTGAACCCTCAATTAATATATTTTTAAGCTCTAAAATATATTAATTTGAATAATTGTTTTTAAATTTGAAGTAAAAACTATTTTTATTTTTGAAATTGTCTTATAAATATTTTTTTCATTAAGGAATTTGGATTAATTATATATTGTTTTCCATGTGGCTTTTAACATCCAAAATATTATGAAATTCTTCTTCAAGTGACTTTTAATTAAATTTTGATTCAAATTCTTAAGTTTTAATTTTTCTTCTTTAAAAAGAATAATTTTTTAATATATAAAAAGATAATAAACTTATAAAAAATCTTAAAAAATTTTAAAAGTATAAAAAATAATTTTGTTTTATCACATTTTTCTCTAGTGTCTTTAATAAAGTACATTAAAGCTGGTTATAAGCTCAGTGAGAGATGTATTACCAGTCAATAATCATCAGAAGAAGAATCTGAAGAAATTATCAAAGTGAAACTTGATAAAAGAGGAACTTTATTTAAAGCAGAAATATCCAGACAACCACCAAAAGGTGTGTGTTCTCTGTCTTTATTCTTTATTTTCTCTTAAATTGATGTGAAAATGGTGCATACCAGAAATGGAAGTAACTATTCAGTCCAACCAGATGGATCTGGAAAGGGAAGAGGAAAGACTAGGACCAAATCTGGAAGTCCTTCCTTAAGAGAGGCACATTTGGAGGATTCTAGAATTGCCACCCATCCCTCAAAGTCTGTAAAAACAACCTTTGACATTAACTCTGAGCCTGAACTGATTTAAGGCAATTTTTTAAGGTTTAAACCACTTCCAAGTGGCAGCCATAGAGATATATTGGTCCCAGTACAAAAAATGGTACAGAGTAGCCAAGGAAGAGGAATGAGAAATTCATCCAAGCCTTTGGCAGGGGCCCATGAACTCCTACTTACACATCAAAAGACTTATAATTCTTAGGATTATGGAGTCCCTTTTCTTGCAAGGAAAAGGTCAAAAAGATAAATAATTGGTTGAAGAACCAAAGTCTTTTATCCATAGACCAGAAGAAAGAGTTAGGAATGAACCAAGCTTTGGAGAAATAAGGACCAGTAGTGTCAATGTAAGATGTGTCTATGAAACTGTTGTGAATATTACTATTAATAAAAATTAATATGAATTTTCTTATGAAGTATAATAATAAAAATTATCATACGCACAATTAATCAATTGATTAATTCTTTTACTTGTTGTACAGATTATCTAGAAGAATAAATGACAAGAAGTATTTAATAATAAAGCTTCTTTATTCAAATAGTAAAATTATTTTAATATAGAATTATTGTTTTCAAGAATAACTATAAATATAATTCTTGAAGAAATCTGATATTAGAGAAAAGCTTTAATAATTAATTTAAACCACTCACTAATACTCCAATAAAATCTTGAATAAAATTGCTAGAGAGATTTGACTGATAAATTATGAATTTAAAGGATTGAAATTGATTTATAGCAGTATTAGAAAAATTAAAGTTTATTTCTAATATACCATATCTTCCTTCTTGATTCTGAAAGTTTAAAACACTTAAGAAAAGCTTTGAACTAATAATTACCTGTTGGTAATAAAGGTATACTTAGATAATAAGATACTTTGAAAAAAGAGAAATAGGAGGCCTCTTTTAAGTCAAAAACAGCTCAAAGAGGTGTTCCATTGAGAGAACTGAAAAACCAGTTAATGAGAAAGCAATTATCCTTTTTTTGTTATTGATTGCATCATCTGTTATCACATAATATTATCATAATTACTTAATTAAGGCTTTTATGTGACTATCAACCCATTTATGGTTAAGAATGAAAGGAGTAACAACTGTAAATCTTCTTTTATTTAAAAATAAAAGGTAATATATCAAAGTTATAGATGTCATTGGAAATTTCATCACAGGTTGTATTTTCTGTGAATTTTTGAAGATTCAGTGTTTCATGTGGAATCATCATAAATGGACTGTAAGTAAAACTTTGAATCTTACTTATGAAACCATTATTTCTTTTTGGTTTATTCATTAATTATACCATTCTACATTGGTACTGAAAGCTTCAGAAATATCAATAAAAAATTGTATTTTTAATGAATTTTTGAAGTTTTTACCTTATTTCTATGTAGGATTTTAAATAGCACATTATAGCTGGTTTCTATGAGTTAAATCAATGGATACTAGCTCAAAAAAGGGTTCTTATCCCTCCTTTAGGTTTTATCTGTGAAAAATAATTTGAAATTGATATGGTTACAGTAATCTAAGTTGCTCTTTACTCCATTTTCATGTCAATATAGCAGCCTATTTGCAATTTTATTATGATTTAATGAGAGTTTCACTTGCTAACCAAGTTCCCAAAAGGTTTTGGTATACTAATTAGGCTATTATCAGGAATATATACAAACTTTAGATCTATCCACACCTCAGAGTCCTCAGAAGTTGGGTACCCTGGCTCTCTTTGATGTCTTTTGTCCCCCTTAGCTATCTTCACATGAAAAATAGTAATTCAGGCTGAAAGACTGATATCCACTATGGGTAAAACAATATTGTGTTTTTAAGTTCCACAAAAATGAATAAAACTAATCTCAGTGTATATTTAACATGGCATTTCTCACATTCCCATTATTTTGGCATGAAATTGAGAAAAATAAAAAATTTCACAATTTTTTTATGTGGTATTGAAGTATTTTCCATATTACCACCCCATCAAGTTAATTGAAGCTTATTAACTCTATGGAGCTACCCTAGGCAAGTTTCTGTGTAGAGTCCAAATATGGCCTTGAATCCATGGATTTACACACCCACAAATAAGTTATTCATATTTTCTTAAATCAAAAATGATGAATTTTGGATATATATATGACTTATGGCTTATTCATAGTTCAGAGTTTATTTTAATATTGATTTTTTCCTATTTGGGTATGTAAAATATAACTCAAGGCTCACAGTCAACAAGCTCCAAAACAACTCTAAAACCACCCAAAGACAAGCCCAAAGGACCTCAGAAGAAACAGAGAGGTCCCAGGAAAAATCAAAGCAAGGCCAATTGGCACAGACCATTCCCAAAAGGGTACAGGATTCACAAATTGGAACATTCAGATGTGGAAAGTGTGCTCAATATGGCCAGAAATGTTATGAGGTTCACATCCAAGCAATAGGAAAGGATGAACAGGAATTTTCCATGAAAATAATAGATGAAATTAGATATAATCAGTCTATTATGGATGTAAAATTTAATAAAGTTTGAACATAATTGAAGCAATTAAAGTAAAATATCAATTACTTAAGAAACAATGAAAGAACCTTCACTGAATGGTGCAAACTAACAAATGACAGCAATTTACAACACATGTGACAGAATTGAGAGTAAATTTAAGTACAAAATGATGAATCGGAAGATCTTTCCATTAGTCACATTAATGACAAAATTACAATTCTTAAAAATCATGTTTTAGAAATAGTTTATAATACTATTATTTTTGACACACATTTGGAAAGAAGTGACAGTGAAAGGAAAAAATTAAAGAATGAGATAATTGCACTTGTGGAACAAATTCATAAGAATTACAAGCCAAATTAACATATTCCCAGAAACTCTACACCTTTGACTGAAGAAAAACATTCTGTGAAGGAACAGTGAACCCCTTTTCTAGGAGAAAATGTAATCTCTGAAAGAGATATTCCCCAGCTAAAAGAATGGCCAACATTCCATGGTCAAGGTTGATATAACCATATTGAGCTCATGAGAACAATTGATATGTTACAGGAATATTTTCATCTACATGATTAAATTATAGTGGGAAAATTACACTCCTTGTTCACTGGAACTGCAAGTAAAAGGGATTTCAAGATGAGACAAGAAAATGTTAAACATGATTTGCTTTGGTGGAAATATGAAATAATAACCAAATGGGCCAATAATTCTTGGAGATTTAAAATGAAAAATGCTTTTGAAAATGCCATTTTTAATTTAGAAAAACATAAACCTCTTACTTGGTTCCTCAAACAGAAAGACAGATTATCTGCTTTACACCCAGATATTTCTGACTCAATTATTAGTATTAATTTATTAAGAAAATGTGGAGGAGAACTAGAAAATTCTATCAAGTGAAGATGTTTAGAACCCTGTTCAACAGAGTACTATATTAGTTCAATGGAAGATATCATTACTAGGACAAGAATTGGGAAAACCTGGACTAGAAACCCTATGGAGTCCAAAATAGTCCCAAAGACTTTTAGAGAGGATAGAAGACCTGAAAGACCTGTCTTAAAGTGTCATAAATGTGGAAAACCCTCACATTTAGCCAAAACCTCTACCAAAAATACTAAAATAAATAAAGGTCAGATAATTGAAGAGGCTCAGTGTGCTGAAGAGAAAGAAGAATCTGACCAAGATTCTGCAAGTTCTGAGGACACCAGCAGAGGAATATCATATTGAAAACATTACAGAATTCTTTGAAGTCACTGAAGTCCATACTAACTTGTCAAAATATAGTGAATATTGCTACAATCTGATCAATATCCAGGAGGCCCGAGTTTGTAAGACTAAACCTGCTAGAGGAAAAGGTTATACTTCTGGAGAATGTTTTATTAAATAAATAATAATGAATGATGTTAAAGACAAATTAAATTTTAACACAGGAGAATTTTGCACTTGTGTAGAAAAAGACTACCTTCAAATCATACTCCCTGAATGGAATAACCATCTATTACCAATAGAAGGTGAGCAATTTAGTAGTTACAGTAATAATATGTACCCTGTGGGCATATTGGACACTAATATTGTATTTCCACACCCTGTAGGAAGTGTAATGATGAAGACAGATATAGTAGTAACGGACAATTGTACATCTCAACATATCATTATTGGAAATGATCTCTTGAATATTTATGGTATTGACATCAATAACCATAAAGACAGATATTTTGCAATTGGAGAAAACAAAAGACAAAAATTTTCTTTTTCCTATATTCTCAAACAAATATAAATACTATCTTCAAAGAAATATACATATAAGGAGGAATTTGTGACAAATCAACTTTGTGAAGCACAAGTTAATCCAAGATTATCAACCAAAATGAGGCAAGATCTTATTGACATTTTGTACCAATATAAGAATAAATTTTCTTCATATAAAAGACCATTAGGCACTATTAGACAGAATTAAGTTGATATTACTCTTAATATTGATACACCATACCCTCAAGTACTTAGAAGACCAGCCTACCCACCAAGCCCCAGAGCTACAGAATCTTTGGAAAAATATATCCAAGAGTTAATGCAACTTTGTTTAATAAGAAAATTAGGCAATAATGAGGAAGTCGAAGTGACAACTCCTGTTATTATTTCTTGTAATAATGATAAATAAAGAATGGTTGGAGATTTTAGAGAATTGAATACCTGAACAGTTTCAGATAGGTATCCAATCCCTAGCATCCAAGAAAATTTGACCCAATTATCCAATGCCAAGTATAACACCTCCATGGATGAATTGGAAGGCTTCCATCAAGCTTTTTTGATTCCCAAAGCCAAGAAACTACTTAGAATTATCACTCACTGTGGCATTTATGAGCATCTTAGAATTCAATATGGTATTCAAAATGCTAAATCTTGTTATCAAAGAATGATGAACACCATTTTCCTCACAGAATTATATAAAGTATGGATCATTATTCATATTGATAATATAGTCATATATTCAGACTCATTTTCTTTGCACCTTGAAATACTTGCAAGAGTACTTGAAAAATACGCAGGAGTGAGTATGAATATTTAACTCAAGAAATGAAACTTTGTATCTGAAGAACTTAAAGCATTGGGAAATATTTTTTTTTGGTTTAAGCTTGGGTATTGACAAAAATGAAGTAGTAGAAGTGTTACTTAAGCCAATACCACAGAATAAAAAAGAAATTATGTGTTTTCTTGGATTTTCCAGTTATCACAGGCAGAACATAAAATATTTTGAAATTCTTTCCAAGTAACTATAGAATCTGTGATCAGAAGACAGTATTTGAGATGACACATGAAAGAATTAAAGCCCATGAGAAGATAAGGACATCTCTTACAGAAGAACCTTTACTCCCTATGCCAGACTGGAATATAAATTTCAAATTTTACATTGAAGCATGTGGAGATGGATTAGGGGAAGCCCTACATCAAACCCAAATTATTGATGACAAACCTACAGAAGGGCCAGTTTGTTATAGCTCAAGACAAATAAAACCAACAGAAGCCAGATATGGTACAAGCCAAATGGAGTGCTTATGCTTGGTATGGGAACTTGATAAATTACACTATTGTCTTGACAGAAGTGTTTTTGAGGTTCTAAATGACTGTAATTCCATAAAATCACTTCTTGATATGAAAACACCCAACAGACATATGTTGAGATGGCAGATAGCCATTCAAGAATGTAGAGGCAACATGACTATAGTTGATAGAGAAGGAAATATTCATAAGAATTATGATGGACTTAGGAGGTTGGCATTAGCCAATACTCCTGATAACCCAGCTTATGTGCCTTCAGAAGCAGAACAACAGATTCCAATTGAAGGCATTAACATAGCTGGTGCTGGAACTGAATTCTTTGAAGAAGTCATAGAGCCTTATAACCAGGAAAAGAATTGCCATATCTTAACATCCTTGCTGGAAAAATACTGTAAAGACACAGCTTGAGATAATTCCCCATATGAAATATGGAAAAATTCCTATTTTGAAGGAAGATTTCACTTGTTTGATGGTATAATCTACCACAAAACCAAAAGTTGTTGTCTAATTAAATTATGCAGTAGATTTTGTATTAATACTATTATTCATGAATGTCATGATAGCTTTTATTCTGGACATCTGTCAGAAGAAAGAACACTTGAAAAAGTCAAAAACTGTGGATGGTGGCCATCTTAGAGAAAAGAGACTTTTGAATACTGCCATACCTGTGACAGCTGCCAAAATGCAAACAGGAGTACAAGAAAGAAATTTGGACTTATGATCCATATTCAAGAATTAAAATCCCATTGGGAAGTTGTTCTAATTGATTGGGTCACAGCACTTCCTCCAAGTGGTGACATAAGTTATAATTCTTGTTTAGTCATTGTAGGCAGATACAGCAAAACTACCATGTTCTTACCATGTCATAATGATGACACTGCTATGGATACAGATCTTCTTATATGGAATAGAGTTATTTCTTATACAGGGCTATTCAAGAATATCATAAGTGACAAAAACCCAGGTTCATATCTGCACTTTGGACCAATCTTCATAGATTATTTTGAGCCAAGTTATCATTTTCTACAGCATATCACCCTCAAACTGATGGGCTAGCAGAGAGAATGATTCAGACTTTGAAGGAAATGATAAGGATATTCTGTGAGTATGGATGAGAATTCCAATACGCGGATGGATTTACACATTACTGGTGCACTTTGATACTTGAATGAGATCTGTAATATAAGATATCAGTTCATTCTTACACAGGTCAAGCTCCTTCTATGTTAGAAAAAGTATGGAATCTAAGACTCCCAGAAGACACACTGAGGAAAGACCTGATTGAAATACATCCTTTAGAATCCAGCTAAGATTTCATGCTTTATAAAGTGAAACACCATGCAAAAAAAAGTATGAATGATTCTTTTGAATATGAAAAACAGAAGTGGGAAAAGAGTAATAAAGTACCAGAATTCAAAGTAGGGGACTTAGTTCTAGTTTCAACCTTTAATTTTAATAATATCAGAGGCCAAAATAAACTCAAATATTCTTATGTAAGACCTTTTTTTATTGTTGCCTTACATTGAAACAATGCATTTCAAGTGGAATTGAGTGGTGAATTAGAAAATAAACATACCACCTTTACAGTAAGCCTGATAAAGCCTTATTGACCGGCTGATAAAGAATTGTTTCCTTTAAGGAACCCAACTCCTTTAACTTTACCACCAGTGGAAAAGCATGAAGACAAAAAAGATAAATAAAGTAATTAAACAAGGAAGACTTAGGGGTAAAAATCAAAGAGAATATCTTGTCAGAGATAGAAATCTAGTACATGAAGATGAATAGCTGGAAGAATCAGATATACCTGACTAAGAGAAGCTTTGGAGAATATTTAGACATGAAGAAAGGCTGAAAGCCTCAATATGTCTATAAATGTGCTTTTAATTACTTGATCTGATTAATATGAAGAGGTTGAACAAAGGACTTTTACCCCCTTTGGGGCCCTTTTCTTCTTAATATCATTAATAAAATTACAGTACAATTTTATTTTTTGGTGGGAGGGAATGTGAGCCTTGAGTTATATTTGACATACTCAAATAGGCCACACTAAGCATGAAATTAACTTTTAAACTATGCATAACTCATAAGCCATGCATATATCCAGAATTCATCATTTTTAATTCAAGAGAAGATGAAATACCTTTTTGTGATTGAGAAAATACATTAATTTAAAGCCATATCTGGATTCTACACATAAATTCACCTATGGTAGCTCCATAGAGTGAATAAGATTAAATTAACTCTATGTGGCTGTAATATGGAAACTGCTTCAATACAAAATCATCAATACCACATAAAAGAATTGCTAAAAGTTTTGTTTTTCTCAATTTCACACCAAAATGATGGGAATGTGAGAAATCCCATGTTACTATACGCTAAGATTAGTGTTATGTATGTTTTTGGAACTTAAATATAGTATTCTTAAATACAGGTTTGGTAAACCCATAGTAGATATCAGTCTTGAATCCTCAATTACTATTTTTAACATGGGAATAGCTAAGGGGGACAAAAGACATCAAGGAGAGCCAGGGTACCTGACTTCTTAGGCCTCGAGGCATGGATAGCTCTAAATCTTGGATCCATGGCTTATAATTGCCCAATTAGTATACTAAAACCTTTTGGGAACTTGGTTACCAAGTTGAAGTCTCATGAAATCATAAGAAAATTGAAAATAAGCTGCTATTTTGATGTGACAAGAAGGTAAAAAGCAGCTTAGACTTCTGTAACCATGTCGATTACTAATTATTTTCTATCTATAAGCCATAAAAGATTAATTGAAGCCCTTTTTGGATTAGTAGCAATTCCTTTACCTCATGCAAGCTAGCTATACTGAGCTATTTGCCAATCTACATAGAAATAAGGTAAAAAACTTCAAAATTGTATTAAAAATGCAAATCTTGATTAAAATTTCTGAATTTTTCATGTTAAATGGAGAATGGTATGGCCCACAAAGAAACCAAAAATAATCATGAATTCACAATTCAAATGAAAACCTTTATTTACAGTCCATTTTTGATGGTTCCACATGAAACACTGAATCTTCAAAAATTTACAGAAAATACAACCTTTGATGAAATTTCCAACAACATTGATAACTTTGAGAAATTAATGTTTATCTTTGAAGAAAAGAAAATTTACAGTTTTTACTCCTTTTATTCTTCACCATAAATGGGTTGGGAGTCATGTAAAAAACTTAATTAAGTAATCATGATAATCTTATGTGACAACAGATGATGCAATCAATGATAAAAAGAGGATGGTTGGTTTCTAACTAATTTTTTTTGATTTTGATCCATGGAAGTCCTCTTTGAGCTTTCATTGACTTAAAAGAGGCCTTCTCTTGATTTTTTTCCAAATAATCTTATTATCCAATTATATCTTTAGTACCAACAAGCAAGCATTAGGTAAAGCTTTTCTTAAGTGTTTTAATTCTTTTAAAATCAATCCAGAAGAGAAAAAATCATAGAGATATACTATTTCAAATATTGTTTTGCTATTGCATTGTTATATTATTGTTATAAAGCAATTTTGATCTCTTAAATCCACAATTTATCTGTCAAATCTCTCTACCAATTTTTTTCAAGGTTTTATTGGAGTATTAGTGAGTGGGTTTATTAATTCTTCAAGTTTTGCTCTATCAATAGTTTTCTTCAAGAATTATTTTTAGAATTATTATTGCAAAAGATAATTATATATAAAAATAATTTTATTATTTTAATAAAGAAGTTTTATTATTGAATACTTGTAAGTGATTCTTGTAGACAATTACTCCTTAATTTTATAATAACTAGTAGTGTATAAAAAGTAAAAGAAATAATTAATTAATTAATTAATTGTGCTTATAATAGATTTATTAATGATATTCCATAAGAACAGTCATAGTACTTTGGATTAATAATAATATTATCAAACCTTTCATAGACACATCTTACAATATGTATTAGTTGTAAGATTGATTGCATTGATTGATAGAAAAAAAGTGGTGATAAAATGGCTCCTTTTATGCCTTACAAAACATCCTTTGTGATCAAGGAGGCTCTCAGAGGCCTTTGAAAAATATAAACTGAAAACCCTATGGTTGAAAATTGGGTTTCAACTCAAACCCTCTCAATTTTGAATTACAATTTAGGCTACAGTTGTTATTCTTAACACCAAGAAGTTTTAAGCTTCATTTTTGCTTATTATTTTTGTTTTTAGTATAAAAATAATTTAATTTTTCTTGAATTTTTTTATTAATATATCAAAAAGGAAATTTGCAGCAAAAATGTTTCAATGTAGATTTTTAATTAATTTTCAAAGAAATCTGAATTTTCTCTAAGAATAATTAAAGGGGTTATTGTCAAAGGTGAATATTGTAGAATATAATTAATAAAAGACTTCTTTTTGATTTGGCACAGATTACAAGGATTTGTAATTTTTCATAAATTTCAAGAAAATTCATTGGGAAAAAAAGTTTCTATGAATCTTTGAGGTTATTACTTTTTTAACATAAAAATAGAAATACAAACTAAAGCTTAGCTTTTGACAAGGTTTTGATGTATTTGACCTTAAATTAAATCTTATTTAAGCTCGATAAACCTTTATTGTAAGCTTGTACAATGGGATTTACCCTTAGGCAGGTTGAAACTCCTGTCCAAATGGAGGATAAACCAATTTAAACTTTGATATCAAATTAAGTTCCAATTATTAATTTTGAATAACATCTTAAATCCTTCACAAGAGGTGAAAAACATTGATTGGTTTCTGAATATACCAAAATATGGGTACTTTGGGGATTTTTTCCATTTTTCCTTTGGTCCCCCTTTTGTGTGGATTTTTCAAATTGCTTTATGTAGTGCACATGGAATTTAAATACTGTATATCAAATCCTTAGAAAATTCATTAAATAAAAACAATGCCTTAATTTTAATACAGTTTTTTTAAGCTTAAATATACATTATTTAACTGAAAATTGAAGTTAAAATTAATAATTGAAGAATATATCAAAAATCAACAAAATTGGTTAAGTGTCATGTAGAATTATTCACTCTTCCAATGAAAGAGAAAATAATAATTTTTGGGTATAAAACCCTTTTGGTTTACCCAAGGTTATTTTTTTGTGTAGAGTCCAAAAATGGCATTATAATGATAACTCTGTTCATCCAAAATAATATTATAATAAATTTTAATTTACTTTGGTTTTGAAATCTTTTGAATATTCAGCTAATTACTGAATCAACTTTTTAGAAAATTATTTTTGGCCTTATGGGTATGTTATACATGCCTCACAGTCTCACAGTGGGGAGTTTGGAGATATCACTTGGTGAGACTTCTTGAGTGAGCTTACCTATAAGCTGAGCCATCTGTCACATTATTCTAAGAAGATATTATTCAGCTTAAGAGACAACATGTTGATTAGAAAAGGCTAACCTTGGACCTTCAGAGCCTTGGAGACATCTTCCAAAGAAGCTAGCACTTAAGTTCCTTCAGAGTCTTAATCTTTATATTCAGCTCCCATTATTAAACAGATTTTTTCTTTACAAGCTTCCAGGTATTAGCCCAAAAGGAATAGGAAATAATTATTGTCTTCTTGGCTTCATTCCTCCTCTTCTATAAGGTACTGCTTGCTAAATTTGTGGCCTTGTTTGCATATTGGAACTCCATTGATGAAATTATGATTTAAGGTCAGATGGCACTCTATCAGTAGGAGTGAGAACATCTTTATTCCTTTTGGGATCTTGTGTTCTTGGATGAGGGCTTTTCTGGAAAGGAATTCCTGGATAAACTGAAGTTAGGGTGCTTTAAGGTACTGGGAGGAGGATAAGATGCTTGATAAGGTAAAATGATGGATAAAATTAATTGGAGCTTGAGGGATAAGTAAATAGGAATAAAAATTATAAAATAAAATTCTAGAATAATAGTAAAATACATCCAGATAATTTGTATTCTTTCAGAAATTAATTAATAAAATCAAAACTAAATCCAGCTCTTGAGGCTATAAATCAATCAAATTGATATCTTGAGCATTAAATCAAGCCCTTAAGGAAGTTTCATCAATAAATTAATTGGAAAGAAATTAATTATAAATATTTCAGCCAATACAATTATGATAAATCCTGGATTTAAATCATGATGATGGATTATTAATTGAGCCAATAAAGAATTTGATATACAAAGAAAGAGCTTTTAGCATTGTTTTTTGAAAAAGAAATTGGAAATATATTTTAAAAGGGATCAATCAATGAGATAAAACTTGAATGAAGGAAATAATAAAGTCCATTAAAAGTAATAAGATGTCCTAATTTTTTGAAAATGAAATGATATAAAAATGATTAATGGACAAATTGAAAGAACAAATTATTAGCTGATTGATCTAATTTCACAGGGAATATTCTAAATTAACAGTTTCCTGGAACTCAGGGAACTATTACTCACTTGCTGAGTGCTACAAATAATCAGAGGATCACTTATGCAGTGCAGGGAAGTTAAAATATCATTTGTATGATATGAAAAAATGTGAAGAAAAATGAAATCAAACTGTAAGAAATAATAAGGAGGGGACCAATCACAAACAAGTCTCATTGAAATGTTCCAACTTGTTTGGTAAAACAAAGAGGGGCTACTAGTATATGGACAGAAATCTTTACTTAAAAAGGGAAGAGATGGAAAGCACTGACTCTAAAAAACTTTGGTTTAAATTCTCTTTCTTGAAAGTATTAAGTTAAAATAGAAATCTAAATATATTAATTAACTGGGGAAAAATTACTCAGAAAAATGAATAGAGGTTGCTATATCTGAGAATCCAGCAGACTTTTTTACAAGGAGTGAGCTTTCAGAAAAGTTAAGGAATTTATTATTGAAGATCCTGTACTATTACCTAGTACCTGTCCAAGGGAATTCTGGGAGATTGGTTATATTAGAGCTTCAGATTAGTCAATCCATCCTATTATGTTAAAAGAAGGATTCACTGAGATTGGAACTGAATTCTCATTTTCATACTTAACTTTCTTTTCTGGTGAGATTGAGTGGGGTTATGAATGAATATCCTTTTCCCTTGGAAGTGCTTGTGAAAAGAAGAAATCAGTTATATCAATTTTTTGAAAAATTAAATGGAAATAGCTTTTAAAAAAAATATAAAAATATAAAAAAATTAAAAAAATAAATAAAAATAAAAATAAAGAAAATGAATAAAAAGAAACAAAAATAAATAAAAATAAATGAAAACAAATAAAAATAAATAAAAATAAATGAAAATAAATAAATAAAATAAAAATACATAAAAATACACAAAAATAAATGAAAATAAATAAAAATACATAAAGATATATAAAAATAAATGAAAATAAATAAAAATGAATAAAAATAAATAAAAATAGATAAAAATGAATAAAAATAAACAAAAATAAATAAAAATAAATAAAAATAAATAAAAATAAAGAAAATAAATGAAAATTAATGAAAATAAATTAAAATAAATTAAAATAAACGCAGATAGATGAAAATAAGTAAAAATGAAGAAAAATAACTAATATTTCAATTTAATTATTGAAAATTACTATAATTTATAAAATGTAAGAACTTGATTATAAAATGTTTCAAAATATCAAGTTTCCTCATAATTTTGGGGTTCTACCACATTAAAATAAAAAAATTCTTTAAATGTCCAACTCAATTTGCGTAAAATATGAAAAATAAAATTGAATAAACAGAAAGATTTCTCAAGGATTAATTGAAACAATCAATAAATTCAAAATTCCTTTTTACCCAAAAAAAATCAAACATTTTCTAGAAAATTGTATTCCAAATTTTAATAAATCAAAATATTTTGATTAGATTTTTCAAATTAAAAATATAGTTTAAAACATCAAGCTTAAGTCTTTTTTTCACTTTAGAATTTTTTTTTGGAAAAAAATATAATGGGTTTAGATACACTATGAATTTTATAATTTATGAGAAATCCTGGCTATGAGATTCTAGAATATCTATTTCAATATAGCTTTGAGGAAAGATCAAGTGGTTTTTAATCAAAAAAAGGCCAATAAAACACAAATACAAATAAAAAAACAAGAAAAATAATGTGAGTAAAAGTATCAATGATGCTCAAAAACACATTAAAACATTCATTCAGTGTTTATTGATGATTCTAAGAACCAATTCCTTATCTTTCTCTTATCTCATTCAATTTACAATCTGGTTTTGTTAGTGTTATAGTCATATAGGGAACACAAGAGTATAACTCCTATTTACACACATTTTCAACTTGAAAATAATCTTATACCCACCAGTAGAGTTAGAAGCGTAAACCTAGCCCCAAAGTACCTTCAATTTGGCTTCATACTTAGACTTAATTTGATATTTCTATTTAGCTATCTTCCTGGATTGCCTTTAAACTTTGAAAATCATATGAAAATACTCAAAATTATTTTTGGATTCTTTGAGAATTCTTTTTTTGTCAAAAGATTAAATTTTTAATTGGAATATCCTAAACTCCTCCCCATCTAAAAGAATTCCTGATAAATCTAGTTTTTATCAATTAATGGCTCTATTGATATTTCAAAAAGAACTTATTCTTCTATCATAACATACCAAAATTTCTCTCCAGGGCTACTCCTCATAATAAATATTCATTTCTCAATTCAGAAATATATACCTATGGAAAATAAATATTCTGCTACAACACCATTCCAAAGACCATTAGTGATAATTTATCTGTGAGCCTTTGAGGTATGTATGCCATACCCATAAGGCCACAAATAACATTTTATACAGCTAATTTATTCTCAAAAAAAATTATCAATTGAATTCAAAACAAAAAAATAACAAAAAATAAGTATAAACTTATTTTTGATAAACAAAGCTATAATTATTATTTCATTTTTTAATTCTACACCAAAAATAACTCAGGGTAGACACATAGGGTGTTATACCCAAAAAGGGCTATTTCTTATGTTATTGGAAGGTTTAAGAATCTCACAGTAAAGATACACATTTTGAAAATTTTTGTTGAAATTTTTATATTCTTAATTTTAAGCTTAAATTTAAAGTTGCATAAGGTTTATGCAAAATTCCCAAGAAATTAGTTAAAGTTGAGGTGTGGTGTATATTTACTGAATTGGCTAAGTATTTACCATACAGGATGTAAATATTGCATGGGCTAAATTGAAATTTTTTAAAGCCATATTATGTATTTAAATAAATAAAAGGTAAAAATTCATGCAGAAAGGTGGGAGAAAGGAAAAAAGCCAAATAGAGCCAGAGTACCCGACTTTTTGGATCTGCAAGGACTCAATCAAAGATGTCCACCTGTATTGGAGGATTTTATACCTTATTTAAACTTCAACATTAGAATTTGATTGAACATTACATTTTTAACTGTTAATTTCCAATCTGGACAGAAATCACAAGCTGCCAAAGGGTAAATCCCCATATGCAGGCTTGTAATCAAGGTTTTGAGAACTGTAAAATCTTTAATAAGCTTAAAATTGGAATTTATAAATTTTAAAACCTTATCAAAAGTTAAGGTTTGGTGTGTATTGATATTTCATGTGGAAAAATAGCAATAACTTCCAAAATTCATGAAAAGTACAATTCTCAATTTATTTGCTTGCAAATTTCACACAGCTTACAATTCAGAGTTCTTTGTGTATACATTAGATTTTAAGTATCTTTTCTAAAAGGATTAATTGGTAATTAGCCTTGAAATTAACTTTTTTAATTATTCTTAAAGAAAATTAAGATTTTTTTAGAAATTAATTAAAAGTCCAGTTTAAGATATTTTCACTTTAAACTTGATCATTAAGTTTTTCATGGGATTAAATTTAATATAAGTAAACTTATTTCATATTTAAACATAAAATAATTAATCCAAAAGAGGATTAAATCTACTTTAAGTTAATAATAACACTGGTAACTTTAAATTGGGATGAAAAATGAGCTACCTTAAACTAAGAACCTTATTTTTAAGCATGGTTTTTCAGTTTTGCCCTGAGAATGCCCTCTATATCAGTTATTAATTATGAGAGCTTCTCTGAATCCATAAAAAGAGCCTTTAAATCACTGTTTTTGTCAATAATCAATCATCATTCCAATCAATGTTATACATTTAAACAGGTAAAGTGTTATTTAATATAAAATCTTATTATTAAAAGTATTTCTTAAGTATTTTATTATTAATAAATTTTAAATTAAGGAAGTCAAATAATAGAATTCAAATTATTTTTGTAATCACCAATAATACATTTTATCTTATAGAATGTCTTAGATATCTTTTAAAATACAAAAATTCCTCTAAAAGCTCTAAAAATTATATTTTATCATATGAAACTGTTATATTTTTTTAAAACATTGGGTTTTTGGTGTGTTTTTAACTTATAAAAATTATTTAATACCATAGCTGTTGTTTTTTGACTGATTGTATTAAATAAATATTATAAGTAGGTTTTCTATGAATTTCTATATTTTTTTGTCTGGTATTAGTTTTTTTTACATAGAATTTATCTATAAAATTTATCTCTGCACAGAATGAGTGATATCTCTTATATAAATAAGAAATATTACTTTATAAGTGAATAAGTATTATTATTTTCCACATATAAATGTCTCATTAAAATCTTATATATTTCTTATTGATTTAACTGTCAGTGACTATGATAACAATATTTTTTATTATTAAATTCTTTCATAATAATTAATTCTTCATATATATATAATAATTTTTAATAGTTATATTAATTTTTGGCTATAATATTCAATTATATTATATTTTCTACTGAGGACAGTCATAGTACTCTTGATATTTTTTACTATTATCAATAGTTTCATGGAAAAACCTCAAATTATTACACCTTGTTGATTTTCGTGATATTCTTTTTATTTCCTATCTAATTGGGCAAATTGGTTTCAATAATAAGTAAGCCATTTAGCTAAAATAATCTTTTGGGAATTATTTCTATCCAATAACATATATATATTATTTCAACCAAATCAATATGGATAAATCTTGAATAGAAATTTGGCTCTTTGGTGAAACTATTCCCTTCTAGATAGCTTCAGAAATAATGTAATTTTTTCCAAATTATTGGAAAAGGAAATTTCATTGAGATAGAAATTCCTCTTTCATAATAATATTAACTTGATATTTTGATGTAAAAGCTGAATAATTTGAATAAACACTTCCTTTAAATAGCTTTATTGAGATAAGCTTCATAATGGTAGCTATTGAAAGGGAAAAATTTGGAATCATATCATATTATTTTTTTTGTTGAAATATTACAAGTAACTAAATCATCAAGATATTAGACACTGAGTTTCTCCTTAAATTTCCTGAACATGTTATCTTGAAATAATTTCTGTTTAATACAATTTAAGAATTTTAAAGAAGAAATACAACTATAATTAAAATCAATGCTTAATTCATTTTCAAAAAAAAGGAACTTGATATTTGGAGAGTATTTATTTTTCATATTGAGATTTCATATTAGAGAAAACCAAAAAGTATAATACATGAATATTTCTCTAAGGTTCTTCTTTCAATTTTTGAAATTATTCGCATTCAAATATTATGGTCAATTTTTGTATCAATTTCATAAATTATTTAATATTAATCAATTAAAATAATATTTGACAATAGAATGCAAAAAATTTGAACATGATGAAAAGTTCCTGTTGGATATTTGACCAAACCACATAGAATAAGAAAAAATTCCTTTTCTATCAGTTAAGTAGGATTCAATATTTCTATCAACATTTTCCATGCTTTATTTATATCTGATTCTGGGAATATTCTCCTTCGGGAGAACATTTTTTTTGTCAACAGAAATAGGTCTCTCCTTTATTTTTTTGAATTACATTAATTTATATTGAAATTTGATAATTCATTTAAGGAATTGTACTAAATATAAGTAGAACATATTTCTCCGGGACAGCTTATCTAAAATCTAATATTAGCTAGTTATCCTCAGATATTGAACCATTCCACTGAAAGATAACTTCATAATACTTAGGAATATACTATATCTAAACCAGTACAGATAAATAAGCAATACTAACTTTGTAAATAAATAAAAAATTAAAAGATAAATTATTATTTTTTTAATTAAAAATACTCCAGAATAAGATCTCAAACTCAATGAATTAGCTATCTTTTTGACAAGAAAACTAATTATATGCTATTTATATTTTTCAAAACCTCAACCCTCAATCATTTACTTATTTCCATAGTAATTAATTCTTAATAAAATAATATCTAAAGGATTTAATTAACTCTGTTAAAGAATAAATACCATATCAAACTATAAACTATAACGAATCGAAAGTTTTTCTTGATATTTGAGAAACAACTGAATGAATATTTTTGAAAATAGATAAATTAAAAATAGAATTATCATAAAAACTGAATTATTGTAACATGAATCCTTTCTAAATTGAAAGATATATTTTACGAACTTTCACTTCAATTTTTTTCCCAGCTAAATAGATTCATTAAAATCCTTATAGAGTAAAAGAATGAGCTTTACTCATCTAAATACCCAATCAACAATTATTCGAAATTGGTAGGACAGAATATATATTCTATTAGAATTAGATGAAAATACAATTCAAAATATTATGAAAATTAATATTAATTCAAAATTGAAATTTTATAAAGACAAAAAACTATAAAGTATGACTTTCAAAGAATAAAAAAAGGGCTAAAAGATATCAATATCAAGGAAAAGACAAAAAAATTGATTTAATAATTTTAAAAGTCAATTTCTTAATTCTAATCTCTCAAAATGAGAAATTTTGTCTTTTTATGATTGAAAATCAATTTGATGTAATTCTATCTAGTTTTATATCTTGAATTCGTGATATTTGATATTTTTATTAAATTATTTTCTTTTTTCAAATAAGCTCTAACAGAATTGAAGTGGTTGAGATAAAGATCTTTTAATTATTTTATCTGAAATGTATTTAATTGATTAATTATATATTTTTTGTCAGCAAATAAGATGAAATAAGTTTCAAGAAGACGTGATATCAGAAACAGATTATATCTCACTTCTTTATAATTGAACGGAACCAATCATGTTTGAATTCTTATAATATAATCTCAAAATAATTGAGAAACTTTCATTTTAAAATTAAAAAAAATCAATTATAATTATTTTTAATAATAATTGATTTAAATTTTAATACCAAATTTTCCAATTGATTTGAGTTGAATAATTGTAGCTCAATCAGATTTGAGTGAAGTAATTCAAATATAAGAAAGAATAATATTATAAAGTTCATGCTTATTTATAAAGTTTATATCAATAATAATTGTAAGGTGTGGATATGAAACTTTGATTAAAAATCAAGTACTTTTCCTGTCCTCAAAATTTGTATAAGGTAAAATTCAATTAAAAATAGTATGAAATATTATTTTTAAGAGAAAACACGCCAAATTTATTGTTTATAACTTTATTAGTATAAAACAATAATATTATAAAAATTTATTGTTTTACCAACAATAAAAATTTATCCAAAAAATACTCTACAAGAGATATTTTAAGGCTACAAAAGAAATTTCTTCAAGAGCAATTTCAATTGGAATTAATTGAGCAAAGAACTGCAAGCAATTAATTAAAGAACAAAGTCTTTAAAAAGAATATTAAAGAGAAAACACGCCCAAAAGTGACCAGAGTGAATTTGGAAACAAAGTGACAAAGTTAACAGTGATGAAAGATGCTTTAATTCACTTTTGGGGTGGTTCAGGGGTAAAAATGATTATAAGAGTTACAAACAATGATTATAATGATTTTTTCACGTGGTTAAAAGGATCAAAATGATTTAAAAGTGGTGGTTGGAATCTTTGATTGATTGGTTTAACAGTTTTAAACTAATTAATAAAAGGAAAAGATTCTAACATGAAGAGAAAAGTGGGGCAAAGAAGACATTCTTTTATAGCCATCAATTCTCTTACTCCAAAAGTAAAATTTACTCTTGTCAGTCGTGAAAAACAGTCTGACAACAGAAAAGCCAATTATGGCATCATTGAACCCTGGTTTAGACCAAAAAGGGCTGGTTTAAGCCATTTTTAGCCATTTTTAGCCATTTTAGACCCTTAAATCAGCCATTACTATAGCAATACCAGGCCTAGAGCCTTCAAAACACGTCAGAATGTGTGTCAGAGGCGTAGAAACCAGTTAAAACTGTTTTTACTATGATTGTTTTATCTTAAGGGTAGTTTTACCCTCTTGGCAACAGCTAAAACTACCCCAGTTGGTATCAAAACCTCATCATCAATTGAGTCCACAGACCCTGTAACTCAATTCCAGGCCAAAAGTGATGAACTTTTGCGTGAATTTTGACATCCCACGCCTGTCAGCAAGGATTTTGGGGGTCTAGCTCCCCCTTGGAGCTGGAGTTCCTTTTCCCCCCCAAATTTAATCTTTCCAATTTATTTTTTCCTTTAATTCCTCATCATGTATTATACTTATAATTTACATATGTAATTCAATTCAATTGTACAGTACAATACAGTAATAATTGACACCTCATATGTAAATCAAAGTTCACTTATGTAATACACGCGCACATTTTGACATTTCAATTGAATTCAATTGAAAATACTTCAATTCCTCATAACTTCTAAACTAAACACAACACCTCAATTTTAACACAAAAATTGATGGTTAACACCACATGTGGTGTGAATTAAATTAAAGTTTTGAGGATTTTCAACTTTTGTATTGAAAATACTAAAAACTTAATTTAAGCTTATTTAGAGTTGAGTTACAAAAATTTCACTCAGAGGTGACCCCACCTGATTTTTTATGAGGAATCCAATGGTGAAATAAAATTTATATGTTTATTTATTGGATAAAAAGTTATAATAAATTTTATTTAACTTTTTTCCAAATTTGTTTATTTTTTCACAATTTTGTTAAAATTTCATTTTTACTTAAATTTTTCAAGTATAAATGTAATTTTATATTTACAAAATTTAAAGTAATTTTATTTTTAAATTATAATTAATTTTTTTATTTTTAATATAATTTTATATTTATATTTTTTATTTTTATTTTAATAATATAAATAAATTTATTTTATTTATATTAATATGTTATTTTTTATATTTGTGGTCTTTTGGGTATATGAAATTACCTCTAAGGCTCACATTCCCTCCCCCTAAAAAAGAATATTACTTTGTAATATTGGTGTTTCTAGTGTGTCTGAATCTCCTCAGGAGTTTGGTGGCTTCTGTAATATCTTTTTCTTCTAACCATTCATCTTCACAAGTTGGGTCACTGCACCTAACAAGGTATTCCCTTACTTTCTTGGTTCTTAATTTCCTTTCTTTAAGAACTTTGGTTATTTTCTTAGTACCAGATGTCTCAATAGGAGGTATAACTTGGGGAATCTTATTCCTCAAGGGAAATTTCTCAGCATCACTAGATTTGTATGGCTTTATCAAGCTTACTGGAAATGTAGGGTGCTTATTGCTTAGTTCTTCAGATAACTCTACTTCAACAGCATTTTCTCCATGGAGGGCCTTAATCACAAAAGGTCCTGCAAAGGAGTCTTTTAACTTTTTACATCCTTTGATGTTATTGAAGTTAGTGGTGGATACAAGAACTAGGTCCCCCACTTTGAAATCCGGAGTTGCATGAGATTTATCCCATTTGTCTTTAGCATATGCAAAAGAGTCCTCCATGCATCTCACTGCATGCTTTCTAGCTTTGTCTAGCATTCCTTTGAAGCTAGCAGCTGTGGGATGTATTTCAATTAAGTCTTTCCTCAAGGAATCTTGGGGTAACTTGGGGTTCCATCCTTTTTCTAGAATAGCAGGAGTCTGATTGGTACTGGAATGGATTGATGTTTTATATGCTAATTCCAGTGCTGGTAACAGAGTACACCAATCATGGGTAAATCCATCACAATCTTTGAATTCAAGGCCATATGCACAAAATCTTCTCACCATGTCCTCTAAGGTTTGGATCATTCTTTCAGCCAGACCATCAGTTTGTGGGTGGTAGGCTGTAGAGAAAGACAGTTTTGTGCGAAATAATTGGTGAAGATTTGTCCATAGAGCTGAAGGGAATTTGGGATCTCTATCACTGATGATATTTGTAAATATCCCAGTCCATGACACTACTCTATTCCATATCAGAAGAGCTGTATCCATGGCTGTATCATCTTTGTGACATGGTAAAAAGATTGGAGTTTTACTGAATCTGTCCACAATTACTAGGCAAGCATTATAGCTCTTGTCACCTCCTGGTGGTAGGCCAGTTACCCAATCCATATGGACAATTTCCCAAGGTCTGTTTGGTTCTTGGATTTTCATCATATTTCCAAGTCTTTTGCCAGTGGATTTATTTGCCTTTTGGCATCTGTCACAGGTTTTGCAATATTCTGCAACATCTTTTTGCCACATTGGCCACCATATGCAGGTCTTTACTTTCTCTCTTGTTCTGTCCTCAGAAAGATGTCCTGAAAAGGGACTATCATGGCATTCTTTCAGTACAAGATTGATTAATGACCTGTCTACAACTGTCATGACACATGTGTGCTTGGTTCTGTGGTAAATTATACCATCCAGTAGGTGAAATCTCCCTTCATTATAAGATTTTCTCCATACTTCATCCAAGGCATGTATTAGAGAGTTGTCTTTACAGTCTTTGTTAAGTAATTGGCATAAGATGCTACAATTCTTATCTTGAGTGTAACTATTTCTGACTTCTTCAAAGAAGGTGGTGTTCAAGTCTGTAACACTTATTCCTTCTATTGGAATTTGTGGTGAAGCTTCTTCTGGAACATAAGCAGGATTATCAATGTTATTTGGTAATGGCCATCTGCTTAGTCCATCTGCATTCTTATGAATATTCCCATCCTTATGAACAATAGTCATATTGCCTCTGTATTCTTGTATGGCTATTTGCCATCTGAGCATGTGTCTGTTAGGTGTTTTCATGTTCAAAAGTGATTTCACAGCTGTACAATCTGTTATTACTTCAAAAACACATCCCTCTAAGAAATAGTTCAATTTCTCTAAGGCCCAGACAAGGCATAGACATTCCATTTGACTTGCTCCATATCTGGCTTCAGTTGGTTTGATTTGCCTGGATATGAAACATATTGGTCCTTCTACAGGTTTGTCATTTATGATCTGAACTTGGTGAAGTGCAGCACCTAGTCCATCCCCTGATGCATCAATATACAGTTTGAAAGGCAATTTAAAGTCTGGCATCAGTAAGAGTGGAGCAGTGGTCAATGCTTCTCTTAGAGACTCAAAAGCTTTGACTCTGTCAACAGTCATCTCAAATACTGTGTCTTTGTCACACAACTTATAAAGTGGTCTTGCTATGGATGCAAAGTCTTTAATGTGTTGCCTGTAATATCCTGCAAAACCTAAGAATGACTGAATTTCCTTCTTATTCTGAGGCATGGGTTTTAACAATACTGCTGCAACTTTGTTTTTATCAATTCCAAGGGACAAACCAGATACAACATGTCCTAGTGCCTTAAGTTCTTTAAATCCAAAATGACATTTCTTCAAGGAGATTTTCATGTTTACTGATTGGATTTTTGTCAAAACTCTTGATAATCTGTACATGTGCTCCTCCCAAGTCTTTGAACAGATAATAATGTCATCAATGTAAATGATTAACCATCCCTCTGAGAGTTCTTCAGGGAAGATTTCATTCATCATTCTTTGGAAGTGTGAAGGTGCATTTTTGATACCAAAGGGCATCCTTAAGTATTCATACACTCCACAATGAACAATAATTCTCAAGTATTTTCTTGCTCTTGGTGTTACTACATTTTGATGGAATCCTTTAAGGGCATCCATAGTGGTTATATACACTGCTTGAGATATTTGAGTAAGGGCAATTTGGATTTTTGGTATTGGGTATCTGTCTGGAACAGTGTAAGTGTTCAGAGCTCTAAAGTCCCCAACCATTCTGGATTTTCCATTATGCCACGCCACTATGACTGGTGTAGTTATTTCTACTTCCTCATTGTGGCCTACTTTTCTTATTACACCAAGGTCTAGAAGTTCTTTGATATGAATTTCTAGAGCTTCTCTTGATTTTGGACTTGCTGGATAAGCAGGTCTTCTTAAGAGTGGTGGATAAGGTCTCTCAATGTTAAGAATGATGTCAACTTCATGACCAATAATTGCTCCCAGGGGTTCTTTGTCTGTAGCAAATGCTCCTCTGTGGTCATACAAAAGGGAAGAAAGTTCATTTTCTTGCTTATCAGTCAGATGAAGGCTTATTTCAGCCTCATTTAACTGTTCAGACTTGAATTTCTCTAACTCTAAGTTGACTGGTGATACTTTGTTTACTGTAATTTGTCTTTTAAAGGGTAAAAAGGCAAATTTCTGGCACTTATTGTCTCCAATTGTAAAGTATCTGTCTTTGTTATTATGTAAATCTATCCCATACATGATTAAATAGTCATTTCCCAATATAAAATGGGTACTAGAGCAATTTTCCATAACAACAAATTCAACTGTGATCCTTAAATTCCCATTTATGTGTGGGAATATGACATTGGTCTCAAAGATTCCTAATGCTTTCATTGGGTTACTTGCACTGTTGAATTTTATACCATCAATTGGTAACAATTGGTCTTCAAAATTTGGTACACAAGTCTTAAGAAAAGATTTTCCAACACAAGAGCAGAAGGCTCCTGGGTCAAGCAAAAGTTTGGTGGGCTTGTTGTCAATCACCACTTCTGTTATACAGGAGTTACCAGCTGTATAACCTTTTCCTCTGTTTGGTTTTGTCTTCATAAGTTGTGCATCTTGAACTTTTGATAAATCAACTTGACCATTGCTCAATTGCGGTAAGTGGGAATAAGATTCCATGATGTCAAAAGTGGCATTGATATTTTCTATATCTTTTGAAGATTCAGTGAATATGGATGACTTATCATCTGAATTGTCTTCAATTATGTCTTCCTTTTCAACATCTGGTTCTTTTTCAATGTCAATTTCATTGATTTTCCCCCTTTTTGGACATGTATTGGCTAAATGGGTGGTGCTTTGGCAAATATGGCATTTTCTGACTGTATCTGCAGATTTATATTTAATATTACTAGAATTTTCTTTGGGGTTTTTGTCCACAGAATCTTTCCAAGGTGTATTAAACCTTGTTTTAAGATTCACCCTACTAGAACCAATTTTGGTTCTGGTGGTTACTTCTTCTAGTATATTGATAATATCCTCTGCTGAAGATTGTTCAGTAGTCCTGCTTTTGACAGCATGCTCTAAGTCACCTCCACATTGTCTCAGAATTTTTCTATGGATCATAAATTCTGACATGTCAGGATATAATGCTGTTAATCTGTCCTTTTGTTGGCAAAACCATGGTAAAGCTTTGTCTTTATCAGCATTAAATTTGGCAGATTCAAAGGCTGTTTCAACTTTAAACCTCCAAGCATCATTTGCCCATTTGTTGATGATTTGGGTTTTCCACCAAGTCCAACTCTGGTGTCCATGTGCTTGTCTTATTTTGATGTACCATCTGTGAGCTGATCTGGTAAACAAGGTGTTAAACCTGGCTGTTACCAATCTGTCTGGTAATTCAAAATCCTCTTTGATCATGTCAATACCTCTAATGAATTCCATATGGTCATACTCTCCTTCACCACTGAAGTGAGGCCATTCTTTAAGTTTTGGAACTTCTTTCAAGAGTGCTTGGCCCATTGATGGTTCCAAGTTATGAAAAGAAGTGGATAATTCATTTTTTAATTGTGAATTATCAGGATCCAATACTTGTGGATTTGAAATTCTTGTGCCCTCATTTTGATTTAGAGGTGTAGACATTCTTGGTAAGGTGTTCAGTAATTGTTCAATGTCATTCATTTTACTGTTGCTACACCTTTGGGAATTTCTGTATTCATGTTGGAAGCTTTGTATTAAATTTATTACTTCAATTTTATACATGTCTTCTTTATGTGTAAGTTCTTGCCATAACTCTGTCTGTCTTGTATTATCAGCAGTGACTTGATTCAATTTCATTGATAATTTTGATACTTCTTCTTGTGAAGCATCAAAACACTTTTTCAAGGCAATGGTATATGTCTTTACTTCAGTAAATGAATTTGAAATGTCATCAAGGACTTTTTTGTTATCTGTCTTGATAATATTTATGGCTTGTTTAATTCTTGTTTCAATTATGTCATCAATATTGAATTTAGAATATTTATCTGTTAATTCTTTAATAATGGCAGATTGTTCATTTATTTTATTGTTAGAAGAATTATCATTATTGGAATTTTTAATTGTTCTCAAAACTTTTTCAAAACACATAAGTGTTTCATTAATTTGGCACAGACTCAGGTTGTTTGTTTTAATGTTGTTACAAATGGTGTCATTTTTATCAGAAAGATGTTTTTTCACGTCATTTATAGCATTATACAACTCTGGGATGGAATCAAATATGTCAGAAATCATTTCTGGAACCTTAATCTGGCTTCCTCCTTCTTCTGTAATTCCATCATGGTTCTGGCCATCTGAAATACATTTTCCATGGCATCCTGCTGAATCTTTGGGATTCTGTAGCCCTGGCTGTAAGGTTTTGGGGCTGGTGCCTTCCCTTTGCCCTTGTTTGGAGTTTGTGGCTGCTTTTTCACGTTGGAATTGCTGCTGCTGGCCACTGGGGCTGTTTTTGGCACTGGTTTGGCTGGTGGAGGGTTGTTTTTCCTCCATTCTAGTGTCAAAAGCATCATGTTTTTCTTCTCCATCAATGGATGCCATCCATTGAGCAATTTGCAAGTGTTGGGATGGCCCAAGAATTTTCTTACTGTCAGGTAAGAATTCATGCAATTCTTCCACAGGTCTGCAAGGATCTGGTACTCTTTGAATTGAAGTGCATTGTTGTATGCACTGTGGCTGGCTTTGTATATGTCCACAGAGGCTTGTTGTGGCGGTGTCAGCTCTTTTTGAAGGTAAAATGGTATTATCAGCTTCAGAATGACCCATTTTAGTTGTTTGGAAGTCATCCACTGACCCTTTTCCTTCTGTACCTGGTTGGCCTCTGCCATAATCACGTCTATTACCTTTTTGGGAGCTGCTTGAGGGGTTGTAGCTGGCTCCTGATCTGGTTGAAGGCATAATTATGGTTAAAAAGGCTTAAAATAGTATTTTTACGTCAAAAAACTTACTATTGGCCAAATTTTTGGCTTTCTGAAGTGTATTACTTATATCCAAGTTAATTAATTCAGAAGATATTGGTTCAGGTTGATTATTTTGAGTCACAATAACAGTACTATTATGATCAGAATTAACAGTACTGGCAGGGATAATGCTGGTTACTGTTGAGGCTGTTTCAATGTTTTCTTGTCTTACCACGTTGTCAGACACTAAAATTAATGAAAAAGCCAATTAATTAAGTAAAAAAATGGTTATTTCAAAAAAGAAATAAAAATATAAGCCTCACTTATAATATGAAAAAAAAAAATATTTTTTAAGGATTTTTTGGATTATAAGTATTTTTTATATGTTTTTTAAATTTTTCAATATAAGAAAAAAGATTTAAAAAGAGTAAAAAAATATGTCACAGGTAAAATATCACGGCTGGGCCCCCAAATGTAAGGTGTGGATATGAAACTTTGATTAAAAATCAAGTACTTTTCCTGTCCTCAAAATTTGTATAAGGTAAAATTCAATTAAAAATAGTATGAAATATTATTTTTAAGAGAAAACACGCCAAATTTATTGTTTATAACTTTATTAGTATAAAACAATAATATTATAAAAATTTATTGTTTTACCAACGATAAAAATTTATCCAAAAAATACTCTACAAGAGATATTTTAAGGCTACAAAAGAAATTTCTTCAAGAGCAATTTCAATTGGAATTAATTGAGCAAAGAACTGCAAGCAATTAATTAAAGAACAAAGTCTTTAAAAAGAATATTAAAGAGAAAACACGCCCAAAAGTGACCAGAGTGAATTTGGAAACAAAGTGACAAAGTCAACAGTGATGAAAGATGCTTTAATTCACTTTTGGGGTGGTTCAGGGGTAAAAATGATTATAAGAGTTACAAACAATGACTATAATGATTTTTTCACGTGGTTAAAAGGATCAAAATGATTTAAAAGTGGTGGTTGGAATCTTTGATTGATTGGTTTAACAGTTTTAAACTAATTAATAAAAGGAAAAGATTCTAACATGAAGAGAAAAGTGGGGCAAAGAAGACATTCTTTTATAGCCATCAATTCTCTTACTCCAAAAGTAAAATTTACTCTTGTCAGTCGTGAAAAACAGTCTGACAACAGAAAAGCCAATTATGGCATCATTGAACCCTGGTTTAGACCAAAAAGGGCTGGTTTAAGCCATTTTTAGCCATTTTTAGCCATTTTAGACCCTTAAATCAGCCATTACTATAGCAATACCAGGCCTAGAGCCTTCAAAACACGTCAGAATGTGTGTCAGAGGCGTAGAAACCAGTTAAAACTGTTTTTACTATGATTGTTTTATCTTAAGGGTAGTTTTACCCTCTTGGCAACAGCTAAAACTACCCCAGTTGGTATCAAAACCTCATCATCAATTGAGTCCACAGACCCTGTAACTCAATTCCAGGCCAGAAGTGATGAACTTTTGCGTGAATTTTGACATCCCACGCCTGTCAGCAAGGATTTTGGGGGTCTAGCTCCCCCTTGGAGCTGGAGTTCCTTTTCCCCCCCAAATTTAATCTTTCCAATTTATTTTTTCCTTTAATTCCTCATCATGTATTATACTTATAATTTACATATGTAATTCAATTCAATTGTACAGTACAATACAGTAATAATTGACACCTCATATGTAAATCAAAGTTCACTTATGTAATACACGCGCACATTTTGACATTTCAATTGAATTCAATTGAAAATACTTCAATTCCTCATAACTTCTAAACTAAACACAACACCTCAATTTTAACACAAAAATTGATGGTTAACACCACATGTGGTGTGAATTAAATTAAAGTTTTGAGGATTTTCAACTTTTGTATTGAAAATACTAAAAACTTAATTTAAGCTTATTTAGAGTTGAGTTACAAAAATTTCACTCAGAGGTGACCCCACCTGATTTTTTATGAGGAATCCAATGGTGAAATAAAATTTATATGTTTATTTATTGGATAAAAAGTTATAATAAATTTTATTTAACTTTTTTCCAAATTTGTTTATTTTTTCACAATTTTGTTAAAATTTCATTTTTACTTAAATTTTTCAAGTATAAATGTAATTTTATATTTACAAAATTTAAAGTAATTTTATTTTTAAATTATAATTAATTTTTTTATTTTTAATATAATTTTATATTTATATTTTTTATTTTTATTTTAATAATATAAATAAATTTATTTTATTTATATTAATATGTTATTTTTTATATTTGTGGTCTTTTGGGTATATGAAATTACCTCTAAGGCTCACAATAATAATAAATATTTCAAGTTTCAAACCTTATTGGTATTCCTTGAATTTATAACTCTCTCAAAATTAGATCATTGGGGGGAACAAAGTTTTAAAATCCCAGACTCAAAGTCCCAAGTTTTCTTTCCCAACTCTCATATTATTTTTCTTCAATTTTAGAACTCTCACAACTAAACAGTTTTAGTTTTTTTAAATAAAAAAATATGGGGTCTTTAGGTCCAGATAACAAATTTCCCAAGGACTAAAATACCACTTTTGGTCTTACCAAAACCATCATTTTTTATTCAAACCTCAGTAAGTGTATGTCTCATTGCATAGAAGTTTCTTTGTATTTCATAATCATGATATTCCTAAGAGAAGCTTAGAGTATTTATTTCAATTCAAATGATATTTAAACTTCCCTACAATGCCACTCCCAAGGTGATTAGAAAGAGCACCTTTACTTCAGAGTTTGAGATAATTAAAGTTTTTATTTTCCACAAAACCAAATATTTATTCAGAAATTTAAGATTATATAGCCATACTCCATATTTTATATATTGAAAGATACATCAATCGCTGAAAAGAGACTCTTTTGGAATACATATATACCTCGAATGAATTAAGAAAAATTATCCTCTGAAAATCTCTGAAAGCATTTCCATAAAACTAATAAAAAACTCATAATAGCTGTGAAACACATCAAATTTTATTAAAAGCTTTAAAATCCCTCAAAAAATAAAGAAAGTTATCATTTCATACATTTTTCCATGTCAAACGCAATTTTGGGATCAAATTAAAATGGGGCTGCTTTGTGTAAAAATGAACTTTATTTGGATTTAAAAATAGTGATATTTTTTGTATAATCAGATTCTCATTGATATATTAATAATCTCAAAGAGAATCATTATTTCTTCACAAAAAATTGAAAAAACGGAAATTTCCAAAGTTACGCAGGATTAATTTTTTACTTAGTACATCAGATATATTGATTGAAGTGTGATCTCATTAGCTCAATTTCCACCCAAAAATGTTGAAGAATATTTTGATAATGAAGAGAGATAGGATATTTTAATATTTTATCTCATTTTGGATATTGCAACATTTTCACTAACTTTACAAACCTCAAGTATTCGATGTCCATATAGCCAGTTTGTGATATAAACAAGAAATTCATTTCCCTAAATGTTGGATGTACATTCTCACTTAATTATTTAAATTTTTTGAAGAATAAGAGCTTATTAAAGCCACTAAAAGTCTTTCTTTGGCTCAGAATAATGAAAGAAGGTTTTTCAATAACTGTATACCATAACTACAGGTTAGAATTGAGAATTCAACAAGTATCTCAAGATGTTGATGTTTTTATCTAATTTATATTCAAAATAAGATGAGGGAAAATCAAGAAATGAAAATTTCTGTTGGGTAGATGGTTTTATATGCTAGTTTACATACTGCATTGGCACAAATTGGAGATGAATTTCTTGATATGTGAGAATATTATGTTCCAGTGGATGTGGAAAACTCATATGAGCTAGATAATGCTCAATATCTTGTAAATATTAATTAAAAAATCAAACCAATCACATTGGATTAAGACTATAATAACTTTCAAAATCTTATTTTTTCATTTTTTCAGGAAATTAAATTCTCTTACAAGTCATGAGCTCTAATGGTTCAAATTTTACCTCAATGGAATCATTAAATAAAAATCTCTTGTAATATTTGGTTTACTTTCCCATAAGCTTTATTTAAGATTTTTTGACCTAAATTGAAGCATTTTATGCTTATTTGGAATGAGAAGCCAAAATATTCATAATATTATCATGGTTTATTAGATCATCTGGAAGTTGTGATTAATTTTTAATTATTGAGGATATTCTTCAAAGGATATAAATTATCTCTGGCTTCTTTTAAAAGTCAATATCCATTTTTGATTGAGGGAAGTGCAATCCATGAGCAGAAGGAGAAATGATAACAGGTATTTAATAATAATCCTGTTTGGAAATGGAGTAGAATATCCTGTAACTCAATTTACTTATTTCATTTTGATCTTGATGTGGCTTATTGAGTAATCCTTCCTTATCAAAATGACATTGAAAAAAAATTTTATTTGTAATATTCTTTCTCAAAGAATTGAAATTTACTGAAATTTGGGATTTCAGAATATTCCATCAGTATTTTGATGTCTTTTGAAGAAGATATCAAATAATTATGAACCCTTGGGTAGACAAAATCATCAAAACTCATAGAGTTTTTCCACTCTCGATTATAATATTCTATTTCATCCAAGTTAAAGCAAATATTTCAAGAACAAACACCTTCAATTGATAAAAGAGTGATTAATGATTTAACAAAGTATTATTTTATAAATCTGAGCACATTAATTTTGATATAAAATAATTAAATACAAGACATAATTGAATTCCTTTTAACATTCCACCTAAAACATTCATGTTATTCTTCATTTCTTGTCTAATATTGAATAATTTGTTCAGAAGAATAATTAGGTTATTTATTGTATGTAGTGAAAAGGGGGATCTCCAAAAGTATTAACTTGATACATAGCTACCGATAAGGAGATCCCTTTTATTTTCAATAAGCACACTATTCTTATTCAGGGTTTTTATTTTTGGAATGCTAAAAAATATGAAATAATATTTTCTTAATCAATTTAAGTAGGAGAAAATGTTTTGTAAGATCTTTAGGGTGAATCAAGGGCTTATTTCAAAATTTTATTATCATGAATTTGATATCTTTGAGCTCTAGTAGAGCCTTCTTATCAATTGAATTCTAATAGTCATCTTCTTTATTTTCAATATTTGGTTTAGCTCTAACCATTACATCAGAATCAGGAAGAATTTTCCTATTCTATTTGAAATTATTCTCATTGTGTACTGAATTTCATTTAGTCCTAAACATTACAGCATGAGATTTATTTTATGAAAAAATATTGAAAGAAGTAATTATCCTTTATTTTAAATAGGATGGGAGTTTTCAGAATTTCATAAAAGCTATGTTATTTCATAGCTTTCTTGACCAGATTCAAGCACATTGAGGGTAAAAAAGCTCAAAATATTAAGATTCAAATGGTTAATTTAGGACCTCCCAGATCAATATACACTTTCAAAATTACATAAGTCAAGTAATAAAATTTATAATTTTGAATAAAGGAAGATTTGGAAGTTCAGTATATGAATAAAAACATAACAAAAACGTTTTTTCAAAATTCAATGAATGAGAAATCGATTACATTTTATGGAGTTACACAGAATAACTTACATACAATGTTTGCAAAACCAAATAATATAGTTTAACACAGAAACGAAAATAATTAAATATACAAGGTAGGAATGTAGCATCAAGTCCACCCTAAAACCATTAAACAATTTAGATTAATAATGATTACAGTAACCAAAATAATTTGATTTAATAAGATGAGATAAAAAACTATAAATACACATCCATGGTAAAAAAAGACAGAATTGAATCAAACCTTAATTAACTTCATGCATAGAAATATTCATAGAGGCTTGAAATAATTCAAATAATGAACAATCATAATAAAAAATGGTGCAATAAGTGTACTAAACACCTCATATTCAAATTAACGCCAAATTGAGCTTTATAAGATTACACAATCAAAATAATTAAAAATGGTGCAATAATCAAGTCAACTGACACCATATAATACAATACTCACCATAAAAAACCCTCATATTACATAATAGCTCAATGAATGATGCAATTTACCAAACATATGGCTCCATATCTTGAACAAATGACACCATTTCAAAATTGCTCACCAGCCAAATCCTCTCAAGGCTATGGATAATAATATTAAATTTCAATTGAAATAGAAGTACAGTCTTAGAACGTAGTTTAATATACCAAACATATGTTGTCATATCTTAATCCAATGACAGCATTTAAAGCTTACTCACCAGCAAAATTAGCTCAAGGTGGTGCATAAAGATAAAAAAAGCTCAGAATGATGCAACATTCCAAACATATGGCACAATATCTTTATCAAATGACCCTATTCCAAAAACACTTACCAGCTAAAATATTTCAAGCTGAAAGTTTTCTTAGTCCCCTGTTTTTTGGTGCCTCTATGAAGGGCCCATAGAACATAAATAGAGAGCCTCTCTTCCTCAGTTTCCTCCATGCTCATGGAATTATTTACCCATTAAATGGAAATCTAATCCTCAATATAAAGGATAAATACATCCCTATTGCACTAGGATAACTAGTAAAATCAAGCTACAAGCTCAGTAGAAAAGCTCGGAAGAAAATATTAGTAGTCTTAAATTATTGATAAGAAATTATTTACAGTATTAATGAAAGAGCTTAATATTGAATAAATAGTCTTATCATACAAATATTAGTAGTATTAAACTGTTTATATAAAAATTATTCACAGTATTAATAAAAGAATTTCATATTTAATAAAAAGTACTGTAAGAGGAAATATTAGTAATAGTCATGGAGTAGTGCTGAAAGAAGTTATCAAAATCATTGTTAGTATTGATAGCTATCTTATACTTATAATTATTAGATCCCTAATTCATTAAATAATAAATATTCTTATTAGATAAAAATTATTAACTATACTTTTCATAAGGAGAGTTCTACAAGAAGTTAATAAATATCAAACTCCACCCCTTTCTTATAAGTAATCCTTATATTATTATCTCTAGATAATGCTATCTGTGATATTACAAAATACCCTTATAATCCATATTCTTACCTTAGAAAATTACTCACCACATATACTATCAAATATCATACAGTTATATTATTATATATTATAGAAATTTCTTTTCATATCTAAATCATACCCAGAATTCATAATATAGAGGTATTCAGCCATTTTTTATTTATATTTCAGTCCTACACAGTATCTATCTGATTCTTGAGTAGGTCTGGTAGATACTTCCAAAATTCTTCTCTGGTTGTAAATCCAAAATTTTAAATGTTTGTTTGTGAGCTCTATAGGGAGATTCTTTAGTATATTCAGAGGGGAAGCTCATACACGTCAGCACCTTTCGTTACAGGATCATTCAGAAATTCAAAGCTTTTTACCTGTGATTTCCCCTTCAAAGACTTCCTTATCAAATCCCACACTAAAAGCAGTTCCACAATGTTCTAATTATACAGGATACTCTTAGTCAGTATTCCACCCATATGAATATTTTACAAAGAAAAAACTAACAATAAAGATCAATTGAATTAGATATATGAATATTCAAAAATGTTTAACAAAATTTAACACTTTGAATAAAAAAAGCTGAGGAAAATAAAATTTTAAAAAAGGGGGAGGAATAGTTGGATAGGTGAAAGAGGTGAATTTGTGTTTGTATTTATTTAAATATTTTGGTAATTTGTTTTAAATCACTTTTTAGCTCTTCATAAGTAAATTGGAAAATGAAGAATTAAGATGATGAAAATCAATTAGAAAATCAAGCTGAAATTGATTTTGTATTTATTTGACTAATTTCAAGGCTTATTATGGGGATTATTATGATAAAATCTCAAAAAAAATGAAAATAAAATGGAATAGTTACTATTATCTAAAAAAAATTAATAATACTTTCTCTTTAAAGAAATTAAATGAAAAGAAGCTTCTTAAAGTTGATTGATTCAAAAAAAGGTCAGCTAGAATTATGTTGAAAAATTTGGATAAAGTGAAATTTAATACCAAAATTTTTTATTGAAAAAATGGTTGAATTGTGTTGTTTTCAATTGGTATTGAATATTTTCTTTCAAATATTAAAAAGACTCAATTTCAATACAAAATTGGTGTGAAAAATTCAAAACAAATAGAAAAACATTTTGAAGGTGAGTGAAACTCCAAAGAAAATAAACTTAAATGAAGACAGAAAAAATAATAATAGCACACATTTTGAAACACTTTTACCTAATCAGAATCTATAGTTATCTTATTGAATTAAATAGCTTGATCAAAATTTGAGCTATACACTTTAATATGTTACCCATAGCAGCTCTCAGCTCATAGAGAAATTTCTCAATTCAATAATCCATGGACTTTATTTAAAAGCTAAAAGATAAAAAGTAATTGATTAATTTACACAGAGAATTTTTAATTACTCTTCATTTGTTGCTTATCAATGCATTAATACAATCCCACTCAAATAATGGCCTGGTTGAAGTTCAAGCTGCTATATTGGGATCCATCTTTCTTTTTTTTCCTTAAAATTCAAATTCTTGTTTCATCTTTTTTTATTTCTCATTAAGCTACATTTTCTTTTGTAATTTCACCCTTTTTAACCAATAATTTTGAATATTTTCTCCTTTTCTTCAACACTTTTTCCCTTATCCTACTTAAAATTAGAATTATAATTATCCCCTCAAGATGGAATAATATTGAATAGTTAAAATAAATAACATCTTTGGAAATATTCCAGAAAATTTCGGCTTGATGGTTCAAAAACATCAATTTGCTTTTTCCTTAAACCAATTATTTCATTCAGGTTAGGAATGGATACTCAATTATTCTAATTTTCTGAACTGGGATTTAGCTTAACTAGTTTAAATCATAAAAATGGCATAATGGTATCAATAACTGTCATTATTAAGCATAAAAAAAATTGAAAACTGGGTTTTTTATTTTAAATAAGAATAAAATCAAGATGAAGAAGTTACTAAAAGGAATTTTTACTCTTTTAATTAAAACTAAACCTCATCATATTATGAATCCATAAAAGTCCTCAGAGTAATATTGGGTTTGCGACCCAAAGATGAAGTCAATTTCCACAAATAAGGGACACCTAATTATAAGATTTCCAGAAATTGAATGAATGAATTTGATATCCTCCATCTTATTTATTCCTTTTCAAATAATTTCTTTCATTCTTTTTTGAATATATTTGTTTTTATATCATACCCATTTATTTCAGATTCTTTTATAATTTAGGTTCAGTACATGATGGTATTTCTAATTTGAATCAATCCTAATAGCCTACAAGCCAAGTGGCTTTGATAAAGGGGTCCTTTCTATAAATTCTGAACAAATAGTACCAGGAAATTCCTCAAGGCTTGATTAAATTGACGCCAATTTATAGCTTTCAAGAAATCAAAATGCATCAAATGACTCAATTTATGTGTAAGGCTGGAAGCCCTCTCCGTAGATGAATTTCTTTAATTTTATATTTGGAAGAGATTCACTAGTTAATTGAAAAATAACAATAGATTCTATTTCTCAAAAAGATATTTTGGAATATTAAATTGAGTAAATGAGAAATCAGAAATTTCAAGATGAAAAATTGATAGTTAAGCATCATTTGAACTGTATTTGGTAAAGGAAATCCAAGAGGTCTGTTCTTCTTTCAGGATACCAGAGATTCAGCTAAATTACTAGGCAACTTACACACAAAAACCTGGGTTTTCATTCTGGATTCAAAGCCAAAGTCCCATGTTACTTCAAGGTGAGATTTGATAACCATGACACCACCTACTGTTTTATTCTTGCAGAAATTTCTAGGATACTGAGCTGAGACATTTGAAGCTTTACTATAAAAACTTGGGTTTTTGTATAGATAATTTATCATTTTTTATTTTATTTTAATCAAAAATCAAGCATTTTCTCCACACTCTATTAATTCTATATCTAATATAATAAATAATTATCAAGTAACGCCTTCAGTTTTGTATTTATTGGTTTGTGTGAGACTTTGAGACATGCTGTGGTATTCCATACTATTGGTACCAGTTTCAAGCTTACCAATAAAATGAATAATAATGATAAAAAGAAAATATAAGGTAAAATATAAAATATAACAATGATAAAAATGATAAATAGATAGATATGAAATTGTAAAGATTCCAGAATTCAAAAGTCTCAATTTGACCCTGAAAATATTTTCTTTTTTGAGGAGGGACCCCAATTATATCTTGAATAAAATCATGAGGACCAAAATGTTTGGCAATAAAAAGAAAACTAAAAAAGAAGGTAGTCCTATTCACACAGTTAAGATTCTGGACTAAAAAGAAAAACCTTTTCCTCTCACACAGCAGGCATGATACTGTTTTGTGCACTGAATTAAATACCCAGGGGTTTGCTGGAGTGCTCATAAAATATGCTTTTTGGTGTAGTCATGCAAATCAACAAGACCCACACATGTCACAACCATGACCAGGTGACATGTATACTGCACACAATCATGGTATGCCTGCTTTTTAAGCTGACAGGAAGAAGCTGTTCACCTGTGGATTGGTGATGTAGCTGATTCAATCCACATTTAAGATATATCTTTCTGGAATATTTTGGAATTTTTATGAAATAATTTAGTGAAATTTTGAAATAATTTAGTGAACTTTATTTCACCCACCTCAATTAAATTTAAAGAAATAATCCAAATGTATGCAACAAAAATCAACATTAATTTTCCAAGACCAATTTTCATTTTATTCATAATAAAAGACATCAAATTTAATAAAATACTTTAATCTATTCATGAGAAGACACCATTCCAAACACAAACAAACAGCCAAATAATCTCAAGGCTGTGTATCAAAAATTTAAATTAGTAATAACACACCTTTTTTCAGAATTTCTTGGAAGTGAACTCAGAAATATAATCTCTATCTTTACCACCTTTTCCACTTCCAACTAAATTCTGTCAAATCCTTCATATTACTAGAAATCAGTTCACTTTCCAGAAAGTTTTTTTTCCTCACTTTCTCCAGAAATAGAAACTCTGACCAGCCAAATTCTCCCAATTAAATGATATTATCTTGATAATAAAATTACTACTAGAAAAAAAACTCTTGAAAAACACATGAAAAAGCCACCAAATCATCATCTCATTGGTCAAAATTAGGATAATTCCAAGTGCACACTCAAAAGCTTTATAATTGAAATGATGACTTAATCCCATTGGTCAGGAATTGGATCCTGGGTCAAATTTCTACACCAAAACTAAAAATCTCACCAGCTAATAAATCTCAATTCTTATTTTTTCTAACACCCCTTTTTGAGTGCCTCTTAGGAGAGCCAAAGGATATAAATAGAGGTCCTCTCTCCCTTTTTTTCTCAGTAATCATGGAGAAAGCTCTCACATTTCAGTATCACAACCATCTCTGAGCTAGCAGGGTATCTATAGTAGTATTAATTTTTTAGTTGTGGAAAGCTCAGTATCTTAGTATTATTAAGAAATATTTTTAGTGATATTAATATTGTATTAAAATATTCATTGAAAAATTATTCTTAGTATTAAGTCCAGTAGTCTTATCATTGGTATTAATACTAAAAGAATAATTATAGTCAGAATAAAAACCAAAAGAGTATTAGTCTTATTAAATAACTGTGGTCCTGTTATGGATCTCTTATTAATCTTAGTGAGCTTATACTTCAAATATGAATATTAAGCTTTAATTCATTTACAAAAGATATTCTTATGGGAAAAAATATCAGTGTTTATCTTCTAAAAAGATATTTTATCAAATCAGAGTTTTGATCATAGTTTTATTGATAGATCTGATTTAGAAACTACTGATGAGTCTTCTCTATTTGTTGAAGCCATGAATATTATTATATTTTGTGATTCTCTGTAGGCTGACTATTAAGTGTTATTTTGAGGGGAAGAACAGGATTCTGACACCCATGGTCATTGGAAAATTAATAAATTAAAAAACAGAGTTACCAATGATCTCCCCATAAAGGTAACACTGTATTTCATCCCAGAACACCTGCATACCCCAAAAGGTCACAAGATATTGTTATATAATTTCAAGTAAAAATAACTTGAGCTTATATAATAATTTATTCTACTTCAATAACTATTAATATCTATAGGTATTCTCAAGCCTTTCAAATAACACATTTGAAATATGTGGTTTTTTGAAGGAAATACCACATAAAATCCCTATTTTCTCAAGTCCAAATATCCCACATAAAAAAACTAGTTTTTTATGTCCAAATGTTGAATTTTTTTGACTTAGTCACCTTGAATCTAACCAAAATTGGATTTTTGCAAAGAAAATTGTGATTTTTAATTTATAGCTCAATAAATTTATTTTCAAATTTAAAAATTACAAGTAATCAAAAAATAACATTGTTTTTGTAGTTTTCTAATCATCCACTTTTTTAATTCCATACCAAAATGCTCATCATTAATCTCAGTGGAACCTTTTTTATAAATCTATCTGAATCAGCTCAAGAATTACATTTTTTCTTCTGAGATCATTCTTGATTTTATTAGTCTCAAGCTGGGTTCCTTTAAAAATTCCATTTATCAACTCCCAAAGGGTTATTCAATCTCACAACCCAACCCCATCACAAGCACAGCCTTCTAGCAATATTACTCGGGTCAATTAGTTAAAGATAGAACTAAATTATTATTTCTGTTTTGGGACAAGTGTTTTAACTTCAGCTGTAATGTCTCCTTCAAGAAAACAATATTGATTTGAACTTATGGCTATTTAAGTAATTAATAAGTCCTGAAACCTCTTGAATTTTATGGCAGCAAGTATTAATTACTAATTTGAAGAATATAAGCTGAAAAATTTGAGAGTGAAACTGGATCAGAGGTAAGAAGGATAATGAGATAAAGGGTACCAAGACAATCGCTGATAAGTACAAAATCATGGGTTCTTTCTATGATTAAATTCAAAATTCATTAAGTCACAAGCCCTAAATTGCACCCATTCCAAATTCTGATTCAAAGCAGGATTATTCAGTTACAGATGATGAAAAGAAAATTAAGCCAAACCCAAAAGTATTCCTTTCTTGTTCATATTTAGATATCCATACTAATTCATTTCCTTGTTTAAAATTGTATAATGAACCCCTTGAAGAAATAAATCATTATTAACATAATGAGAGTTGAGAGTTACAGGAGAAATCAAATACAATGGACTAATATGTAATCTTCACATATTATGGAACTATGTACTTTTTTTTTCGATTTTCTGACATGCTTTTTATATTTGAAAAATCTGGATAGTGATACAATTGAAACTAATAAAAGGTTATGAAATTTTAACCTCAATTATTTTAGTGGTTAGAGTAAAAGAGAAATTAATTTGTTTTCACCATCTTGAACACGTTTTTGGAAACACAAAGAGACAGTGACTCAGTCTTATTACTATTTAGTATTTAATAATCATTTGATTTCCTTTTTGATAGGCTGTTAGACTTCCCATATTGAACAATTTAATTGGAATTAGGAGAAGTGGAAACACACAAAAATTTGAAAACTCAAGAAAATCAAGAAGAATATGCAATTCATATTTGAATGAAAGAAATTTGAAGAAAATATTTCAAAAATCAAATACCCTTTGAAGAGAGAAATCTTCATTAGAAATTAGTTTTTTAGAAAGAGAAATTTAGCAATAAAATATAGTTTCAAGGGATTCAAAAGCAAATTTATTTGACTATTGCAGCAATGAGCTCTACCAGGCCTCTTTAAAAGGTAGAGAGAATTTTCACTTTAATAAATAATTAATTGTTCCATTCTTGGAATAATTATAAGTTTGGTCAGTTTTATTCTTTCTTTAGGCAACAAATAATCAGTTATTCCAAGTACATGGTCATAAATTTTTGCAAGAGAATTTGTTGAGATATATGTAGATAAAGCTTTCACAGATTCAATTTTTTATACTGTTGAATTCCTGACTGTAAATTTATCAATTTGACTTTTTGAAAACTGAAGTTTTTTTAAAAGAAGAAATTCTACTGGGACAGTTTCCAATCAAGTGGCTTTCAAATAATGTTCTCTGAATTTTTTTTTCAAACTATTTTCCATTAAAATGAAGCCTCTTTTTTTAAATAAAATTTCCTCATTGCTACTCATCTCTTTCCACTACCTCTACCTTAATTCAAAAATAATTATTCTTAATTTCCAAAAATTTCAAAGACTCGAGGTTTTTTTTTCAAAATCACTCTTTGATCAAGCCAAAAAAGATTATTAAATTCAGGTGTTTTTCTCATACCTCCACCATCAATAAGCTTATTATTAATTCATTTTTCATTTGACTCCTGAAGATTCAATTTCTACTGTTTTCTTTTTTTGAAAGATGAACTCTAGGTTACCAACTCGTATCTTTTTTTAATTCTTTTTCAGATGTAAAATCGTAATTTTTCATTCCTAGTATGTATTTTTTTTATTCATTATCTTTTTATTCCATTTTTATTTTTATTACTAGTTATTTTTATCAATCGATTAACCAATAATCCAGCTCATCACCTCCATAAATATCATTAATCTATTTGTTCAGTCAACTTTATTACCATCCCCAGCTCATAAACCCTCAATCCCATCCATTCAACCATAACCCTCTAAATTCCATCAGAAAAATCCCCAATCCTGAGGAAGATTGAAGCTCCACAATTTGCCTCAATAACCTCCCAAGAAAATTGGGAACGCTTGCAATTTTTTTTGAAAGATTTTCTTTTAGTTTGTTTCAATTTTCTCCTGAACATTTAGTGTATTTTTAACATTATGAATTATATATTATGAAATTATCAATATATTTTTCTTGATAAATAAATTCATTCATTAATAAACACTTCATTTAAATATTCATTATAATAAATAGTATTTGATAATTTTATTTTAAATATTAGATTAATATTTCAAAACTCATTCTTGTCAATTTGAAATCTTAACTCTATATATTCATCACTTTTTCATTTTATTCTAATGATATCTATATCTCATAATTATTGATATTCAATCTCATTTTCTTTTTTCAAATAATCATTAATTTTGATAAATAATATTCTAATACTTATTCAAATATAAGCTAATTGACCTTTAATATTGATTCATTCTAAATACTTCAAGGGTTAATTATATAAGGGCTGTTTTGTGAATTAATAATCATGTGTCAAAATATCACAAAGAGCCTTAAATTCAAACATAAAAAACACCCTTCCATTCCAATAAATGAGAATTCAAATCAAAAGTCATCTCCCTCTCCCTTTTATCATCCTTTTAATCTTTCTCATTATGGCATGGTTCCATCAAAACCAATGTTAATCCATTATGAGCTGCTTCAAAGGACGTTTCGTCTTCCTTCTGAGAATACGCTTGATAATTAAATAAATTCATTTGATTATGGAAGGGTTTCTCTAGAAGTAATTTCATTCCATCATCAAATGCTTTAAATTAATCATCAACTGTCTTCAAATAATTCTTCTTATACCTCAGCCACAATACAAAAAAGAAAAGCTTAAAGAGATCCCTCAAAGATTTTTGAAACCCATCATAAAGAATTGAGAAATGTAACAGTGTTTTAAATAAGAGCCAAGAATTATAATGAATTATTGCTTAAAACTCTTTCCATAATTCATCATAACAATCCATATGTATTGATTAATGAAACAATTACATACCTATTACCTGTCATTATTTAATAACTCCATTCCTTCAATCGGACAGCCTCGGCTTTTAAACCCTCAATAATATCATAATTTATTAAAATAGATTATCCAATATCAGAAAAATCATAACAAAAAATAACAAACTATTAGAGGGTATTATGAGAGTTTTTGGATTTAGACATGTCTGTGGTGTATGCAAGAAAACCAGAATTAACCATGAGAGAACTCGAAGGTGAAATTAATTAATGGAATAAGCTCAAAAAGGTTTGATAGTTTCATTCAATCTGGAATTCAAGCTTTATCCAAATTTCCCCAAGAAGAAAATCTTAAATTTAGGGATGAAGCAAACCTTCCCAGCTTTAGCCAAACTGAATTGACCACCTCTAATGATTTGAAATATTTTTTCAATTTAATCATCACAAATAATTCCTCACTAATAGTCCCCATGTATATTCAAATTATATAAATTCATGGAAATGTGGAATTTTCTCTTTTTAAAAACAGATAGCTTTCTACAAGTTCCCACCCCAATCCACTCAGCTAGACATGGACATAATTTTAAATATCTTAACCTCAAAATAGAATTTTATAAACATCCATGATTAATTGAATTACTTTGGGAAGAAATATTCAATATCACATTAAGCCACAAAATAATTCATCAATTACCCATTTTGGATCCACAGTTCAAACTAAGAGAAAAGATTGTAATAGTGGTGAGTTTTTTCAAATTAAACCCCTCAAAAACTCAATTAAAGAACTTTTTATTAATTAAGTAGGAATAATAAAGATTAAAAAAGGTCCAAAAAAGCTGAACATAATGTCATTAGTCTGTTCTTTACTATCTGTATCACATCAAATTAATGAGATTTTAGTCCAAAATAACCAAGTTTAAAATCATTGTCACAAGAAATTCAATTTCCTTATTTCACTTCATTTTGGAAAAAAAATCCATTAATAAAAGATAATATCACATTTTATTAATATTATTTATTTTTTTCATGAATTTTTTTTCTTGGAAATTAAGAAAAAAACCCTCTCAAGAACTGAGATTTCATAGGTATATCAGTTAAAACAATTTTTTTACAAAATAAATTATCTATATAAAATTTCTTTGTTTAAATAGATTACTTTTTCATTTCTTACTAACTCAAATTGAAGTTATTTATCATTTTAAAATTGTAAATCTAATGGCTTATTCTTCTCCCTTCTACTTATATTCTCATTCAAATTTTTGTAAGTCCCATTTCTTTGAACTCTAGACGCTTTTCATCAGAAAAAATATTGTTTCATTGATCCCAAATTTTGGAAAACATTTTATGCAATATGATACAGAAAGCAAACCAGCAACCCTCTGAATCTCCACCTGTTTCCTTATCTGATTACACATATCTCATAATGATGACAAGAAACCCTTCAAACTTCCTATAGAGTTCTAAATACATACCCTTGATTGCACAAGGTAGATGTTGAAACTACTATTATTGTTTTAATGAGCTGAAGCACCCTTGAATAATGGTAATATATATTGAGGGCTTTCACACTCTGGATAAGAAATAAAATACTGATCCTGTAAAGAAACCTCTTGGGTTTTCTTTCTATCTTAATATGTTGATATATGTTTAAATCATTGAATGCGCTTGTATAACTACCATTTAATTATATTAACTGTTTATTTATATCACATACAAGCTTAATTGAAGCTTGGTACCTAAATTTAATTTTTTATATAAGCTCTTTAAATACTGGTAACATTTAAAAAAAAAACCATGCATCAAAACTCACATTTTCTTATAATCAAAAAATTATTCACCATTTTTTGGAGGCCATTAATAAAATTCTATTAATATTACATCTATAAATCCAACACAACATGGAAACCCCTTGTCTCACATTAATTTATAATCTTGGGCTCTTTCATTAGCATAAGTCCACTTGATCATTTGAATTTGAATTTCACCAAACATGAAATAATCCTATTAGTAGATATTACAATACCCCCTGGCTAATCCCAAAAATTATACCAATTTTACCTGATTATTGTCAATTACCATTATACCCCAATTTTTACAATTAAAAATCCAATAGAACTTAAGGAGCTTGTTTTTTAAAGCTAGAAGAACTTTCAAAATTTTGGATAATTACATATCATCTCAACTAATATTTGTAAAGAGGCGTATGTGGTACATCATAATTGTGGGAGTTAATCTTAAGTTAAGTTTATCAAGTCATTTGTAATATATACTTATGGTTCAGGATTTAATTCATGTTCCTTAATGTACCATTCTTTATAAAGCAACTTTTAAATCATTGAAGAGCTCATCATGGGTTTTTCTTTTTGAAATTATCAAGTATTATTGGAGAAAGTGATATCTGTGATTAGTAGATTTTATTGGGGGATCTCCAGAAGGAGATGTAAGATTTGGTTTGGTAGATGTGGGATTTCAAAAATCCCAATTATTAAATGTTTGATTTGGCCCAAATAAAACCAGAGACTCTTAATAAGGTATCTGGTGGTTTTTGATATTTCCTAATAGCTCTAAAATAATTACCAAAAGTTTTAAATTATGGAAATACAAGTCTAATATATGAAAAAATTCCTGAAATGGTACAAATTCCCGTTCATCTCAAGATTTTACAAGTAAGAATATGAAATGGATTGCACAATTGGATTAAAAATCCAATTTTACATATATCCATCTTTGGATTATATATCTGTAAACCCTATGAATACTGAGATACTAGGGTATATGCAGTTTCGAGAATCAGTGCATATATTGATGGTTTTTGGATAATATCTCCTAAGATATATGGTATATATGTATTATGGAAAAATTGTATTATCATTTAACTACTTGAGGAATAAATTTACAATCTGTATTAAAAATCTTATACATAGAGTGGTAATAAATAGATAGAAAACAATCAAAAAGATCACACCAGTTGACCACTCATAACCAAAAATGGTCCAAATCAAACCAAATACCACATTTTGTGTCCCCTTTTTTATTTTTGAATAATCATGTTAATTTTCAATTATTATAAGGGCATAAGCTTTAGTAATCATGGTTTAACTTTTAAAATGGCCTTTTTTGACAGAAAAGACTGTTTACAAGAAAAATCATCAGAGATATATTTTTATGATTTAATAAGCTAATATTGATACCTTTCAGTATCATTACAGGATATATTAATCCATCCTCAGATTTTTTATTGTTTTTATAGCTTAATAGTTCTTCGGGATCAATATTAAGGTACAAATTGATCATTTTCTGCTTACTAAAAATTATCTTTATTTAAGCCCAAGAACTTAAAAAGAAGCAGTATTTATTAATACTAGTACTTTGATGTTTGAATTACAATGATTAATAATATTTAGTCACCTTCCCAGATAATGATTTCAATAAATTTATTCTATAGTTATAACTTCAAAATAATGAAGCAAAAATTACACAAGATGGTGCAATAATGACACAATTACCTCTAAGCCTCAAAATATTGTTTTATTCCTGTGAATCCAATCTCCACACAGAATCCATGAGCCCTATTTCTATTAATTAATAGGTCCTTCACAATAAAAAGACTCCTTCCTCTATTTTCTCTCAGATGCTACAAAAAGCATTGAAATATTCAAATCTTACAAGTAAAAGCTTTATTCTTTGATCAAAAAATATCATATTTAAGAAAGATATTATACCATGAAATTCACTAAATATATTGTGAATATCATAATATTTTACTTTATTTTTGAAAATTTCTCTTATAAAGTCAATAAGTGTAATGACAGTACAATTTGTAATATTACTATTTTTTATTATTTTAACTGCTAATTTTTAAGATAAGTTGTACTTACTGTATTAGTTTTAAATTATTTTAATATAATTATCTTAAATTTTCAGGGTAATTATTTCAATCCTATTCTAATTCATTTCTTCCCAAAACTTGATAAATTATCAATTTTATAATATGAATAGAATTTATATCATTAATCAATTTGGTATTGGAAATACATCAGTTATTAATTTCTATATTAATATTAAATAGCAATTCCTATTCAATTTTTTTTGAACAATGATAATTGAAGTTCGAATAGACTGATAATTTTATGTTAATCTATTTCTTTTAATATTATCATTTTATTTATTAAACATTTTAAATCAAAAATACCATTATTCTACACCAAAATTACCGTGTGTAATATTTTTTTGCTTAGTTTTATTTTATAATGATTCTTCAATAAGAACATGAAGAGGAAAATGAGCTAATAAATCAATAATTTTTACTTTTTTTTTATTTTAAAACCTCAAATTTTCTATATAGTACTAATAAGGAAGTTATATAAAACCTAATATTTAAAATCTATTAACTGATGGTTCAAAATCAGGAAATATTCCCAAAAGTGAATAATTCCCGTTTTTAAAGTCAATATTTTATCAAAAATATTCCTTTATAACTAATACAAATAAATCTTACAAAATCAAAAATCCAGAACTAAATCACAATGCTTTTAATCAAAATTTATTTGGATTAATATGCAAATCATTTTCATCCATAATACTTCTTCCAACAGATAATGTACTATCTATGACAAAAAAAATTCTTTCGAGTTAAGTTTTTTAAATTCATCTTCCATTATTAATAATTTTCTTTCAGCTCTAGGAATATGAACTTCATATTAACTCCTTTAAAGCCTTTCAAATTCTGAATCATATTGATATGGAGTTTTTTTACAGATCACAATGGTAAATACCCCATTTTTTAATATGCAAAAACCATCATTTTTTAAATTGAGTCCCCAGATTTCTCATTTCTTGGGAACTTGTTTATTTCACATTCTCAACCTAGCCCTAAAATTCGACACAAAATTCAATTCAACCAGCCACCCCAGATATAAGACTTATCTTATTTCCAAAATATTTTTTGAATCTTATTCCTTACCATTTAAAACTCAAATAATTTCTATTTTCTGTTTTCTTAATCATATAAAATTGGAATCTCTTTATTTTTCTCATATCTGATTTTCGTCTTTAATTAAAAACAATCAATTAACTAATCGACTTAGTGTCAAAAGCCTGTAGGAGAAGCTCAAAAACTCTTATTTGATATAACCCAGGCTCATTATTAATTTATAATTAGCTTTCTGTAGAAAAATATGAATTTAAATGCATGCTTTGGAACTAGTAATTCAGCCTCTATTGATAGGCATTCATCCATCAATAAAAATGGCATTTTTCTAATGGCTCTTGAATCTAATAAGAATTCCTCAAAAGGATTTAATCTTACTAGATGAATAATTTATGACAAAGTGGTAACATATAAAGAATACCACTCAGAAAAGATCTCTGAAAATGATACAGGAGAAGTTATAAATTTAGGAGAAAAAAAATTGGCTGATAAATTGGAAAGCATTTTTTGGTTTTATTATTAAATGGATTTATTAATTAGTCCTAAGCCAAATATTACTCCAACCACAGCGCATAACTCACAGGTTGTTTAATAAATTTAAAATAATGAAGAAAAAATTTATCTATCTTTCAAGGTTGGAATTTTTACTTTTTATTCTTATTTAAACTTTAAATTCTATATTCTTCCCTTCATAATTTCATTATTTGATACGATGATCATAATTAATTAGGAGATATATAGTTAACAGATACCACAAGAATTATTAAGCACAGTGTGATATTTCAGCTCTCTTCATAAATTAACCTAAAAATAAATCAGATATTTTCTTTTTTCTAAATGTAGAAAGTAAAATAAAAGTTGAGCCATGCAGAACTCAAAGATAGATAGGAAAATTTCAATTTGATTCAGAGAATTTTAGCTATAAAAGTATCAATGAATTTCTTTGCACCATTTTACAAAATTATATTGGAAAAATGACAAAAACAATAGTACATGCTGATTCAAATAATACATTTCCTATTTTGAATCCTAATTTCATAGTATTTGAAGAAATTTATTATGCTTCATTTGAGTGGTATAAACACAAATTAGAGGAAGAAAGATCAACAGGTTCAAAAATAAAAGAACAAGACAAGTTTCCGCATGATGTTAAATTAAAATTTCAACATTAGATGCTTGAATACCAGGGCTTCAAGGAGAAAGTGACAGCAGAAAATGAGATTTAATAGAAAACAAAACTCATGAGAAATAAATTTGAAAGGGAGAAATGGAAAAAATAGTTAGAGCTCAAAAAGGAAACATGAAATGGAACTTTATATTTAGAATTTGAGCTTATTTATCCACCTTCCAATATTTAGAAGATACTTTCATTAGCAAAGAGATCATCAATTTATGTGTTATTATTATTATTTATATCTTCTTCTGTGGAATTAAATATCCAGTCAAAATACAAGAGCCAGAAATTTATTCCATTTACAAGTTATTTAACCACAGAATTTTCATTTTTTTCAGGAATGAAGGGTTAAGACGATGAGTTTGAACACAAGTGAATCTTTGTTATGTTGACATTGGACTTCAAAAATAGCTCTTTAAATTTGGTATTAATGTTTTTTTACTGTTTAAAATTAATCTTCTTTTCAAAAAAGACGGCTTCACATTTCCTTCATCAAAATTGTTTTCAAAAACATTATCTCACTAAACGGATTATTATTTTCTTGGTTTTTTTTTTCAAAATCTATGCTCAATTATTCCAAAATAAAACAATATCACCAAAAAAATCCTTTTTTTATGATTTTCTTTTACAAAAAATTTCTGAAAGAAAATTCCATTTATTTTTAAGAAAACTTTTTTTTCTTATACTTGTCAATTCAAAAAAAAAAAAACAATAAAAAATAATTTTATTATAATCTCAATAGTGTGATAAATTAAGAGTTAATCAATAATATCAATCATCTATATGAATTTTCAAAATCACTCTATCAATTAATAAGTTCTTTCAATTCATTATATAAATATTATTATTATTTTGCAGAAGATCTTTTATAGGTTTTGTTCTCATTCTAAACTCCAAAAGTATTTCAATAATTGATCCTTATAGGTAATTCTTTATTATTTTTTATCTTCTTTTTCATCACCACCCACCATAATAATTTCCATCACCATAAACATCATCATCTTCCTCTACCTTCTCGACATCACCAAAAGAAATCTCCCCTCAGCCACCCTAGCCTCCCTAAGTCATCTCCCATTCTCCTCTAAATAATTAGATAATTTATTTGGGATCTATTCAGAATTTGTTCTGAATTCTTTTAGAATTTATTCCAAAAATAATAATATTTACTGAATTTAAATTCATCTCCGAGGCCTAAAAAACGCCGCCAATACCATTCTTATTTGTTTTTTCAATCTTAATTTCCTTCAGGACCTGAAGACTTATATTTTCTATCTAAATCTTTAAGCTAATTTTAATGTGTTTTTGTTCTTATAGGGATTGATTATTTTGGATTTTAATTTTTTTAATAATAATTTTGTTTCCTAATCTACCTTAATCATTGAAATTCAAAATACTTCCTCCTCCTACTCCAATATTGAATTCTTATGATTATACTTTGTATACAATAAATCTTTTTCATAATCAGAATATCACTAATTATTCATGCATAAATTAAAAATTGGAATATATAAGCAGAAAATTTACCCATATAATTCAGAATAATTAATCATTAAAGACCTCATGACTTGGATTAACTTCAACTTCACCATTAAAAATCAATAAAAGACTCAATATAATACCTATCAGAAAGAACAAAGCTAGTTGAATAAAGCTTAAACTTCCACAAATTAATCCTCTTTGGAATAATTACATTTTCATTTATTCATCCAAATTATCAAAAATTCCAGTACTTACTTAGCAGAATAATCATTTGAAGAAAATTAATCAAACATTATAAAAACTTCAAGAGCTTTTTCCCTTCTTATGTAAATAAGGAAATTATTGAAAACAACTCTAAAAGTTCTTGATTTTAGGATAAATGGATGTCATTGTATTCAAAAAATTATATTATTCAGGAACCTTTCAGGATTCTATTAAAGAGAAAGGATTTTACCCTTGAGAATATTGAATAATATGATTATAATTGGAATAAATTAAGTGAATATGGTTCTTTTATTCTTGAAATAAGGCAATAATTATTCAAACAAGAACAAAATAAAAAGAATATAATAATAACTAGAGCCATCTTAAAAACCTTCATTAAAACCAGATGTCTAAACAATTAATCACATAATTTCAAATATTATTAGAATTTTGTCATAAACATGAATCGATATGACAATAAACTTCATAAAGATTAATTTAATATTCATAAATGGACCTATGGCATTATTTCATTGATTTAAATAAATTTTTTATTCCAATTGAAACACCTTTCAAGATAAGAAGACTTGTTTTACTTTTTCCTAAACTAAAATTTAAACTTTAATTTTCCAAATAGCCTATAATCATTGAAGTTCTTTTGGAAAATATCTGAGATTATTCAGAAAATCTCAAAACCGCCACCTGAAATAAATAAAAATATATCAGATAATAATGCTGTTTTTTTATTAAAATAAGCAAATATTATTCAATTTGGGTGAATCTTTGTGAAATGTGATCTTCTGAAGTGGAAAAAATATTATTTAAAAAGAAAAGCTGAGAGAAAGAAATCTGAAAATGATTCAAAAAATTTAACTATTTCCATTGTTATCATTATATATACTTAACTATAATTTATTCAAACATGAACTTAAAAGAAAGTTATAAATTTTCTACTTATTCTTTAGTTAGATTTTTTTATTATCCATTTTTCTGTTACAAAGCTCAAGGTTTTATTATTTCCCACATATCAGCTTTTCCATTTGAAAATGTAATTTCTTATTTAATTTTGAGGGATATTGTTCAGAAATACCAACCCATTTATCTACTAGTTCAGGAAATCATTTTTGTAAAATAACACAGCCTACATTCCAAAGCACAAATACACCTCTTGTTCAATTTTCATTTGATTTCTAATATATATGAGTTAGAAACAGAATAATTTAAAGATATTGGTTTCATATTCTATATGCAACCAAGAGCTTGAAAGACAGAGGCTAAAAATACTGTTATCTTCATTTTGACCCACAATTCCTTTATACTCTGGGACTATATGTTATGATATTGAGTATTATGAATATTGAAGAAGGTATTGATTATCTTTAGAATAATAACCAGATAATTTTTCAATCCTTATATTTTGATAAATTTTTGACTCATGTAATAAACCTTTGTAACCAAAACTCAATAAAATGAAATCCTTGTTTATATCACAAACCAGATTGCTTAAGATTTAGTATCTTTATTCCTTAAACTAATTACTAGTTAAATATGCACCAATTATTCAAAATTTACACATACTTTCATTTTCAAAATCAGAATAAGCCACACCATTATACCCAGTATTTGTGATAAATACACCAAGCTACCATATATGAATCTAGTACATATTGTGAACTCCTCCTCTTAAATGACCTTAGAAAATTTGACCTTTTTTCAAATTGGTAAATTAAATTACTTCTCTATTATAATTTGGTAAAAACAATGATACAATTTCCATAATCCACAATGTCACCTTTTCTCACTCTGGAAAATGCATCCCACTTTTACCCAATGATTCACCATTTCCATTCAACAAAAATTATGATAAAGCTATGAATAATTTACATTATGAGCCCTTGTTCTTGCATTTTGAGGAGTTTTGGATAGAGAAATTTTCTTGAATCATCCAAGCTATACTATCAAATAGAATATGGGTTGTTCAACATAATTTCCTAAATTTATCAGATGATAAATCTGTCAAGTTTCTACCTGTGTATATTCAAAATCCAGGGTCTCAGATAGAAGCTATCACAAATTTAACGTAATTAAGGGATTTATTCCTCAATTACTTAATCATAGTTGAACTAAAAAGCTTCTGTGCAATTTAATGACTCTGAGTCCTGAATCAATTATTCTTTGAATTGATACTTTTGGAATGATTAACAGTTCTTAAATTTGAGGATATAGTTTCAAAGGAATTATATTATCTGCTTTGGTATAATCTTAGTTATATCAAATACACTTCAATAAGTTCAGGAAAATGAAGGATTTGAAAAAAAATAGTGTTAGGTATGAAAAACCATAGGTTTTTGGTACCTGAAATACTGTGGCTAATTCATTGTGATATTTGGAAAAATGTAGATCTTAGAGATGAAATTTGGCTGAAAAAAAATTGGGACTTGTCATTTAGTTCTTAGCAGGCTTGAGGAACCCCATCAAAATATATTTATTAGAATTTATCTTCTATAGCTAAAAGTATTTATAGTTATTATTTGTCATTTTAAGATCAAATTTTAAATTAATTAGCTGTTTGTCACAAAATTTGAAGATTCTGCCTTAGGAAAAATAATTTAGTAATTGATATGTGTTCTATATTCCTTATAACTGTAAGAATTATCATATATTTGATAAAAATAACTCCAAATTAACTAATTAATGAATTAATTCTCACAAATTGAAATTCAAGATCTAAAATTATTGAAATAAGATTAAGAGCAAAAATTGAAATGGTTAAAATATCTTATCTTTATTAAGCTTAATAAGTATTATAAAACTTAGTATTCAAAAAAAAAACCTTCAATTTACTCAAAAAATGACCTTATTTCTTGATATTAACAAAAATTAACTTTTTTAAGAGAAAATTGAGGTTTCCTGAAAGAAGAAGAAAAATTATGTATTTATCAAATTTGAAAATATTGTATTTTATTATAGGTTTATTTCACATATGAAAGATTTGTGACCATATCACCATCAAGAATAAATATAAACTCTCTATTTTCAATCTTGAGAAATATTTGGTTATCTTGATTAAAATAATTTTGGTCTTAAATAAAGGGTTTAAGAGGATAAGGTTCCATTTAGAATTTTATAGAATATGATAATTAATCTCAGAGTTATCCATTTTTTGTTTAAAAAATATCTTAGCTTTTTAGAAAGAAAAATTCTTTCACAAATACAGGAGAAATATCAATTAAATAAATTTGATTTATTAATGGAAATTGATTTAATTTTTCATATCAAAAATTGGATTCACTGAAATATAAAATAAAAAAAAGAGAAAAAATTGATACATTTTCCTTTGTAATAAAAATATTATTCAGCTTACATAAATCTCAAGTTTTTAAGCTGGAAATATTGTCTTATTAGAAAATTCTGTGACTTATGGGAGACCCTCTATCTCAATAATCTACTAAGTTCCAAGATATTATCAATAATATGAAACATGGTCTGAAGGTATCATAGAATCCAGAAATACTAACAATTAGACAAATTTTATATGAAGAAGACTTTTTAATGGTATAGCCCAAAGATATTTTTCCTTAATGAATACAAATATTTTTTTCTATTTTATTCAAGAACTCACAAGCTACCTTTAATTAAAAATGTATCTGATTTTTATAATTTATAATGCCTGAAATAACACACATAAAAATATCAATTTTTCCTTTAGTTTTCAAAAAAAAATTGATAAAGTGACTTCTAGCAATAAAAAACTAATCCTTTATATACTGGAAAATAATTCACACATTGATAGAATTCCATATATCAAATTAAATGTGATAACTTGTATAAAAAAATTCCCTTATTACTGGGTTCATGACACTAAATTAAGTACAATTTTTTACGAAATTTAATGTATTTAAAGAGCTGTTTTTTATATAATGGCATGGCTAAGGGGCTTTATCTAAAAGGATTTTAAGGGTTTGCTACTTTAAAACTAGTTTTCTTTTAGAATTATAGGAGTTAAAAGTGATATTTATATGAGTTTTTTAGCTTGAGAAGAAAAAAATTCATTTCTTCATTTTAAAATTAATTACTTTTTTATGTAAGTAGTATTTATAATATATCTGAATGTCGTCAGGATTTTTTTCAATAAATATGCCATTTTTAGAAATGTAATTAATATTTTTGAGTACCAAAATACATTAATTTTTCAATAGAAGATCTAGGAAGGCCTGATTGGTCCCAAAAACATATGAGTATTTTGTTCCTGAGATTCTGTAAATTTACTTTGGGATTTGAGGAAAAAAGATGACAAGATTTTGTAATTCAGAAAATTCTCAAGGTGAAAAAATAGGTAAAAACCTAATTAAAAGTCTATATTGTTATAATTACTTTTTGATGAAACTATCACCTTTTTCAATTTTAGATACAAAAACAAAGTTGAATTTTATCATAAAAGATTTTTAGATAGTAAGATTGATAAAATGATTTTTCAAGATAATTTTTTATCAATGCTTCAAGGTCTTTTTTTTACAAGAAAATTCCTTAAGATTGAAGTGAAAATATTTTCATTATGTTGATTCTAAAAATCAGTTAAAGAGGCATTTATGGTGAATTATCAGTTAAATTTTCAAAAAAAATCCAAAATAATTGAATGAGTTCTAGAATGTGACAGAAGGTCGAGGTGAAATGTTAATTTTTCTGTAAATTTTGATTTTTACAATTTAAGGTTAGCAAGTTGATCAATTCAGTGAGCTCAGCGTAGCAGTAGTACTATATTTGCCCAACCGTTGACTGTATTACTACACTTTATCTCTATCTATCGAAATCGATTTTCTTTTTTAACGTAGATCTCGAACAACCTTTCAACTCACTTAAATCTTTTTTATCGTTTAGCAATGGTGCGCATTCCACTTTAATCCTACTTCCAATCGATCTGACTGATCCGTTTTTGTTTGCTTGATTTTAGGATAAAATTAAAGAGGTAAGCGTGATCCTAAGTAGACTTCGACTGATTCTTTCAAGAACAACTTGTCGATTTTACCTATTGGTTTTATTTTGGAGTTCATTAGAAATTGGCCACCCTTCGAGCTGAAGCAGATGCAGGTACTTAAAGACTGTTTCTATTTTACTTGTCACTTTATCTGATTTGGTTATTAGCTAAGCCTGCTCTTATTTTTTTACTTTTATTTTTGTTAACATCGAAATATTCATTGTGATCTTATCAAAAACCTTTTTAATAGCCATCGAGAGAGCAGAAGCCGCAGAAGCTAAAAATAAAAAGTTGGAATTGGAAAGCATGACGAAAGATCAAGAATTGATCTCACTTCAACATAAGGTTAGCAACCTTGAAGCAGACCTTGAAGTAGCGGAAAAGAAATTAGCAGATGCCAAATTACAAAGAGAGGAGGAAGAATCCAATAGATCGGCTAATGAGAATCTTAACCGAAAGATTGCTCTTCTCGAAAGTGAATTAGATAACGCTGAAAAGAATTTGAGAGAGACAACGGATAAGTAGGTTTTCCTTTTTTTTAAATTGGCAAAGTTTTCTATTCATGCTATCGTCAAACTCGACTTGATCCCAAGTTTCTTTTTTGTTTTACTTTATCTTTTATTTTGCCATGGATTCTTTTTTTTACTAAACCATATTGCACGTTTTTTTAATTGAATAGGCTTCGTCAAGTTGATGTAAAGGCCGAGCATTTTGAAAGACAAGTCCAACGTATTGAATCAGAGAGGGATTCTTGGGAGAAAAAGTTTGTGGATGCTTATTTTTTCATATGTACGCACAATGGGCCTGGCCGTGTAGTAATGATCAAATGCGTTTTCTTTTCCTTTGGGTTTTATTAAGGTGGGAAGAAACCCAAGAAAAGTATATTGCTTCGAAGAGAGAGCTTGAAGAAGTTGTCCAACAGATGGAAGTAAGTTAGATAAATCTTTTTTTCCTTGATTGAGGTCAAGTTTCAGAAAGCTCACTAATCATTTTTTGATATTCAATAGTCTTTATGATTTGCTCGTTTTCCAAATCTTAAATGTGAATTTTATTCCATTTTAATTGCGACATTTTATTTTTATTTTTCTCTTTTCTCATTTCAAAAAATATGGTTTGCAAACACCCTTAAGTTCATTCTACCTGAGCCAGTCTTTGATTTGTCATCATCACTCGGTGATATATGGTTGACATTTTTTTTTCAAAGCAAGACCGGTGACCATGTTGCACAGTTTATTTTCACAAAAGTTTTCCCTTTCGACGGCCAATCTCGTTTTTTACCTTGGCTAACCATTGATTTATTTATGACGTGATCAGATTAAATGTTAGCGACTAGTGAGGTACTTGATCAATTTTGAAGCCATGACTGAATTCATACAATCTTAAAAGTGCCACATTAATTGCCAATGCCAAATTAATTTCGAGACCAAAAATTGTTATTGAGAATAATTGAAAGTTATTCATTATGAAATCATCAATGTGTTTGAATTTTGTGTTTTCTGTTTTGTTTTTTAGTTTCAATTAACTTGACGGTTACCAATATATAAATGACACAATTAACCTTGATAAGAAATGATCCTGATGTATCATCAAAGCGTTCTTGAACTAATGAAGTGTCGGATTGCTTTGCCAACCTGAAAGGTTCACCCATCAGAAGGATGAAGGTTTTCTGTTTTGTGGCATCACTCAACTACAAGTGGCAAGATAGTAGCAATGCAGGAATCATTTGAAGATAACAAGGCAAAAGATGACAAGCCCGATTAAAAACCATGAACAATGATGTGGGGTTCCATGATTGAGTACCGTCTTGGTCTCACTTGAATTTTCATGGTGAACCCAACAATCAAGCAGAGTTTTCTCAGAGGCATGGAGGATTGATTAGAAGCCTGATACAAGTGACTCCTAATTGAACGGACCAATTGAATGAGTTCAAGCTTTGAAGTGTGCTGGATTGATTTCTTGAGTATGCCCAGTTGCCAACAAGCCCATCAGAGTATTGTATTCAGTACACTTACAGTACAGTACATTTTAAAATTTTGGCTCGAGTTACCAACTTAGCTTGTGAAGTTTGGCCCTCTCTGATGTTTTCTTTTGATTCTCAAAAAACTCTGGATTGAATTAACTTTTAAGATGAAATGTTTAAGCCTTTTGATTTTTCAACTATTTCTTTTAATATCTCTTTATCGTCTCAAATCTTTGGCTCATTCACCACCGATATCAGTCTCGATTCGTGCTACGTGGGATGAACCACCGTTGTTGATTCAGATTTTGTGAGTCATATTTCTTTTGCTTCCAATTATTCATTTAACTCTTGCCTTAGCTTTGAAGTCTGACTAGTCTTTCATTTATCATCTTAGGGAATCTGCAACCATCGAGCGTTCAAGTTTATTTTTCTTGTTTTTAGATGCAGTTTGCTCACGTTGGCCTTCGATTTCAAATCAAAAACTTACCGATCAAAAATTATATGAATCCCTGCTTTCGATCTTATCGTCTCCAGGACTTTTGGATGGCCCAGGAGAGCTTCAATCATTAGAGATGAGTCTTGCCTTAAAAGAAGCTCAGCCTAAGATTGAAGCTTTCCGGGCATGGTATGCGTCTCTACCGTTAAACACCACAACTTTCAAAAGCTACGAAGAAAATGGTGCGAAATCCACCAACAACTGCGAAAGCTGGGTTGAGATCGATCGTCTCAAAGTTTGTGATGTCTCACAGCTCACGAAACTATTAGAGTCTGACTTTCTGACTAGCAGGTCAGTGGGTTATTACTAGACTTGACGCTTTTCTTCATAGTCTGATGACTTTTTTCAATATTATTACAGGAGCCCACTTCTGCCTCAGCTACTTCCATTGGATCACAATTATGGTCCGCAATCTAAGGGAGCGGCAATCTTCATACTCTATGCTTCAGACGATCCCAACTCGTTTGGGCCCTTCCACAAAATACTTATGCAAGCTTCCAAGCAACTTCCAACTAAAGTGGCCTATATTTTTCGATGGACAGTTTCTACAACTAAACGCTCCCCTAGCTTTTTGAGTGGATGGGGTGCCGGTTTAGACATCAAAAAATCGGAATATTTAACCTTAGATGATAGACCTGTTGAATCGGTTGCTGATGATGAACCTGGCGTCAACAAGAAAAATCAACAGCCTGAAAACATATCTGTCGAAAGTCCAGAGCAGCCCAAGTTAAAACAGTTGAAATCATCGGATATTGTTGACATAGGTTGCAAAGCTGCTCAGCATGTGCTTTCTTCCCCCAACCCATTATCCACCTTGCGCGATTTAAGTGAAAATTTCCCAAAATATGCTAATACTTTAGTCAGCGATTGGATACCTGGAAAAATTTCTCATGACCTGCGGGAAGAAATTGAAAGTGACGAGCAAAGTGACATCTCCCCTGGGGCTTCCTCTGTGTGGATGAATGGGTTGGAACTATCATCCGTGATGCGGTTGGAAAGCCTTAATTTCTTCAAACTTATCGAACTGATGAGATCTGAGCGTCATTGGATGATGGATTTGGCTTCGTTGGGCTTAAGCGTCTTTCAAGCTCGAAGACTGATTACCGACAAGGGTTTAAATCTTGCTATTGATCCCGAAGCTTTTTCCAGAAATGGCGGTTTCGAGCTTAGTCCTAGTGTCCTTGGTCAAAGATTTGATGCCAGCGACAGGCCAGAGCAGGGTGGTGCTATTATTTGGTTTAATGACCTTGAATCCGATTCCAGATATATAGCATGGCCTAAAACTCTACGTGCCGTAGGTAGTTTACAGAACGAATCTTAACAAACTTCTTTGGCTAAGACTTATTTTTGTTAGATTCTTCGTCCTACTTTCCCGGGTCAATTGCATGCCCTTGCTCGTAACCTGATCACTGTCGTCTTAGCGCTAGACTTGACGGAAACCTCAAGTTTTGAGACCTTAGGTAATTTAGTCGAGCCTTTCATAACTCGGCAATTGCCTATTCGATGGGGCTTTGTTCCCATTTCTTCAAAAGATTCTGTTCAAGGAGGTACTTCTTATTCGATTAGCTCTCCTTCTATCAAGTTACCCTCCTGATAATTTTTTCTTTGACTCGTATACCTTGATAGAGCTTATTTCCAAAACTTTTTGGAATTTAACTAGCTCTATCGGATCCATTGAAACCCTGAAAGTTATGCAAGAGGTATGCGTGCTATCTCCCGTCTTAGGTTGTGGCTTGTTTTTCTCTTGTTCGCCAATCAGCGAGTGAACATCAATGTTTTCCTCTCCTTTAGTTCATTTCGGATTGGAAACAAGACAAAGTTGATGCTGAAAAATTTAGTGAAAAGGCAGGGGAGGTCATTTCAGCGGGTGATAAAATACTGACAGCCAATCAGTCGAGTGAAGAAGAATATGAAGCTTGGTTGCAAAATTCCAAAACATACATTACACGATTGGCGTTATGCTCTAGTGATGACACCCTTTCAGCTTGTATGCTGATAAATGGGCGCTTTTTCCCTGTGGATGCTGTAAGGCCTTCTATCTGTTTTTTTTCTTGATAATACATAACCATCCCTTTTCAAAGGCTTTGCTCGCTAACTTTCGTTCCTTGATGCCATTTATTAAATCAGGACATTCGTAGCAATCTTCAGCAGGTGGCATCGCTTCACACTCAGTTCATTCAACATCAAGTCTATTTTAATTTTTTGCAGGATGATGCAGATGTTGCAAATTATCTTTATGACCTTCCGAATGTGCATCAATCTCGCAACGATTTAGTACTCCCATCAGAAAATCGACCTCTACGTTTTATAAATGTAGTGAGAGCTTTGGACTCATTAAAACCAGCTTCTGCTCAAGTCTTTTTCAAGAATGCAGGTTTGCAATACATTTACTTTGAACTTGATTTAGTTCATGATGTAACCTTGAACTAAATAAATTTAATCCTGTTTTATGCGTATTTTCTCCCGTCATAGCAAGGTTATCTCTTGAAAGCGATAAAGTATCTCATCCGACCCTGATATGGCTAGTTGGAAATCTGGATTCTGATATAGGGGTTGCTGCACTTGCTGCAGTCCTTGATGTATTGGTTTGTTTTTTGCTTTCATTAAAATTACCTATTTTTTTTGCTCATGTACGGCACAACCTAGACGAATCCACCTTCTGGAGTTTCTATTCACGTTTCCTTTGTCCACTTGACATCTCATCAAGAAGTTCAATCAAAAGAAATTTCTACGCAGTTGGCAGCCTTATTATCTGCTACGGACAGCGAATTGCCATGTGACGATATCATCGCCCATCTGGCTCGGCGCGGATTGAATTCAACACCTGACACTCAAGCAGACTATGTACAGACCGATAATCAGTTGCGTTTGTCAAAGAAAATCCTAGGTAATATAGAAACTCCTCGAAAGGATAGCATTTGGGACGGTGCAGAGGCATATGCTCAACGCCTTGGTCTTAAAAGCGATGATTTTGGCATTGTAATCAATGGTCGTGTAAGTTAATTATTTTACCAAGTTGATCATGACAAGTTTTATTAATTGTTTCTCGCTCTTCAGATTATAACCTTGCCACCCAGCCAAAAGTTGCGTAGCCAGGATATCTCCATGCTTGTTGAATACGAGGCGGATCAACGTATTAAACCCTTGATGAAGCGATTGGAAAAGTTTAAAGAGTTCGTTTAATCTTATGTCAAGGCATTTTGATTTTTTTGCTGACAAAATTATTTCTGGTCTTTTTGCTTAGCCTCAATTTAATTGAGGAACAACTTAAAATTCCATTGATTATGTCTATTGTTGGCTCTGTCCTAATGGGCTCTAGCAATGAGTTTAATGAAGCTTCTTCAACTCAGAGCCGTTCAGTGGCATACCTTTCGCGCCCAGGTCATCATTCGTAAGTATTATCATGATAAATTTTCGTTGAATATCACTCAATATTCTTTTTCTCGCTTTAGATCCTTTAAAATTGGGGATGAAAAAAAGTCTTTATTTGAATTTGGCGTCGTTTTGAACCCTGTCAGCGAAACTGCTCAAGAGTGGTCAGCTCTATTAGAGGTATGGCTTTAACTTCTAATAGGTTGATAACAAATTGGCAAGTAATGAAAGTTCTTTCTTTGCAGACATTATCTCAACGTTCAGACATAGCCATAAAGGTATGGCTCAACCCATCTCTTCAAGTCAGCGAACTTCCAATTAAGCGTTTTTTTAGGACTGCTATCCCCAAATCTTTGGAGTTTGACACTGCGGGGTGAGTTTTTGCTATTGCGCTATTGTAATCTAATAAGATGTTTATAATTTTTACAAAACTGATTGTAAGCTTTTTCTAGCAATCTCATTTCACATCGCGTCAACTTTCAAAATATTCCGACCGAAACTTTACTCACATTGACTATGGTCACCCCAACTGCCTGGCTTGCCTTGCCGCGAGACTCAGTTCATGATTTGGACAATATCATGCTCTCAGATTTGCCGCCCGCCTATCACTCACGTGGTGTCGAAGCTGTCTTTCAGCTTGATCATATCATTGTTGCTGGTCATGCTCGCGAAATTCCCAGTGAGAGCCCGCCCCGGGGCTTGCAAATTGTTTTAACAGATCTATTAAGAAATCGGGAAGTTGATACTATTATTATGGCCAACGTTGGTAATTTCTTGATAACGTTGACACCTGTATAAATTTCATCTACTGACTTGACGGTTAACTTTGTGTCACAGCTTGGCTACTTCCAATTCAAATCAGCTCCTGGTTTACATCGTCTGACTATTCGACCAGGCCGCAGTTCAGAATTATACGAAATAGAGACAGTTGATTCAAGTCAAAAAAATAGCCCCAAGGATTTATCGTCATCAGATGCAGATAACCAACAAGTCTGCCTGACCACTTTCAATGGTCTTACTCTCTTTCCACGGTTTCGCAAGCGTCCTGATAAAATCGACGAAAGCTTGATTCAGCCGCTGACCACTGACACGCCATCTGCCAATACGGGTCCTGCATCCGAAATAACCAAACTGGTAGGCCAGTTCAAAGACTTGTAAGTGAACTTCAGTTCTAATAAACCGTAAGAATAAAAACGGAAAAGACAATTAAATCTAACACATCGAGAAATAGGGCGTCGGGGATGCTGGGAAACAAAGTTACTGATGTCAGTACAAAAGCTTCGGAGCCAGTGATCAATATTTTCACTGTTGCTTCCGGATTGTTATATGAGGTAGGAACATTTGTGTTTTGTAATGAAGGTGTTTTTGGCCCTGAAATCGCATTTTATGCTATACAGAGAATGGCATATCTTATGTGTATCAGCGTCATGCGGCACACTAAAAGTCCTGTCAAATGTAAATGTCAATCAAACAAGAGTGGATGAACAATCATATAGCTGATCTTTCTTCACTTTTATAGTCTGGTTTATATCTAATTTCCTTTCCCCATCCTTCACGAGATTTATACCGCATCTTGCTCGAGAGTATGGCTTTGATTATCAATTAGTTACATATCGTTGGCCACCATGGTTGCGGGCTCAAAAAGAAAAGCAAAGAGTAATTTGGGGGTGAGTGAACACCGAAAAGTTTCATATCGGAATCGCGGCAGTTTACAGATTTTTTTTGTTTTGCAAAAATATATATAAAAAGCTATAAAATTCTTTTCCTTGATGTACTCTTCCCCCTCGAGATCGATAGAGTGATCTTTGTTGATTCTGATCAGGTAATTGACCCAAATTATTTGTGAGGAATTCTATGGCTCTCCGTCTTGCTGATGCCGGCACTTTTAGATCGTTCGGACTGATATAAAGGGTTTGGTCGAACTTGATTTAAGGGGTGCTCCATATGCTTACACTCCCATGTGTAATGACCGCAACGAGACCAAGGTACTGTTGGATAAACTGACATGTTGTTATTTATTTACTTACCAAGTCCTTCACTGTAATTAGGGTTTTCGGTTTTGGGACAGTGGATATTGGAAAGAGAGTTTGCAAGGCCGGCCCTATCATATCAGGTTTATTCATTTCATACATTTCTTTTTGATTTCATCACGATGTCTAAAGTGTTATGCTTTTTTAGCGCATTATATGTAGTTGATTTAAGAGTTTTTCGCGCGGTTGCAGCGGGTGATCAACTCCGACAGCACTATCAAGCACTTTCGGCTGATCCATCAAGTTTAGCTAATTTAGATCAAGATTTGCCTAACAATATGCAGAGTGTTTTGCCCATCGTGAGTTAACTTTTGTTGATCTCAATTCAAGCTATTAGCATTTTTCTTGACTTCAAGACGTGAATTAGTTCTCGCTGGATCAGAGTTGGTTATGGTGTGAAACTTGGTGTTCAGATGAAGGGCTAAAATCAGCTAAAACAATAGGTGATGCTATTACGTTTTCTTTTTTCTTACGAAAAAATTGTGATCATGTTTCATAACTGATCAAACATTTATCTTTTTTGGACCTTTTGTTTTTTATAGATTTATGTAACAATCCTCTAACTCATGAACCCAAACTTCAAAGGGCAAAACGTATAATACCAGAATGGGAAATTTATGATCAAGAGGTAGCGGCATTAGCATTAAAAGTCAAGAAACAAGAAGAAAATCAAAATAACTCAAGTGATGACGATAGCAGCGATAAAATCTTGAATATTCAACACGATGAGAAGGTTAATGATAAAGAAACAGAAAGTGTAAAACTTGACTCGCTAAAAGATAAAGAAAATCATATCATCAAAGACGAATTATAGACATTTGTTTTCTAGTCAAAAGAACAACTTTTCCTTTGCATATATTATGGCAGTTGCTTCATCTTTTCAAATTTTTTCAAAGGTGGATTGGTTTTTTTTGTTAAAAATGTCGTGTGTTGTCGTTAAACGGCAAAAAAAACTGCTTTGGTTTGGTAGCATGAACTTTGCAGAAACATCAATCAGCCTTTGATTTTTTTTTTCAATTGTTATTCAATTATCATTTTAAAAAGATACATCTTACGGGTTTATTCCCCTGTTTTCTAGAAAAAGAATTCCTTCATTTGACTGAGCTCATAGCTTCCAGCACAATTCTACAGCAAAGTATAGAGGAACATAATATATTGTTCATGAACTTTGATAAATTTGAGTCAAAATACTATTCGGGGCTGACTTGGGGTAAGCCTACATACAACTTGCAAGTCAGTCGTCAATTGAACTACAAGCTATTAATTTTATTTGAAATTGACTCTAATTTTAGAATGGGAGCCAGAGTGTCTCCTCTCATGTTCAAATCACATTGTGGTCACTTCATGAACTATTGATGATGATTCCATTTTTAGTAGGGCCAACTAACTTCACTTAAAATAATGATAATAATTAAAATGAAAGCAAAAGAATCACAGGCTTATATTTCTTTTAAAATCAAGTTTTTAATTCCATTGTTAAACTTTTATAGTTACTTTTATGGTTTTTTCTATTTTTCAAAAAAAAAAAAGAAACATTCACAGAACCTATATAAAGAATCCTTGAAGCTTCTATCAACTACCCCAATCCTATGGCTTTCATGAATTCTTTTTTCTCAAAGATGAATAATAATGATAATAATAAAATTGTAATGTTATTTGAAGAGAGTAAAATTTGAGAATTGTCATTTGAATTAATTGATCTTATATTCTTATTTTAATAAATAATAATTAATGTTTTAACCAAAAAAAAAGAAAAAAAAAGAACCATTTTGTTTTGAAAATAATGATAATGATAATGATAATAATAATGATAATAATAATTATTTTTTTAGAAAAATTCATTAAAAGTTGAATAAAAGAAAGATTGAAAAGATAAGAAAAAATACAAAAAAATATGAAAAATAATACTGAAAAATAATAATGTGAATTTTATAATTCATTATATTTGTTTTTAAAAATGATTACAAAATAAAATGAAATTATTTGGTTAAATAATTTATGTATATATAAAAAAATGTAAATAATTAATTCATTTTTAAAAACCTTTTCAAATATCTCCTTGAAGCTATTTTTCTTTTAATTTGAATACTATTATTTCCACTTTTTTGTTTTTTGAATTTAACTAATAATTTTTATATTAAAAATTCAAGTCAATTTATATGAAAGAGTTTGATTTCCTTTGTTTGTTCTTTTACAAATGATGGAATTTATGATTTATTTTTAATTGGTTACAATTCATATTTAATTGAAGATTTCTTATGTTTAAAAATGTAAATGAAATCGTTCAATCTTTAGATTTCAATAATTATTTAATTTTAAAAGTAAATTAACTTTTACTTTTTATTAATGCTTATATAATTTGGGTACTTGTAAAAGCATATAATCTCTTATGTGTTTTTACCAAATTATGGCCAAAACACATGATTTTATGGAAAGCCTATGTAAATAGGCTTTTTTTCTTAAAAAAATCCTCAAAAAGATTTTTTGGACCTTATTTCAATTATCTTTTTCTATTTTGAGGGGGCTTCTATATTACTCTCATTTCTTTGGCATTTTTTTGAATTGACCAAGTTGGAAAAATGGCCAAGAAAGAAAATCCAAAAATTAAGAAAAAAATAATTCACTTATGGATTTTTTTGAAAGGAAAGTGAGATTCTTGAGAGCTGTCAAGAATTTGCCATAATTTCTGAAAAAAGTTTGGGAGTAAAAGATTAAGCCTAAAAAGGGGGTTTCCATTTCAAGGTTTTGAGCTTAATCTTTTACCCTAAAGCTTTTTTCATAAATTAAAGAAAAATTCTCCAAAAATCCTAAGAAGCTCACCTTACTTTCAAGAAAAAAACAAATCAACAAATTACCTGAGTTTTTCTTTATCTTAATTTTTGAATTATTTTTGTTATTTTTACAAATTGGTAAATTTAAAAAGATAATTAGAAAAAATTTTTGAAAAAAATGACATTAATATAGAATACACCTCAAATCCAGAAATAATAATTAAAGTAAGTTCCAAAAACTATTTTTGAGGCTTTTTGTTTGATAAATGGCCGATTTACATTCTTTTAACATAAAATTATGTGTTTTGGCCATAATTTGTGCAAAGCACATAAGGGACAGTATTTTGGTTAATACACACCCTTTATACCCTTTATTGGGCTCAGATGTGGTTTTGAAACCACATCTGGGAAGTTTTCATCAATACAGGGTGAGAATTTTCATCTGGGGACCACATAGTAAGCCTGTCTCTCACTGGGATACCAGCCCATTCTGGCCAATACATTTCCCATACCTGATTAATCCCTGGGATATTTTGTACAAGATTTACATCCTGGGACCTTCCATATAGAACTTTCTGGTACCAGGAGGGGTCTCCAGGGGTATTAAATCCCCTGTTTTTCTTTTCATTTTTTCATCTGCACTTCTTCCCACTGATTCATTTTTTTAAAAACATACCATCTCAAATTATCCTTCGGTCTGCATCTTTATTATTTTCAAAAAGCTAACCTCCTCTCACATCATCTTTCCATATACATTTTTCATCATTGTTAAAAACTTACCCTCCTCTCCCATTATCCTTCCATCCAAACATTAAAACATTTACGTTTGATGTCTTCATCAACAGCACCTCCACCCTTGCATGACACTACAACCAGTGAAAACAATCTGACCACTAATAGCTCTACAGGGGAACTACTCTCAAAAAAAATGTTAATGGGTTTGGGTTTATTTCATCTGAGTGGATGAGACTCATTTAGAATGCAATGTACTTGATCAATGTCAAACACCATGAAAAAAGAGAATCAAACGTGATCCAACTGGAATTACCAAGGAAATGACAGACCATTTTACAGGTTTACATCAGTTACAAAACCCAAATAAGAAGAAATTGATGGCTCTTGGATCACTTGATAAGTAATTTCCTCATTGTAATCCCAAGAAAGTGAGTCATGTTATCATTGAAAAATATGTTATTCATATTGACTGACACATTCTTCACAAACTCTCTCCTTGGAAAACCTCAAAAAATCTCTGATTTACTTTGTAGCCAAATGTGAGATGGCTTTTTCAATCACTGAATCAAAAGTTTTCCATTCCCTACTTGAGCTATGCAATCCGAATGTTTTAAACATCATTTTTGGTCGCACAGCACTTACAGAACATCTTGCAAATGGTTCCTTCTTTCATCAATAATGAATTTGGTAAATATTGGGTCAAAATAATAATTTGGTTTCATTCACAACCAATGCTTGGAACAGCCCCAATGTCACTGCTTACTTGGAAGTAACGGGACATTTCATTACCAAAGAATTCAACCTGGCATCAACATTGTTGGGCTTGATCCCAATTGAAGGTATATGACTTTAATATTGCTCATGTTGTTCCAAATTTCTCCTAAAATAACATTATTTTCAGGCCCTCACTCAGGTATCTTACCAAGTGTTTCATGAGAATTATAAAAAATACTCACACGACATTGAAATTGTTTTGATTACCACTGACAATACAATTATCAATAGGCAAATGGCCCAAGAACTTGAGGAAATCAACCCAACATTTTCTTCCAAAGCCCAAGCCATTGGGTGCATGGAACACACAATCCATCTGGCCGCACATGATGGGAACAATGGCTTGGAAAGCAATAGAACCTCAACTTCCACCACCAACACTGAGCTTTCTAAGGAAGCTGGTAAAATGGATATTGTAAGGCTGATTGAACCACCAGATGGGATTGAAATCAATTATAACTAAATCATTTTGAAACTCACCCAATTGGCCTTGTACCTCAATCAAAGTCCACAAAGATATGAGAAGTTTGTGGACACTGTCAAACTCATGTATGATAAAGAAAAGCCCAGAAATGCAGTGATCCTATTATAACATGTGGCAACCAGATATAATTATACATAAAAAATGCTTTTCCAAGCCTTACTCCTCAAAGAAGCATGCATTCAGTTTTGCACCTCACCAGCCTTAGAGCCTTACTGACTCTCTGCCATTGAATGTGAGAAAGCTCGGGTAACTGTTGGATTCCTTGTGCCATTACACAAAGCAACAAATCTTATATCAGGCTCAAATTACCCGAAAATAAGTAATGCATTACCTCTTTAAATTTTCCTGATCAAGAGAATCTGCCCTGTACATTAATATTATTCTTTTTCAGAGTCTTATCTTATTGAATTTGCTTTTTTTAGGCTTGTGAGAGATATGATGTTGTGCAAATAGACCCAGAAGCAACTTCCATGACCACAAAGCTATCAAATTATCTCAGAGTGTTACTAACTAAGATACCAGTCATATGTGCAACTATTCTTGATCCACAATTTAAACTCAACTATTTCCAATCACACAACACAACACTAGCTTGGTTTGGTACTTCGGCCACAAATTTGGCTGGGATATTTGAAGATCAAGCTTGGAAAAACTTCAGGCAAGACAGTACAACACCCAATGAGACAAACTCAGATAACTACACAAGTACTGGCCTATTTGAAAAAATGTACTAATTATAACATGCTTCAGATGCTAACAGTCACCATGAAAAAAATGCTACCCCCGCCAGTGGAGGTAGCAGGTCCAACCCAGCTTCTAACTTGCTTCATACTGGGATCTAACTTGATATTATTATTTGGCCATCTTCCAAGCCATATTTTCAAGCTTCAGAAATATTTCCCATAAATTCAATTGAGCTATGTAGATTCTGGAAATCCTGAAGAATCCTTTTCTTCCAAAAGGTTCTATCAAACCCAAACCAGAAGCTTTCAAATATAGATAAAGCCAATAACAATTGATTTTTTTTATATTTTTGAATCTCAAATTATCATTTTTTCCCACTGACTACTGCATACTACCTTTAATAGGTGTTTTTTTCTGAAGTCATCTTGTGATCTTCTAATATTTTAAGCTTAAAGATATTGAGATCAAAATATTTTTATCTGAAAAAGTACTAATCACAAAAATTAAGATATGTCACTTACCTTTTCAATTATTTAGTAGAAAAGTCACAAATTTCTTTTGAAATGAAAATTCCAATGTAATTTTTCTTGAAGAAAATTTGCTTATTATTTCTTTGTATGGGTCTTATTTTTGAAATTTATTTTCATTTTTCTAAAAATACAAGGAAATATTATTCTAGTTTTTCCAAGACTTAATATTTCACACCTGCCATTAATTTTCTACATGATAAGAAAAGTTTGAGTCCTTTGATTTCTCAAAATATTGAAGACAAATAATATACCCAAAATTGTCAATATAAGCTACTTGATATGGATGTATCCCAAACTCTGATATCTTGTTAATAATAATATTATTGCAAAAATTCAAATCATGTAGTAATACTGTGGGGAATTGAGAGTTGACTCAATTTCCCAATATTTTCTTCCAATTCGCAGAGACAAATAAGTTTTGTTAAAAAAAATCTGTGAATAAAAAAGGGGGTATGTTCTTACTATTCCTCCATTAAAAGGTGGATTTTTAAGACAAGTTTTCCTTTGATCTATTTCACTTTTTTGTATATGTGATAGTAAAATATTTAATGAACATCTCTACTAATGTTCACATGATATGAAAAATAAGAACTTAAATTTTAATATTTTGATGAGGAAAACATTCAAAATGTGTGAGGTAATAATTTCAGTAAACATTAAGCTCAATGACATTAATATTCAATCGTCAAACATTGATGTTTCACAAAATAATTATTCATGTCAAAAAGAATCCCAAATCCTTTTTGTTGATTTCAATTTTTGAGTCATCCTAGTTAATTATCCCTGTCATATTTTATCATGAAGAATTATCATTTTTGGTTCATGGAGAGTATTTCTTCAGCTGAATTTTTTTTTTTACTGAAATAGATGTCAATAGATATGTATACTTGAATTCAAGCTCAAAACAAAATATTATCACTCTCAAAAAGCTTAATTCACAATGAAATAAATGTACTTTTTTTTCAAAGTTTTGTGTCCTTATCAAGCCAATTCTAATCATATTTGGGAATAAAAAACTTCTATGAATTCAAGAAGAGCAGATTTCATTTGAAAGCTTTTCCTCTCATAAATGAAGCCTTCATGAAACATAAATCCCTTATTCTTTTTTCCATAAAAAATATTGGATTATATTTCCAGCTATATAATGAACTCAAATTAATGGTAAATATTCTCTTTCCAATAATTTCAGTTTTTTCATCAATTTCTTATATTTTTAAAGTAATATTTATTCTGTTCTCCTGTAATATTCCAAAAATTATTCTTTCAAGAATTCACCTCCCAAATCTTTGGAAGTATTGAAGCCATTGAGATTTGGCTTATCAGTCAGAAGGCTCCATAAATATGTTCTCCTTAGCCTTTGTGAACCTGAGAATATCTTTCAAAATGATTATTTACAGTTTCTGGATAATTTAATCAGATGAGTGATCTCTTGAGAAGACACTACACAAAATTTTCAATCTCAAAAAAGGGAATTGGAAGAATATTTCTGATTCAGGTAGCTCTTATTCATTTTTAAATGATTTATTAATTTTAGGAATTCTATTGCCTATTTTGAAGCTTAATTTGTTTAGAAATTTACCTAGATTTTACATGTATTATCATCTACTAACCTTTAATACAAAATTTATTTATAGACTATGGTTTTGGCACATTTTTATTTGAAACATATTATTCAAAAA